>OX402567.1:3775000-5025000 GCA_948098915.1 Lampropteryx suffumata
TCTAAATTCAAATTAAACAGTTGATCTGATCCCTTCTATAAACGGATACACGACACCACTCTACCCAGAGTGTCGACGAATCAAAACCATTGAATCATTAAACAAACATCTCAATTCGAATTTCGAACAGGCTTATTTCAAATTCAAATAGACAATACTGGCTGAATAGAAACATTAGAGATTGTACGGGTATTGGTACACCGAGTGCAACTTTTTTATATATGTTAGAACATTTCGGTTTCTGACGTCGAGATCTTACTACTTAGTACTTTAAGACTTTTTAAAGATTTTAATAGATAGGTAACTAATTAATTTAGTGGAAATTATTAAAAGTTTAGAATGGGCCAAATAATAATTAGGTTCATACTAGCTTTTGCCCGTGGCTTCGCACGCGTGGTACCTATATAATAATAATAATAATAATGCCCGACATTTCACACAGCATCAGCCTCAAAGTAAGCAGAGCTTGTGTTATGGGTACCACATGACTGATATACTACTTAAATACCTACGTGTTTTTTTGTAAATACATACATATTATACATAGAAACAACCAGACCTGAGACAAATACTTGCAGATCATACAAACATTTGTCCCGCGGGGATTGAAACCGCAACCTTCTGCGTCTCAGCCGGACCATAGCCCACTGCGCCACAAAGGTCGTCAGTATATAAAAAGTAGCAAATGTCTTTCCACAAGATTTATTAAATCTCCTTATATTTAAACAATATCCTATCAGCTGTTTAGCCGTGAAAAGGTAACAAACAAACAAACAAAAACGACAGACAGACAGAGACGCTTTCTAATTTATATTATTTATGTATATGTATTATGTATATTTATGGGTATGAAATTGGACTAAACCTTTGTCCAATGACAATGACTGATACAAAGATGTATTTGTTTTTAAAAGAAAAAACACTAATCTTACTAAGTGCTCGTACGGTCCAGTGTGAGTCGCGCCTAACGGGGCTATTACACGACCGGTTGGCCAAATGGCGCGAAATTCGACCCTCTCGTCGAACCGAAAACACTGGGGCGGAGGCGGCCATAGACTAGACAAAGCATTTATTTTTCTATTGTACTTGGTAGTACTATTTCATTGTTAGAATCATTTTCATATATTAAGAGTATTTTGGTCAAAATTGTAAAACATTAAAAATAAATACCCTATAAAATAAATTCTTGTATACTTATATAAAAATATATACAAGATATTATTAGTAAAAACAGTTTTACAAGTGAAATGATTATTTACCTAAGTACTTAATTATAGTTTACCCTTTTTAAATTATTATTATTATTATATTCAATTTCAGTATTCTTTACTAATTGTTTTTAATAATTGGGGTTAGATAAGGCTGTGTTAAATGTCAGACATTATATATTTATAAAAAAAAAACAATTATAATTTATATATTTTTAAATACACTTTATAACACCTAGACACGCAACCAACACCTATGTTCATCACACATATGTTTATCCTGAGAAGGAATCGAACCCCCAATCTACAGTGTGGTCTGCCTTTTCTTATTCTAATGTCAATAAATAATGATGGTAACAGATTTTAACGTCACGCTTATAAGTTATAAATATTTCATTGACAGATATGAGAAGAAGGATTATCATTTCGATAATATCTTAAAAAGCACTACTTTATAAGTATTGACACCATGCACCCCACGCTTTTTTTTAAATAAAATGAATTTTTCTTACTTACACTTTTATTCATTTACATATATTAGAGTTTTTTACTCTATTCTTACTTCAAATTTATTAAAATTTATTTTCTACTTTTTAGTTAGGTTTATTGAAGTGAAACAGCGTGCGTAGTTCGCGCACTCGCTGTATCTCTCTTACTCTCATGCAAAGGATGCGGAAAGAAATTGATGAATCCTGGCGAATCGAATCAGGTAAATCGGATATTTTAATCGAATTATTGCATTGTCATCGGTCTTTGATAGGTGTGCAAAATTTTAATGAAATGTGGCCATTTAAAATGGGACAAAATCGCGTCCTAAGGAGTCGGTTACAAACATACAAACATACATACAAGTGAAGCTAATATAAAGCGTGTAAAAATAGATACAAGATTTTATTAGTAAAAACAGTTTTACAAGTGAAATGGTTATTTAGCTAAGTACTTAATTATAGTTTACTCTTTTTAAATTATTATTATTATTATTATTCTCAATTTCAGTATTCTTTACTAATTGTTTTTAATAATTAGGGCTAGATTATGCTGTGTGAAATGTCAGACATTATATATTAATTAAAAGAAACAATTATAATTTATATATTTTTTAATACACTTTATAACACCTAGACACGCAACCAACACCTATGTTCATCACACAAATGTTTATCCTGGGAAGGAATCGAACCCCCAATCTACAGTGTGGTCTGCCTTTTCTTATTCTAATGTTAATGAATAATTATGGTAACAGATTTTAACTTCACATTATCGTCTATATGTGCTTATAAGTTAGATCAAATATCTAGAGATTAGGAATAAGTTAATTTAGGCATTTAGCCATGACGGGACCTACGATTGGCTTATTAACTATTATCAGAGTTAGACTACCTCATATGAAGTTCAGCGATTTTTTCAATAATAAAATAAAAAAAAAAAATGTGCCCAAATTATAAAAAAAAATTATGCTTATTTGAGGCTCATTTGAGCATGAGTATTTATGACTAAACTAGACACAAGAAAATATTATTTATTGAGCATAGTGCCGAATATACTTTCTGTATGTTTCGAGCGAAAGGAGCCTCTGAGGCGCAGTTTAATCCTTTGACCATACTGGTTTACAATAACTGTGACACGATATGAAGAAGGTAGATGGTAAGTACCAGAAAGTATATGCGTCGGCTCACAAAATGACAAGCATGAGTACTGTCCCGCATTGTGTCAAACCAATCATTACAAAATGTCTATGGCTACGATTTTAAAATGATAATTAAACAGTTTAAGAAAGTCCTAGGGTCTAACTGAACTTAGCTTATCGATTTTAAATTACAGTAGCCTTGCTTTTACGATTATTGTTTCTCCCTACGCTCCTTATCTTATTTCAGCGCCATTGTCAAAAAACATTATCAAGTCGAAATTATCAGTTAAATAATTCAGTTCGAAATATGACAGCAAAAGCAATTTCAGTTCAGGTCAATGCGAACCGTGAACGCTCGCGGCAACTCACGGAGCGCGGATCAAACTCACCCTGATGAAGATTCTCTAGATAAATCGAAACAGTGTCGGTGCCTCCATCGAAAACCCGTGTTTATCAAAATTTAAAAGCAATATCGATTTATCACACTTGTTGTGACATAACTAAAAAAAAAGCAAAGGAAAAAAGAAGTGGATTGTCACATCTGTACACTACTCTATGCTGCTCTATGGTACATTAGGCACTGGCCAGGACTCACGGGACCAAGTTATGTCCCGGCTAATGGGCCCGACACATATTTTCAATTCGTTCCTCTTATTTGCCGCTGTGGTCTGTATCGGGGGCATTTTATTATCATTTTATTATAAGGGTTAAGTTTTGTTTGTTGATAGAGTTGTCAATTGAGCTTTGTTCAGATTAGATTAGATTTAATGATCACAATATTTTGTGGTTAGGCAAAATTTAAAATGGTTCGGTTATTCGTCTTTACACTGGTTATTTATTGTTAAAAAAATCAAAAAGTATTGGGACAGAACAAGTATGTAAAATAATAAAATTATTAATTACCCATATTTTAGCAAAAATGCTATAGTCATACACATTTTATATCTTAAACCTTACCCAGCAGTCACCGAGAAATAACCAGTCAAGATGTGTCAAGATGAAGTGTGGTATATTATAGTGGTGGATATATTAATACGTCAAGCAAAAACTTTGTACCCCTTTTCAAGAAAATTGCGCGGACTGAGGAGTATGAAATTTCGCACACTTATAGTTTGTCTAGAGAAGGAGTGCAGAATGCTATTTTTTTTTAATTATGCATAAAAAATACATTAACTATTAATGAATTATGGTCGAATTTCGACCAGTGGGCGACCACTAGTAATAATTAAATTACTAGTATGTACCATAAATAGGGTTTTCTTAAATCATTTTATCTCTATTTTTTTTCGTCTAATAAATCGATGAACGCCGACTGCATGCACGAAAAAGGATGACTCATTGTCCCGTTACGCTCTTTGTCCCGTTACGCTCATTGTAACGTTACGATCGGAGCGAGAGCGCATAACAAAATAGATAGATGCGTTGGTTATGACGTTGTCGCGTTAAACTATCGTCCGTCACCGACTTTACAGACAACCAATTTTTTTAGTTTGAGAACAGTAGATAATGTAGCACCTTAGATGTTATTTTACCTATTAAAATTGGGATCTAGATAATAAAGATAATTGTATTATCTAAATCACATTTATATCGATTATATAATCGATTTTTTTAATCCACACGACTCGTTAACAGCCACAACCAATCAATATAAAATACTGGCACTCGAACAAAACTACTTACTTTGTATTTAGAACACCATCTGCTGTCACAATGGCACTTACATGCGTGCTTTCCTAAACTTTTTAAAACGAACGAGCCCTCATAGCATTTTCAACCTCAGTACGTGAGCGATAAGGTTAAAAACCAAAGTAATAAAAAAATCTCCCCCATTTTTGTTAGGATTAAGTATAATGAATCGTAAATTCGATCTTTGACACCTTTTTCATTCGCATTCGAGTGATTTCTATGATTGTAACAGACGCTTCTCTTTCCGATTTTATGCCATATTTCTATATACATACAGTTGAAATTTGTATTCTAGGATATTTTTTATACGTGTTAACTTTATTTTACATAAATGTATCTTAATATTTCTACTTTAAGGTTGAATTTTGCTTGAATAAAGTTACAAGTAAATTAAAATATTATACGAGTGTGGGGTGAACAGAATGATTTTAAGCTTAGCTTTATTATGTTTGTAGTAATGTAATTGTGTTCAATTTTATTGTAATAGAGAACGTATTTGTTAATTTGAGGGTTTGCATTTTGATTTAAAGTAATGTCTTAATATTTACTATCTAGGTAAGTTAAGTAGCATTTATAAGTCAATTATAAATTGACAGCTTGTGTCGTGTTGAAATAAGTTGATCGCAGAACGTAATCGTCGTTAAATAAAATGTTGCAATAGAAACGAAATTCAGTTTTAAAGGAAAACATTCTCGAAAAATATTTAGTGTGAAAATTGGACTTCAATTTTACATCAAACCGTGTCACAAACATGCTTCAGGCTATGCCGGTTATTATATCCAGTGATACAAAAAAAAATATCGTTTTGATAAAAACACGGTATAGACTTAAAATATTGTTTGGAAACAAAATGACTGAATATTAACGAATGTGCAATGAAAGAGTATTTTTTCTTGGGTACGATATTTCTGTAGTTAAAGTACCTAGGTTTACCAGTTTAAATATATAATATCTATTAAATATTATAATTTACGTTTACAGTTTACAGAGTAATTATCACTGAACAGAGATATATAATTCTCTGATCTGTAGAAATTATATAACAGTTGAAGTAGTTGAGTTAGATAAAGACCGCTTAACGCATCTATAGATAGCTTCTGATTAGTATTTTCGTTTTGACGACCTCTGTGGCGCATTGGGCTAAAGCCCGGTTGAGACGCAAAAGGTTCAGTTGCTATTCTTGAACGGGGCAAATCTTTGTATGATCTGCAAGTATTTGTCTCGTGTCTGGGTGTTTCTATGTATATTATTGTATGACAAAGACAAAAGTATATAAGTAGTATATCAGTCAAGTGGTATCCATAACACAAGCTCTGCTTACTTTGGGGCTAACTATTGATGAAAAAATGTTTCACATTACAAAAATAAAAAAAAACAAATAAATAAATAATGCCGGTCATTTCACACAGCATCATCTGCAGATGCAGACTGTGTGAAATGTCCGGAATTATTTATTTGTTTCTTTTGTTTTTTAAATACGAAACTTTTTTTCTTAGGTATAGTTAATATTTTGTAGGTAGACTTAAGATAGATAATTGATTCAGGTGTGACTTTGCGGAAATCCATTACAAAACATTAAATAGATGGGCAAATATTTAGTTCTACTTAGTATGTACTACGTAGTATGTAAATATTTAGTAATATTTAGTAATATTTAGTACTAGTAGATTGGCGGAATAGTACTAAATATTTGTCCATCTATTTAATGTAGGTAGACTAGGTAATGTAGGTACAAGATAGCAATCGTTGGTGCTCCACAGTGTGACGCGCGATGATTTCCCAGAGCGCGACAAGACGCGGCAATCGCAACTCTGCGAATACACGACTAGGGTTGCTATGCTACAGTATATTATTTTTGAATATTTACGTGTTTATTAATATTTTCAAAATTATTTCACGGCGTCTGATAGATACGTTGCATGACCCAAGAGCTGACTCCTATCTGGCTCAGCGTATTAGCATTGCCATTCAACGTGGTAATGCCGCCAGTATCTTGGGAACGCTGCCCTCTGGCAGTGATCTGGATCAGTTGAGCTATCTATAGATCGTTTTAAATGATCCTTAGATAGCTCAACTGTTTCACGTGTATTTTATATTATTGTATATTATTTTGTACATTTCTGTAATTATTTTCGTGTTTATATTGTTATTCTTTACCCTTTTGATTAATATGTATAAAATGAACACAGCAGTCTGAAAACCAGCGCTGCTTCCTTACCTTTTCGGAGTAGTATTAAGCTGAAACTCGACATGTTTGAACACACTCTAAAAACGATTGATAATGCTTTAGTGTAGCCCTATTTTATTTTTTACTGACGAAAAAACGGAGGAGGGTACTCAAGTCAAAGCGTATATATGTTTTTTTTATGTAATTTGATAATTCTTATTTAATATATTTTTTTAACAAAAACATTACACCGCCGAAAAAACTGAAAAACAAAAAATAATAAACCTTTTTTATTTAACCTTAATAACTAAGTTCTTAAACTAATGTAAGTAAGTAATTTTGAGTCGCCAAACACACTTACACACACTTACATTAGTTTAAGAACTTAGTTATTAACGTTAAATAAAAAGGTTTATATATAAAAGAATTGAGCAAGACAAGTACATTATTTTAACAAAAACATTACACCGGTGTAATGTTTATACATGCTTGTATATACTTGTCTTGCTCAATTCTTTTTTTTTTGGTGTGTGTTACATTTTTCTTTCATTATTTCTATAAAAATGAGTGGGTAGACTATTCACACAGCGTAAATATCGCTATAAATGGGATATTTACCATAATTTTTTAGTTATGCTATTTTTTCAATCTGAAAGCGCCATGAATTATATGCAAAAAAGATTCACCGGACCATGTAGCCCCAAACTAAGCAAAGCTTGTACTATGAAAACCAGGTGACTGATATAATACTTATATACTCGTAAAAGCATATAATACTCTATGATACACTCAGAACAAACATCTATGCTCATCACAGATGTTTGTTTTGGGGGGTCAACAACCTGAGGCGCAGAAGGTAAAGTACTGTGAGGTCAGTGTACTAGAAACGTAACTAAATCCAGCTTGGAATAATATTATTTTGCACAAATATTGCACACAGTCAACATTGGCATACGGCTTACATATCCACTGAACGCTGCAACGACACTAAGTGGATCTCGGCCTTAGAGGCACTAAGAGTTTCCGATTGCTGCTTGTAACAGTTGATGACGACGATATTAAGATTAACGTAGTTTCAATTTCGTCATTCCAGCGATATCTACCTCTTATTCAATACAATCACAAGGATCACTTTGAAACGTCTTACATACTAGGTGAATTTAGGTGCAAATTCCTCCTAATCCAAGCCCGAGGAGAACTGGCACAGTCCTGGTCCTAGCGCTTTTTTGCACGATCCATCTTATAACTACCTTAAATACGAAAAACTAATACAAAAAGGGTTTATACATTTCGAATGTGTTGATTAACTTAGGCCAGAGCGGCATGAGGCCATGCAATGCCATGCCATGCCTAGGCCATGCTTCACTTATGAGGATTAAATATATGGCGTATAGAGCTAAAACTAACACAGTAACAAAAAAAACTAATCATACTGACGACATAGTATAGATACCAGCAAGTTGTGCAAAATATTCATATAAGGTACTTAAATAACCTACCCAACTACATACCCATTTTATATTTATAAACTAAATAAATAAATATTGAACATTGGAAAGAGTGTCATCCCTAGCCCACCTAATACTTTGCTCGTCTAATCAACGCCCGCGCTCACCTCAAACAGGCATCTTTAGAGCTGCTTCAAATTTTACATTTCAAACACCGTGTTCCAGTTTTGAAATTGAATTTCGAACACCAGTGGTATTCATCATTCTCTCTTTTTATTCGAAAATTAAAATGAAGATACATACACATTTATTAACTAGTTGTTTTTCACCTTGATAAGTCTTCAAAAAAACCACAGTTTGGAAAGCTTGCAACAACAAAAACAATAATAATTTGCTACGGATTTCGTAGCACTGTCTACGTAAGTCGTAGCAAGGACAAGATTAAGACTAATATACATACCAGTGTTAGTTCTTAAGCTACTTTTATGAGTAATCGTCGTACAGATAATACTGACCTTTTACAACCCACCACCACAATAATTCTACCCACAACAGAACAATGTTGGTGCGAGCAAAAAGTCTTACAAACGAATAAATTTAAATATTTTTCTCTCTTTCTACATCAACGCAGTTGAATTGAGTTTTACAGGGAAAACCGGTGACATTTTCACCCGATGATTTTTCCGTTTCACCACACTCGTGAATGACTGCGTTCTCATTTAAGCAATGGCATTTTGACGGCAGCGGCTTTTGTCACGGTTGAAAAAAAAACAGCGTTCCATTTTCGATTGAAGTCAGCACGCATTGGTGGTTGTAGAAAAAAAGGCGGGAACCTCGAAAGTGGAAAGGCGCGAACTCTCGAAATCTTTTTGTAATTTAATTGTAATTCTGTAAATATATAATCTTTTTCGTTGTAAATAAAATACAAAGCTAGTACTGGTACCGGTAAGCCATGGGGAAAAAGAGGAAGAGGTGTGAGCAGCCTCCACCTCCGGATGAAGACCGGTCGGAAGGGTCGACCTCAGACTCCGACTCGGTCGAATCTCCACAAGGGGTCAAAAAAAACAGTAAGGAAAAGGACAGGTATGAGATTTATAAAGTTCAAGGATACATACGAAAATACCCGGATAATTCCAACAAGTCGGACGGATTCATCGTATTCCTGACGCACACTGATGACGGTGTTGCTTTTAATGACCGTGACCGCTTAAAACTTTCCAAAGCATTGCGTGAACATTGCGTCTCTGGAGTTTTACATCTGAGATCAATAAATAGGTACAAGATAGGAATAACATTTGACCTATCTAACAACGCCAATGTTTTTATACAAAATAAAAAACTACTGGAACAGCTATCGCTAAAAGCCACCATCCCAGCAGGCGACACGGAGGTAACAGGTGTTCTGACATCTGTTCCTACTGAGATGTCAAATCAGCAAATTTTTTCGCTTATTGGCAGCTCCAAAAATATAATACAGGTCAGAAGATTTATGCGTAGGGTGCGAGGTGAGGGTAGTGTCTCGTTCCAGCCAACCCAAGCGGTTGCTGTTACATTCGCGTCGACTCAGCTCCCCGAATATGTATACTTGGACTCTTGGCGACATGAAGTGAAATCATACATACCCCCTGTAAAACAGTGCTTAAAGTGCATGCGGTACGGCCACATTGCTAAGTTTTGTCGCAACACAGAGGTCTGCAGCATCTGCTCCGGCACGCATAACTTCAAAAGCTGTAGTATTGAAACTAAAGATGCAAAATGCTCAAACTGCGGTGGCAATCACATCGCAATATCTGCTGCTTGCCCTATTAAAAAGCAGAAGGTAGAAGAAAATAAAATAAAATCTCGATCTGCCACATACTCAGAACTTTTCGACTCTAAGTCTTTCCCAGCATTGTCAGCTAGGACACTTGATGTACAGGTTAATAATCTCATGAAGTCTGAAGTTTTTATTAATATTTTAATAGAAACAATCACTAAAATTATAACAAACAAAGATGTCCCCATAAATTCAGGGTCTATTAGAGATACCCTAAAAAAAACTCTAAGTAACAAGTTACCTCCAACATCATAATGGATTTTTTAAATATTATTCAATGGAATGCACAAAGTCTAAACAGTAACAAACATATATTTACAAACTTCCTTTATTCAAATAACATTCATATTGCAATTATTTCTGAAACATGGTTTAAACCATACCAAACATTCAAAATAAAACATTATAACATTGAACGTAATGATTGTGGAAACAATCATAATGGTGTAGCTATTCTAATTCACAATAGTATCGCATATTCTAAAGTCAACACGTTTTTTGATGACTCACTACAAAATATTTGTATTAAAGTAACAATTAATAAGAAAGTTATGAGCATAGTCAGTTTTTATAGCCCAACAAACTGTAGTCCAGCCTTTAGTAAAAGCAAATTTGACGCACTAATCAAGTCTATTCCTGGTCCATTCATATTTGCAGGAGACTTCAATGCACATCATACCTCCTGGGGTTGCAGTTCTGACACTCCTCGTGGTAGAGATGTTTTGGAAGTGATTGACGACAATAACTTAGTTTTGTTAAATGATGGTCTGCCAACGACGATTGGTTCGTTGTCCTGGCGTCCGAACGCATTAGATTTGTCGTTGGTTTCGCCATCATTGGCGCTACATTGTGACTGGTCTGTTTATGATAGCCCAGTCGGCACAAGCTATCATCTTCCTGTAATAGTTAAAGTTTTATTGAATAACAATATCACTGGTTCGGATCCTAGTTGTCATAATTTGAGACATTTACCAATCTATCCAAATTACAAACTTACAGATTGGAAAATGTTTAGTAGTTGCATGGATAAAATGTTGGTTGATTTTATAGTGGATACTGAATGTCCGCAAGATTCCTATTTAGATTTTTGTAAAGTATTGCGTACGGCCGTTGATAGGTCTATTGTAAGCAGAAATTCTTCTGTTGTCGATGTCACTGACACTGACAGTCAACAGTCATGTGTTAATAAACCTGGTAAAAAACCTTATCTGCCTTGGTGGAATGAAAAATGTTCAGCAGCTGTTTTGAAATCCAAAGAAGCATATTTAAATTTTAAATTCAATCCAACAGAAGAAAGCTATTTGGAGTTCAAGAGACTGCGAGCTCATAAGAAACTTACAATAAAAATAGAACGACAAAAAAGCTGGGTCTCTCTTTGTGAAACTTTCAATCGATGCACTCCATTAACCGTTGTATGGAAGTTCATGCGTAAATTTAATAAATCTTACTATAAACCTATTCAATATGAAGACGACTCATGGATTTGTGATTTTTTATCCAAATATACTCCTGATTTTGTACTACCTAAATCGAAAACACTTAAATCAAATAATTTAAATTCTAATAATAGCTTTCTTGTAGACTCTTTTTCATATAGTGAATTAACTTCTGCCATTTTCTCTAGGAGGGATACTGCTTTTGGTCTTGATGGAGTTCCATTTATAATCTTTAAGAAAATGAATAGAAACTGTTTGACAATTTTTCTCCAAATTTTAAATTTACTTTGGCAAAATAATATAGTACCTCACAATTGGAAAACTGACTGTTTAGTACCAATTTTGAAACCCAATAAACCCAAATTATGCCCTGAATCTTATCGTCCTATTGCGCTCACTTCATGTGTCGGTAAAATTTTTGAGCAATTGCTAAAGCAACGTTTGGAATTTTATGTAGAACATCACAAACTTTTACCTTCCAATCAGTTCGGTTTTCGTAGAAATCGTTCTGCTCGGGAGAGTATTTGTCAATTACAACTTGATATATGTCATTCCTTGGCTGCAAACAATCATCTTGTCGCTGTTTTCTTTGACATTTCAGGCGCTTTTAATAGCGTCAATATTGAAATTCTTTGTCAAGAACTGCTATTACTAGGCATTCCTGAAAAAATTATAAATTGGATCCAATGTTTTTTCTCAGATCGAGAAGTTTTTGTAAAATACAATAAACATCTCTATGGTCCAAGATATTCTTCTGTAGGTGTATCTCAGGGTGGCATTCTGTCACCCTTAATTTTCATTTTGTATATATTTCGTTTAAATTTAATATTAGGTTCACATGTTAAAAATCTTCAATTTGCAGATGATTTGGTTGTTTATGCGTCGGGAGCAGATTTAGCTCCTGTAGCTGAAATTGTCAATGACGCATTGACAAAACTTGAAAAATACTTTTCTTATTTAGATCTTGATGTTAATTCGTCGAAGTCTAAGGTAGTGGTTTTTGGGAAAAAATCTAATAACTTGCCAGCGATTTATTATAAAAATGCACCTTTGCCAGTGTCTCTTGAAGTTAAGTTCTTGGGAGTATTATTCTCCCATAATTTATCCTGGAATAATTACTCTAAACAAATCATTTGCAAAGCTCAAAAAGCTCACAATGTAATAAAGTCTTTGTCAGGCTCTTATTGGGGAGCAGATCCAAAGATTTTATTAACATTGTACAAATCTTTAGTTCGTAGTCATTTTGAATATGGCTTCGTTTGTTATGCTGCCGATGTAAAAATTGTAAATAGAATGAATACATTTCAAAATAAATGTTTGCGTTTAATCACAGGGGCATTTAGGAGTACTCCTATCAATGCTATGCAGATTGAATGCAGGCTTCCACCAATTAATATTCGTTTGAATTACCTAAAAGAAAGGTTTATATTAAAACTTCATTGTGTTTCTGGCAATAGTCTTTTGACTAATCTGTCCGGAGCCCAAGGGGTTTTTAAATCTTTTTTTATGCTTCAGGGCTTTCAGAGTTTTAAACAATTTCTTCAAAATTTAAATATATATCAGGCAAATCATACCTTACCTTGCTATGAAGGATCTTTTAATAGTAAATTCCCAGAAATTAATGTAGTAATTGATAATGCTTTGTCAAGTAAAGAAGAAGTGTGCACAATCCTGTCTGAATGGACAGATCACAAGTTTGTCTATACGGATGGAGCCAAAAACGATAACGCTGTGTCTTTTGCCATATTTGAATCGTCTTTGAATATTGGTGTTGGTCATAAAATGGATAAATTCGCTAGTATTTTCACAGCTGAAGCTGTTGCAATCTTGAGCGCTTTAAAACATATTAAAAGTCGTAACTTGGGACACAATAAATGGGTTGTTGTTAGTGACAGCATGAGTGTTCTAAAAAACCTGGCAAATAACAAATTGCATGCTGACACTAATTACATCATTTACTTAATAAAACAGCTATGGGTGGAGTTGTTTGATTTAAATATTAATGTTAGCTTCGTGTGGGTGCCTTCACATAAAGGTGTTGAAGGAAATGAAAAAGCAGATTATCTAGCTAATACGATAGTTAAGTTTTCAAATACCATATCATCTAATATTGAAAGCGGTGGTGATGCAGATGTCTTGTTACCATACACAGACGTTGTAAGTCTCCTAAAACAACGGATGTGTCATGCATGGGGAAGACATTCGTATCACTATACGCAAGTCGAAAATAAAGGTTCCTGGTATGCAACTCTCGATGTCCAGATTGATTCTATACCGTGGTTTTGTAAGAGTAAGATTTTCTTAAATAGAAAATTTTATTCTACAATCTGTCGAATGCGCTTTGGTCACTGTCGTTTGAACTATCATCTCTATCGCTTAAAGCTGGTTGACTCTTCTGATTGTGAGCATTGTCAGTCACGAGAAGTTCAATCATTAAATCATATATTTTTTGATTGTCCATCATTCAGTATTCAGCGCCTTGTACTGATAGATGGACTCCTCCAAATTTATGGTGAGCCTGATTTGGTCCCGCGTTGTATTCTGGAGCTACTTAAGAATGAGTCAACCTATATAGAGTTGTATAAGTTTTTATTTAGTATTTTAATAGATATATAAAAATGTGCAAAATGTACATAGATAATATAATTATAAATGTAAAAGAATATTATAGTAATTAACTATTAAAAAAAAATAACAAAAAATGGGAAACCAAAAAAAAAATATTTTTTTTTATTTACAATAATAAATATGTAAGTACATAACTATTTTATAATATTATTAGCAAAATAAAATACTTGTTCAAGTTAAAAAAAAAAAATAAAAATCGTTCAGACGTATCAAAGTATTTTGATGAATACATAAACATTGTTTATGAAACTTACGAAAGACATAAAATTTACCCTTGAAACGGATGAAATTATTTAACGCAAGACAAGGCAGTATGGTCTCTAGACTTTAGCCTGCTCATATGAGCGAAGAAAGAAAAAAAAAAAAAAAAAAGCATTGGTGGTTGTTTATTTTTTTTATATATTTGTTTTTATTGTGGCAAAGAGCAGAGTGATTAAAATGTTAGAGCGGTTTTAGAATAGCGTTGGTACTTTAGAATCGTTGTGTTGCTATATGAAAACAAAATTATTATAAATATTTATTTTTATCTGTCTTGCTGGGTTCAAACGTCCTTTTTTTGTTTTGAAATGCATAACATGTTTAATATTATTTTATCATGTTTTTTATATAAAAATATTACCCAACCCAGTTCATACCTATACTGAAATACAACAAAACTAGTAGGTATAATTTATTCGCAAAATCTGAATAAATCCAATAACATAAAATCTTATTAATATATATTGAAAAAACGGTCTTTGACTGAATGCTAAACAATTCTTCTAAAGAAGTGTCAACTTAGGAAAATAGATCGTTGTCAACCATTTTACCCGCGTCGTTAGCCATCTCCATATTTTCTAGATGACAAGGTTGAATTTGCCATGACAATACGTAAAGTTGTTATGTAATGGTATTTTTATAACATCATTGTATTTTCATTCGATATTCAAAATGAGAGATAACTTTTCACTCCTATTGTGAGGTGTTAGAGTTTATTTTCCTACACTTGATAGTGTTGTTCGAATGCTGCCAGATTGGTTTTGTATGATAATACCATTTTTCATATTAAAAGTTGAGGCGTGCCTTTTTCAATATATTCCCTCGGGTTTTGTATCGGCATTGGAGAGTTTACCGACTCGGAAAATAGGTGTCTTGAATGTTATTACGAAATGAACAACTACCAATGTTTTATGAACTTTTTAATTCAAATACTGCTTTATTTTAATATCAATAATAAATAAACATTAAAAGAAAACATACATGCATCTAGCCCCAAAATGTCCTTGTACTATGGGTATACCCATAACCTGATAAAATACTTATATTTAGTTTTTAAATACATACATGATTAAGATAATTTATAACACCCAGTCACAAAACAAACAGACGACCTCTGTGGGGCAGTGGGCTAAGATCCGGCTGAGACGCAGAAGGTTGCGGGTTCGATTCCCGCCGCGGGACAAATGTTTGTATGATCTGCAAGTATTTGTCTCGGGTCTGGGTGTTTCTATGTATAATATGTATGTATTTACAAAAAAAAAGTATATATGTAGTGTATCAGTCATGTGGTACCCATAACACAAGTTCTGCTTACTTTGGGGCCAGATAATGCTGTGTGAAATGTCCGGAATTATTTATTTATTTATAAAAAAAAACATCTATGTTCATCGCACAAATGTTTGTGCTACTACCAAGAAAGCATTGAGGTCAGTAAAAAAAATGTCTAGTTATACATTTTATACAGTAACGCAAATATTGTTAAAATCATTTTAAAGTAAATAATTAAATACTTTTTACTAAACTTTTAATAAAAGCATTATATAAAACATATATATAACTACTAGCACATGCCCGCGTCTTCGCGCGTGGTACCTACATAAAAAGTAGCCTGTGTCGTTCTCCAAGCCCCATCTATCTCTATACCAAAATTTATCAAAATCGGTTCAGTGGCTTAGGCGTGAAAACGTAACAAACAGACAGACAGAGTTACTTTTGTATTTATAATATAGGTTAGTTATATAACTAGCGCTAGCTGGTGCCCGCGACTTCGTCTGCGCAGGGATAGTACTTCGTGTAATTCCAACGGTTTTTATATTTTGGACAATTCACACAATACCTTTATAAATTATACCCTATGTGTTATTCTGATGTATAAGCTATATTATTGTAAAGTTTCATTAAAATCCATTCAGTAGTTTTTGCGTGAAAGAGTAACAAACATACATATAAACTTTCGCGTTTATAATATTATAGTAAGATAACATTACATTCAGTTCTATATAATTTCGTCGTCTAACCAACCATTGTGACGTTATAAAAGAAAGTTAAAAATCGAACGTGGAATTAATCACCATACAACGAATGAGGAAACCATTAAATAACCAATTGGGTTCTCTCTCGCACACTGGCCAAAAATATTCGCTAATACCTACCGTGTATTCAAAATAAGACCTTATGACGACTGCAAATGGTTCGTATTTATGTCTGTCAAAAGTTACGCACAGAGGGATGGGACAATCATTTTTTAAATCGGTATTCAAATACATTTTTAATATGCGATAATCTTGTTTCTACTCTCATGTAAAAATAAACTTACCAAAATTAGTTATAGTTGAGGCCAATCACTTACTTCATCATCATTGGCCTTAGTTCATCTGTTGAAGATGATTAAAGTGGTGTCAGTCAAGTTACAGAGCAGTTATTTGTAATTGAAAACATTCATGGATCCACTACAGCAAGCTGATGATGTTTCCTTTCCTCTGACGACCGTCTCGACCTTGCCGACAGGACCCTCAGGTAAGACGAGTCAGTACATGCGGTGTCGGTTCAGTTGCAGGTGCATAACGGCTGGCACCGAGCCGGGCTTGTTTCAAGTTTTCCTTCTCTGTTGCTAGCTCTTCTGTTAGTCAGCAGGTGGACTAATTCCCAATAATTTAAGACAATCCTAGTTGTCTCAATTATAAGTCTCCAAGCAGCACTCATCTTGGATCAGTTTTTTTTTACATTTACTTACCTAACATACAATAGAATAAAATGGAAATTGTTTATTTGTCACTCAATTGTTCATGACTGGCCTATCAGCTCAGTTGGAAGTAGCTCTGCCTTCTGCGCTGTAGGAAGAAGGTTCGATTCCCTCCCAGGATAAACATTTGTGTAATGAGCATAGGTGTTTGTTCTGTGTCTGGGTGTAATAAAGTATCATAAATATGTATTTAAAAATATATAAGCATTTTAATAGTCATCTGGTCTCCATAATACAAGCTGTGCTTTGAGGCTACATTGTGTGATTGTGATTATTTATTTAATACACAGAAAAATAAAAAATACTATACACAACAACAAAAAAAAACAGTATACTTACCTACTAAACAAGTTTTTTTTTCTTAATACATACAAAATGATTTATTTTAAGTACCAACTCGAAATATATATATATTTTTATAAAACTATAGAACCGATTTAAATAATTACATGTCATGACAGTCCTGTACAATTATAAGCAAATAAGTGGTAAGTTTTATAGTACATAGAAAAACCTGAAAAAGAGTAAAAAATAATGAAACATTGCCAATACCGGTCACAGGTACCGACGTACCTCCATTGACAAAACTTTAAATTAAATGTTTATTTGTTTATGAAACTAGGTGTACGTAGTGTATTTTTAAATGATATTCAGTTGAACCTCTCTATTTAGTACCAGCTGGCGTACAAACATAGAGGCTACTATAAAAAAAAAACTGCAAAACGGGTCATTAATATTAATATCACAACACGATTAAATGATGACAAAAAGCTAAATTCTGTACATTTATTTTATATATTATAAATTTACAAGTAATGATTTAAAAAAAATAGTTAAATACGATATAGTGTGTAAGTGTATGTAGGACTTTCCAATTAAGTTGGCTTTTGTAAAAAAAAATTTTTTTTTTAGCTTTTTGACATAATTTTTACACTGATAACGAATTTCTGGAAACTAATGAATATAATTGATTACCTAATGCTAAATTATAAAAAAAATACAGAAGTAATTACAGAAACGTACACAGAACAATATACAATAATATGAAATACATGTGTAACAGTTAAGCTATCTAAAATAGCGACCGTTGTCGCGGGCTGACTGTCAGCCACTGTTTCTCAAAATTACATTTTGACCCATTTATTTTAAATATTGGAACATCCGATTTGACTTGCCCTCAGCCCCATCACTAGTGGCCAGTATTTAATCATCTACAAAGCGAACCGAATCGACTACACACGGGCGACGTATTCAGACGTATTCAAAACTGACAAAAGAAAAAAAGCAATCTTCCCAGATTGGCATTTGGGGGCATCACAAAGAATATCCCCCTAAGAGGATTCGAGAGCATTTTGTCATCAGTTATTTGGTAATTTAGTGTTGCATTGGGGCTGTGATTGGGGAGGTTTTAATGCGCATATGTGCTTGATTGATTGCTTTTTACTGCCGCCTTAGAAAGGCCGAGATGTTATGATTGACATTTTATAAAGTCTTATAAATTAATTAGTTTTCTTGTGTTATTTATTTTTTTATTGGGTAATCTTAGCGGAATTTTAATCAATAAAGTGTAGTCTGTAAATAGAAGTGCACAAGTGTAGATAATTTATTATAAGTGTGTTATGTTGCTTTGTGATATGCACGACGAGGAATTCAAGAAAATTCTACACGGCCATTTCACGATGACGTGACGTTTCGAATAGACGAGCGATCGATCGACTGCGATTTTTAGAATATTTTAGTTCCTATCGTACTGTGGCAACACGCTCACGACTATATGGAGATGTCTTCTTAGATCTCTAGATCTTTTTAAGGATATCTAAGTAGGATAGTCAGTGTTCAAACATGAGGTAAGTATATTCGATACAAGTAATTTTGCGCAGTATTTTGTACGAAGGGCTATCTGTCAGATTTACACATTATAATTAGAAAAACCCAGACCCGAGACACATATTTGCAGATTATACAAGCATTTGTATCAGGAATCGATCCCGCTACCTTTTGCGTCTCAAGTGTTTCGCCCACTGCGCCACAGAGGTTTGTAGGATTTCTTCCTAGGATTTAGCCTTTCCATGTTTAGGGTTCCGATATCCACAAGGAACCCTTGTAGTTTCGCCTTGTCCGCCTGTCTGTCTGTCTGTCTGTTCTAATCAGAGCTGCTGCTAGTAGTTTTATGTTACGGATACCTTACAGGTAAAGTAGGGTTGAAAAAAACTGATTAGTGAACTCTTAAGAAAAAACAAAAAGCTCCATGGTTTTTTTTTTGTTTTGCGACATAGATGGATGCTACATAGATGGGGTTGAATTGGTATAAGACATGTGGGGCGATTATGGAACTTTGATACTATCCAAACATTGATATTAATAGCTTTCAGCTACTATTGATGAATTGGTATTACGGATCGCAGCGATTTCTATCGGCTTCTATCGCTAGTTAAAACGTGCTATAACTCGACCAATTTACAAAGTATGATTGTGGTAGGAACCGTGTTTAGCGTACTAAGCATTTAAATACATCGTATATGATTGATTGAAATAATGCCTATTGCTAATCGAAATTGATAGACATTGATGCCGATTGATAATCGAAACTGATAGACATTGATTGTATCAAGAGTTCGATAATCGCCCTACTGGGCCTCAATTCTGGATGGTTACAATGGTTACAACGGTAACGGTTACTATTCCAATCCATCTACGTTTCTGCTCCATTTACTCTTTGATAATTACCTGAAAACCTATTCTGCTATCTCCATGACCAAACATTCAATTGATCGTTGACTACTTCGTAAATTATAATAATGCCGGACAATCACACAGCGTTAGCTGAGCCGTTGTTCATTAGCAGAATACGAAAAGACGTCAAAACATGTCACTCAGCTTCGGTTCCATTTCAATAGAGCTTACGGGAATAAATTATTCAGTTATTTTTAATGATTCAGATGCTTTCACTACGCATGGTCCGGCAGTTGTCATTTTTACGTATTATTATTTTTATTATTAATTCGTAAAAACAGCAGATAGCAGTTGTTTGCGGATGGCGTGTTTAAATTTGGAAAGAGTCAAAAATATCTAACATAAAATACAAATCATTATTAAAGTTCCAACCGAATATGTGGCTCTTTCTATAATTAAGTCTGGGACATCGAAAGCTTAATTTAACTCATAACTAAGGGCAAATATGAACCTTTGCAAATACCACGCTCATTAGTTCACTCAATGGACATGTTTTGAAAATATTAGTAATTTTCGTCTCTTTGATCAATACGTCCAATAAATTTGCAATTGTCGTGTCCTTTTTTCCGATATAACGATTGATTCGGCTGTGCCATCCTTCCACATTATTTGTGGTTCGTAGTTGTTCTTTTCTGCAACAGCAAGTTCTGTTGAAGTCAGTTTTCTGTAGCCATTGGGTTTTGAAATTTGCGTTAAATTTTTTAATATCTGTACCAGACGGGCTCCTACCCATTACATACTTGATACCACTCGCTGTCAGTTCCGGTGGCAAACGTGCAATTCCAGCACATCGTGACACGTGCCGTTGCTTAACAGGTGCTGAAATGTTTAATTGTTTGGCCTTTCGAAATAGGCATCAATTGTAATGAAAATAGCATCCTTTGACTTCGATGCCATTATATACTTTGGCCACTGCTTTCATTGCAGCCGTTTCGTAGTCCATTGTTACTTTCAATGGCTTCCATTCAGGAAAGACTGATTTAATGAGTCGAAATAGGATCCTAGATGTTTTCTGGCTTTTATCAGGAAGTAAACAGAAAATTATCGGAGTCACAGATTCATTATTCTCTTTATAAGCATGGATTGAATATAACTGCCTAAAAACCTTTGGGCAGGATTTGAAAGTGCCGCACAATATATGTCTGAAGCTTCCAACCATGGATCTGACATCTTTACGTCAGAATATAAGTATTTTTTTTTCCATCGCTTTCACTATTGTAGTCAGCTAGCAAGAAATCTTGAAACTTTTTTGGAACTGTTACTTCAGTAGATGACGAAAAACGCATGTTGGGCACACCCAGTACTTTCTTTCGGTTATTGAAAAGACATGCTTTTTTATTTTCAAATGATGGTATTTCCGTCAGCAAATGCACGCCCTCAGTTTCTAGATTGTATACCATCTCATCGTATTGTTTTTGTATGGAATCGAAATTTGAGCCAGTTTTGTCTTTGAGCTTGTCAAGTTCCTTGAATACTTTATTTTGGGCTTGGTTTGGTATACAGCCCGTATTATGTGTTTTGGTTTTACCATGGACCACTTCGTTCTTCTCGTTTAAATTAATACTCCCTTTGCACCCATAAGTGTAATTAGAACATAGGAATATCGTATCACCTTCTGTGTATTTCTTTTTGCGATGATATTTGCGACCTTCAACCAAGGGCAATACCTCCTCTTCGCGTTGAAATAAATTCAACATCTCTTAAAGACATTTCAATAACGAGTGTAAGCCAAGTGTAAGCAGAAAGCACTCGTATTATTTATAAGCAACAGAAATAAACACTTCATAGAATTATCATGCATTCATTGACCTATTGCACTTTATACCAATATTATAGTTGTCATAAAATCATTTGACAGATGATGTCTTGATTTATTCCTCTAATAGGCCAGTTATCATAAAAGAGTTTCTCCCACGGAGAAGACACAGCACAGACAGTCATGGCCGGCCATCATGTCAAGCATTTTTCGGTGAACGAGGTCCAGCAGTTCCATACAAGCACATTAAGAGCATCGATCGGAACCAGTTCTATACAAGTAAATTAATAGCCACGATCGGAACCAGTTCCCTACAAGTAATTTAAAAGCCTCGTATGGAACCAGTTCTGAAACTCTGGTTCTGTAGACGGCCGAAGGGATGTATTTAATCCAAATCCAAATTCAAAAACAGATAATCAACATCCAAACACTACGAAACAGAAGGCGAACTGCAAAAGCAGAATTTAGCGCACGTCCATTTCAAATTCCGAACGCTTTGATAGTGTTGTGATTTGACTTGACGACATTATTATTAAAACAAGACTTGTTTTTTTTGAAGTGATAACTTCTTATGAGAGGGTAAACCGCTTCGTTACGTAACGCGTTACGGCGCCAGTCTGTCTTCCCATGCTCTCACGTATACGGCAGCGGTAGGCAGGCTCCTCCTCTTTCACTGTAACCCACAGCGCTAGTTATTAGTTTAAGTTCACTTCTGTCGGATGTCCTGAGACGCACAAACGTTTTTTTATATAATCTTGAAAGCCAAAAGATGCATTGGCATTGTGTGGCAGTTTCGTCATTATAGATATGGTTTACCAGCCATGGTTGGCAATCTATCATGTTTTTACCACAATTGATTGCTGGTACTGGAAGACCATAGGTAGCTAGACCTACCCTAGATACTTATATCTATTAATTTTATGACATTTAAAAATATACATATTTTAAGTACCTATGCAGGGTATTTAACACAGCTTCGTATGGCCCCAAAGTAAGCAGAGCTTGTGTTATGAGTACCACATGACTGTTATACTATTTATATACTTTTTTTATTAAGTAGGTCCTAATACATTATACATAGAATTACACCCAGACCCATGAAAAATACTTGCAGATCATACAAACATTTGTCCCGCGGCGGGAATCGAATCCGCTACCTTCTGTGTCTGAGACACAGAAGGTTGAGGAGAAGCTCCACAGAGGTTCTCAATTGTTCACACAGAGCATTGACAGAATGAAACGTAATAACGAAATCTTAAAATCCTTGATTGTCATAAGTCAACATATATTTTAACTAGAAAAAGACTCAGTGAGTTAACTTACCCAGGACACCTCATGCCCAACACTACCATCATACGAATTCAAAATTTGTATTGAGAACGGCAGCAATGGAGTGCGTTCCGTTCTTTGCAGACCTTCAATTTGGCTGATTGACGCGGCCGGCTTCGATTTTCAAACGGCTCAAAGACTTACGTTCCAACAAGGACGCGTAGAATGGAGCGTGATAACGGGATGCTGCTAGCTCAGCTGATTGATAATTTCTATTCCACGAACTTGGACTTGATGAGTTTTGAGGAAGTTACTTTGATTATACATTTTATTACTAAAATGTACAGAATAATATACAATAATTGAGGACTTCTGTGTCGCAGTGGGCCAAAGCCCGGCGCAGAAGGTTGCGGGTTTCTATTCCCGACGCGGGACAAATGTTTGTATAATCTGCAAGACTAGGGTGTTTCTATGTAAAATAATAATAATAATAATACCGGACATTTTACACAGCATCATCTGGCCCCAAAGTAAGCAGAACTTGTGTTATGGGTACCACATGACTGATATACTACTTATATACTTTTTTTTGTAAATAAATACATATTATACATAGAAACACCCAGACCCGAGACAAATACTTGCAGATCATACAAAGATTTGTCCCGCGGCGGGAATCGAACCCGCAACCTTTTTTGTCTCAGCCGGACCTAAGCCCACTGCGCCACAGAGGTCGGAATAGATATATAGACATGCATTAATAACCAAAGTGAAGCCTGAAAACCATGCTCCTCTGTGTATATACACACACCCAAGCACACCCATACCGTGCTTCTTGCTCTTAGTAGGTATATGTATACATACTTGTACTATTAAGTATTCTATCTCAGACCAAATAATAATAATAATAATACGTACGGAATAGTAATCCATTTTGACAAAACTGGTTCCAATTACAATCAAACTTACGATTGAAATTATGTCGATTGTTAATCGAAACTAATAGACATTGATTCTGTCAGAAGTTCCATACACAGATCTAACAAAAGTTCCCGACATATGCGATGCCGTCAGGTTGACGACGCAAATAGCATCCCACACCAATGACCTACCCATCTCCTAAATGGCAAGTGTCAAAACCTGGCCTCATACCATCTCATATCAGACCGTTCGAATCGAGAACAGCTGGTACGTTGACGTTGGCACTTAATAAGATTGGTAGTAGTTACTAGTAGAAGGTACTCAAAGGACCTACGAGGTACAAAATACTTCATGTTAAGTACAGGAATACTGTATTCGACATCTGACTTCAATTACATTCTTGCTTCGTGTTTTATTCTCCTTTTTACAATACATATTAGTATGTTAAACAAAGTGTAGGTATCTATTCATCGGATTGTTACCTCTTTACTGGTAAACCTAAACATATTATGAAAAAAACTTTATGTTAATAACGTACGTAGTTTTAAGTATAATTTATTTATTATACCATTTGAATGCGCACGAGCGGTTAGAAATATAATCTAACATTTAAAAAACGATGACATTAAGATCGTTGACTTAATAGACAGATGAAACTGAACTGTCACTTTGACAGCTCTTTGACAGACACGACCATGGCTTGTCAACTGGTAGGTATGCCTATCTTAAGCCACAATGTTCCTTATTTTGTTACAAGCACTTAGAGATAACTGTTTGGACTAAGTATCGACCGTCAGGGCAACGCCTTCGAATCAATCATCCTAACTCAGACACAACACGTTGAACCACAGATTCCACACCTAAAATCCAATACTTAAATGACACCGCGTGATGGCGTTCCCGTGTTCCCACCTTTCACGAACCCATTCCATTCTGATCAGTCTCTGAATGTAACAGACATGCTATAAACGTACGATTATAAAATACCTAGAATATTCATTGAGTATTTATATATCTTTGAGTACACGATAAAACAAATTTTGTTAATGTAATAACAGCGCGAACCTTTTTCCCGCCACGATTAACGAATAGTTTGTAGTTCTAAATTCAAAAAAGAATTATATTTTGTTACTTTTCATATTTCCCGTTAAGAATATTCAAAAAGGCATTTAATTTTGTTACTTTCATATTTCCCGCTACGAATAACGAAATTGTAGTTCTTAATTCAAAAAGGCATTTAATTTTGTTACTTTATTTATTTCCCGCTACAAATAACGATTTTGTAGTTCTATATTCAAAAAGGCATTTAATTTTGTTACTATCTATATTTCCCGCTACAAATAACGATTTTGTAGTTCTAAATTCAAAAAGGCGTTTAACTTTGTTACTTTCATATTTCGAACGACAGCTCGATTTTGCAGGTGTAGGTAATTATAACATGTAATAAAACCATAAAAATAAAAAAGCGGCATCGAATCATTTTTTTATTTAAGTTATTTTTTAGGGTTCTGAGAACCAACATGGAAGCCTTGTAATTTAATCAAGTCCGTCTGTATGTCTTTTTTATCCGCTACTAATTAGAACTCTAGGTCGCAGACTCTTGGCCTTATCGTAATTAAGTTTTACTTTCACGATAAATACGTATTAGCGGGAAGGTGTCCAGATAAATATTGTTTTTTTTTATTTTTTTTATATTTTACTATGTCATCGTGTGTTGGATTGGATAGGTCTTTCAATGATATTATTAGTTTTTTAAACAGTTTTTCGATACATTATATTCGAAGTTATATACACTATATATATACATATTAGATAAACATAGATACACATAGTAGATAAATTAAAAACCTATTTAAACAGTTAATTGTAAAACTTAAAAAAGTTAATTCTTAATAATTTTATTTAACTAACTAATTAACTGGTGTTGAATTGGTTTGGGACGAGACGTCAATTTTGCATTTTTTCATATACTTTTTTAACCGACTTCAAAAAAGGAGAAGGTTCTCAATTCATCGGATTCTTTTTTTTATGTGTGTTCACCGTTTACTCAAAGACGCCTGAACTGATTTGGAAAATTATTTTAATGTTTCAAAGGGTATACCTACCACCTTTCTAGGTGGGACCACCATTTGATTTTAATCGAAATTAGCCGAGGTTCTTAAAAAAAACAACAAAAATGTCAAAATTGTATACATCGATAATATTTTTATATTCAATAAGGTTGGTTTTCTTTATAGTTCTTAAAACGTAATTTACTGATTTCGAAAGCCTTTATTGTCCGTGGTCACATACGTTTGCATTTTTTTCTTTTTTCAACAGTTGTGGTCGCTTTACGTTTAAGTCAAAGTCAAAGTCAAAAGATGATTTATTCAATACAATCACAAGGATCACTTTGAAACGTCTTACATACTAGGTGAATTTAGGTGCCAATTCATCCTAACCCAAGCTCGAGAAGAATTGGCAAGAAACTCGTCTTGGTCCTAGCGCTTTTTTATAATGATCCATCTTATAAGTACCTTAACTACGAAATACTAATACAAGAGAGTTTATACCTTTCAAGTGCGTCGGTTAACTGTCTGACGGCAGAGCGACATGAGGCCATGCATTCTTATCAATAATATAGTCATCTATATTATAATAGGCTTTCTTCAAAAGACTACCTTTAATGTATGCTTTAAATTTCTTAATAGGTAGTTTAGTAGCATTTTCGGGAAGCTTATTATAGAAGCGCACCGTGTTCCCCATAAATGACTTATTAACTTTTTCTAGTCGAAACCTAGGGATGTATAATTTATGTTTATTCCTAGTGTTGATTTTATGAAGGTCACTATTTTGCTGAATCCCATCTCTATTTTTATGTGTATATAACAAATTTTCATATATATATTGTGAAGCTATTGTGAGAATATTATTTTCTTTGTATATTTCTCTCAAAGATTCTCGTAGTTTCATTTTATAAATGGCACGTATTGCCCTTTTTTGAATTACAAATATTTTACCAATATCAGCTGCTTTCCCCCAGAGAATGATGCCGTATGACATAACACTATGGAAGTAACTGAAATAAACTAGTCTAGCTGTAGCTTCACCAGTAAGCCACCGTATCGCACGAACTGCATATGCAGCGGAACTAAGCCTACCAGCAAGTGTTTCAATTTGTGGTCCCCACTGTAGTTTTGCATCAATATTAAGACCTAGGAAGATCGTGGAATTAACAAGATTCATTGCCTCTCCATTTATTTCAATGTTGGATGGGCTATGAATAACATTTGGCAAAGTGAATTTGATACATTTAGTTTTTTTGGAATTAAGCAAAAGATTATTTACAGTGAACCAGTTAAGAACTAACGATAAGGATTCATTTACGTTATCGCAAATACTGGTTTTACCTCTATCAACTTTAAAAATTAAAGACGTATCGTCTGCAAATAAAACTATATCACAAATATTTTTTACAAAAAAAGGTAAATCGTTAGTCTGCCTTGTTTATAGCTTTTTATATTTTATTTTGCTTTTTTAATATCATTACATAGTAAAAAACAAAGTCGCTTTCCGCTGTCTTTCTGTCCCTATGTATGCTTAGATCTTTAAAACTACGCAACGGATTTTGATGCGGTTTTTTGAATAGATAGAATGATTCAAGAGGAAGGTTTATATGTATAATACATGTATAATATAGTAGAGAAACACAGATAATTTTATAGGTTAAGGTATATTGGTGCAACGTATTAGAACTACTGAGCTACAGCAACGCGTGGCCGGGTCAGCTAGTACTTTAATATAGTCATCCTAAACTGTTTACAAGGACCGTTACTTGTCATCTCGAAGGGTTCTAGCTGAAAATCAGTGTTTGCTCCTTGAGCAAAATTATGAGCTTTATGTAAGACATATAAAACAGACATGTAAGATTTATAAGACACCTAAATGTTTGTAATGTTTTGTTTTATGTTTTTTTTTTTGAAGTGAAAACTTCTTTTAGCGCGGTCTGCATATTTTAGATAAGGTAAAACCTCTGGACTCGCGACACCGTTACGAGACGCAGAACCGGCAGCCGGCTGCCGCGCTCGCCCCATTTGATTATAAACCTTAATTCGCATGTTTACATGTTTACAGAAATTTACTGAGTTAGGTTCTTTGATATATTATCTACATTCTGAACAAAAAATATTGCATCATCTGTGTTCGTTCAGTATTTGATTGGCAGTCGCGTTTTGCGTTGGTCCGTGTGAGTTCAGTGAACTTTGATTGTGTTTTGTTTGTGATTTGATAGTGGATTTATCGATAGTAAGGGGTGTTTATTATTACAAAAACTACCCATCTAAAAAATGTCTAACGCCAAAATAAGTTTTCACTTCTGTCGGCACTCCCGGAGTGCCAACACGTTTTTTTTTATTGTTTTTGTTTGTATTTTTATTACTTCTTATGTTGTTTTATATATGTGCGTCATTGTAGCAATGCCTTTATCTATCTATATATCTATCTATCTGCTCGTATCATAATCATATGTTTTTGGCAATCAAATATTTATTTATTGTTATTCTTAATCTAAAGTCCCTACTTCAGTCCCAGCGAGTAACCAAAATACCAAACCGTTTTCAAAATGTCAAAACTCCAAATGTAAAATATCAAATGATACTGATCTCGGGGGACGGTGGACAGGGGTCGTAGATCGTGATTACCACTCCTGGCTGATTAGCGGGTTCCTTATTACTTGTGAATTTACTTATGTTTACTTTCTTGGCGACACTCTTGGGGTGGTTGGGTGCTGTTGGCTTAGATGGATAAGAGGTGCTTTTTTTGCAGTTAAAAAAAAAACGATCTGAAACACATTATTTTATGGTTTAAAAGAAATTAGGTACTGGGCCTCAGTTTCGATAATTTTCAATTTTATTGTAATTGCAAATAATAATAATAATAATCCCGGACATTTCACACAGCATCATCTGGCCCCAAGGTAAGCAGAGCTTATGTTATGGGTACCACATGACTGATATACTACATATATACTTATATTTTGTAAACATACATATTATACATAGAAACACCCAGACCCGAGACAAATACTTGCAGATCATACAAACATTTGTCCCGCGGCGGGAATCCAACCTTCTGCGTCTCAGCCGGACCATAGCCCACTGTGCTACAGAGGTCGTCAAATTGGAATAATTGTCCGTAATTGGAGCCGAAACGCAAGTACGCAACTACGCCTAGTAACCTATTCTGTTAGCTCTATTACAAAACAATAGAAACCATTCGATCGATCCTTGGTGACTTGGTAAACGTAGCCATTAGCAGAATACGAAAACATGGTAAAAGCTGTCATTTGGCTGCGGTTCGATTCACATCGAGCTTACGGAAATTAACACATTCACTGCCACTGACACGCCTCGCGTGTTCAGGCTAATCAAAGTCTCTACGCCAGGAACACGCCAGGCGTGTTTTGAATGTTTCGGTTATATTTCCAAAACTAGGCCAGATTTTCTGTTCAAATTTTTAGTGCATCATTTTTAAAGGATAGGCTATGGCATATTGAAGCGGTTCCCTAAAAAAACTAGTTAGATTTTTTTTACGAAAAATAGGTATTTTGTAGTGCCGAGAACACGCTAGGTGTGTTCACTTACTGAAGCTACCCTTAGGTTCCCAAACTTTTTTATTCTATTAAACTAAATTAAATTTTCGCTAATTTCAGAGTTATAAGCTTGCGATATGAGATTTTTAACCAGTATTTGATGACAAAACGGAATGTCATAATTTATCGGACCGTCATAATTTATCGGACCGTTGTTTTTACCGTATACAGTACTGTCATGTATGAATAAATAATAAATAAATAAATAATGCCGGACATTTCACACAGCACCATCTGGCCCCAAAGTAAGCAGAGCTTGTCTTATGGGTACCACATGACTGATATACTACTTCTATGAAGTCGCTTAAACAACTCCATGCGCCATCAATGAAAAAAAAACGTACCTATCCGATGTATATCTTTATATAATTATACATACACACACAGTGACATACACACGTACAGTAAAATTATCTCTATTATATAAAAATCAATTGCTGTTCGTTTGTCTCGCTAAAAATTTTGTCATCATTAATATCTTCCGTACAAATTTAACTTTTCCTGAAAAAAAGATAAAAAATCAATTTATGTATTTCATTTGAATATTTTGAATTTAATTCATACTTATGTAATTAGGTTAGGCCAATCAACCAACATTACGATAATACGAGATAAATAACGTAAACAAACTTTCTGCAGTTCAAAGTTTTTTATCGGTTTAATAATTTAGATGAATTCACTCATATAAGACTGAAAATATGTTTAAATATGATTGTCACTCAATATATTATCAAAACAAATGTACTTGCACTGTTAACAATGCCAATGTTACAGTTCACAATAAAACTTTATTCATTTATGCATGGGAATTTTAGTAAAAAAAGTTTGAGAACCTTATATTATGTTATAATAAATTTACTTACTAAAATCTATTTTTCCAAGCAATGCCGCGAGCACGCCTAGCGTGTCCGCGGTTTTATACGGCGGCATCTCGACAAACTTCAAGAAAATCGTGGTGGCAGTGAATGAGTTAACAGAATTATCTCCTGGGATGTATAAATTGCACAATTGTCAATTAATAAAGAAACATATTACGACCATTACGACCTCTGTGGTGCAGCTGGCCAAGATCCGGATGAAACGCAGAAGGTTATGGGTTCGATTCCCGCCACGGGACAAATGTTTGTATGATCTGCAAGTATTTGTCAAGTATTTACAAAAAAAAGAAATCGTTTACAAGTAGTGTATCAGTCATGTGGTACCCATAACACAAGCTCTGCTTACTTTGGGGCCCGATGATGTGTGAAATGTCCGGCATTATTATTATTATTATAGTAAGCTTTTACTAGAATATATGTGACTACCTACCTTATTTGTAACCATAAAAAAAATATAAAAGCTTCATTTAATTTTATTTTATTTTCCAAACGGAATGTTGTTAAATTGATTTGGGGCCAGTCACTAGTAACTTTCTACGACCAATATTATTCAAATATAATCTGAGATTTATAAAGGATTATCCACACTAAACCAGCGAGGGGGCGAGTATGATTTCAACATTTAAATGTTAAGCAACGCCCGCCAAATTTGCGGAGACATCTTAGCGAGTGTACCTTGTACAGGCGAGTGGAACAGTGTTCTTACAATTCTTCTTCTTTCTATAATGACATCTGTTTTGATGATAATTTAACCAAGTTATTTTGTTATAATACCGTTACAAAGTTGCAGTCGATCGCCATTTGTCTATTCTAAATGAGAACATGTTATTAGTAAGTATATATCTTAAATTACATACCTAGATGAACCTTAATGAATTTGTAGTTTCGTTCCTTGATGATGTCTAAGGGGTAATCAGAGGCACGTCCAATCATTATATCTGCATTATGCCGACGCTTTGCACAGTAGTTAGTATTAATTATATAGAAATAAAAAAACAATCTATGAATCTTGTGTCATCATGTTCATTGTTCACTGTTACTTTCATTTCTACTACGTGTAATCACGTCCACTTACGAATTTGTGTTTTTTTTACTACTTGGTATTACTTGGTCCCATAAAGGCTCCAACAGAAGACCAGCGTAGGTTACTAACCTGTACAAGCTGAATTGGAACCTTTTTGTAACTAAGCCAACGTTTATGTTATTTCATTGTTTTTTTATGTTTCTTTTATGTACTTATTCCATGTTTTGTTATTTGTGTTTGTAGTTGCAAATGTATATGATTAGATTTGGAATACCAACACAAAAACATGCACTGATTATTCTTCAAACAGTTTTTCGCGCGATGATACCGCATATTGTAAGTTGGCTACACCTTTGAGATATTTTCTAAAGAGCATGAATAAACTCTTACACTACGACTAACAAGATTTGATACTTCAAGGAGTGATAATTATTATTTTATACAAAAATTAACTGGCGACATTAAGGTAGATTATTTTTGGTACAGTTTTATAAATACCCCTTATATCTAACTAATATTATAAATGCGAAAGTAACTCCGTCTGTCTGTCTGTTTGTTACGTGTTTACGTCTAAACCGCTAAACCAATTTTGATGAATTATGGAATAGTGATAGATGGGACTTTGGAGAAGGACATAGGCTACTTTTATGTAGGTACCACACGTGCAAACCCGCGGACATCAGTAGGCTAAATATTATTTTGAATAATCTAAAAGTTTTTTATGATTTTTTTTTCTTGATTTCTAAGCTGTTGCTCGGGACTTCGTAGGCATTTTTTAAAGGAATTGTAGCTTAAATCCTTCACCAGGATGCAGTTTATTTCATTGCCATTGATAAATTTCAAACCAATCACACCCACCACCTATTAAAAAGTTTCCTTACAAACATTCACACATTTTTCAAAATAACTCTCATAAAACAGTAAAATGGTTACTGTTTTATGAGAGTTATTTTGAAAAATCCTAAAACACGTGTTTATTTTGCATTTTAAGAATCCAAACCAAGTTTCTAAGAAATCACACCACCCGTTAAAGAGTTCCCATACAAACTTTGACACCCCAATTAGCCCTTTGTTAGAGATATTATGAAAAATCCTGAAACACGTGTACATTTATTTTGCATTTTATTCATTCATATCAAGATTCAAGCAAATCGCACATTCTGAAATAAATATTTTATTTATCTATTACAGTGTAGTTTTCTTATGTATTTTTTTTTCCTATTTTTTATAAGCTGATATAGTTTAAGTTCATGGTCTATCAAATCAAACCTAATAAGGGTTTTCACTTATTTGACTTTTTTTATATATATTTCCCGGACACCATGCGACGTGAATCCTACATATACAACTAATTTTTATACTTTGTCTAGATGATTAGTAGTTTGGATGTTTGTTTGTTACTGAAACCAGCAACAATAAAAAAAACTTGGTATAGATGTTGTGGGTCTGGATTCACATAATAAGCTATTTTTTATCAACGTACTCGTACACAGGAACAGCCGTAGGCAGCAGCTATAAAGGGAGAGAGGGGAGGAGGATCTATAAATAAATACCGGCCATTTCACACAGCTCCAAATTAGCTCTAAAGTAAGCAGAGCTTGTGTTATGGGTAATAATATTTATTTTTTGTAAATACATACATACATACATACATTGTACTTAAAAACACCCAGACCCGAGACAAATACTTGCAGATCATACAAACATTTATACCGCGGCGGGAATCGAACCCGCAAACTTCTACGCCGCAGCCGGGCCTTGGCCCACTGCGCCACAGAGGTCGTCGCATAAAGATAGTACCAAAAGAGTATGCGTAAAGGAGGCTTTAAAGAAAATATTTTTGAGTATAACACAAGTATCAAGATCAAACAGGTTCATGAAAAGATCTCTTAAATGGAGACGACTCACCGAAATAAATAAAGTTATTACGAAGAGGGACTTGCTAATTACTTACTCATACACACTTAGCTTATGTGCTTGCTTAATATTCTATGTACTGCGGGTACCTACGAGAGCGTAGGCCTCTTTTACACGATCAAACTCCAACTTTATACACAAGATGGTTGATATCACAGAACACAATATATTTCACTTCTAAAACTTTCGTAAGTTGTACACTTTTTCGATTACATTTAATCGATGGAGGTGCCGATATTTTACAATAAATCTAGAGAAACTTCATGAATTACAGATCAGTTAAAATTAAAAATACAGAATAACAATATTATAATAAATTATCTAGTTGTGTATTCGTATAATGTCTCTTCAATTTTATTCATATACTTTCATTTTATTACATAAAATCTTCTAAATTATAGAACACCTCTTCGACAAGCCATGATTTCAACCTAGGTTTAAAACATGTAATACTGGGAAAAGCACTTATGTAATTTTTCTGTCCGATCCTTTACCGATTATATATTCACTACTTATTCCAAAAGCCTTTATCAAAAGCCTTACTCATTTTAGTAACTCAGTGGGTGCCCGATAGTCGGAGACGACGCGGCAGACCCAGGAAAAGATAAATAAATAAATAAATAATCCCGGACATTTCACACAACATCATCTGGCCCCAAAGTAAGCAAAGCTTGTGTTATGGGTACCACCACATGACTGATAAACTACTTATATACTTTTTTTTTTGTATATACATACATATTATACATAGAAACACTCAGACCCGAGACAAATACTTGCAGATCGTACAAACATTTGTCCCGCGGCGGGAATCGAACCCGCAACCTTCTGCGTCTCAGTCGGGTCTTAGCCAACTACGCCACAGAGGGTGTCAAAATGGCGAGACGATCTAGATGCATTCGAGCCAAATTGGCAAACTGTGGCCTTGGAGGGCAAAGAGTGGAAGGTAAAGGGGGAGACCTTTGCCCAGCAGTGGGACACTATAGATTAAGGAAAAAAAATATAATTTTAGCTATACCGTAGGTCCGTACCGTTTTAAGTTAATACCTATAACAAAAGCCTGGTCAAATTTGAACGTGTAACAGGCGCCTTAGCAATGACTTATGAGCAAATAGGTACACTTACGTCTATAAGTGAGTTACTTCTCTACGTCTTCTCAGTCGTAAGATAGAGTACGTTACCACAGAATATATATTAGTTCCTATCTAATAATATCAACTACTTAGAGTACTGTGCAGTATTTAATACTACTTACTGCCCGCGGCTTTGCACGCGTAGTATGCAGATGTTTTATCTGTGCTAATAAACATACTCATGGAGATGATGGATTTATGTGGTATAAATAGTTGCTATTCATCAATTTGAAATTCCAATTTAAAAAATCCGATTTTTTCCCGCCTTTTCAGGGTTCCGACCTCGAAAGGAAAAAACGGAAACCCTTATAGGATCACTTTGTTGTCCGTCCGTCCGTCTGCCCGTCTGTCGCGAGTGGAGGTATCAAGCTGAAATTTATATCAAATATCAGGTCTATTGTCCCTTTAAGCTGTGAAAAAATCAAACTTCTAAGCCAACGCAATCAAAAGATACAGCCGTTTATGCCGCAAATTTTCGACACTCGCAAGGGAATCAAACCTACAGGGTACTTCCAGAGAATTCAGAATCTTGAAATTCGGTACGAAGCAACGTCTTATGCGAAAAAATTGCGAAAACCGTAAATTTTTAGTTACATCATATAATAAAAATATTTTTAATAAGTATTGTCATGATATGGATTTCATTTTGAAATAAAAATACCATAACTATGACTCGATTGTCGTGATGGGTGAACTTTTACTTATATACCTACAGGTTTGTACGGAACCCTCGGTGCGCGAGTCCGACTCGCACTTGGCCGGTTTTTTTATCGCGTAATAAATAAAATACATTTATAATATTTTTTATGTCCATCTACATTACGTCCTAAAATAAAATATAACTTTTATGACGACCCATACCGACACCATTTTTTTTTAATACCTGTCTCACCTGTGATAACTCAAGGGACATCAAAGGTTTAAAAAGCTGTAAGCGGACAGGTTAAAAAGTAGTCCAGATGGTAGTCCAGGTTACAGACTACACATCTACATGTAACATGTTTCATCCGATCGGCCATTACGGTGGGATTGAACCACAAATAGGTATGAACACCCAAACGTCCTCTCAAACTTTCGCATATAATATAATATTAGTAAGATTGTGACAGACGAGACGTCTTAGTTTGATGGTTTAACTTTTATGCAAGTAATATTATGAATAATAAACATAAAATGACATTCTCTCAAATTTTGTACTTATTCATTAGTTTTAATTATGCTGTGCAAAACTTATAGGTATATATATTTTTGTTTTAAGAGAGACCAGTAGATAATCTTTGATTCCAAACTCTTTGATATTCATGTGGTACCAAAAAGGATCGAGATCGAGCGAGCGAAGCGTGCAGAGATCTGTAACAACTTGGGTGATTTGGTTTTGTATGCTTCGATGATAAATTACAAACCGTTCGTTGGTTGGTCGATCCGTTCTTCATTAAGTTTGGTAAGGTTAATTGATATCAGATTTATTTATTTTAGCTTAGTATAGGATTGTTGTGATCGTGAAAGTTTAATTCACGAGTATTACGTTTTAATTTATTGCCAAATATTCTCAAGATATTCTCCTAATACAGGTATTTTATACTTAAAAGGAGGTATCCAATACTGATAAACTATGTTACTTAAGTTACAGAAATAAAACATTTTGTATAAAAAAAAAAAAAATGAGGGTATTTTCGAGAATCTGCCAACGCTACTCGGCGGCCACTGCCTAAAAGTATTCAGTCAGCTCGCGACCACGGTTATTGTAACACGTCGCCGAAACGTCGGGAATTGATTACAGATAACGGTGACTGATAGGCTAAATCCAGCTATGAAAAACAAGCGAGCCTTACAGTAGTCGCATATGATGTGTAACATCTGAAATTTCACCTTGGTAATAAGCAACATTAACATTATATCCCGAATTCGTTTATATAACAGCACGCTTTATACACAACACTGTAGGTAAAGCCCACAGTTCATGCGTTCTCCTTCTCTATTTCCCTTTCTGTTTCTCGACACACACGCACACAACAGTGTTGGCTGACAGTACCAACCGCACGGAAAATGGGTAGGCACCATCTGACGGCTAACTCTACCACCGCGCGCGCTCATTGCTCAAAAGCACGCGCTTCCCCGGCTTCCTGTTACACCATTCCGTCTCTTTTCCCGAAATCACTCTCACAGATTGCAGGAAAGAGGAAATATACACAACCAAAAATAGATTCTGATTTCAAAATATTTCAAGTTATTTTACAGGAATATTGAGAAATCCAGCCTTTAAATATGAAAAGTGTCAAAGTCTGAACAGAAAATTTAGCATAAGTTTAAAATGAAGCTGGATTGTTTTGATCACCGTACGCCTTGCAATGACTTGCAATTTGAAGTTCGCGAGTTGAAATTGGAATGTTCTAGTAAAGTTTGCTTTGTTCCACTTGTCATTGTCATCAATTGCGTAGTTTTTTGACGCTGTTTGTGTGCTAAATGAAACAATTTTTACTTGTTTTTCATATCAACATACCTAAATAAGGGGGAAGAGGGGGAACTTGGGTACACCTTACAAAATTATTTTTATACTTACGCAAAATTATATTAAGGATCCGTAACGTTTTTAGTTGAAAATGCAGATTTATAGGGCTGGGAAATACAGTGACATACAGTGCAAACATTTTTGTATCTTCTTAATGAATGGTACAATCGTTGGAGACACGACGTATATACTTCGATTTGGTTTATCTGTACAAAATAGTTCATTCCATAATTGACTCGCCTGATCTTTTGTCTAAAATCTCTTTTAATATTAAATTTAGTGCCCGTAGATCTAATCAAACCAATATTTTTTAGCCTGCTCGTGTATAAAAACAATATTTCCTCTTTTAATCCTTTAACCAGAATGTGTCGACAGCTCAATGAGTTTGTCTAAGACTAATTCGGAGCTGGATATTTTTAACTCGAAATTACATCAATTTATTGTAACAATCAAAGACATCCTCCATTTTAAAGGGGCATTACGCTAATAGTAGCGTCTTGAACCCCAAAGTCCATTTGCTAGTTATTATAGTCTAAATATCTTTATTATATGTTATCGATATAATTAATACTTCTTTCTCTTTATTTTTGTGTAATTTGGTCCTCAAACATATTTTGTGTATGCTTTTTGTTCGCTCACATTGTATTGTTTTACTGTGCGCTTAAAAGTTATGTTTCAAACCAGGTCAAAACTGTATTCTAGTTATACATATGTATTTTTAATTTGCTTATAACGTGTATTGTGTGCCTAAAATAAATAAATAAAAATAAAATGGTCCGATTTGGATAATTCAAAAATATATATCATTCTTATGTCATAAAGAATAACGTGGATACTTCTATTGCATTTTCTATAACTTTACTGATCGTCGCATCATTTCATCTGTTTTAAGCACAAAAGATTTGATTGTTAAAAATATGCACAAACTTTAAAAAAAAGTTTTTATATGCCAAGGAGTTTGAATGTAAGTAGTTTGATGCCCAATAATGAATTACCTTACTTAGAGTTACTTAGACTGACTTACTTAGACTGTTCGAGCTGGATCGGAAGTATATTTCCAGTTCTGCACTAGAACTTCCGTTAGTTAATAGTTTTGACGTGATAACGTCTTATAAATCGATAAACGCCTGCTGCACGCACGAAAAATTGTCACGTTCCGCCTGAGCCGAGCGTGCAAGCGAGAGCGCGGAACGAGCGATAGAGAGGCACGATCGGCCTAAGCGTTCGACTTATGACGCATCTTAATAGGTTAAAACTATGCAATTTTTCATCTATGTTTTCCTATGACGTTATTACGTAAAATTATCGTCTGTAAACCGACTTTACAGGCAATCATTTTTTTATGTTATCTGATTTGGTAGGTACTATTATTTATATTTATGTTAATTGCAAATAAATAAACCTACTAACATACTAACTAAGTAATGTGCACTTTTAAATAAACCCCTGCTATCTACAATTCAGAAAAATACATATTAAAATGGCAAGTGCGACGGTAAAATATGACAACTCGTTCGAAAATTTTCCGTTTCCCGAGTGGTTGAATGCAAGGGACTTCCTTTGCCTGCGGGCAGTGCGAGACCTGGCTAATTATTTCCCGCCTTTTCCGTTTCCGCGCTCCGATCGGCGGTTCCGAATACGAATTTGAAATTGGATTATTCACAGAAGCCAGGGAGATTTATTTTCTTTTTTTTAATGGTGTCTGAAACGGACTTTGGACGAAAGATTTTTTTTTTTAAAACGAGTTATTTCTTTCCTCTTTGTGGCCTTCGGGCGCTCTAATAACTTCGTCACTAGAATTTACCACTGACTCATAATTGTTACTTTTATGGGTAAGAAACTAGTTATTTACTAGTTTATCTTAAATAATATTTATGTACGTCTTTAAAAAACAATGTTTCAATTTACAAACTTAAATTTCAATCAAATTAATCAAATTTAATCAAATTAAATTTCACATACAAAATTGAGTGCCTGAGTTAAATCGCTTAGCCTAAGTAAATGAGTTTCTGAACGAACCATCGCCATTTTTTATTCCAGCGCCGAGTTATTCCATGGCGTTCTGTTCGAAATCCGCATCACTTTTACTCACACTTGCACTAAAAGCGTATTTTTCACGCTAGGGAGTTGTAGAATGTTTATCTATTTATCTAGTAGGTAGTTAATAGTGTTTTGATCAACAAGTGAGCGAAGTTATTTGCTGCGAGTGCTGACTTTATATCAAGGTGTAGCGAAGCAGTCTAAAATTGAATCACAAGCGTAGCGAGTTATTCTAATTAGGACTACGGAGCATGAACACAGTGAGTGATTTAAAGGCACGTAACATAAGAAAAACTTGCTCTCATGTGAAATATTCAACTTTTCACCTCTACCGAATAAAGTATTCTATTGGTAAAAAAACCTATTTAAGACAATATTTTACTACTATTGAATTGAATTGAATTGCATTTATTTTATATATGAAATATTCAAAAGATAATATTACAGTTTATAAACTAAAATTTCAATATATAACACAATTTGTGCCTATGGGTCAAGACATGAAACCAAAATAAGTTTCTGGACGAAATACAGGTAACTATATTTTTTTCAGGGCCGAGTAATTCCAAATGTTGGTATTCGAAATTTGAATTACTTTTATTCACGCATACAGCAAAAACGATTTTGCTGCAAGTTTTTACGCAACAAAAGCACCATTTATGCACTGTAAAGGTGGAAAAAAATTACCTATTTTCTAGTACTTAGGTATGTAAAATAATATGCTTAGGTACCTATTAAAATAATTCATAATGGCATAACTTCACCCGATATTTTTTGAAGTGATCATTTCTGATGGGAGGGTGAACCGCTTCGTTACGTAACGCGTTACGTAAGTGCGCCTGCCTGCAGGCACATACTCTTGCACTCTAAACCACAGCGCTAGTTAGATTAGTTTAAGTTATCACTTCTGTCGGGCGTCCGACGCACACCTTTTTTTTTCTAATACAATCATATCGGTTAATAATATCTACAGATAAATGCGAACGGGATAGGATGGCGCGAAATTGGGCACGTACAGAGTATCACCATTTACGTCCGACCCATCCCGAGGTAAAGCCGGGATCAAGCAGGGGTGAATAGAGTTCCGTCTGAGGGTTCTGTACAAGTTAAACTCTGAAGGCTTTAACTTTTCTAAGACAGTAAAAAAGAAATAACACAAAAAAAACCATGTCAAATCATCAATCATCAAATCATCACAAGAGAAGACATATCTTAAGATATCTTAATTATTTCCTAAACACAATGCATGCAACTGATTGAATAAACCTTGATACCAACTCCTACATCTTCAGATTGAAATTAGTAAATCTTAGAAAGAATCTAGAGCAATTAAAGTATTAAACATTTTGATAAACATGGGCTTTACTCACATATTATTTTGTTGATGGAGGCACCGACACTGTTTCGATTCATCTAGAGAATCTTCATCAGGGTGAGTTTGATCCGCGGTCCGCTCGTTGCCGCTCGAGTTAGTTCGCACTCGAGTCTGAATGCGAACCGTGAACTCGATCGGCAACGAACGGATCGCGGATCAAACTCACCCTGATGAAGATTCTCTAGACATCGACCATCGACAAAATAATACGTAAGTTTACTCATAGATAAAGTTTACTATACATTTTGATAAACATGTATCAAAATGTATAGTACCTACTGACAACTCACGAAAGTTTTGAATGTGAGTACAACGTTAACACTAGGCCTGTAAGTAGGTACTAACTATTTTTCTATCGGATCGGATCGTACAACTATTTCAAGTTATGTTGAAATAGTTTTGGAGCCAGTCCAAACTAACACCTGGTGAACTGAGCATAGCGATTCTCCATCTACCCGCCGTAACCCGAAAACGAAAAACAGACCTGTCACAAAATGGCGCGTTATTATCTTGGCTAATAAAAATTCAGCGCGCGAAAATCCCAGCGACGCGATTGGGCGACGCTCCCTAGGCGCGCGTTCCTATTGGCCGTGTGTTTATTCCATTTTCAAATTAACTTTCACTGTCGCGCTTTCCAGTTAGCTGGGAATTTATTTATTTCATTTTCTCCCTTTATTACGTGTTAGGTAGGTAAGTGTAGAAATGAAGTCGCCTAAATGGATTCGCGGGAATATTTAGGCAGGAAACTGTTTTTCCATTTGGTTGTATTGTTTGGGGGAATTGGCGTTGGTTTTAGGGGATTTGGAGGGAAACTCATAGAGCTGCTGCTGATGTGATAGGGTCATATATTTGAGGATGAACGAGACTAGTGGTCGAAACGATCGACCGAAACATTTTGTTATTTTCTTTTTTTTACCTACATTGCACCTTGTATGCACCATTATTTTATCCAAATGAATGTGAAGGTAGAGTTCATATTGAAAGTTCATGGCTTCAAGATGGATACTCGAAAAATCGTTTTCAAAGTTCTTACCTTAGTATCCAAGTACCTGCCTTCAAAGTCTTCATAATTAAAAAAGAATTTAGTTTTTTTCATAATATGAAGATCTTGATTTAGATATGTAAGTAGGTAGATATGGCATCATTAATACACAATTTTATTTTGTGGTAAAACCTTAAAAAAAATGGTTGTCTATTAAGTCGGTTTACGGACGATAATATAACGTGATAACGTCATAAGAAAACATTGATGAAAAATTGCACACTTTTAACCTTTTACGATGAGTCACAAGCCGAACGCTTAGGCCGATCGTGCCTCTCTATCGCTTGTTCCGCGCTCTCGCTTGCACGCTCGGCTCAAGCGGAACGTGACTATTTTTGTGTGTGCAGCCGGTGTTCATCGATTTATAAGACGTTATCACGTCAATAAGCACTTGGTGTATAAAGCTTACATAACAGTTGTATTTTGAAGAGAGCGTATTATAATATATATTATAATATATATGACTATATTATTGATAAGAATGCATAGCCTCATGTCGCTCTGCCGTCAGACAGTTAACTGACATATTTGCAATGTATAAACTACTGTTATCTTGTATTAGTATTTTGTAGTTAAGCTAGTTATAATATGGATCATACAAAGCGCTAGGACCAGGACAAGTTTCTTGCCTGTTCTTCTCGGACTTGGGTTAGGAGGAATTCACACCTAAATTCAACTATGTAAGACGATTCAAAGTGATCATTGTTTGATTTGAGTTTATTAAAATGTTAATAATCGAATGACTGCACCTAGGGCTGAATGGCCGTATCAGAACAAAATTCAACTTAGATCGAGAACGAATGATTAGTTTTCTGACAATTCTAATAAACTAAAAAACAACAGTCAACAAAGTCTGTAAAAAATAACAACAGTACTTTGCTCAAATCCCCTCGCATTATGCGCATTAGCAAGTAAATTGGAACGCAGTTATTTCCCTCCCACCCGCTCTATAATGGCAACATCAAACGGCAGGGCGATATTAGGTTGGCGCAAAAACATATTATTATCGGCACCTCGATTTGATGTGTCATATGTCGTCCCTGATGCGTCACGTGAGGGACAGCACCAACAGATACCTGCAACTTATAGCAGGAAGGCTGGATACTGACCGCATCTTCATGAAGCACTGCACAGAGGTGCACCATTCGCACCGGTGATGTAATGATGTGGTGCATGCAGGCTATATTTTAATTTCTTTGTTTTATTTATTAACCGATTTCATCAAAAAGGTGGAGGTTCTCAATTCGTCGGAATCTTTTTTTAATATGTATGTTCACCGATTACTCGAAAACGCCTGAATCAATTTGAAAAATTTTGTTTTTCTTTGAAAGGGACCACCAAATTTAAATGGAACCATCTAGTTAGTATATTCCCAGGAGGTCCCATTGAAATTTTATCTAAATCGCTACATCGATGATATTTTCGTTTACTTCAATACCTCGCTGTCTCATTGGATTGGCCTACCCATATTATCTATATATATACAAAATACATCTACTTTCCACTAAAAATGTATTATAGGCTCAAATTTCATTCAATTAAGACAAGTTTCTTTTTAGTTTTTAAAACGTAATTATGTTCTGTATGTTTTAAACTATTATTACGATAAATATGGCTCTAATTTGTACATATACTTATGAACTGAAATAAATGAAATTGAATTGAATTGAATATATAATAATTACGTTTTAGAAACTAAAAAGACAACCGACTTCATGTATATACACAAGATACCTACTGTAAAACGTTGAGGAGTTCCCTTGAATGTCCTTCGTCTTCATCATCAGACCCCTAATGACAGTCACAACCCATCTAGGTGTACAGTTCTCATCAATACAAATGAATCAAGCCCAAACACCAGGTAATTGCTGTAAATCGTTGAGGAGTTACCTCGACTGTTTTTTGGCTCCGTCATCAGATCGACTCCAGACCTTTATTAAATAGTAGTGCTTTAAAATACTTTCATAAAAAATCAACAAACGCACTAGTCGCCACTACGATTTTCGAAAGTTCCCCTCGATTTCTCTGGGATGCCATCATCAGATCCTAGTTTCCTTATCATGGTACTACCCTTGGGATTGAATCATCAAAATCTGTTCATAAATGACGAAGTTATCCGCGAACACACATAAAAAATATATATATACAGTCGAATTGAGTAACCTCCTTTTTTTGAAGTCGGTTAAAAATATAACAAGAATCTTCAAAAATATAGTACTCGATCCTCCCAAAACAAACTATAATGTTTTTCCGCAAACCTAATGTCGCCCTACCGTTTGATGTTGCCATTATAGAGCGGGTGGGAGGGAAATGACTGCGTAAAAAAAATACATATGAAGAAGCACAATTATACAACAAATTACCTAGCTGTATTAAATAAGGCACAAGTCTATAATCATTTTAAAAAAAGTAAAAAAATATACTGAAATACACTTCTAAACATGACTAATCCTTACTTCCTAACTAATATTATAAACGCGAATGTTTGTATATATGTTTGTTACTCTTTCACGCAAATATACCAAATGGATTTTAATGAAACTTTACAATAATATAGCTTATACATCAGAATAACACAAAGGCTATAATTTATAAAGATACTAGTGACCCGCCCCGGATTCGCACGGGTGCATGCCGATGCTAAATATACTACAGAATGTCTTTATATACAACGTAGACCTTTTTAAGTTGTACAATACTGTACTACATTATTTTGATCTATCTCGTAGGGTTCAGCCAACATAAGCAATGTAAGTGCAAAAAAATGTGTTTATTTACGACATCTCATTAGAAACCTCTAAAAATGTTTTTCTACTATATTATCCATGTATTATACATATAAACCTTCATCTTGAATCATTATATCTATTAAAAAAACCTGCATCAAAATCCGTTGCGTAGTTTTAAAGATCTAAGCATACATCGGGACAGACAGACAGCGGGAAGTGACTTTGTTTTATACTATTTAATGATTGTTTGAATTGTCCAAAATATAACGATAAGTGTTAAGTAAGTATGAAAAACTCTACCATCTGCGAGCTATTCTGGCGTGTGCTGCAAAAACCGTTAGAATTACACGAAGTACTAATCCTGCGCAGACGAAGTCGCGGGCACCAGCTAGTATCTTATATAGTTTTTAAATAAGTAGTAATGAAACTGTTATAACATTTATTTATTTAATGTACATACATTGTAATCTAATATTCTCTAAGAGTGAACCTTGTTCTTTGAGAAATAAATATCTTTAACCATAAAATACCTATTTGTACCCGTTTTCTTCACATACCACCAATGATATTATATACATATATTATATATGTTATATATATAAACTATATAAACTTAGTAAAACCTCATTGCATACCACTAGTTATTTAAAAGCAGTGTGGTGGAAGGATGAGACTCAGATACTTCTTTAGTGCTCTTGGAACGTGCTCGAAGGTTCTACGATACGCCGGTATTCTCACGATATTTTTTCTTCATCGTTTTGAGGGTAGTTTAACGCACATATGTTTTATTGAAAAATCCATTGGTGCACGACTGGATTTGAACCCACGGCCTTAGGAACGGAAGGAAAAGTAGAAACAACTAGACCATCGGTACTCTAACTTTGATAAACAATCATCTAATTCCAAAATATACATTTATTTATTTTATTTTATTTATTATTTATGATAAACATTAGAAAGAATTAACCAATTACACTAATTATTAAGTGCAGTAATTATAATAACAAAGGATAAGTAATAATATTAAAAGCACAGATGAAATTATAAACTGATTATTTAATTAAAGCGAAATTACAAATACAATTAAAATAATAATAATAGAACTTATATCTTTTTTTACGACCTCTGTGGTGCAGTTAGCAAAGGTCCGGCTGAGGCGCAGAAGGTTGCGGGTTCGATTCCCGCCACGAGATAAAAGTTTGTATGATCTGCAAATATTTGTCTCGGGTCTGTGTTTCTATGTATAATACGTATGTATATAAAAATATACAAGTAGTATCAGTCATGTGGTATTTATCTAATCGTAACCACAGTTCTTTGCACGAATAAGTTTTACTGTCGGATTATTTTTGGCTGTCTGGCAAACAAACATTGCACTCTTATATTATTAATTATTCTCAAGTTATTTCTAGTTTTATTTGTAATATTTGTGTTTTTATTTAAATAGAGCTAGAGTTATTGACTCGGGTGTAAATGATTGGAATAAAAGCTATGTGTTTCCTTGTGTTTCGAGAAAAAATAATCCGTATGTATATATTACGAACGACAAGAAACTTTGCGACATCATACTACTTCTTCTTCTTCTTTGTTAATGGCCTGTGACATACTAATGTCAATTCTGCCAACGTCAAGTGTTTAAACTTTATAGTCAGTTTGTTTGTTATTAGTCTTAGTAGATGGTCAATTGTCAATTCTAGACGTCACGCGGAATGGCGTCTAGAATTTTCATGGGATTCCTCGTCGTTCAAATCACATTGCACCAAAATACACATATAATTCAATTATCCATACCCGTCCTGTAGTCACAATTTATTCATTAAAATTCTGCCAAGATTACTGAATAAAACATGCAATAAAACGGGTAAGAAATATTAAATTAGCAGAGCTATGTTACTCCATGAAATGACAGACGAAAAATCGACATCATCTATAAACACTGGCAAAATTGTCATTTTGATGACAAATGCCATTAATGAAGATGAAGATTGTCATCCACACTCACATTCAAACCCATAAAAATATTATGAACAAAATTAGGTTTTGGTAAAGAGAAAAAATTTAACAACAAAAAAGTTATAATACCAACTTCAAAACCATGAGAAAATACCAAAAAGGTCCCATTTGTAATTGTTATTAATTGTAGTTAATGCTAAAAGGTTTAGCTAACAAGGCCCCTAAATGCCGCTAAAGGGCGTACTACACGGTAGGCTAAGGGCCCTCTACACAGCGCAGTGGAAAGTGAAGTAGGTATACAATAGGATTTGAGAGGTGTATTGATACGCCACGCGTTTGGATACGCTCCTTAATATGGTAGTAGAGTTATGAATGGTACAGACATTTCATTATTTATTTATTCGAGGGCATCCAACAGTTGTTACACATATAATTACCAAATTTTTATGATGGGTCTTCTTCTTACTTTATGGCGGTGCGACTTTATTTGTTACAATTCTGCCAGTGTCCGTGTCATAAAAAAAAACGTGTGCGTCTCGGGACGCCCGACAGAAGTGATAACTGTGGGATAGAGTGAGAAAGGAGCCTGCCTACCGCTGCCGTATGCGTGAGAAAAAGGGAATCCAGACAGAGCGGCGTCGTAATGCGTTACGTAACGAAGCTGTTTACTCTCCCATAAGAAGTTATCACTTTAAAAAGGATGGAGATGTTGGAAGAATAAAAATATGATCGGTACCTAGTCTTTACGGGAGAGTCGACCAAAATATTTTTACTACATTTTTTTCTAATACTATAAAGGGTCTTATCTATCTTCGTCTAAAAAAAGTTGTATGAATAGTCTTATTCATACAACTTTTTTTTTATTATAAATAATAACTCCTGAGCTTAGTAGGTATCTAATAGTGTAATAGTTTAACCCGGCTGAGATGCAGGTTGCGGGTTTGATTCAAGTCGCGGGACAAATGTTTGTATGATCTGTGCAAGTATTTATTTCGGGTCTGGGTGTTTCTATGTATAATACGTATGTGTTTACAGATTATAGGGTATCAGCCATGTGGTTCCATAACACAAGCTCTGCTTACATTTTGGCCAGATGATGATGTGAGGGATGTCCGGCATTATTTATTTATTTATCTATAATAATAGGTAATAGGTACCTACACAGACTGTATGATAAAATAATAAGGGTGTTTTCAGCTTCAGAACACTAAAAAATCAAAACACCGTGAAACCGTGTGTCAATTTAAATCATACATAAAGGGTAGTCTTTTAAAGAAAGCTTATTATTATATAAATGACTATATAATAAAGTATATTTTGACTTAGACTTTGACTTTGACTTTTGAGTAGCAACTATATCTGCACTAGGTAGAATTACGATTAAAACATTCTGCCAGGTCTATCTTTCCTATAGCTACATAAAGCCCTATTCGCACGAGCATTTTCCCGCGTTTTATTTAATTAAGTCCGTAATGGGCGGCGCGTGCGCCCCCGCCAAACGTTACTTGTTTACTACAGTAATGAATAGATTTGTGGGAGATAGCCCTTTTACAAATTGCAGGAAATCGCTGCTTATGCTTACGCTTGTGCATTATATACCGAAATTTTTAATTTTGAATAAAAACTTTTCGTTATTTATTTTTTAATGACGTGACGTCATAATGACAATTTTGCCAGTGTCAAATGTATAATTGTTTATTGTATGATACCACAAAGTCATATCTTGTCGTTCGTCAATTTTTATTTCCATAAAATGGTATTTTTTCATATTAATTAATTATACGGATTATTTTTACTCGAATTAAAAAAGAAACTTAAAGCTTTTATTCCAATTATTCGCACCCGAGTCAATAACTCTAGCTTTTATTTAATTTAAATAGATAAAAACAGTAAAATTACCAATAAAACGGGAAATAATTTGAGAAAAATAAATAATATAAGAGCGCAATGTTTGCTTGGCCAGACGGTCAAAACTAATTTACGTGATAGTTCTTCTTACTAAAGGCATATGTCTCAATGTTAATTCGTCAAACGTCATTTGTCTATTTAAAAGTCATCGCGGAATGACCGTCTAGATTTTTCTTGGATTCCTCGCCGTACAACATAAAATAATATTGTCTACTCTTGTGCTAAGAAGTTACAGTTTATTTATTAAAATTCAGCTTTTTTTACCCAATAAAACATGAAATAGCACGAGAAAACGAATTAATTGTCAATCGAAGAATCTCGACGTGAGAGTTACTAAATAACTCAACTTCAACATCTTGATTCTAAATTTGAAAATGTGTTTTTAAAAGAATCTAAACACCAACTGTTTCTTTGAAATCTAAAAATATAGGTAAAATCTAACTGTCTAACTAACTTAGGTGTTCCGCTCAAAATAAATTAAATCATCAGTACCCACAAACAAGTCCGCGAGGTTATACGTCTGCGCATATTTTATGTATAGTACGTACTACGTATGCGAAGCAGCGGGCAGCATGTAGACAAGACACTGATAAAATTTAATTCGATCCTCTGAACTATACACTCTTTGTCATTCAATGTTTTTTCAATCATAAATAACCTTCACTTCTTTTCGTAAGATTAAGTGTATAAGCAATAATGTATTGATTTGTCCCAAATAGTCAACCATGCGTCGTATGGATTTTATTATCTTATAAGCATTTTATCCTCTCACTGTTACCTTTGAAGTGACAAAGATTAATCCCAAAAAAACGCTAAGTAGCCTCAAGTAGCTGAAGATTGTCACATAGGTAGGTAGAAGTGTTTTGTTAGCATTCCATAGAATTCAAAACAAACGTATAATGTTACCAAATAATGGCGCCGAAAGTGTTTCTGGCAACACTGATGAGGAGATAGCGATTGCCGATGGTTTAAATAGGGATGGGACAATTATCGACAGCCGCGTTATTTTGAGGACGTTTACGATGAGACGGGTAACGATTAGTAATTTAATATATCTATAATTAAATAATGACAGAGGTTTCACTTCAAATGGTTTAATTAAACGTACTTTTGATGTGTAAAATATTTCCTTTCCTGCAATATGTGTGAGATTTTGTGAAAAGGGACTGTTGTGTGTAACAAGAAGCCGAACATAGAGTGCACGTGATGGTAGATTTAGCTGTCAGGTGGTACCAACCTATTTTCCCAAAATGTCAAAATGTTTCTACTTAGTTCATTTACCTCGAAAAATTATGCTCAGGTAGTTAGTATAAAACAAATAATTGCTCAAGTAAATGAATGAATGAATTAACGAATAAATTAATGAATGAATGAAAATTATTGTACACCTTAAAACTAAATATAACAACTTGTTAGCTAAATTTACTTATAAAAAATATGTAGAATGGGTGGTCTTTATGTTCAATCGATAAGGAAGCGATTTCTTCCAGACAACCGTTGGATGGAGAGAAGCTGGACTTAAATGGAAGATTGGTCAGAGTGCACTAAATTATGGACTAAGTGCTCATCGATTGAGGCTGTAAATAATGAAAACTTCGCCGAATTTAACGTGTCTTCTACAATCGACAACAAAACCAAAGCACGCCCAACACTAAAAGATTAAAGAAAAAAGTTGTCATTGAAATCGCGATATTCAGCCAGCACTTTATGCAAGTGCGTCAGAGCTTGGCAATGTTTTCGAACGCGCCCAATGAACCATAGACTAAAAACTCTTTTATTGTAACTCACAAGCCTCCCTTGCGTCACATTTACTGAGAAAGTTCTATTTCGCACATTTATCTTGCGCTAGATCGCTTCTTTTATCTATTTTATCTTATATATATCTTTTATCTAGCATAAAACTGAATCTCGATAATATGAAAATATCATTCACATATTTTCTCCAGCGTTAGGTAAGTACTTTGAGAGCACTGGCTTTACGTTCATAATTTTTTTGAATGGAAAATTCTTTATTGTGTAAGAACGTTCGTTCATTTGATACCAAACGGTTAGGTCGGTCTTCTTCTTCTTTGTTCTTCATGTAACTTAATAATGTAAATTTTGGCAGTGTTAAGTGTTTATATTAGTTTATGGTCAATTTGTTGTTAATAAAGTCTTTTTAGATGGTCTATTGTCAATTCTAAACGTCATCGCGGAATAGCCGTCTAGAATTTTCCCGGGATTCCTCGACGTTTAAATCATATTGCACCATAATACACATATAATTTAATTGTCCATACTTGTCCTATGTAGTCACAATTTAGTCATTAAAATTTCGCTAAGATTACTGAATAAAACATGCAATAAAACGAGTAAAAAATATTAAATTAGCAGAGCTATGGTACCTACTTTATGAAATGACAAACGAAGAATCAGGTTAGTTTGGTCGTTGATATGAATTCATGGCCCCATGTTGCTCTACCATTTGACAGTTAACTGACAGATTTGCAATGTTTAGTCTTAATTATATCTGTTTTTCGTAGAGCTAGTTATAAGAAGAATCATATTAAAAAAGGCAGGAACGGGACGAGTTTCTTGTCAACTTTTCTCGGACTTGGATTAGGAGGAAACGGCACCTAAATTCACCTAGTATGTAAGACGTTTCAAAGTGATCCTTTTGATTGTATTACATATATTAGAGTGCATATTTGAGTTTCAGTTTGAGGACGCTATCGAACCCACAACAGGTACCTTTAACATACTTCATGTAGATAAATATTACATTAATATTTTAAAAAGTGGGTCAGAGATCACTCACGCATTCTTACGTACGTAAGAATGCGTGCCTACTTACCTATTTTATAATCCGACGTGACCGAAATACTTTCAATTCCTTTCGGTTACTGAACAAAGTAATCTAAAGAAATACGAATAATGCGTAAGTAGCTTTATCGTATTAAAATCACACTTGAGTGGTTTTCAAAATAACAATGGCGCTCTTGGCTCTTATCTTTACAAAGGTTGCGTAATTCAAGGAAGCGATCCGGATTACTGGCCAGTGGTGACGTTATGGGAATTAGAGGATCGATTTTTTAATTCCAAGTTCTTATTTAAAATGACGAGCTCTGTAGCGCAGTGGACGAAGCCCGTCTGAGACGAAGAAGGTTGCGGGTTCGGTTCCGCAGGACAAATTTTTGTATGATCTGCAAATGTTTGTCTCGGTCTAGATGGTTTTCTGTATGGATTTGCATCAAAATGTATATAAGTAGTATACCAGTCATGTGGTTCCCATAACACAAACTCTGCTTACTTTGGGGCTAGACGATGCTGTGTGAAATTAATTTATTAGAGCATTATTTATTTATAGACGTGATTACGTCTTACAAATCGATGAACGGCGGCTGCACGCACGAAAAACTGTCCCGTTCTGCCTGAGCGGAGCGTGCAAACGAGAGCGCGGAACAAGCGATAGAGAGGCACGATTGGCCTAAGCGTTCGGCTTGTGACGCATCGTAAAAGGTTAAAAGTATGCAATTTTTCATTGTTTTCTTATGACGTAAAGTTATCGTCCGTAAACCGACTTTACAGATAACCTTTTTTTTTAAGCAATGTTCTAGAAATACTCGTCTGACATTTTTATGTAGTAACATAACTTTTATGAATTTATCATTCATTATATCGTGCTATTTTATGTTTTACTAGCTGTTGCTCGCGACTATGTTCGCATTTTTTTGAATGGAATTGAAGCCAAATTTTATTGTTTCAAACCTATCACCCGACCACCTATTAAAATGTTTCCATACAAACATTCACTCCACATTTTACTCATTTATGAGGGTTATTTTGAAAAATCCTGAAACACGTGTCCATTTATTTTGCATTTTAAGTGTCAAAACCTAATTTCAAATATATCACACCACCCGTTAAAAATTTCCCATACAAACTTTGACACCCCATTTTACCCCTTTTTTAGGGTTATTTTGAAAAATCCTAAAATACGCCCAAAATTATGCATTTTATTGATTCATATCAAATTTCAAGCAAATCGAACCACGCGTTAAAAAGTTTCATACATTCGTTTTCATCCCTTTTAAGGGATGAAAACGAACCCTCTTAGGGGTTGAATTTCAAAAAAGCCCGCCTTAGTGGGTGCCTTTGCTGTAAAAGGAAGCTACCTTTTAAATATCAGCATTCTAGCTGCGGTTTCGGCTCGGCGATGATGAATCAGTCAGTCAGTCAGTCAGTCAGGTTAAACTCTTTTATAGGAATATATTAGATAATCTTAGCGGAATTTTAATTAATACATTGTGGCTGTATAAGCCGGCCGTTCATCGATTTTTTATTTATAGACGTGATTACGTAAGACGTAATCACGTCTATAAATAAATAATGCTCTAATAAGTTAATTTCACACAGCATCGTCTAGTCCCAAAGTAAGCAGAGTTTGTGTTATGGGAACCACATGACTGGTATACTACTTATATACATTTTGACGCAAATCCATACAGAAAACCATCTAGACCGAGACAAACATTTGCAGATCATACAAACATTTGTCCTGCGGAACCGAACCCGCAACCTTCTTCGTCTCAGGGTTGACTGTCCCGTCGTACGCAAACGGAATGCCTTACATATGGCTTCCATAACCGCTATGTTTAATGTACGATAGGGTTAAGAAGTAGTTTTTAGATTCTTTTAAAATTGCATTCTTGTATGGACTTGTCTAAAATTAACAAATTTTTATTATTACTATTATTATTGGCATAATTTCCATCAAAATAGATGCCATGAAATAAACATTAAAAAAAACAAAAAAAATCGACATTTGTAGAGCAGTGCGCGAATAGGTAAAACCCAATATGTCGTGTCAGTAAGGAGTATTATCTATCTGTGGCTCAGCACCCGCATCTGACTGTGAAATCGCTTTGGTAAATTTCGCTGAATTATATAACACTTCGAGTGAGGATTTCTACGTGGAACTGATCCCGGATGAGTGCTTGGAGACTGATGATGGAGACGATTGCGATCTGCGATAGTCTTCAAATTATTAGCGATTAGTCCTCCTGCTGACTAACAGAATAGCTAGCAATAGAGAAGTAAAATTTGAAACAAGCCCGGCTCGGTGCCAGCCGTTATGCTGCAACCGAGCCGACACCGCATGTACTGATACGTCTTTCCTGCGGGTCCTGTCGGCAAGGTCGAGAGCTTACATTAAAGCTTACCTAAGGGCACGAAAGGAGCCTCTGAGGCGCACTTTAACCCTTTCACTTTAATTATAAGAAGAGTATTTAAGAAATAGTCCTATTCTCCGATTATTGGATAATAATGTTGTTGTTTTGTAAAAAAATATCTTTAATTTATTGAAATATTTAACTCGAAACACGGCAACTTACGAGTAGTATGCAAAGTTTCTTTTAAGACGTTAGTTCCTATGTCTTAAGTTTATTGTAAATCTGTTCAGCCAATTAAGATCTGCTCTTATCTAGTTGATCATAAGTCTGATCGATTCAAAATTTGGTATACCGTATACTTGGTATAGTTCAATAATATTCCAAGAGTTGGGTAACATTGAACTGATGCTGCAGCATCACCTGAAGTATGCAAGATACGCAACTCCATCCCCTCACATCTATTTACAAGTAGATAATACTTAGTTCAAGTGAGGAGTCAATGTCAAGATGTTTCAAGTTGAGATGACAAACTTTCTTTTTTTATTTATCTAATTTACTTGTAAGTCTTGTAACTACTTTTTGTAAATAAAAACATATAATTATTATAAACTAGCTGGTGTCCTGGTGGTGGCTGCGCAGGATTAGTACTTCGTGTAATTTTAACGGTTTTTGCAGCGCTTGCCAGAATAGCTTGCAGATGGCAGATTTTTACTACTTACTTGACACTTATGGTTATATTATGGACAATTCATACAATATCTTTATAAATTATAATTATCTTTATAATTATATTGTTATTCTGATTAAGCTATATTATTGTAAAGTTTCATTAAAATCCATTCAGTAGTTTTTGCGTGAAAGAGTAACAAACATACAATACATACAAACATTCGCGTTTATAATATTATTAAGGATAAGGATATATATATATATATTATAAACTTACCGCAATGATATCGTGTTTGGGCTCATTAGAACGGTCGCAATGTTAAAGACAGTTTTTTTTTTTAAGTTAGAGATTTATTTTTTTTAAAACACAAAACAAAACACACAGTGTCATCTAGCCCCAAAGTAAGCAGAGCTTGTGTTATGGGTATCACATGACTAATACACTTATATACTTCTTTTTTTGTAAATACATACATATTAAACATAGAAAAACACCCAGACCCGAAACAAATACTTGCAGATTACACAAACATTTGGCCGCGGCGGAAATCGAACTCGCAACTTTCTGCGTCACCACTTGTTTTAATAAACAATGAATTATACTACCATAGGAAGAATGATGCTCTATAAAAACATTAAACTTTTTATGGCTTTATAGAAGTTCTATAAAGCCATCAATAGCGCAAAAATCTTGAATTGGATTATACAAACCGAACATTCAACACTTGAGCACAAAATAACCATTATGTTGATATAATAGGTAGTGGACAGAGGAAAAAGCACACAATTCGCTATACTTAACCTACTTTAAGGTTTTTTCGACAGATTTTAAAAGGTAAGTAGGTACTTGAGGAGTTACTGCTGTGCAAATCGGTGGGTATTCAAAATTCTGCTTTGATATTGCCGATATGTTCGTATAGTTAAAAGTAACACACACAAGTGAGAGAAATCCCACCCACGCAATAAATAAATAAATATTGCTGGACTTGCTGCTACTGAAGGGTTCCCTTCATGGGCGAGTCCAACTCGCACTTGGCCGCTTTTTTTTAATTAATATTGATGAGATGACGCGATTATCTGAACCTTTACAGCATTAATTTAAGCAATGTTCTAGAAAAATTAACACACTCAAGTGAGAGAAATCCCACCACTACGCACTAAATAAATAAATATTGCTGGACAATGCTCACAACACCATCTAGTCCCAAACTAAGCATAGCTTGTATCAGTAGGGCGATTATGGAACTCTTGATACAATCAATGTCTATCAGTTTCGATTAGCAATCGGCATCAATGTCTATCAATTACGATTAGCAATAGGCATTATTTCAATCAATCATATACGATGTATTTTAATGCTTAGTACGCTAAACAAGGTTCCTACCACAATCGTTCTTTGTAAATTGGTCGAGTTATAGTTTGACACCAACTTCGCATTGTAACTAGCGATAGAAGCCGATAGAAATCGCAGCGATCCGTAATACAAATTCATCAATAGTAACTGAAAGCTATTAGTATCAATGTTTTGATAGTATCAAAGTTCCATAATCGCCCCACAGGTGGCTAGATGACTTATATATTTTAAAATACATGATAGGATACTTATATCTTTTTTAAATACATACTTATGATACTTAATAACACCCAGACACAGAATTCTGCTTTTATATTGCCCATAATTTCGTTTGTTAGAAATAACACATTCAATTGAGAGTTATTTCACCACGACGCAATATTGTAAACTTCATGTTCAGTTTTCATCATTTACCGACAAAATAGGCAAGGCTTTATATAGCTTATATACTTATATAGCTAGGTCAGAATAACCGCTTTTTAACTGCCTGAAAAACGGAGGAGTTTTTTTTTCTGTATGCGTGATACGCGTCGGCGTTCTCGAAGGTAATGTCAGCGAGACAACAACCTGAACGGGCACATACGTGAGGTGCGTCGTTGCTGCATTTGCTTACAGCAAATAAGCAAATTAAATGCAATTAGTTTGCAATTAATTTGCTTGTTTGACGACTCACAATTACTTACATTAGTTTAAGAACTCAGTTATTAAGGTGAAATAAAAAAGGTTTATTATTTTTTGCTTTTCAGTTTTTTCGGCGGTTTGATTTAATATATTTAATTGTTAATAAGGTAAAAATACATCTTATTTAAAAGTGACTTTACTCAAGTCAGATTTTTTTTTAATAATTATTGAATCTTTACTTAATTTGTACCATTGATTGGAAATAAAATAAATTAGTAATTAATAGATAGATAAATAAAAAATAATCAAGAACATTTCACACAGCATCATCTGGCGCCAATGTAAGCAGAGCTTGTGTTATGGGTACCACAATACTTTTTTTTGTAAATACATACATTACATACAATACATTAGAAACACCCAGACCTGAGACAAATTCTAGCAGATCATACAAACATTTGTCCCGCGGCGGGAATCGAACCCGCAACCTTCTGCGTCTCAGCCGGATCTTAGCCCACTGCGCCATAGAGTTCGACAAAAATACCTAATACATTATGTTACCATGCCAACCTAAATACCATAGATTAAAACAATTTACTTAAATAATGATCGAATGTTGTCTAAGAGTGTACCTATCTATTATAAGCTACGTTAAATATAAATAAATATAGCAAATAATTTTAAAATTCAATAATACCTCTTTGCATCTCACAACTTTGAAAAGATTCTGCCACAAACTAGATGTATTCTATTTGTCATTCGAAACCTGAGTTCAAAAAAGCGGCTAGCGTGGAATGTTTTTTTAAAATTCGAACATTCTATACCGTCAATTTACTTATTTCATGCCAGTGCGCGAACCTCATTTTTAGAATAATCACACGATGCATGTTTGTTACTCTTTCACGCAAAAACTACCGAATGGATTTAAATGTAACTCTACAATAATAAAGCTTATACATCAGAATAACATATAAGCTATAATTTATAAAATATTGTGTGAATTGTCCAAAATATAACGATAAGTGTCAAGAAAGTAGGAAAAAAAAATCTGCCATCTGCAAGTGTTATAAATTGTATAATTCACGGTAGTATTAATGCTAAATTACTGTTACGTATTGTTGTAACCCCTATTCATTTTCACGTTATTAATCGTTGCTATTTTTAAACGACTGGCAACAATTTTAGACTACCCTACAGATGGCTTTATTTTTAAGAACCATGTTCGTTTTCTTTTTGGGAGAGCGATCTAGGTACTACTTTGGCATTCGATCGCCGTCGCTGGTCCTGAGAGGTCGTGAAATATAGTGAACTGCTGTATAGGTATAGCTATTGCTGTAAGGCTGTAATAGAGTTTATGTTTATAAAGCAAGGTCTATAGCAATTTTAAATAAATGCAGTGATCGAAATCTATGCTGTTTTCCTGATCGACGTAACACAAGCTATTCTGGCGTGCGCTGCAAAACCCGTTAGAATTACTCGAAGTACTATTCCCGCGCAGACGAAGTCACGGGCATCAGCTAGTAACTTAATATTACTAACACAGCCACGATCAACAATCCTTTCCTGTGTGTGCCCAAATAGGTCCAGTCTCAGGTTTATGCCGCTCCCATACAAAGTTTAAAAGCAGCGCTGCTGGTTAAATATAATTTATTAGTCAACTTCATCAAAAAGGAGGAGGATCTCAATTCGTCGGAATCTTTTTTTTTATGTATGTTCACCGATTACAAAATTACAAAAAAAATCCAAACCGATTACTCAAAGAAGACTAAAAGAACGTCTTCTTCACTGTCATTCTATTTAGGGGTCTGTCATGGGAATGTGCCAAATCATCAGCTGAAATAGGCATGCGCACGGTAATGTCATGGCTTGATAATAATCTACTCACATTGAATCTTACCAAAACAAAGTATATAACATTCTCTATATATGACAACAAGCAACCAGTTTCCGACTTAGGTATAAAAGCTCATACATGTACCTATAATGCTATTGCTTGTGACTGCCGTACCCTCTCCGCTGTCAGTAGTACTAAATACCTAGGTATTTTAATTGATAAAAACCTCAACTGGAAAGCTCAAATAGATTGTCTTAAAGGAAGAGTCCGTAAGCTCATTCCAATTTTTAAAAAAATAAGGAATCTGAGAGATGAACAAACCAATAGAACTGTATATCATACTCTCTGCCAATCTATTCTAACCTACGGTATCACAGCCTGGGGATCTGCAGCAAAGACTTACCTATTGAAAGTAGAAAGGGCTCAACGTTCCATACTCAAAGTTCTGAACTTCAAAAACTTCAGGTTTCCTACTACTGACCTCTATAAGGAAACAAAAGTTTTAACAGTCAGACAGCTCTTTGTTAAAGTCACAATCCTAAAGCAACATCGCCTCCCTCCTAGAGTAGATAACCAGGATTCCAGAAGATCATACTCTGTATACATGGTACCATCGTGCAAAACCAGATTTGCACAAGGTTCTGTTAATTTTTTGGGGCCATTCTTGTACAATAGAATTGCTAAATCGGTTGATGTCGTAATCAAGGACAAATCCCGCTTTGTTTGTGACAAGGTACTTAATGAATTTCTACTACAACTAAACTATGATGAGACTGAACAACTGCTAATGATCATTTCTTAGATACGACTTACTCATACTTTCCAGCCTTTCGTATTGGCCTATAGCATACGTAACGTACTATAATCATATTTTTAATTATTATTATTATTATTTTTTCTTTATTCTTAATAGCTCAAACCATGAAATGAAAATAATAGGTACATATATGATCACCACATGTTATTAAAAGTACCTACATGATGGGGTGTAGAGCACTACCCTGCCGTAACACAGTGTCACACTAAAACGGAGGGTATTGATCCGCATAACTTTATGTTTTGCCTATAGTTTCATAGTTGATGTATCACATATCTTGTTACACATACCTACTTATATTTTGTCGATTATTTATTGATCTCTGATTAATTTTAAGGTATTATATTTAAGGCATTGTACTTTTGTTGTGAATAAACATTATTATTATTATTATTATTATTCTTCTTTGAGTAATCGGTTTGGATTTTTTTTTATACTTCCCAGGACCGCCATTGGGACCACCATTTAAATTTTATCGAAATCGGTCGAGCGGTTTTTAAATTATCATCAAAAATCAAAAAATTGTACATATCGATTATATTTTTGTAACGTGCATTGGCAGAGCACTGCGTTTAGTTGGTCTACCCATATTATATAAACAAAATACATCTACTTTCCACTAAAAATTTCAAAATTAAATAATTTTATGGTCTCAAATTGTATCCAATGGAGTCGATTTTCTTTATAGTTTTTAAAATGAAATTATTTATTTCTTTCTTTAATGAAGGGTTAACATGGTGCAATGATTTCCAAGTGTGGATACTTATTTCATTTTAGGTCACGATATTGTTACGGTATAAAGATGCAAAGCCAGAGAAAAATAGCGTATCTGATCAACTACCCTCAAAGTGAAGGAAAAGGCACTCAATATAATATATTTGATATAATATTCGAGATCAAAGCCGCACGAGATCTACAACATTACAGAATTATATAAAGCTTGTTCACTAGATAAATACGTGGTTTCGTTCGACTTTTACGAGAGAATTATTTCATAACTCCTCTCTGACGACCTCTGTGGCGCAGTGGACCAAGACCCGGCTGAGACGCGACAGGCTCCGGGTTCGATTCCGGCGCGGGACAAATGTTTGTGTGATCTGCAAGTATCTATCTTTGATCTGGGTGTTTCTATGTATAATATGTATGTACCTATTTAAAAAAAAGTGTAAATATATAAGTAGTATATCAGTCATGTGGTACCCATAACACAAGCTCTACTTACTTTGGGGCCAGATAATACTGTATGAAATATCCGGCATTATTTATTTATTTATTTATAACTTATAAAATTTCTGTTCCGAATTCAAGCTCGAGAATTGTACCTACACCATGAGAGACAGAGCTACGAGTAATATTATACCAAAATAAGCAGATTCTTATATACTAAGCAAGTACTTAGATGACTGATAAAATACTTATATATTTAAAATACATACTTATAATATGTTAAACACTCAGACGTAGAACTAACACTTCTGTTCATCACACAAATGTTTATGCTGGGAAGGAATCGAACCCTCGACCTACAGCGCAGAAGGCAGAGCTACTACCAACTAACAGGCCAGTCAAAATGAAAATTTTATTGTAAATTTTATATAAAAAGACTCAATAAGCGCCCGTAGAGGTTATTACACTTTACTGAACACGGAACTGTTAACTCATAATCAGGAGGAAGATTTAGGAGCCCTGGAAACTTTACACTACCCTCAAAACGGATAAAAGCTGCTTTTGAAGGGATAACTTTTTGGGAGGGTAAACCGCTTCGTTATGTAACGCGTTACGGTGACAGTCTGCCGTATGCGTGAGAGAAAGAGAAGCCAGAGCTTCTCTTTCTCTCACGCATACGGCAGCGGTAGGCAGGCTCCTCCTCTCTCACTCAGGCGTCCCGAAACGTACACTTTTTTTTTTATATAAGAAAACACAATATGCGTCCGTAGAGGTTATTACACTGTACTGAACACGAAACTGTCAACTCATAATCAAGCCTAAGATTTTAGTAGCCCTAGAAATTTTCAAAACGGATAAAAGCGGCTTTTTAATAAAAAAACGGTTTTTGAGTTGATATTTTTTCTTACTCATGTCAGTGTAAGACAGACCGACAAACCACTCGTCTAAGAACAAGGTACTTAGCCGTCTGAGAGGGTAGGTTTGAGTTTGAGAGGGTAGAGGGCTGCAACTGTGAAATTGAACCTGGGATAAGTGTGGAGAAGGCTTTTTTAACCTCGACACAAAATAGCAAACATTGAATTTGATCAAGGCATTATGTACAGTCGCGGAATGAAAAGGTTCGTCACCTAAGAGTCTGTTTTCGCTTGCACTAGTAGTGCAAGAATTAGGTATGCTTAAATTTGCTGACAAGATAAATTGTCAAACAACATAGATCTGAATTTGAACTTATACATCGATGATGTTTTCGTGTACTTCGGTACCTCGCTGCCTCATAGGAGCGTTGCGTTTATATGTCCTACCCATATTATATAATACAAAATACATGTACTTTCCACTAAAAATGTATTATAGGCTCAAATTTCATTCAATTAAGTCGGTTTTCTTTTTAGTTTTTAAAACATAATTATCTTTTAATTTATTGTGGTATTACCTATTTGCAACAATAATTTAAGTAATTTTCTGTGTAATGCGTAATGTCAAAGTCAAAGTCAAAGTCAACAATATTTTTAGTCAATACAATCACAAGGTGATCCTTGTGATTGTATTGATTTAATTGTATGATATTGATGTTGTGATTGTATTAAACGTTTCAAAAAGTGATCTTTGAAACGTTTTACATACTAGTTGAATTTAGGTGCCAATTCCTCCTAACCCAAGTTCCTCCATTCCTCATTCCTCAAAGAATGAGGAATGGAGGAGCGCAAATGTCTACCGGACAAGCTTTTAGCCTAGTTTAGGCATCTGATACATTTAAATACTCGTTGTTATTGTTATTTTATTTAAAACCAGTTTTATGTACCTAGTTATAATTTTATGTATAATTATAAAAAAATATTATCATTCTGTACGCCTTCTCTATATAAACTATAAGTGTGCGAAATTTCATACTCCTCCGCAATTTTCGTAAAAAGGGGTACAAAGATTTTGCTTCACGTTTTAATATATAGATAAAAGTCTCACTCCATACTAACCACGCTCAACATAAACTCGTAAGGAGGCGTCACTCGAATCATCATATATTTTTCACGCAAGCCGAGATTATGATGAAACCATCTCCCCTCACTCAAGGCATTTGCGCAGCCATATTTGAAGAATTGGAATAATAAAGTAGGCATGTCTACTTATAGTATACCTTCCTACTTTACCCCCATTCCTCCATTTAGGGGTTGATTTTTGGGAGTTATATTCTTATACACCTTAAGACTTCGCGAATAACCCGCATAAGTTTTGTAGAATTACGTATTTCTTAGTCGTAGTTCCAAATATTTTTATTAAATTGGCCTGTCAGCTCAGCTTTATGGGGACACACGGTGCCCTTCTATAATAAGCTTCCTGAAAATGCTACTAAACTACCTATTATGAAATTTAAAGCATACATAAAGGGTAGTCTTTTGAAAAAAGCGTATTATAATATAAATTACTATATTACTGATAAGAATGCATGGCCTCATGTCGCTTTGCCCTCAGACAGTTAACCGACACATTTGAAATGTATAAGCTCTCGTATTCGTTTTTCTTAGTTAAGGTAGTTATAAAATGGATCATGCAAAAAGCGCTAGGACCAGGACGAGTTTCTTGCCGGTTCTTCTCGGGCTTGGGTTAGGAGGAATTAGCACCTAAATTCACCTAGTATGTTGGACGTTTCAATGTGATCCTTGTTAATTTATTGAATAAAGTATCTTTTGACTTTGACTTTTATTGGTGTTTTTGCTTTCTCCGCTGTAGGTAGGGGTTCAATTCCCTCCCAGGACAAACATTTCTGTGATGAGCATAGGTGTCTGGGCGTTTTAATGTATCATATTGCATTTAACAATATATAAGTATTCTATCAGTCACCTGGTCACCATAATACAAGCTATGCTTAGTTTGGGGGTAGATCGTGTTGTGTGCATTGTTCACGAGTATTTATATATTTATTTTGTCTTATAAGTCGAACCCGTTTAGTGAAGTAATTATAGTGCGTCTCGTTTCGTATTTTTTTGACATTTTATTTTCATACGTACCGGTTTCCTCACAATGTGTTTCACCGTTCAACAGTACAGATCTCCTTCTCGTGTAACTAGTAACTTCTAACCAGTGTGGTGAAAGGATTAAAGTGCGCCTCAGAGTCTCCTTTCGTAATTGGCGCACATTTTTTCACAGATAAAAATATTGTTGCACGACCAGATTCGACCCCACTAGTTTATGTTTGGACGGCGGGGACATTGTGCGTTGATTGTCAGTCACAGTCAGTCAGTCACGTATTTTCAACGCAAGTCAACATCAATTTTATCACCTTTAAAACTAAACAAATGTATAGTGCGTTTAAATCTTCTTTTATATAAAAATCAATCACCGTGCGTTAGTTTTCGTAAAAAGTCGAAAATGGGTCGATTTTTTTTTATGTTTAGTTCGGCTCAATACTGACGTGGTTTACAATCAAATCATTTTTAGGTGGTAAGAAGTTCACCAGGTCATCTAGTATTTAATAATAAAAACAAGAGCTGCTGCGTAGGCTACGGAACACTACATAATTACGTTTTGGAAGCTAAAAAGAAAACCGACTTCACTGAATGAAATTTGAGGCCATAAAAATACAGCCGAATTAAGAACCTCCAGTTTGAAGTTGGTTAAAAAAGCTTTTACGCTTTTATTTTATTTTTATGAAAGCGCTTTTTTATTTTACGCTTTTTAGTTACTTTATCATTTTTCGAAATTCGAAACATAACTGGAAAGTCACAGGAAAGTAATATACGAAATTTGAGTTACTGACATAATATTATGACATGACATAATATTTTATATTGATTTTACAACCAATCTACTGAACCAATTTTGATGAAATTTCTATGGGACCAATCGGAGAGCATATCCTTTAACAAAAATAAAAATCGGGTTGCACTCCGGGAGTGCCGACAGAAGTGAAAACCTATTTTGGCGCGTTAGAGTTTAGTAATAAATCACTTCAAAATCAGTAATTATGGCGACTGCCAATCAAATACTGAACGAACACAGATGATGCAATATTTTTTGTTCAGAATGTAGATAATATATCAAAGAACCTAACTCAGGAAACTTCTCCGTACAAAAGTAGACTAAACATGTGAATTAAGGTTTATAATCAAATGGGGCGAGCGTGGCAGCTGGCTGCGTCTCGCCCCAGACGGTAACGATGTCGCGAATCCAGAGGTTTTGCCTCATCTGAAAATATGCGTACAGCGCTAAAAGAAGTTTTCACTTCAGTTTTGAATGTACACACAAACCACTTTTTTAAGACACCTCATTTAACTCATTTGAACCTCATTTTGTTTAAAATCCTGTATTTTTACAACCCCTTGTCCAATCTAAATTCCAATCTTTCGACTTGCCAAATTTCATGTAGATCGGATCAATGGTTTGATAGTTATCGCCGAACAAAGAAACATACAAACATGTAAAGGCAAATCGCCCATGTTGCTACTGGAATCTGTGCTCGCTTCGCTCCCTCAATCACTAATTATTATAGTAAGTTAGTCAATCAATTTTAGGGAATTCCGAATCGATTGTTCTCGAATCAGGGGCTGTTATGATAGTAAAAGTAAAAGCTTCTTACACACCAGACCGAATCATGATCCAATTTTGCTTTCGTACCCAATATATAGGTAGCTTTACGATTCATTGCATTTCAAAGGGCTTTGTTATCCAACCTCAATCCGAACTAGCTCTTATTATTATAGAAATAAGGGTGACGGGTGATCGGTATTAAAAATAGGGTATAATTGTTTCAAAATCAATGTTTGTTTATTTTTTATTGTACTCCGCCACCCGCGGTGTTTGTTTGAAGATGTACCGCCTTTTTTTTGATAATCCATTGTTAGTTTTTAGCGTATTATTTAGCGGGGGCTAAATACCGAATATAATGAGTGTAAAAATTGGATAAAGATTTTTACTATTGATAAAATGACTACAAAAGTTACTAGGGTGTAAAAGTACCTAGGTTCATACAATTTAAAATGTGAATTTTATATTTTTATAAAAGACGCGACAAGTTTTCATTTCAAATTAAAGTAGTAAGTCTGCTCAAGTTTTTGATGGTTTTTAAATAATCACGTACCTAACTACTGAACTGATTTAGATATGTTGAAAGGTATAAATATAAATAGTTTATGACATGGTACCTATAAGTAATTATAATCCAAACTACTTTTACTTCTTCTTCTTTGTTTATGGCATGTGACATAATAATGCCAATTTTGCCAGTGTCAAGTGTTTATGTTTGTTTATGGTCAATTTGTTTAATAAAGTCTTAGTCGATGGTCAATTGTCAATTTTAGACATCACGCGGAATGGCGTCTAAAATTTTCTTAGACAAGACGAAGAATCCCCAAACTACTTTTATAAGCACACAATCTTATGTCATCGTTTGTACGCGAATAATAAAATCAGAAGTTTTTTTTTAAATTATTTTATGGCTTCCTCATTTATTTTTTTCGCTATCCTACTTACGCCATCTATCGTAAAAGTAAGCTACAGGGAAGTTAAACAATTGTTAACGCAGTTGATGACTGCGCAGCGACTGCAAGGTTCACAAGCTTGCTAATAGATGGCACTGTTTTTAAAAATAATTGCGTATGAAATACACACTAAATATTATAATACCAATGCAATCGGCTTTAAAATATAGATTGGCCATTATTCAGTAATGTCGCCAAATTAGCTAAAATTTCCTAAAACGCCAACGACTTTATTTTCGTTGTACTACGGTTAGAGTACGGTGTACTAAGGTTAGAGTAAGGATTTTATGTTACTGTTCTTAAGTTGAAATCGTCATTTTATTCAATTATTAATCAACACTTGATATGAGGACTAAAATGTCATAAAACACGTCAGTCACACGTCAATTTAGTAAATTTAAGTGTAATTTATGTTACTCTAATTTAAACTTTGATGCAAAACAAAATTATTTGAAAATCATACGCACGTAAGGATAAAAGTAGGTATATTTATAGCCTGAGATGTTTTAAGCATAAATTAATTATATATTTAATTTTTTTGACAAAAAAAATCGTTAAGAAAATAACGATCTTGTTCGATTGTTTCGAATATCGAGTTTAACATTTGAATCGAACAGTACTAGCGGCATTTATTTAGCGGCAATCATCACCTTTAAAGGTGAAGACAGTGTTGTATAACTACCTCGCTCACTCGCTTATGTTTGTCGCATCGTCTTATCTCGCTTACTCTTAGCAGTACACTCGAAAACAACAAATTGTAATTTCAACCCTTATTAAAAATATTGTTGTACCTAATTGCTATTAAAGCAATTTTGTTATGATTTTTTATAGTTTTTGTTGTTGAGTTTCGCGTTTATTGACTTAATAAAATGAGAATATGAAATATATTTTGAATAGTTTATACAAAAAGTATAACCTAGCCCTGTCTTTATACATAGATCTGTATCGGGCTCCAAACATCTGTAGCCAACATTTTTCCGCACACCAGTACATGCGCAATGTAGGTACTTTATATAAGTATGACGTGAATTCACTAATCTATGGCGGGCGCGTCAATAACTCCATCGAGTGCCACTAGATAGCGCTGGCGTTCCGGATACGACTTGATTGCGATAAGTAGATAAAAAATGACAAATTATTTTGAAAAATATTTTATTGAATACCAATAACTAACAAACTCAATGAAACACTACATACAAAATTGAATAAAAATACTTTTTTAAAACTTAAATTGCAACAAAACAGTTAACACCATTAATCTTTCCCAATAAACTCTATTGACTTGGAAGTTGGAAGTCATGATTACAGTTCTGTTTTGACCTGATTCTTTGGCGTGATCTGTATATTCAAATTAGGCGGCGTCCATTCTTCGTCAACTACCCGCTTTTCGATGATTCTCTTGTAAATAAGTGCAGAGAGACGAGCGGTGCGGGTTTTATTCTCGTGGTTAAAGTCTACTTGGTATAATCCGAAGCGTTCACTGAAAAATTCAATTAGATTAAATTATGTTAACAAATACATTCCGTTTGGTCCCACAAAAATTTGACGAAGAAATAATTCCTTAATTCCTTAAGAGTGAAAGAATAAGAAAAATAATTTTGTATAGGACTTTTAATTGAGTAAAAAGGAAATACATTTGAAATAATTACGTTTTTACGAGTAAAAGAAAATATCATCGATGTATAAAATTTTTCAGCTCGACCGATTTCGATAAAATTTAAATGGGACCACCTGGGAGGTGTACCCTTTCAAACAAAAAAAGAATTTTCCAAATCGGTTAAGGCGTCTTTGAGTAATTGGTGTACATAAAAACGCACGTTCATATGACACGATTTGAACGCGACATGAACGCGAGAAGTTTCTGAGGAGCAGCGTTAACGCGACTCGCGCGCGGTGTCACGGCGAAAACAATCGCGCTCGTGTGAACGTGCGCTAAGGCGCTAAGGGTAGTAAAACATAAGATGCACATTTTTATGTTCTCTAATTTTATTTAATGAAATCTGTTAATTGAAAACGTAACTTTGTATATACAATTAGTTGTCCTTTAAGACGGTGCACTCGGCAAATTAACTTTTGAATGGATAAACGAGTCTTTTTTTACCGCCATTTAGTGTCTATCTGGTCGTTAATTGAAAGAATAAAAGTTACTAGTGGTCTTTTTAAATATATCATAATTAATTAATAATTAATGTATTTTTTAGGCATAATAAAAAAAAAAATTCAGTCTACACTCCTTCTCTATATAAACTATAAGTGTGCGAAATTTCATACTCCTCCGTCCGCGCAATTTTCGTAAAAAGAGGTACTTACAAAGTTTTGACTTCACGTATTAATAATAGTTATAAAAGAATTACAGTTTGTTTTTTCAATATTTTGCCTTCCTCGTTTCAAATTAATTTTAAAGTACCTAACTGTTAGTTTTATAATTTAATTAAGAATTAATCAAAAAATATTGAATAATCATCTCTTAAAGTAAGAATCGTTTTAACTTACAGCTTACACTAATAGACGGAAAATAGGCTAATTAAAATATCACACGTTAAACTATATAACTAATGTTTTCTGATCAAAAAATCGTAATAAACGAAACGCCGTGAAAATGCGTCAAAATCATTTGATCAGGGAGTCACCTTAAATAGAAAGTTCTCATTGGAGTTGAACTTGTATATAGAAGTTAAAAACACATACCTAGTACCAGCTGTCCATTCAACATTATCCATTAAACTCCAAGCCGTATACCCCATAATATTACTGCCATCTTCCAAAGAGATCAACAACGCAGCCAGGTATTGCTTCATATTGTCAACTCGTCTCTTATCTTTCAAAACAGCTGCAGTGGACCAGCCATGTTCTGTTATAAATATGGCCGGGTATTCATAGTTTAAGTTAAGATGGAGAATTGCTTTGTAGATACCGTATGGAGCGCTCTGAAATATATAAGATGATAAATTCCCCGCGACAGATAACCATACAAACTTTCACCGCTACATAGCTCCATCTGTGGGTGAACGTTTTAAACAATACACAGCGCCATCTAGTAGCGAGTAGATTAAATAAATATTGCTGGACAATGCACACAAAACTATGTATCCTCAAAGCTTGTATTATAACCAAATGACTGATAGAATAGGTAATTATATATTTTTCATTTATTTATTTTTATATATGGTCACCGCAATTAGGCACAGAATGACACCCATAATCAAACTGTGACTTTTTCATTGCTATAACTCACTAGTGAGTTATAATTTTTTTTTTAAATTTTATTGGTTGAGGTTCTTTGTTCTTAAAAAAGTTTTTATTCAAAAAAAGATCGTGTTTAACAGAACAAATAAATTAATGTTCCTATTGCTTGCTCATTTCATGCAACTTCTTATTTAAATAGATAATTTTAACTCGTACGTGTTTAATAAATAAAACTTTCACTCAAATATAAATTTTGTTTTCTCTGTAATAAAAGAAAACTTTAAATTCCCCATTTTGTACGTGGCAGAATAGGCGCAAACCCTATGCGCGGAAAATAAAAAAAAAAAACCTCATCCCTTTAGTCTGTGGCTGATCGCAATGCGCCGCATAGGAAAACTGATTTATTTTTCCCGCCATAGCGAATCATTTTTCACAACTCGTTTTCACTGTTGAAATTAAACTTTTTATCTACTAAATAAAATGAGTTTTTATTGTTGTTTTATTCACAAGTGTGTTGAAAAACGTCGTATGATACACGTGTGTATTGATGATTACCGTCCTCGGCTCTCTTAAGACCCTCACCTAACGGCTCGGGTCTCAATGGCGCCTCAGCGGTAATCACTAACATTACACACTAGTACCATAATGTACTATTTCAACACACTTACTCATAAAGTGGCTCTATGGTCATCGCAATTAGGCACAGAATGACACCCATAATCAAACTGTGACTTTTTCATTGCTACAACTCACTAGTGAGTTATAGTTTTTATTTAAATTTTATTGGTTGAGGTGCTTTGTTCTTAAAAATGTTTTTATTCAAAAAAAGATCGTGTTTAATAGAACAAATAAATTAATGTTCCTATTGCTTGCTCATTTCATGCAACTTCTTATTTAAATAGATAATTTTAACTCGTACGTGTTTAATAAATAAAACTTTAACTAAAAATAAATTTTGTTTTTTATGTAATAAAAGAAAACTTTAAATTCCCCATTTTGTACGTGGCAGAATAGGCGCAAACCCTATGCGCGGAAAATAAAAAAAAAACCTCATCTCTTTAGTCTGTGGCTGATCGCAATGCGCGCGCATAGGAAAACTGATTAATTTTTCCCGCCATAGCGAATCATTTTTCACAACTCGTTTTCACTGTTGAAATTATAGTTATTTATTAATTAAAATGTCTACAAGTACTAGTTACGAAGAAAATGATTTATGTTGTACACCGCCCGATATAAGATGTGAAGCCCTTAACGTTATGGAAAGTTTACTACCTGAAAACTCCAAGGAAAGATATCTATTAGCGTACCAAAATTTCATAAAATGGCAAAACAGCAAGAATACGCAGTCTTTTTCAGAAAATGTGTTCATGGCGTGCTTTAAAGAATTATCTTCTAAGTACAAACCTAGCTCTTTGTGGTGTTTATACTCAATGTTAAAAAGTACAGTCCGAACAAAGAATGGAGTGGACTTAAAAATACTCTAATTTGTCAGCTTATCTAAAGAGACTATCCGATGGATTTAGAAGCAAGAAATCAAAGGTTTTATAGTCTGACGATATTGAAAAATTTATAAAAGATGCTCCAGATAACCAATATCTGGCTACTAAGGTTAGTTAAATTAATTTTAAATATCTACGCCACTTCAGCCTGTGTTGTGTGTTGAACTTAATTATTGTTTCTTTTTTTTTCAGGTTGTTTTAATATTTGGTGTAACTGGTGCCTGTAGGAAACAAGAATTAACAAATATAACCGTAAAAAACATAGAGAACCATGGCCAGATGCTTTTAGTGAAGATACCTATCACGAAAAATTAAATACCGAGCTCATTCACCATACACGGTCCATTCTATGAAATTGTTAAGAAGTATGAAAGTTTGCGGTCACCAAAAGCAAAAACTGACCGTTTCTTTCTAAATTACCAGAATGATAAATGTACCTATCAGCCTATAGGTATAAACAAATTTGGTTCTATGCTTAAAGAAATCGCTAAGTTTTTTGGTTTAGCAGATGCCGAGAGCTACACTGGACATAGTTTCAGAAGAACTTCAGCTACATTGCTGTCTAATTCAGGAGCTGATATAATGACTTTGAAGCGTCATGGTGGGTGGCGATCTAGCAATGTAGCAGAATCATACGTAGAAGATTCCATACAAAACAAGAAGGAAATTTGCGCAAAAATCACAAAAAGAATTAAACTTGATTCTGAGGCGCTTCCTACTGACGAAACACCAAGTACATCCAATGATTGGATTTCACCTACCTACACGAATAATGAGCCATCTCAAATTACAATAGAACATGAAAGTATTTCAATAAATAATCTATCTGATGAGACCGCTAAGCCATCAAAAACAGTTAATTATAATTTTACTAACTACTCATTTACTAATTGTTTCTCTAAATAAACTTTTTATCTACTAAATGAGTTTTTATTGTTATTTTATTCACAAGTGTGTTGAAAAACGTCGTATGATATACGTGTGTATCGATGATTACCGTCCTCGGCTCTCTAAGAACCTCACCTAACGGCTCGGGTCTCAATGGCGCCTCAGCGGTAATCACCAACATTACACACTAGTACCATAATGTACTATTTTCTTTCAACTACGCAGAAATGTTATCATTAATCTCTACAAAACCGATCACAAAGGACGTATTTTTTGCTTAGAACCAAAACAGTGCAGTAATGTTATATGAAATCTCATTATTGCACTGTTTTCAACTTTTTATTTATATATAAATTTACCACAGAGGTTTAATATCTCCCATTAAGTTTCATATAAAATGTTTGCATTAGATCAAAAAGATACTGGCTGAATATAAAAATCGGCTGAATAAAACCGACTTTGTGAAAAAAACAAATGGCGCGCTTGTTGTACCATTGTAAAACTTTGATTCTTCATATTTTTAGTTTGAGTAGGTATATTTATCACAGTAGGTAGATTGGTAGTTGAAAGAAAGGAAAATACGCACCTTGCTAAAGAGAGTAATTAATGCACTCGTGTTTATTCAGTAACAACATAACACTCGTACATTAATAACTCACTTTGCGCTCGGTGCAACAATCTACTATTTGCACACAGCATCATCTGGCCCCAAAGTAAGCAGAGCTTATGGTATACTGTAAATACATACATATTATACATAAAACACCCAGACCCAATACAAATACTTGCAGATTATACAAACATTTGTCCCGGGAATCGAACCCGCAACTTTCTGCGTCTCAGCCGAACCTTAGCCCACTGCGCCAGAGGTAGTAGCTCTGCCTTCTGCGCTGTAGGTCGAGAGTTAGATTCCCTCAAAGAATAAAATTTGTGAGATGAGCTAGTGTTTGTTCTGTGTCTGGGTGATATAAAGTATCATAAGTATGTATTTAAACATATATAAGTATTCTATCAGTCATCTGGTCACCATAATACAAGCTATGCTTAGTTTGGGGCTAGATAGTGTAGTGTGCATGTCCACCAATATTTATTTATTATTTATTAGTTATTGCATGACTAACAAAGAGATTTAGTTTTGGATAAAACTGATTTGAACCTAGAATAATGTATAGGTAGGTTACTTTTTATCACAAGGGCAAAGCCGCGGGCAGAGGCTAACTATAATTTTTTACCTTCAGCCAAGATGACTTTGAAGACTTCCACAGTTCACTTTGGCTGATATCCACGCCCATATCGTCAGCGAAGGAAGGGACATCATCTGATGATGATGCAGGAGTCACCAGGAAAGTGGTGTAGTGGTTCATGCCGAGAAAATCTGCAGATCCTGAAGGATAAGAATAAAATATATATATTATGGGAACCAGGTGATCAGGCTCCCTATTCTCTAAACATCATCATGCAGACCAAAACGGCAATTTCATTGAAATAAACTCTACTGTAACTATATGCTTGAGTAACAAACATTGAGACACTCAAATCAGTGTGTTTTAGTGTGATAACGATAAAACATGATGTGTGATCAATGAGCTCGCTTAGATCGCTAAAAACCTTGCTTTGCTCGCTCGAACAAATTGCGGCTCGCTTCGTTCGCCACTAAGTTCAGATCTGCTTGCTTCGCTATGGCAAGTTAAGCAAGGTAAGGCCCGCTAGTTTAAATAAAGTGCTTCGCTTACCTTTAAATTTTAGAAACTGTCTACTTTGCCTTTTCTTATAAAAAGAACATATAAAGCACGACATGGCTTGCTAATTGTAAAAATTGGCAGCTCCCTTCGCTCGCCAATTACTTTAGGGTAGTTTTTGGTAATTTGGGGTGTGTTTGTAATTTGGTAAGAGCTCGCTTCAATCGTTAGATAGATGCTGCACTATGTTCATCTCTTAGCTTGTTGTTCCTTCTAGAAGCTAGTAGGTTTACAAATATAGGGAATGTTACCTTTCAATATCTTAATTTCCTCAGCGTTTAACACTGGCAGCCTGGATTTAAGAAACCCTTGATCTCTGCTCTTCTTAGCCACAGTTTTCTTCACAACATCAGGGAAATCACCTTGCTTTGACCATATAGGGTCCATGTACAGGCCAATCTGTAAGCAATTAAACCAGGTTTTTTAAAATAACATGAGAACAGAAGGCGGCACTTCAGTTCTAACCTCGAACGAATCACTAAACCAAGTTCGTATGTTTAGATTCTAAACCCGTATTGAAGTTCAGATTAGATTAGTTTTAGTCATCAGAACCTCAGGTCCTTAGGTCGTTCTTATAATTCACCCCTCAGTCTAGGTAGTTTAAGATTAATCGGCACTTAAAACCACCACCATGTAAGATTATGTATACTTTCACACTAAAATTATCAATTCGAGTGTCTGTAACATTTTTATCTTGAAATTCGGAATTCGGAAAGAAGATGGATTGTATGGGATGGGCATAGACATTTTTTAAGTACGTACCACGCATGCTAAGCCATGTGTAGGCATCTAGTATAGAATAAAACTTCGTCTTTATCTTTGACTACTTACAAAAAATGCTCTTGCAATTTCAGCAGCTTTTTTGTCTGTCTCCGACTTGACGTCGACTGGATCTATCCAGTTGACAGCTAGTGAAATACCGACAGAGCCTGAAACAGTTAATATAATTTTACATCTAGTGGTAGACTCTGCTACATTACAGATAAGGTCATAATGGCTCAATCTGAAAGTCAAGTTATAAATAACATCAGTCAGTTACTCACACCGAGTTTCAAGATAGTCAAACGTATCTCATCAGTTTCTTAAAACGCATCTTGGCAAATTACTTTTTTTATGTAAAAAGCTTTCTAGCTATTTAGTAGCCTAAAGGATTCTATTCCAGTTCATTAATTAAAAAAATATATGGTGTCCATGTATTTTTAATATTTAACTTCAATGTTTGACAACCTCTGTGGCGCAGTGGGCTAAGGTCCGGATGAGACACAGAAGGTTGCGGTATCTATTCCCGCTGCGAGACAAATGTTTGTATGATCTACAAGTATTTGTCTCGGGTCTGGGTGTTTCTATGTATAATATGTATGTAAGTACATATTAACAAAAAAAAAGTATGTAAGTAGTATATCAGTCATATGATACCCATAACACAAGCTCTGCTTACTTTGGGGCCAGATGATGCTGTGTGAAATGTCCTGCACTATTTATTTATTTAATGTTTCAATTGTTTTAAATGTTGTCAATTCAGTAACTTAATTATGAAATAAATTCTATAATATATACTTATGCGTGGTAATAACAATTAACTTCTACAGTTAACGAGTTTTATAATTTTTAGCCCCCAAGGTAAGCAGAGCTTGTGTGATGGCAACTTACACTTACACATGTCGAGAATAAACTGAATATAACATAAACAATTAAACTTTTTGAAGTGATAACTTTTTGTGGGAGGGTAAATCGCTTCGTTACGTAATGCGTTACGGCGCCAGTCTGTCTGGCTTACCTTTCTCTCACGCACACGGCTGCGATAGGCAGGCTCCTACTCTCTCACTCTAACACACAGCGCTAGTTAGATTAGTTTAAGTTATCACTACTGTCGGGCGTCCCGAGACGCTCACGTTTTTTTATAAACGTCATGGTCATTTAAGATGAAGCTCAAGATGGGAGCCTTAATAAAAGTCAGTGAACTTACCTTTATATTTCATCTTAAACTCCTTTTCATATAGCCTATACGCCACAGCATGGGCCATTAACACATTCTTCACACACAAATAATCTCCAACCCCTTTGGAACCCAATGCAGGGGCCATCACACTATCCCCATATCCCTCAACACATATAGAATTAGGCTGGTTCATTGTTATCCAGAATTTAACCTTATCTGCGTATCTATTAAAGACTATTTTCGCATAATCTTCGAACCAGGTGATTGAGAGTGGATTTGCCCAGCCACCTAAGTCTTGCAGTGACTGAGGAAGATCGAAGTGGTACAATGTGATCACTGGTTCAATGTTGTACTTTAGTAGTTCGTTGATTAAGGTATCGTAGTATTGGAGAGCTTTTTCGTTGATTTTGTTGTGGAAACCTGGAACAAACATAATTATATTAGCGACTTTAAAATTGATTGACTTGAGTGATTCACTTATAATGAGCTTAAAAACTAGGTTTATAACTATTTAAGTAGGTTTCTTTAAAATATCTTATTATATCATATATACATACATTAAAATATCTTATTATTTTATGTTTAGTTTTAAATAAAGGTAGTGATTTAGAGGTTTTTATATCATCAGGTAAAATAATAAACAGTTGTGCACCCTCGGACATTATATTTCTTTGTCCATAATTGGTTCTATTGAATCTTTCCTAAGGGTTAGTTTGTTTGTATATCTTAGGCTATGGCAAAATTTTATATTTGTAAATTTTATTTGTGTGTATATTTTATTTATCAATATCTTTTTTACTAAAGTGTAAGTTGATAAACAAATGAGTAAGGGTAGACAAACTAAACGCTGGGAGGATGATGTGAAGAAGACAGCTGGCCCAGCAAGGAATTAGGTAGCAAGAGATAGGACATGGTGGAAATTTATAGAGCTTTGACAAGCTGTTGCAGAAGAACCGCTTGCCAATACATAAAACTAGGTATAAACAAATTTAGTGTAAGTTTATAGTATTAGTTAAGACATTACACACCTTTTATTTGAACAGCAATAAATAAATAAAAAAATAAATATTGATGGACAATGCACACAACACCATCTAGTCCCAAACTAAGCGTAGCTTATATTATAGTGATTAGATGACTGATAGAATACTTATATATTTTTAAATACATATTTATGATACTTTATAACACCTAGACACAGAATAAACCTCTATGTTCTTCACACAAATGTTTTATCCTGGGAGGGAATTGAACCCTCAACCTACAGCGCAGAAGGCAGAGCTACTACTGACTGAGCTGACAGGCCAGTCAATAAAGGTTTATTTTATTTATTTATTTACCTGAAGGCAGTATCCTAGTCCAAGCTATAGAGAACCTATAGAAGTCCACTCCCAATTCCCTCAACATCTCTACATCTCGCTGGATGTAGTGATAGGAGTCTGATGCTACATCTCCATTTCTTCCGTCGACTATCACTTCAGGGTGACTGTGGGAAAATCTGTCCCATATACTTTCACTTTTGCCTGGAATTCAGAGGCTGGGTCTTAGTACATCTATTCATTAACAAATCATGATAAAATATAAAATAAATTGTTGAGTTGATTATTAAGCTTGGAGTATGAAAGTCATGAATATGTTTTTTTAAACATTATTATAGATGACACAGTGAACTTAGTACCACCAAAATTTTATTGTTTTTTTTTCAACGTTTAATTAACGTTTAAATAGCTTGTGTGCAATTTAAGAATTTTCACAGCATTTCAATATTTAAATTTTTATTTCATATTTCAATTTTTATTTAAATATGTCAATATATAATAATTGGACGTGTCTCTGACTAATGCTTTTTTACAATCAAGATCATCAACCTACTGTAATACTGCATAGATGTCTACTAATTCTGTACCAGTAGCATGGTAATTATCAAACTTGTTTTTCAACTTGTACTTGTACAAATGTAATTTTTATAGACTCTTTCTATACCCAAATATAATTTTTGTCTATTCTCTCTGTGGGAAAATTGTTGTTGGAAACAGGATTATACTACTACACAGACTGGGGATATTGCCAGTTTCCACTGTGAGCAGGATAAGCTCCATATGGACTCCGTTTAACTCGCAATAATAATCTTCACGGAAGTCCACTACAAATGAGCTCACGGAGCAGACTAAACAAGTATAAAGGGTTTCAAGTCGGAAGACATAATCAATTTTCAGTGAAACAGTTTTATAAGGAAAGGCTATGACAATTTTAATAAGCATGGTGGCCATTAAAGACATGTGCTGAGTGTTTTTGTTTATTTTAAAGAAATTAGTTACCATCTTCATTCCAGGCTCCTTCAACCTGGTATGCAGCAGTGGCAGCCCCAAATAGGAACTTATCAGGAAATCCTCGTTTTTTGAAATCATCATAGCCGTTGGCACTAGATATGAACCTGAAAACATGCCCAACCATCTACTTATCTAATTATGTACCAACCTATCATATTTTATTTTTTAAATTGATTATTCCTAAGCAAAACACTAGGAGAAAGCAGGCAGGCAGGAGGCAATAAGGTAAACTACAAGACAACTATAAACAAGTAGCTAAAAGTTTATAAGGAGCCGCCAGCCAGTTGCAAACGAGTTATTAGATGTCACTAAAAAGGTATTAAGTACGAATTAATTTGATTTGCCTGATAATAATTTTAGGTTACTTCGATTTCCAACACAACTCACACTGGAAAGTAGATACATAAGTTCGTTGCTAAATACCGAGTTGTTAATTGTTAAAATAGAGTCATATTACCCCAGAGCGCAAAGTACAAAAATGTTCATGTCTTCAAAATCTTTCAATATTAATTAGTACAAAATGTACAAACGCCGCCACCACAAAGTCGTAATTAGAACGTATTATCAAATAATCTATGGAATATACGTACCGGTTGTGTTTGCACAACCTTTAATCTTGTCTGAAATCAGCAGAAGATAATTAAATAATTATAATCAGGCAAGCAACACAACACATTATCAACATAACATTCAGTTGATTCAGTAGTAGGTAGTAGTAGTAGGTAGGTATAGGTATTTAACATCCTATCCTACGTACCTATAGTTTGTGTGTAGTGTGGTACCTATTCACCTCACCGCCGTTCCGTTCCAGTTCAGTTCTTGGTTAATGGCCTTTGTGGAAGGGGGGCCACAATTTTGCCAATGTCACGTTTTATGCTTGCCCTTTGCACGATGGAGGCCAGTAATTGAAGACTAGTGATCGGTGAAATTTTGTGACTACAAATCTATATCATCTGGAAACAAACAGAAACAACTCTAAACTAACTACATAACTATGATAACGAAATAATACATGTAATAATAATACAATATATTAATATATGTAGGAAAATACAGTGAATTTAAGATTACAGTTTTATTTTATACCTATCTATATATTTACATAAAATATTTACAAAAGGGGTAAAAACTAGAGAGAGTAAACATTTAAAAGAGAAAGGACGAGGAATATCTGAATCTGAAGGAATAATATCATATAATGACAAACGAGAGCAGTTAAAAAATATGTGATCAACAGTTCCTTCTTCAAGCCCACATTCACATAGAGAGTGATCCCTAACCCGGATTTTAGCTAGAAACACAGGCGTACAAGCATGACCAAGTCGTAGGCGACATATAGTTGAAGTGAAAGTTTTTTTTGCAGAGCGGTGTTTAAAAAACCAAGGTTTGTTGGGAATACATGGTTGGATATCACCATAATATTTACCTTTTAATTTTTTTGACATACCCCAGGCTTTATTCCATGAACGGTTTAAGTGAGATTTAGCATAGGGGACCAACATGATGGGGGAGACGGGTGAATTTTAGGTAGCTAATGAGAACGCACGGAAGTTTAGCAGAAGAACCATGGCTTTGAGAGTTAAAGTGGTTAGATAAAATGTTGAGTTTTGCAATTAAAGCATGATCTGAATTTTGGAGCAATTTGAACATGAACTTATCAGACAGAAATTGCCTTCTCAGCCTAAGAGGAGGCTCAACACACTCTACCTGCATTGCATTAATAGGAGATGATTTCATTGCACCAATAATAATTCGGAGACATTTAGACTGTATTTTATCAATCTTTTCTAATGAAGCTTTTGTACATGGGTCTAATATGAATGAACCATAATCCATATGGCTACGAATTATATTCCGTTCCGTTCCGTCCGATTTGTTTAAAAACTGACAAATTGACAATGACATAATGATTATTGATATTGACATAGACATAGACATTTGTTTATTTTCTGAATAAGCACACATACACATCAATAATAACAAAGAAGGCAATATTATATTAGAAAACAATGTTAGGTAAAAAGGAAGTAACACATATATCAAAAAGTAAAAGGAGAAAAGACATTTAAAAAGCTTAAAATTATTCTGCGTACTTACCTACCTAACAGTGCTGTGTGCTACAGCAGCAAAAAAAGATCTCGACTTAGCGTGATGTGACGAAGCAGCTAGGCTGTGGAAGGTCTGAACAACGATGATAGAGGTCTTGTTACTGTTATTCAGACACTGCATCCTGGCTCTTCTCTTTTCGTAGCGGTTCTTAGTTCGCTTCCTGATCAGAAAGTGTAATTTTTAAGTTGCCTAGGAAGTAAAATGCCTAAAATGTTAAATTACTATTTTGCAGCAAACCTAAACAGAAAAAGACTAAAATCCCATTGTGCCTAAAATATAAAAGGTTTAACATGTGAGATGCCTTAACTGTCAAAGGTCTAAGAAGGAGAATACCTAAAAAGATTTTCGCAAAAATTATAATACCTAAGAAGCAAATTGCCTAAACTGTCAAAGCTCTCTAATACGAGTAGGTATGTTTTAGAAGTATAATAACGCCTACAATTTTTCTTCTTCTTAACCTTTGCCCGGAACGGAACGTAAAATTGCCATTGTCTTTTTCTTCATTTATGTCAATGGTTTGAATTTTTAAAATTTAATTTTTAGTAATACCTACTCGTCACCCGTCGTCGCCTGGTTCAAATCTCGTGTGCAGGTGAAGTGGTCGGGTAGAAATGGCACGAGAGCAGGGTGATCCATGCTCTGAGAGAGCGCTTCGCAGCTACACTCGGTCCGGGATGGGTCGATAATGTAGATGTAGCAAGGATGCCGGGATGGAGCCTCACTTAACTAGATTTTGGCGGCAACGGCCAACTTGAGCTTGAAGACGGCTTAGAGACTTTCAAGTTGAACACTGCAACTCGTGGCCAGAAGGCGGACGCTTGTGTTGACATTTATCAGCTTTCAGCGAAACCGGTCTACTTAGCTGATGAGACAGAGAGCCTCGAAAATAAGCTTGTGATAGTTAAATAATAAAAAATTCTGACAATGTCATCATCACTATCCTCTGCTGCAACTGTCTATATTTTTTTTGGTAATTACAATATACCTAATCGTTGATAACCCTCGCTGAGTAAACCAACCGCGCGCCGCCATCTTGTCTGTAAAATAGCGCTAGCGAACGGTTAGTTGTTGAAGGGAATCTTGCGGAGGGTTATAATATAAGTTTTAAATGCAGAAAAACGAAAAATAGCACAACGCGTTCAAAAGTTTTCAAACAATACAATACAATGCGAGGGCACTAAATTAACAAGATTGATTAATTACTCACTTTAGCAAGGTAATCGTAATCTACTTTTCTTTCAACTACCTAGGACCTACCTAGGTACCTACTAATATACCTACCGTGATAATTTCATTTGCAGCGGCTTTTAGACTTGCTGGAGTTGAATTCATATCGGTAACGCTGTATATTTCCCTTTTTTTAATTTTTCTTGCTAAATATCCTAAGTTTTTATGCAAATTTTTATTTAACATTACCGCACTGGTTTTTTCTTTAAATTTACAAGATACAAGAAGCACAAGAGTTTTATGTCTAAAAACAATTATTAATAGGTGTATTGTTACATTTTTGTATTATACAAAAATGTACGATAATGGAGTGGACTGGACTGTATAGGTTTCTTTTGTTAAGGATACACAAGTCAGCGGCACAAACTCGTTAGTGGGCGCAGTTAAAATGCATGCTATTTCACCTAGCTTAGTGTGAGAAAAGGATAGACGTGCACCAAGGATAGAGATGAGCAGTAAGGAGATAGCGTGATTATAATTTCGAGTCATAAGATCAGATTAATCTATGATTTCTAAATAAAAAGATTGCGTAAAAATAATGAATAGACCTTTGGCTCAAGGGTTCTCATGAAAAAACTACTGAATGTAATTATAAAAAAAAAGTTATTTGAGCTCTTGAATAAATAATCTATGCTTGTATAGGAACATTTTTTTAGTTTGCGTACTCCGTTTGTTATTTATTCACACCTAAAGTTGTGCTAAAATCAGTGATGAAAAAAGTTTTTTTTTGAGTCTTGTATCTTTCAAACCCATATTATTTTCCCATATTATAATTCTGTATTGATACAAGCATAGATTATGACAAGACAAATTTATATCACTTTTAGTTTTGGTTGTTCATCATCAGACGGTGGTATGATCACCCTTCGACGTTTGTATGGAAAGATAATCGACTTGTTCACTCTTAAGTTTATTTTATACGAAAATAAAATTACTACCTTCCAACTTGTCCTACGATCTCAACAAAATTCAAAATTCAAAATTCAAAATAACTTTATTCATTACAATCACAAGGACCACTTTGAATCGTCTTCTTACATGCTAGTGAACCTTTTTTTTTTTTTTTTTTTTTTTACCCAGGAAAATCCTTTATGGATACCACCTGCCCAGGGGAGCAAGGTGGTTATGTGGGAGTCTCCGCCTACCTCACGGCGGCATACCCACTAAAAACCTGGGATGAGTCCCTCTTCCACCTTTCTGGGACAAGATGGGGTCGCGTTAGCATTCAACCATCTTGCCCCGGTGGTTGGCCCTAAAAAGGGCCCTTTCTCCTCTATGGAGGGGTAAATTTGCTCATACCAAAAATCACCCCTCGTGCCCTCACACAGGGGGGTCGTGCAGACCGTTAGAGAGTCCCCCGATTCTCCAACAGTAACCCCCCCTTGCGCCCTGAAAAGGGCGTCCCGCCTGCGCGAGATGCGCTGCATAAAGCACCGCACGAAGTGCCGCCCCACTCGGAATCCCGCAAGGAAACTGACCCATACAGCCGACTCGCGGAAAACCGGGCAGGACGACGCAACCCTCCCTCCTTTGGTGTTTGGTCCGCGCCGGTAAACCGGTAGCTCCCATTTCTGGGAGCCGATCCCCTATCCGCCACCTGGGGACGCGCCACGTCGGGGTTCACCTCCCCGCCCACTAGGACAACCTAGCAGGTCCGTGGACATGCTAGTGAACCTTTTTTTTTTTTTTTTTTTGACCCAGGAAAATCCTTTATGGATACCACCTGCCCGGGGGAGCAAGGTGGTTATGTGGGAGTCTCCGCCTACCTCACGGCGGCATACCCACTAAAAACCTGGGATGAGTCCCTCTTCCACCTTTGTGGGACAAGATGGGGTCGCGTTAGCATTCAACCATCTTGCCCCGGTGGTTGGCCCTAAAAAGGGCCCTTTCTCCTCTATAGAGGGGTGAATTTGCTCATACCAAAAATCACCCCTCGTGCCCTCATGCAGGGGGGTCGTGCAGACCGTTAGAGAGTCCCCCGATTCTCCAACGGTAACCCCCCCTTGCGCCCTGAAAAGGGCGTCCCGCCTGCGCGAGATGCGCTGCACGAAGCACCGCACGAAGCACCGCCCCACTCGGAATCCCGCAAGGAAACTGACCCATACAGCCGACTCGCGGAAAACCGGGCAGGACGACGCAACACTCCCTCCTTTGGTGTTTGGTCCGCGCCGGTAAACCGGTAGCTCCCATTTCTGGGAGCCGATCCCCTATCCGCCACCTGGGGACGCGCCACGTCGGGGTTCACCTCCCCGCCCACTAGGACAACCTAGCAGGTCCGTGGATGCTAGTGAACCTTTTTTTTTTTTTTTTTTTTTTTTGACCCGGGAAAATCCTTTATGGATACCACTCTCGCCCGGGGGGGCGAGAGGGTTATGTGGGAGTCTCCACCCGAAGGGTGGCATACCCACTAAAAACCCGGGATGAGTCCGTCCTCCACCTATGTGGGGCAAGATGGGGTCGCGCTAGCATTCACCATCTTGCCCCGGTGGGTGGCCCTTAGTAGGGCCACTGCGCCTATGGTGGGGTGACCTTGCTCATATCAGGTCACCCCACAGACAACGAGTGCGGTCGTGCAGACCGCTGGAGAGTCCCCCGACTCTCCAGCAGTAACCCCACTACGGAGGAGGGAGGAGGTGGGCGAAACGCCTCCTCCTACCTCCTGTACGTCTGCGCCGGAGCGGGTCAGCTCGGGCGTCGTTCTCTCTGACCCGCTCCGCGGTCTCCTTCTGCGATATGACTGCTTCGCAGAAAGAGACCACCGCCTGCCACGATCTTTCGCTGCCGAGCATGGCATTAACCACGCTCGGCAGAGAGAGATCGCGACCCACGAGTGCCGAAAGTGTGTGTCGCTGGGGTCCCCATGCGGCACACACCTCCAGCGTGTGGAGCGCCGTGTCTTCCGGCGCCCCACACTCTTGGCAGGCCGGGTCGGCCTCCCGTCTCGCGATCTGGTGCAAGTACTTTCCGAAACAACCGTGTCCGGAGAGCACCTGCACCAGTCGGAAGGTCAGCGACCCAAAACGCCGGCCCACCCACTTCTGGAGGACCGGGCGGATCGCCTCCACCGTCCACTGCCCAGGGACCGGTGTCGCTAGGTCCTCCGTCCACCGCCGCAACAGAGCGGCCCGCGCCTGCCGCCGCATGCTGGCGACTTCATCCCACGCTGGGGGGTCTCCACCGGATCTCCTCGCCGCCACGAAGTGGTAAACTTCGGCGAGGATCTCCGCTTGGAGCTCCCAGGGGGGATCTCCGGCCAGCACGCACGCCGCCGTCCAGGACACCGTCCGGTACGCGCGTATTGCCCTCGTCGCAATGACCCGCTGCGGACGTCGCAGCAGGGTCCTATTGCTGCGGACGAGGGCGTCCGCCCAGACCGGTGCCCCATATAAGGCCATACTCCGGATTACTCCGGAGTATAGTCGGCGGCATGTGGCGTTCGGGCCACCCACGTTGGGCAGCAGCCGCCCTAAGGCGGCCGCGGCTCCCACGACTTTTGGGGCCAACTGTGTAAAGTGGGCCCCAAAAGCCCACCTCCCATCCAGGATGAGACCCAGATACCTCATCTGGGTCCCAACCCGGACAGAGACCCCGTCCAGTAACACCCGCGTGCCTGGAGGGGGTCCCCCCCGAGGCCCATGGAACAATAGGGCCTCGGTCTTGGAGAGGGCTACCTCCAGCCCCAGGGAGCGTATGCGGTCGACCACGAGCGTTGTACCGACCGTGGCCAACCGCACCGCTTCCCTGAGGTCCCTCCCCTTAACTACGACTAGGGTGTCATCCGCGTAGCACGCAACTTGCATACTTGCAGGAAGCGTGCCGCGGAGCACCCAGTCGTAGCCAATGTTCCACAGAAGTGGTCCCAGGACCGACCCCTGTGGAACCCCGCAGGCGACGCGACGGCGCCTCAGACCGTCGCGTCCTTCCACCAGGACCTCGCGGTCCTGGAGGTAGTCAGCCAACAGCCTCCGCAGATACAGGGGCACTCCGTGATACCGGAGCGCCTCCTGTATTGTTCCGTGCGGAAGGCTGTTGAAGGCGTTGGCTATGTCAAGTGACACAGCCAACGCCTTGTTGCCCTCGCTGACCGCCTGCTGCGTCCACCCTTTGAGCCAGAGCAGGGCATCTATAGTAGACCGCCCCGCTCTGAACCCATACTGGGCCTCGGATAATCCTGGCCCAGTCCCCTCCAGGTGCCGGATGACACGGGCCGCTATCACTCTTTCGAGCAGCTTACCCGTATCATCCAACAACACAATTGGCCTGTATCCAGAAGGAGAGTCGGCGGGTCGACCCTCCTTCCTTAACAGGCACAATCGGCCATCCTTCCACGGCTTCGGGAACCGCCCCGACGCGAGGCACACGTCGAAGAGTTCCCGAAGCTGATCGCCCATCTCCCTTAGGGCGATCCCGAGGACTCGCCCCGGAATTCCGTCAGGACCCGGGGCAGTCCTCTTGCCCCGGAGGTGGCCAACCGCCACCGCCATCTCCACCTCGGACAATGTCGGGACGGAAGCCGGTTCAACCGGGTCCTCCGGGAAGGACGGCACCATCGTCGGAGGGTGGTGATTGGGGCTACTATTAGGGAATAGCCCCCCCAACACCCTGACCATCACCTCCGGGTCAAGGGACTCCGCTACCGGGGACGTCTGGCCCCGGAAATTCTTCCGGGCGGCCTTATATGGACGCCCCCAGGGGTCCCTGTCGAGGCCCTCCAGGACCTCACCCCAAGCCTGGGACTTGGCCCTGGAGATCGCCAGCTGCAGCTCCCGCTTCGCTTCGCGGTAAGCGCTGTACAGCTGGCGCTCAACCTCAAGCTCCTCTGCTGGCATCTGCTCATCAGTGCGACCGTTACGCCGCCCCCTACAGCGGGCGTAAGGCCGACGCACCTCTGAGCAGACAGCTCGGAGCTCCGCAATCTCCGAGCACCACCAGTAGACCTGGCGGCGGTCGGGACGGCCACGGGACCTCGGCATTGCAGCGTTACACACTGCCGTCAATGCCTCGCGGAAGTGGATCGCTGCAACGTCCACTTCCGGGTCAAAAATGCTAGTGAACCTAACCTAACCTAACCTAACCCCAGTTCAAGAAGAAGCCGGCAAGAAACTTGTCTGGTCTTAACACTTTTTTTTGTATGATCCTTGACAATTTTGTTACGGATGCCGAGTCGAATTGGAGCAGATTCATCCCAAGCTTTTTTGTCTTCTAAATAATCAGATATTTTATAATATGCTTTAATAGACAGTTTATGTTTAATTACGTTTTTAAATTTGCCAATCGACAAATCTAACACGTCGCTTGGGACCTTGTTATAGAAGCGTACACATTGCCCTATAAAAGACTTATTAACTTTAACGAGCCTAACAGTGGGAACAGCGAGTTTATCTTTATTTCTAGTGTTAATACTATGATTATCGCAATTTTTTTTTGAATAAATGAACATTTTTGTGCACATACATTAAATTTTCGTATATATACTGACAAGGCACTGTCATAATATTAATTTCTTTAAACTTATCTCTAAGTGATTCTCTGGGGCCCATGTTATAAATTGCACGAACTCTCTGCAACACAAATATGGTGTTAATATCAGCAGCACTCCCCCACAACAAAATGCCATAAGACATAATGCTATGAAAGTAGCTGAAGTAAACGAGTCTAGCGGTATCTACGTCGGTAAAATGATGGATCTATTTGACAGTGTATGCGGCAGAGCTGAGTCTCTTCGACAATTTATCTATGTGCGGGCCCCATTGCAGCTTATTATCTAAAGTAATGCCTAGGAACACTGGTGTCGACGAGATCTATCTTTTCGTTATTAATTTCTACATTAGTTTTCACCTGTTTAACGTTGGGCAGTATAAAACGAATGCATTTCGTTTTTTTCTCAACCTGGGTATTAGAAACTGTAAGGTTCAGTAGCTTCTGGCCCAATCTAGATCTAACCGTCCCCTACGTCAATTACTTACAAACGTTTTCCAACCGAACCCTTTGAGCACGGCCAGTCTATTCCTTTGCACACTCGACAGGATACAAATGTCACACACAGCGGCGATAATTTTTAATGTATTAAATAGGTACGAAAACTTATATAGCGAAAATTCGACAATAAAAAAAAACGAGAAAACGAGATGTTTCGCGCGCGACACATCAGTGTCGCGCGCGAAACATCTCGTTTTCTTTTCTTTTCCACGTGAGATGACCATGCCCTCAAATCTCTCATGCAGAATATTCAATGTGGCATGAGCTGTGTGGCACGTAGCGCCGTCTTGTTAAAACCACATGTCGTTGGTGTTCAGATGATCCAGTTCATGCCAAAAAAAAAAATGGTAATCATCGACCTATAGCGCTCGCCGTTGACAGTGATGGCCTGGCCAATGTTGTTCTCAAAGAAATATGGCCCGATGACGCCGCCAGCCCAAAACCCACACCAAACTGTAACTTTTTCGGGATGCATGTCCAATGCATCCCGAATCCCAATGCTCTTGGATCTCATGTGGATTGGTATCGTCCCAAATTCGACAATTTTGTTTGTTTACGTACCCATTCATCCAGAAATGGGCCTCATCGCTGAAGATTATTTTTCTGTGAAGATTACGGTCAGTTGCTAACTGCTTCAGTGCACACGACGAATAGTCCTCTCGGTAGGACGATTATGGCGACCGTAAAATGGGCGAAGCGCGCGGTGCGTTGCCCGAACAGAACACTCATTTTGATAAAACAATTTTATCATTTGCACGTGTTGTTGAATGCTATACCTATCCATGATGGTTTGGCAAAACAGAATGAATAAATTACAACCAATTTGACAGATGTAGCTTCAACAAGATGGCCACTACCAACTGTCAAAGTTCAGACGTGCCTATTGGAAGACCCTATACAATAATATAAAATACACGTAAAACAGTTGAGCTATCTAAGGACCGTTTAAAACGATGTCACTGTCAGAGGACAGCGTTCCCAAGACACTGGCGGCATTACCACGTTGAATGGCAATGCTAATACGCTGGGCTAGAAAGGAGCCAGCTCTTGGGTCACGCAATGTATCTATCAGACGCCGTGAACTCATTTTGAAAAACGGCTCCTGTTCCCCACGGGCCCAGGGTCTCGACTCCAAAAGGCTCAAATATGTAGGCCTTATCCAAACCAGCATATTTGCGGTTTTTGAGGTCCTCGGCACATTCAGCCGCCGCACCAGCCTTAGCGGAAGTCCCCGACAGATGGGATGCGGTTATCTTGTAGTTATGTGAAGTTCCAAACTACAACCCCATTAAAAGAAACTAAGAATTGAAGCCTAAGAATCAGCTGTAATGTACCTATTTCGTAAAAAAAAAAAACAATTCTGTTCTTAAGTAGTTACATACATTGACACCATTTACACGAGTACATTCATTTACATAAGTACCAAGGCATTAGAAAAAAAATGTTTTTCTGATTCTAATTCTATACTGCAAGCTAAACAGACTGGGTGCTGCTGATGGGACATGTGGCAGTATCAAAGCCATTTATTAATCAGCCCACTGCTCCACGTTTTTTTTTAATAGTAAAAGATACTACACTATAAATTGTCAGATTGTGAACAGACTAACATACTCCTTGTGAAGAACACACAACAATGTTGACTAAGAGATATTAACTCGCTTGATAGAAATACTCTCTTGTAATATCAATATGTTTAAGTAACATATGATAATATGAATATCATATCCTTTTCAAAGCCTTCTGCCAGACGTTTAACACCAGCAGCCTCTGGGTTAACTGTACACTGAAATCTCTCAATGCTCTGCGCGTCCAGTATAATAATGGATTGAGGATGCAACTGGGGATGCCTCGTTTTTGTAGCGCATCAGAAATGTGCGCAGAATCTTGTGTAGACGGATTCCACGCTATCATGCGGAAACGTGTTGCCTCCTTGATGCGCCGCATGCGAGGAAGCACCAATAGCCTCCTCGTTACCATACAGGACAGGGTTGACTGTCCCGTCGTACGCAAATGGAATGCCTTACATATGGCTTCCAGAACCGCTATGTTTAATGTACGATAGGGTTAAGAAGTAGTTTTTTTAGGTTCTTTTTAAAATTGCATTCTTGTATGGACTTGTCTGAAATAAACAAATTATTATTATTATTATTATAATATTAGTTACATCGTCGTCATGCTACCTATGAGGTCATCGTTAAGGGTGTCCTTTGAGGCTGCTAGCTTATAATTATTTCCGTTAAGCTGCTTTTTAAGCATGCATTTTAAGCCTTACCCAGTTAAAATCATAATAATTTTAGTCAAGGATAATAGATATAAATTAGGTACTTAAGAATATGTCAGCGAGCTTTGACGCGGAAACTTTGACACGAACATATTTTTTTTTTTGAACCTTCTTTGAAACATTGCGCAGAAGGGGGTAGATGCGCTCATCAGACCGTAGTAGGTAGTAAAAAATTTAAAACAAAAACGTGACTAGGTCAGAAATATTTTTTGTTTTAATACCTATGATTGCATTGGGTTTCATTGAATATCAGATTTTTTCAGATTTCTGATTAGCGTCCTTCATCAATAGTCATGGTCATCGTGTCAGGTTCGTATGTGTGGTCGATCATTCGGTTACTGATGATGTGTTTGTACACGAAGGCTGACTTCCTGGGGGTGCGAGTGCGTGCTGGGTCAGTGAAGTCAACGCTGTAGAGGCCGAATAGTTCCCTGAAAATAATTCTTACGTTATTTTAAATTTCTTAGTGTTGCATCAGACTCGTTTACGCAGATAAATAGATATATTAACACTTTATTGTACACAAAAAGAACACAGAAGAAATCAAATTGTACCATGGGCAGCCTTATCGCTAAAAAATATCTCTTTCAGACAACCTTTGTATGGACAGGATAAACAAAAACAGAACGACGGCGGTGCACAAAAAGTTACTTAATATACATAAACAAAAAATATATATAATATATACAAATATTATTGTAATGATACTAATAGTCATACATGATAAGCATAGCCACATACAAACAAATTTCTATAAAAAAAATGATACCAGTTAGCAGTTTCCAAAAATGGACAGTTAATGATCATGAACCCTTACTTTTAAGATACTGGATAGATTTGGATGCGATAGATGCAAGTAAGGAGTTCCATAAGCGTATAGCTTGAACAGTGAAGGATTCACCATACATTGCTGATCTATGGACAGGAGTAAAGAGCTGGAGAGTGTCAGAAGAGCGCAGAATACGATCGTTTGCCTGATGCAGGAAATCGAAACGTTTCTTAGGACAGGGAGAAGAATAAAGAAAAAGGATATTGTATAGAGAGGACAGGATATGAGTATTCCGGCGAAAACGAATAGGGAGCTATATGAGCTTCATGCGAAATTCTGAAACATACCCAGTCAAATATGATACATAGATTTTGAAGGCGAAGAAGAATTTTCAAGTTTATTGAGTATAGCTTCGGAGAGATTAAGATAGCTAGCGTCTGCGTTATCTAATATCGGTTAGATATCTAATCAATAATTTTTGTTTTATATTCCTTTATTTTTATTGAGTATGAAACTCTGATGATTGTAATTATCTGGTTAGCGAGCATGTGCCTCTTTTTATGAAGGTGTGATAAAATAGTGTTCTCACCTTTGACTTTAATGTTTCCATCAGTGAAAACCTGTAATTGGCTCTCTGTTTATATTTTTAGTACTATGTTGTTTTTTTAGCTGTTGGTTTTCTAAATATAAATAAATAAATAAATCGAATGTAGGATGTTGTTAAGATGATGATAAATGTACTATTTATCTTCCACACAAAAATAGGTGCTCAATTGACTTGTTAGCATTGTTATTAATAATGTAACATACGTGTATCCCTCCATCCACTCAAAGTTATCCATTAGACTCCACGCCATGTAGCCTTTGAGCTGAATTCCATTCTCCAAACAGTCCAAAACGTTCTCCAAAGCAGCTCTGTAGTACGTGATCCTGTCATCATCAATCAGGTCTCGACCTGGGCTGGTAGACCAGCCGTTTTCAGTGATGTAAAAGTCAGTCCCTTTGTATCTCTCATGGAGATGAGTAAGGGCTTTAAGAAGGCTGTTTGGTGCAAGCTGCGGAAAAAAAAACAATAAACTTATCTAACTCGGACCAATTTCGATAAAAATATTAGGAAATCTTCAGATTGGCCTAGCGGGTAATCCTGTGAAGTTTGGTAGCGATCGGATCAACTGAGAGTTCAGGAACGGACATCGGCGGCATATTTACGTGTATATATAAGTATTCTATCATTCATCTAGTTGTCATAGTACAAGCTAAGCATAGTTTGGGGCTAGATGGTGCTGAGTGAATTGTTCATCAATATTTATTTATTTTTACCATCCTACATACATAAACTAACAATTTAGTATTGGACAACAGCTCAGGGCTGGACTGGGTGGGTGGGTAATCAATTAATCAGCAACGTGGTGCTACAATTTAACTAGCTGGTTGCTATAGCTTTATGTTTTATGTTAATAATGTATAATGGTAGGCTACTTCTCCTTCTACTTCTTCTACTTCTACTTTGACTTAATTGTGAAAAGCTTGAGTTTGGATTTTATAATAATGCTAAATGGGTCTTACGGTTAGCCACGAAGAAGCAGCAGGCACCCACTCATCAGGAACTATAGTTGCAGAATCAGTGTCGGTGTCCGTGCTGGGTTCAACATCTCCGTGATCGTAAGCATAAACCAGGCAGGAGGTGTAATGATTGACACCAAAGAAGTCAGCAGCTCCACGCACGTATACCCTCTCTTCTTCAGTGAATGTGGGCATGCGGGAGTGAGAGTAGCCTTGTTGAGCACTCTTCTTTGCAACCACTGCGGCGAGTTCTTTAGGGAAACCACCTTCTTCAGAGAATATAGGATCAGCGTAAAGATTCACCTGAAAAACACGGTACACGTTTGAAACATTGGAAACATTTATCAAGCTTTTGAAGAGTCTCAAAAAAGTAACATAATTGTCTGAATTCTGCTTGTTTTCAATGCAGAAATTTGGTTATGCAATTTTTGGTGTCAGCTGTGGAAACACAGCGCTCTAGTGTAAAGCTTAGACAACATAATAAAGGACACTTTATCGACGGTATTGAATATTTATAAGAATGACAAGGCATGGTTAACATTTCAAATTGGAAGTCTTAGGTATTAATAAACCAATTCAACACCATCTAATAAGCATAGTAAAAAAAAAGTATTGGCCTTTGTTTTTTTTAAAGGTTTACAAATCAGTCTGTTACTCAAAATTTAGTAAAACCTCCGTGATAATTTTCCTTGTAATTTAATTATAAATCCAACTTTTTTGTAAAACATTTCGGGGGTCGAAAGAGTTCGGGAGAAGCCACTTGGCAAGGGTGTCTACATAAGTGGGTACTGTGGAGGCTTCTAGGCCAGAGATCCTCTGTGAAATTATATATTTCTATAGCAAGCTTTTCGCCTCGCACGCACTCCGTCCTGAATCTCTAAAAGAAGATCCCAGAGCCACCCTTACGCCACGCCACATCTTGGAGGACGCCCGAGATCAGCCTATATGAAATCGAGATAAGGGCTTAAAAATGGAAAAGCCCCAGGTGAGGATGGTATAAAGACAGAGCTTCTGAAGGTGGGAAGAACATACATAGGAGAGCTAAAGATCGATCTCGTGGTGGCTGATGATGATGAAACTAACCAATCAAAGTAATTTATCTTACGACCCTAGTCAAGGTTACAAGAGAAAAATACGAACAACAAGGAGTAGGTACTATTTCTTACATCAAGTTGTCGTCTTAGTTCAGTTGCCAACTGATCCTCTTCCGAATCAGTCAAAGCATCGTACGAGCTTGCGCTAATAGTGATTCCACATTTTCCTCCTTGTACAGATTTGAACTGATAATTGTACAGATGATAAGCCTTAGCATTCGCCATAACCAGGTTCTTAGCACAGATGTAAGTTCCAACAGCAGTCGAATTGAGAATTGGGGCTTTGGTCGTAGAACCGTAGCCCTGGTAGCAGATCTCCCTTGGTTCATTAAATGTGATCCAGTTTTTAACTCTGTCTCCAAAGTTTTCAAAAACAACCCTTGCGTAATCCTCAAACCACTCAGCTATTAAGGGGTTCGCGAAACCTCCTAAGTCCTGTAGTTTCTGGGGTAGGTCCCAGTGGTACAACGTGACCATAGGTGTGATGTTGTATAGCAGCATTTCATTAATATAGTTGTTGTAGAAATCAATGCCAGCTTGGTTGACTTTATTAGACATGCCATCAGGTAGTATTCTGGGCCAAGATATGGAGAAGCGGTAGGTATCCAGACCCAGTTCCCTCATCATCTCAACATCTCTCCTGTAGTTGTGGTAGGTATCTCCAGCGATGTCTCCATTGCTCAGGTCAGTGATGACCGTAGGATTAGTGTGGGTCATGTGATCCCAAATATTTTCACCCTTGCCTGCGAAATATAGTATTTATAATTAAAATGAAAAACTCGGGGTACCTAATCCAAAAACCTGGCTGATCTCGAGTATAACTAATGATACGTCTTACCGTCTTCATTCCATGCGCCTTCGACTTGGTAAGAAGCTGTAGCTGTTCCGAATATGAAATCATCAGGAAACCGCCTTGCTTGCTTTAGATTAAAACTGTAGCAACTCACAACTGCAAACAAACTGGAAAACAAAAACAAACATTCTTGACCCACATTTCTTTTACAGAGGTTGATTATGATAGGGGAAGAACCAATATTGAAATTTCATACAACTTCAATCGAGAAACCTCTTGAAGAACTATGAAATACTCTAAATCAGCCATGTGTTCATGACTGCCAGCAGCCGTTCCATTGCCTAAGCTGTATGTCCTATTATCTTCTATATAATAAAAATCAATTGCTGTTCGTTAGTCTCGCTAAAACTCGAGAACGGCTGGACTGATTTGGCTAATTTTGGTGTTGAAATGTTTGTCGTAGTCCAGGGAAGGTTTAAACGGTGAGACAATTTGTGGCAATGAACGCATGCCGGGTACAGCTAGTAAATATATACAAATATACATATTTTTTTACAAATATATAATAAATAAAATATAATATATAAAAATGATAACATCATAGGAGTAAGTGGGAACTAATAGTCAATTTAATAAGTATATAATATTTATTTACCACAGCGTTACGGCTAGCTTCATTGTGCATCTACCATTAATATCAATAATGACTAAAGTAAAAAAACCAACCGTAACATTTATATACAGGCTGATTGAGTCCATAAACTTTATCATATCACACAGGTAAAGTCACATCTCCCACTTAAGATTAGCTCTCTTAGGAGATATTGGTGTCAGTATACTTAAAACGTGTCATGACTTCTACATGACTTTCAAACAAACAAATATGGAAAGAATTAGGAGATGAATTCAATTGGTTACTTCGGGCACTCAGTAGGTAGGTAGGTACAGTTACAGGCCAGGAACAACTGCATGAACTATGTTTATTTTACAGATTTTTACAGACTGACTACTCAATATAAACTTTCTAGATAGGTAGGCACCTAACAGTAGGTAAAGTTTATATTTTTATATTAATATGAAACATGTAAGTACAACAAAGCTTTAATTTAAATGCACGATTTATTTGTTCACACAATTATACAAAAAACTTTAATTCTTTAACCTAAGTATCTTTTAATTATGTTTTATTATGGTGAGATTTATAATAAACACCATCTACAATGTCGTCAGAATCATCATGAAATAAGCTAACCGATCTTAGTATAATTAGTACAGTTTACCTATTTTATGAATGTTTAATCGTAAATTCAAATAGTAAGCGATTTGTTTCCCAGATGGCCGGCTCAAATGTCGCGCGACCTGTAGAGGCCCGATTACATGAAATGAACACAAATTAAATGAAACGTATTTTTTTACATATACATATAGTATTCATGATTAAATATAACAGTACATCAATGTATTTTTTATTAATAAAAAATGAAAATGAACGAGCATAGCGCACAAAATGGCGCGTTTTGTCTATATTTGCTGAGCCTCTATAGAATTTGTGTTATTATTAAAACCAATGAATGAAACTCTATTTGTTAACAGTAACAAAGTTCTGATCATTGACCGCTCAAAAAGCTGACAACGTTCCCGTATAAGTAGGTATTTTAAGTAGTACGTGAGTAGATATCATATTTATTATTATTTGCACATTCAGATATTAAAAACAGATTATCGGTCGACAAAATACGCGTTATACCTATATAGGTAGGTACCTACTAACCAAAAAGATCAGCCGTAATGTTAACTCAATATTCCAAAACCATGAAACTGATACATGTACCTAAATATCTCAATGTGATAAGTCGAGAAAATAATTCTTGTCGTTTATCAAACACTAGTAGGTACATGTACCCCACGTAGGTTAAGTATGTAGGTAACTTCATTATGTTTTGTTCAATAAGTAAGTACTTGTCCTAGTTCAATAAGTCTTGTAGATTTTGCAAAATGCATGTATAATATCTATGTTCCCTGCGTAGACTATCGATATTCCAAACGCTGCTTTTCAGGAGAGCAGTTTAAAGATTTGTTGAAGTGATAACATCTTATGGGAGGGTAAACCGCTTCGTTACGTAACCCATTACGGTGCCAGTCAGTCTGGTTCCCCTTCTCTCATGCATACGGCAGCGGTAGGCAGGCTCCTCCTCTCTCAGTCTAACTCACAGCGCTAGTTAGATTAGTTTAAGCTATCACTTCTGTCGGGCGTCCCGAGACGTACTTACACTTCTTTTTTGTTTATTTTTCGATAACTATAAGTCCTTAAAAATTAAATTTGGCAGGCAATTAATGTTAGGTTGTTGGGTTAAAGTATGAAATTACTTTTCAGTTAGTACTGAAAAATTCTAAAATTTGTTTATCTAAAATTTTGTCTTTATATATTAATCAAAATGCCCCTATATCTGTACATTTCTCATCTCTTACGAAGACAATTTAAGCCTTTGCGACAGAAGTTTGAACTTAACAAACTGTGTGAAGGCTTTCTTTGCTGCTTTCTAAGATTTTTACAATACCAAAAAAGATACAAATCGCAGAAAAAATGCTCGTCGGTTGGGGCCAAGTCCGGAGAGTACGGACGACGACGTGTGGGTTTTAACTGCAGGTCCTGTAACGGTTTCTCGAGCAGTATGAGGTCTTAGGTCTTGGACCGCTTTCAACTATTTAGCTTACGTTCTTTCGGGTATGGAGTATTGCTGCCACCTATGGGATAGTTCAGCCAAACACCAGCACCAACACCGCTTTTAAATCTATTGAGCATAGAGCAATGAGCAATGAGTTCCAGAGTCTCGAGCACTGCCGTAAAGTTGCTTGACTTTAACGTGGATCTTTAATAAATTCATATACTTATAGATATAAAACAGAGTTCAGTTAATTTCAATGACCACAGGTAAAAGGGTTGGCAGGGTTTTTGATTCGGGTGAGATTAATCGGAAAATTAAGTCTATTTTCTTATTCGTAATTCAAGCAAAAATAATTCGTATAATTATTATATAAGAATGATCATCATTTATATAAAACGCGCGTTGTACATACATAAAAAGTAGCATATGTCCTTCTCCATGGTCCCATCTATCTTTATATCAAAATTCATCAAAATCGGTTCAGCGGCTTAGGCGTGAAAACGGACAGACAGACAGACAGGCAGAGTTACTTTCGCATTTATAATATTAATAGGGATAACAAATAACAAATGACGTACTTACGGCAGTTTACGACTTTGTAAATATTAATAAACAATATATTCTACTTGACGTTAGTAAAATGTATATCAATTATTAATTGATGTACATTTTCTTCGTAAAACGATGAAGAAGACAATTTCCACCCAGAAAGAATATAGAATAAATTGCCGAAGCGCACGTGACAACGCACATTGAAGTTAGTAAGAATCAGTTAATCATAAATCAGTAAATCATTTATGAATAGGAATAACTATTTGTCAGTAAGGCGATCGAGGTATTTGCCAACGTAATTGCCATTAAACGGATTGGTTTTGGCAATGGTTTGGATATGGCAAATCTAAAAGTCAAAGTGGTACCACGCTATTCTTCCTGAACGATGTATTAGTTGATTTTACCAATCGAACAAATTTATATATAGAACTACCTAGTATTAGGTACTCTATGCACTGACTAATAGGATGTAATAAATCAAAAACGTTCGTTTGAAAGCACTGTCAAGTGATAAGCGCGGTACGAAATATATGAAAAATAACGTTTTGACTTAGGTTTAGCTTTGGTTCAGACGTTCAAAATTACCGCAGCCGGACCCAGGTCACAAATCAAATGAGCAAAATAAAATTATGTTGTATGGAGCTCTCATGACTTTTATAAGGTTTACAAATCATGCTGTTCCTCATAATCTAGTACTTAAATCACGTACCTAATCAATTATGACGGCCTTACTGGCCGTGATAATTTTCCATATAATTTCAGCATGTTAGCTACAGGACTCTAGAAAACGACGACTTCAAAGCTTATTATTAAAAAAAAAAGAAATATCCCCCCTCAGGGAATAGAAACCCCTCAATATCTTTAAAAAACCTATTCAACGATGCTATATTGAGGGGTAATTTAAAATAAATAATAGTTTAAAAAAACTAAAAAACATGCTTTATATAGAAAACCCCCACACTTTTTTTAAATAAAACATTTTTTTCTTACTTACATTTATTAAAATTTATTTTCTATTTTTTAGTTTGGTTTTCTATATAAAGCGTGTTTTTTAGTTTTTATAAACTATTATTTATTTTCTACTTTTTAGTTTTAGGCTACTTAATCGCATTTTTTTTTAGTTTTTTCGAATTATTTCATTGTCATCGGTCTTTGACAGGTGAGCAAAATTTGAATGAAATCTGGCCGTTTAAAGTGGGTCAAAATCGCGTCCTAAGGAGTCGGTTACATACAAACATACATACAAGTGAAGCTAATATAAAAAATGCGTGTCGTGGAACACTCGGTTTTTTTTTTCGGAACGAAATTCATATCGTAGTGTATTCTTATTAACTAACGACCCGCCCCGGCTTCGCACGGGTGCAATGCTAATACTAAATATACTACAGAATGTCTTTATATACAACGTTATCTAAGAGAATAACATAGACTAAGAGATAGACATAATACCATTGCGGACTTTTGTGTAGACCTTTTTAAGTAGTACAATACTGTACTACATTATTTTGATCTATCTCGCAGGGTTCCGCCAGCGTTTGCAATGTAAGCGCAAAAAAATTTGTTTATATACGACACCACATTGGAAACCTCTAAAATTATCAGTGTTTCTCTACTATATTATGCATGTTTTATACACATAAACCTTTCTCTTGAATTACTCTATCTATTAAAAAAAAACCGCATCAAAATCCGTTGCATAGTTTTCAAGATCTAAGCATACATCGGGACAGACAGACAGCGGGAGGTGACTTTGTTTTATACTATGTAATGATAAACGTATTATATTATTAATTAACAAATACAAATGAATGAATTACTAGCGTCTGAGAGCAATTAAATGAAACGCAGAAATAACTAATGAAATCTAAAAACAATATTATTGTTAGCGTAGCGATGTTCAAAATCATCATAATATTTTTATCGGGGATATCTTATCCAGTGATGAAGAATCGTGTCACCCTATGAATAACCGTCTACACTAAAGAAGGGTCGTGATGGAAATTCGTGACGGAAAAATCTTACACCTTTTTTCGCCTAGCACTTTTTTCGCACGGTACGGACTTGGCAGATGGTGATCCGCCAAGACCATACCGTGCGATAAGGAGCTACGTTCCAATAAAAAACATGTTCGAAGTACGAAGTACATGAAAACATCATCGATGTATACAATTTTAAGATTTTCGTTGATTTTTCAGCTCGACCGATTTTGATAAAATCTATATAGGACCGACCACCTGTGAAGTATACCCTTTCAAACAAAAAAATAATTTTCCAAATCGGTACAGCCGTTTTCGAGTAATCGGTGAAGATACATAAAAAAAAAATCTGCCAAGTGCGAGTCGGACTCGCGCTCCGAGGGTTCCGTACAAACCTATAGGTATATAAGTAAAATTTCACCCATCACGACAATCGAGTCATAGTTGGATGATGTAACAAAAAATTTAAAGTTTTCGCAATTTTTCCTTTATCTGTGCTATAAGACGTTGCTTCGTACCAAATTTCAAGATTCTAAGTTCACGGGAAGTACCCTGTAGGTTTTGATTCCCTTGCGAGTTGCGAGTTTGAATATATGCGACTTAAATTGCTGTTTCTCTTGATTGCGTTGACATATAAATTTGATTTTGTTACAGCTTCAAAGTATTATAGACCTGAGTATTTTATATGAATTTCAATACCTTTACGCGTTCATGAGAAAAAGGGTAGTAAGTTTAAAATTATTAAAAACTATTTTTATTATATGATGTAACTAAAAATGTGCGGTTATCGCAATTTATCCTTTATCTATGCTATAAGACGTTGCTTCGTACCAAATTTCAAGATTCTGAGTTCACGGGAAGTACCCTGTACCCTGGTTTTGATTCCCTTGCGAGTGTCGAAAATTTGCGGCATAAACGGCTGTATCTTTTGATTGCGTTAGCTTAGAAGTTTGTTTTTTTCACAGCTTTAAGGGACAGTAGACCTAAGTATTTGATATAAATTTCTACTTGATACAGACGGACAGACGGACGGACGGACGGACAACAAAGTGATCCTATAAGTGTTCCGTTTTTTCCTTTCGAGGTACGGAACCCTAAAAATGATTAATGATCCTTTTTGATTAAGCCGGTTAAAAATAAATAATAATAAACTGACTAATAAAAAACTGATTCTTATAAATAACAATATAAAAAGTATAGCTATTATTTATGCAAAACTTTCTCACAGTTGGTAAGTCACAGTCTCTCTATCGCCTTCCAGTCATCCGCAAACAGATCACGGTGAAACTAATAAACTAATGTATGTACTTACCAAAAAAGTATATAAGCAGTATATCAGTCATGTGGCACCCATAACACAAGCTCTGCTTACTTTGGGGCCAGATAATGCTGTATGAAATGACCGGTATTATTATTATATTGAATAGTCTGGAGCTAGATTTTTGATTAGAGGAGGACAGACAGACAGACAGAAAGGGGTACCATGTGGACTTCGACAGTCCTATTCTTACTAGTTACTCGTACCCTTGAAAATGTTGAATAAGGGTAGTGAAAAGCTAATCCAATCTTAACATTTTAAACTAGGCTAAGATGAGACAGATGCTAGACAAGGTAATATATAATTATCTAATGAAACAGTCACAGTATCACATGATTGAAGCTCTTTGGCCACACCACAATAGGTACTGATTATTTCGCGTGCTCTTTTTATGTTAATTTTATTAATTAAATGGTGGAAGGGTTGTCTTTTTATACCTTTACTAGCTGTTGCTCGCGACTTCGTCCGCATTTTTTTTGAAAGGAATTGTAGCTTAAATCCTTCCCCATGATGCAATTTATCTCCTTACCAAATTTAATTGATAAGTTTCAAACCAATCACACCCACCACCCATCAAAAAGTTTCCATACAAACATTCATACCCCATTTTACTCCTTTAAGAGAGTTATTTTGAAATCCTTAAACATGTTTCATTTATTTTGCATTATATACATATACAGTATCCAAATTTGTTAAATAATCATTAAATACCCAAAGGAGGCTACATCTCAGGACGTAAGTCAACTGAGGCACAAACAGACAAAAACGAATTATGTTGTAAGCCATATGACAACGAATTTTGGACCACCTTTCAGTATATTCCTGGATTTTAACACGCTGCTCTGCGATGTTGAAGGGAATGATTCATTTAAAATTGGGGAAGGATTAAAGCTTCAATTCCTTTCAAAAAAAAATGCGGACGAAGTCGCGAGCAACAGCTAGTACACAATAAATTAAATTAGGTTAAAAAAGAAAAGTAAGGGTCGTCCTACTAAAGAATTCTGGGGAACTCCCGAGGGCATAAACATGGCTAAGGAGAAATATCCACCAAGAACCAATGTCTGGCACCTGTAAACCACAAGAGGCTTCATTAAAGGCGAGATTTTGGACCTCTTCTCTCAATTGAATGACGACCAGGATGCAAAGTTTTTTTGCCATCTTAAGTTCTATTAATGATGTTAAAGCGGCAATGGATACTATGTCTCAAAAATATAATGATACGCTCCAGAGAATAGATAGAGGAGAAAAAGAGTTTTGTGGGCAAAATTAATTGACTGGAAAGCAACGCTGAAATTCTAGAGCGACAAGCTCGAGGAACAAGTCTGGAACTACGTAACATTCCCCTGGCCACCAAAGAGACAAAAGAGGATATAAAAACCATTTTATTTAAAACTGCTCAAGCTATAAACGTCTCTCTTGACGACTCAGAAATAAAAGGCGTTTACAGAATCGGTATTCAACAAAATATTAAACCGATAACAGACTTTACCACAGTTTTACCAAATGTCTTCAAAACGTTTAATAAGGAACACAGGGAAAATAAGTTGAATACATTTATTTACATTTGAATACATTACATAGTTTAATAAATTTATAAGTTGTGCACATAAGGCTATCTGGAGACGCTCGTCTCCAGATAGCCTCACACAGCAACCTATCCAGGCAAGTACCAAGGATGTCTTTTCAGCGGTTATGTCTTTTAAAAATGGTTCAGCTGGAGAACCAGATGGTTTGAGCCCACAACACCTGTAAGATTTAACGATTTAAGATTTGATTTTCAACGCTTTGCTTCTAAAATTTACTCTAGGATTATTCTTGCAAAACTAACTGAACAATTCCAGCCCATTCAGTAAGGTTTTGGAAGCAGGGGTGGGTGTGAGGCTCTTGTCCGTGCTTTAAGCACCTACCTTAGGAGAGACGCTGATGAAGTACTTTTAAAAAAGAATGTAAAAAACGCCTTCTACTCCGTAAACAGAAACCTCATCCTTAATTAAATTAAAAATGTTTGCCCCGAAAGTTCTGAATGATTTTCAACTTTTAATTGATAAATTTCAATCCATTCCAAGGCTTAGACTCAATTTTTTTCTAAATGTGAATTCATTTCATATCGGATTCAATACAAACAACACGAAAATATGATATTATTAAAAGTTTTAATACTCTAGCTCCTAATATCAAAATTATTAATAAACATACTCTCCACCTTCTAGGTGCCCCAATTTTAAATGAATCATTCCCTTCATTCATCGCAGAGCAGCGTGTTAAATTCCAGGAATATACTGAAAGGTGGTCCAAAATTCGTTGTCATATGGCTTACCATATAATTCGTTTTTGTCTGTTTGTGCCTCAGTTGACTTACGTCCTGAGATGTAGCCCCCTTTGGGTATTTAATGATTATTTAACAAATTTGGATACTGCATAAAAAAATTTAATTATCAACATTTTGAATTGTCCAATGTCTGATAATTCTTGGTGCCAGGCCTCTCTACCCATACGTTTTGGAGGTTTAGGCATTAGAAAAATTTCAAGTGTTTCTCTCCCAGCATTTTTATCTTCAGTTCATAGCACAACAACTCTGTTTTCTAAAATTATACAATCATCTTTAGGTATTAATCAAACTGATGCTATGGACAAGGCAAAAAATGCTTGGGCATTGGGCTGTCCATCTGAAACGATTCCTGAAAAACCTCATTTACAGAGACATTGGGACGAGCCTATTCGTAAAAAAATACAACAAGAGCTTTTGGATTCAGTGCCTTTACAAAAGGATCGGGCTCGCCTCATTGCCTCTGGAGCACGGGAATCTGGTTTTTGGCTGCATGCTCTGCCTTCAGCAAACATAGTCACGCTAATGGATTTTCTTTGGCAGTAAGTCTCCGTGTAGGAGCCACTACCAATGAACCTCAGCAGTGTCATTGCGGCATCATGGTTGACAGACAAGGTCACCACGGACTTTCCTGAGGTCGTCAAGCTCGCCACGCCAGTCGTAATGACATCATCCGTAGGGCATTTGCCATCGTGAACGTGCCGGCCATCCTAGAACCGAACGGTATCGCACGTGACGATGGTAAGAGGCCTGACGGCATGACATTAATTCCCTGAAGTCGTGGTAAGCCTCTGGTATGAGATGCGACTTGTGTGGACACTCTGGCAGCATCTCACGTATCGTCTACGTCTAAGACCGTGGGTGCCGCTGTTGCAGCTGCGGCAGAAGACCTCAAGAGGCGGAAATATGCATCCATTGGCAATGGTTATATATTTCTGCCTTTTGGGGTAGAAACTTTAAGCCCGTGGGGACCTGAGGCGTGGCTCCTATTCAGAGAGTTCTCTTTGATAACTCTCTGAATAGGTGGACAAGACTTATGATCAAAGGGCTGGTGCTTTCCTCGGACATAGGATTAGTATGGCTATTCAACGAGGTAACGTTGCCAGCCTTTTGGGCACTCTACCTGCGGTCAGTGAACTCAACTGTATTATTTACCTATAAGTAATTGTATATTTATTTTATATATATCTCATTAATTCTTAAATATATAACATTACATTAAAAAAATATAGACTTAATATTTTCTAAATTATATTCATATGAATTATATTTATATATATATGATAAATATAATTTTGAAAATTTTATCATTTATTAATGATAAGCATTAATCATAAATATAAGGTAACCGTAATAACACTAAACATTAAAAGTATTTACAAAAACTTTGATCTTTTTCTAGCCTTCCTGAGTGGTTAGATAATTGATACAGGCGTGACTTTGCGGAAATTCATAACAAAACATTAAATAGATGGACAAATATTTAGCACTATTCCAAAAGAGTTAGACACGATGCAGACGCATGCACCTCCCTTCCGCCCGCAATCGAAAAGCCATGCAAAGCGTTAGTAAAAGGTAAGTACACACAATCCACACATGCAACCTCCAAAACAAATTCGGCACGTGTTTTGCCTCTCCACGAAGCATCCTCAGGATCACTTGATTCACTCCGCACCCCGACCAAAAAAACACTCTGCTCTGCAGACTTGTTGCTTCGACAAATGTCAGGCTGAGACTGTGCCGGCTGCGCTCCAATTTTACTATTTATACCCTCAGACCGGATTGCCATGCCCCCCGTATGAGTCAGCGCCACCCGTTGTAAACAAACGTAATACTTGGAATAGTTATATTTAATTCGTTCAACATTGTAAATTCTACTGCATTATGTCTTGTTATTTCTAAAGTTTCTAGTACAGACATTCTAAAACCTTTTTCGCTGGTATGTAAAATTTCAAAAGTATTATTATTAAATGAATCAATGGATGTCCAGAATCTATCAAATGTTTGGCAAAATGAGACCTTTCTGGACAATTATTTTTATAAGCTGCGATATGTTCTTTGTACCTAGTTTTAAAATAACGACCGGTTTGACCTACATAAATACCACTACATTCATCGCAAATTATTTTATAAGCCCCTGATTTCTTGTGGTTCTCTAATCTGTCTTTTCCATTACAAATCCGTTTTAAAGTGTTATTTGTTTTAAAGGCCACTCTTACTTTGTTTATCAAAAAAGTGTTTGAAATCCTATCACTAATGTTTCCCTAGTAGGTCAGGCTACCTAAATATCTTTCTAACCCCCTACACATTTCTAACTACAATATGTTCTACACTGAAAATTGCCTGAATCAAAATAACGGAGTTGTAGCATATGTTCGAGTTTCCGTAAGCAGAGCCAGTGGTGGCAGAAGGAAATTGTTGTTGAAATTGACGACTACACAATTGTATGTACATATCGTCCTCCATCATATACAAATCCTACAAATTATCTCTATGGTTTAGATCAAGTATTTAGTAATCTACGCAATAAAAAACATAATTTTACAGGCAACATCAATATAAACATATTGCCTACAACAAATCTCATATACTTAATTGTCTCCTTTGGAGACAACTGTCTAATTGTCTCCAAAAGAGTCAAATAAATGTATCAGGCAAAGAAATACACTTCAGTTTCCTAACAATTATATTTTGAAACATAAATTTCTAACATACAAAGAAACATTTAACCTCATGAAGTCACTGAAACTAGCCCATTATGAGTCAAAGTTTGTACAAAACCTTGGCAATATGAAAGGAACGTGGAAATATTTTAATGAGTTATCTTACTTAAATAAAACCTAAAAGACACATGCTTTCTCATTACTGACAATCAAAAACTGCTTGCTTGTTTGCTGGCTGATTATCTAACAAACGGCAACTAATATGTTAAAGTAGATAGATAGATAGATAGATAGATTAACACTTTATTGTACACAAAAAGAACACAGGAGAAATAATAGAAATAAAATTGTACAATGGGCGGCCTTATCGCTAAAAGCGATCTCTTCCAGGCAACCTTTGTATGGACAGGATAAACAAAAACAGAACGACGGCGGTGTACAAAAAGTTACTTAATAAACTAATACAAAACATATAAAAATACAAAATATAGTTGTAATGATGCTAATGGATATACTTACACGATAAATTATTAACACATACAAACAACTTTCTATAAACAATAATAATAATCATAAGTAGTGATAAATGATATCAACCAGTTAGCAGAGACACATAATGATCATGAACTTTGTTTTTAAAGATATGGATAGATTTGGATGCGCGGATAGATGCAGGTAAGGAGTTCCATAAGCGTACGGCTTGAACAGTGAAGGATTCACCATACATAGCTGAACTATGGACAGGAGTAAAGAGCTGAAAAGTGTTAGAAGAGCGCAGAATACGATCGTTTGCCTGATGCAGGAAAACAAAACGTTCCTTTAGATAACAGGGAGAGGAAGACAGAAAAAGGATATTGTATAGAAAGGACAGGATATGAGCATTCCGGCGAAAACGAATAGGGAGCCACTTGAGCTTCATGCGAAATTCGGAAACATGGTCATACTTGCGCAAGCCAAATATGAACCGAATACAGAGATTTTGAAGGCGCTCAAGTTTATTTAGTAAAACTTCGGAGATATCAAGATAGCTGGCGTCCGCGTAGTCTAATATCGGATGGAGAAGGGATTGTGCAAGCATAACTTTGGTAGCTGTCGGTAGGAAATTACGGAGCCTACGTAAAGACGCAGATGATGCAAACATTTTCCTACTGATTTCGTTGATCCATGGTTGCCAAGATAGCTTATTATCCATGATAATACCAAGATTTTTTACAGTCTGGCTGATCGGTATTCTGGACAATCAAATATAATAGGTGAGAGAAGAGAGTAATTAATTTTAGCAATTTGCCTCGCACTACCAACTAATGGCCTGAGTTTTGCTTGGATTAATCGTAAGTCCGTAAGATTTACTCCAATCACAAATACGGTCTAAATCGGAGTTTAGGAGGCTAATGGCATCGTTGACATTATCAATAGTAGTTTGGCAGTATATTTGAAGATCATCTGCATACAGGTGGTAGGAAGATGTTAAATTTTTTGTTATGGAGTTGATAAAAATAGTAAAGAGAAGAGGAGAGAGGACGCTGCCCTGAGGGACACCAGCAGTCAGATTGCACCATGAAAAGAATGCGTCTTCAACACGGATACGCTGCCGGCGATCGAATAAGTAGCTACGAAACCAGTCAACTGCCGACGGCGATATGTTAATAGAACTAAGCACACCTAGAAGAAGGTCAAAATCAACTTTACAGAAAGCGCTGCTGAAGTCGAGGAGTGTAAGTATGGTAACTTTACCACTATCCATCCCAAACCGAATGTCGTCGGTAATTTTGATTAATGCTGTAGCGGTGCTATGGCCTGGACGGAAGCCAGACTGGAATGAGTTGAGTAGGGAGTTGTTAGAAACATATACACTTAACTGTTGATGGATTAGTCGTTCAAGAACTTTTGAAAGGAAAGGGAGGATAGATATAGGATGGTTTTCGGAGAAGGCTGATGGGTTTGGTTTTTTAGGTAAGGGAATAATCTGGGCTTCTCTCCAGGCCAGTGGAAAGGTGCTGGATGTAATAGACCCATTGAAAATAAATGTGATGACATGTACGATATCATCAAGGATGGGGACAATCATATTGCAACTAATGTTGTCACTACCTACAGCGCTTGATGTGATAGATGCTATGCTCTTCTTAACATCACTATCGATAAATTGACAGAAGTAAAATGAAGGAATATCTGGGTCTGGCAGTGAAGAGAGAAAGTTCAAAGTATTATGTTTAGTAGAAATGTCAACTGTAGAAGAATTAGAAAAATGCTGATTAAGAAGATTAATGTCTAAATTTGGAGATGTTTCTTGCTTAGATCTGCCAATTCCCAGTGTTCTAAGAAATTTCTATATTTTGGATGGATCATTATTGCCTACAGAGTCATGAATATATCGGCGTTGCGCGTCTCTACACAACCTATTGCAGTGATTTCGACGATCGTGATATTTAGTAACATTATCATCAGTAGGCTTGCATCTCAAACGAACTTTAGCGAGATCTCTCCTGTGCATAGCCGAACGGATCTCATCAGTAAGCCATGGAGCAGGGAGATGTTTGACCTTGATGGCACGGAGGGGTGCATGCGCGTCATAAAGTTTAGAGAGTTGGTAATTAAAACACTCCACCATGCCATCAACATCACAGCCATCCAACAGCTCAGGCCAGTCGATAAGTTGGGCATCCTTGCGAAGGCTCTCAAGGTTAATTCTGCCAAAGTTACGCTGCAGAATAATCTTAGGCTTAGCTTTCGGAGTACGGACCTTGTAAGATAAGAAAATCAAATCGTGGTAGGAAAAAGAAGGAGCTGCTGTTTGACCGTAATTAGAGACCTTATTTGGAGAGGATACAAGAATCAGGTCAAGAAGAGACGGAATACAATTTGGAAAGAAGTGAGTTGCTGTTAAAGGGAGAATGGTCAAATTGCTAGATTCAATGACATTCTCGAAACAAACGGAGCGATAGTCTTGCTTCAGAAGGCAGGTATTGAAGTCACCCATAACAATGGTATGACTATAGGATGGTGAGATGTCTTCAAGTAGTCTCTCAAAGGAAGTAAAAAAGAATTGTTGCTGTAGTAGACTCCCAGTAATACCTTTGTGCGACAGAGGAGGATTTCAATAAAGAGATATTCGCCCATTCCAGATGATGGTGGTTGTGGAGACATACTAATTATAGAGAAAGGAATATGAGCCCGTAAATAGATCGCAACGCCTCCTGCGCGTCCATCACTGCGGTCGTTTCTAATGAGTATGAAACCAGGAAGTGAATAAGAAGTAGTAGGTAAGCATGGCTTTAACCATGACTCGGAGACTAAAACAACGTGGATATTGTTATATAGTTGTTATATAGTAGAACTAAAGTAAAGTAGATCGCTACAAAAGTGCTAGTGCAGTCGGCAGCTGTTGAGTATCTAAGGCAGCACGATGGGGCAAACTTTATTCTCGCTGTAACTAAACGAACTTTGTAAAGTTAAACTTTACACGATTTAGAACACGCCGATGTCCTGTTTCATGGTTCTTCATGGACACAGGTTTGGAAATATGCAGAACGAGGATTATCTTGCGTAATCGCATGGTTGGAGGATAGCCTACTTTCAATGTGACAAAAACAAAATATATGTGCTTCAAAAAACCAAAAACTGGGAAACAACCAAATTACTTCCAAATATATGCACACACTTTTCCCTGCAATAGACTATGCCAAGTTGCGGACAAAACCCGTTACTACAGACATACAAAGCCTTTGAAGAATACATCATTGGATACTGTATATGTGCCTGGAGAGGAGCCAACAAAACTCATCTGATAGAAGTGGAGCAAGCACAACGTGCTGTATTTAAGTCATGCTCTGTCTACTTTTCAGACACCCTACCAATGATCTCTACGAGAAATGTCAAGTTATCTCGGTTAGAAAGACGTCAGCAGATGTATACGTAGATAAATAATAAATAATCTCAGACATTTCACACAGCATCATCTGGCCCCAAAGTAAGCAGAGCTTGTGTTATGGGTACCACATGACTGATATACTACTTATATACATTTTTTTGTAAATACATATATATTATACATAGACACACCCAGACCCGAGACAAATATTTGCAGATCATACAAACATTTGTCCCGCGGCGGGAATCGAACCCGCAACCTTCTACGTCTCAGCCGAACCTTAGCCCACTGCGGCACAGATACGACAACAGATGTATTTATAGATACCACAAAGTAACTGTCAGATACTTCTTATCCATGACCAACAAATAAATAAATATTGCTGGACAATGCACAAAACACCATCTAGCCCCAAACTAAGCCTAGCTTGTATTATACTAGATGACTGATAGAATACTTATATGTTTTGAAATACCTACATACTTATAACACCTTATAACACCCAGACACAGATCAAACACCTATGTTCTTCACACAAATGTTTATCCTGGGAGGGAATCGAACCCTCAATCTACAGTGCAGAAGGTAGAGCTACTCACAATTGAGCTGACTGGCCAGTCAGACAAAAGTAATGATAGGTGCCCAGTGCTGCCATGCAAAAGATTTTTTTGCTTAAAGGCTATTGTTGCGCCCGATACATACTGCCGTCCGATTACTAAAAGGCCGTTAAGTGACATTTTATCAAATTTGAGTTTTATAAACTACGTAATTGCGCATATTTTGCTCTGTCTATCAGTCTCGGACATACTGTTCTATCATTTAACGTTACTGAGAACCAGAGACCACCTACACGGGTATCTACACTTTTTTTGAACCTGTCCATTACTTAAATACGGTTAACTAGCATTAACACACTAAAATACGGGTAAACGCGCTTAACAATATATTTCTACATTACATTATATCTATTGAACAAGCTTAAAAAACGGTAAAAGGACGTTACGATACTATTTAACCGTTACCTGGCTTTACAGGCTTTTTTGACATTTATATATGCATCCCTCTATGGTATCTACTACGTCTAAAAGACAGTTCTTCTTCAACTACTACTCTATAAAGCCGCTAAACATACTTAGCTGGCTAGTTGTTTGTCACCTATAGTAGGTATAAAACATTTACAACTCTTAAACACGGTGACTGTATTCTAGTCATGAGAGATGTTACTTAAAATTGATAAATACAACATTAGAAAACCGCTAAACAACATTTAAACACTAAAAGACGTCTACATGCTGTACATTTGCGCATGCACCGAACACTCGCCAACTCGTCGCCAGGACGCGGTGGGGACAGGACGTGCGCAAGTTGGTGCGAGTTCCCGCCAAAATGCAGTCGAGAATGAAGTAAGGATTTCATATTTATTAAATCTGAATAATTAAGTAAAATAGGTAGGTAGGTATGCGCACCTACTTTGACTTTAGTATCTCAGACATTACTTAATAGATTTTACTATTAAAGTGTTAGAGATGTAGGTAACTTTTTATGAGGTCATGTTAATTTACTACAGAATCATTTCAGTATAAACTAATCAACTACAAATTTTGTTTTAGATTTCAAAATCCAAGAATCATAAATATGTTAGAAAGATGCAATGATGGATTCCACACGAATAAAAAAAATCAGCCACCGTTTCAACAGCGACCTTCCGTCGAGACATGCAGCATAAATTCACCGTGCAAAAACCTCTTAAAAAATAAAACTTCGGAACAACTTGTCGACTCCCTAAATGCATCAGTTTATTCTATGACATCTCCTGTATTTCAAACATTTGGTGAAACGAAAACTTCATTTGATTACGGGCTAAACTTTTTTTTTGACAACACTGGGTTTTCATAAAAATAATGACACTGTATTATACAATTCTCTAAAGAAAGAAATAGTTGACAGACGAGGATTACACACAAAGACGCCCATTTTTGACCGAATGTTGCTAACGGATCACGTGGAATCATTTCACCCCCTGGAGCCCCATTATCGGCGAGAGCATGCTCCGCTCAGACGATACATAGCATGCGATATTACCGTAACTCTGATGCACAAAGATTTTTGTGAGAGGTACCCATCTCAGAAGGTATCTTATGAATTATACAGAAAACATGTTAAAAGTATGAATATCTCATTTGCTAAGCTCGGCATTGAAGAGTGCGAACTTTGTGAAGCATATGAGTTACACTCCAAAAACACATCTCATGATGCAAAGAACGCTGTACCCGAAAACTGTGAATCTTGCACTTTGTATGTGTGCCATAGAGAAAAATATAATAAAGCACGAAAGTTATATGAGTCCCACAAACAATATGAACAAAATTCTGAAAATATATATTTCACTGTTGATCTACAAAAAGTAATAATGCTACCGAGACTGGACAGTTTTAAAAGTATAATATTTTGTCCCAGGTTAACCACATTTAACTTATCATTCGCACCTGTGGGTAAGATTACAAGCCAACACAAACCCCTAGCATGTGTATGGCATGATGGCACCTCTGGACGCAAACAAGAAGATATAATGAGTTGCTATTATAATTTTATATTGCACTACCGTGATGTTAAAAACATAACGATTTGGATGGATAACTGTAGTGCCCAAAATAAAAACTGGTTGTTGTTCTCTCTAATGATATTTTTAATCAACAGTGACTTGATTGCAACCGAAAAAATAACATTCCAATATTTTGAGCCTGGTCACACCTTCATGAGCTGCGACCAATTTCATCATCAGGTCGAACTGGCCATGAAAAGAAAAGGAAAACTTTACGATTTTCAAGATTTCACTGAATGTGTTGCTTCTGCTAATCTATCGAGAGTGGATGTTAAAACTATGGAGCCAAAAGATTTTTTTACATTCCAAAACTATGTGTCAGATAGACGTATACAAACGACAGCACCAAGAGTTTATCTGAAGGATATAATAGAAATCTGTTTCCAACGGAACCACTATGATATGCTGTATAAAAACGAGATAGATGGTGGGGAGTATAAAGTTTTACGATTCATGACCGACAAATATTTGAAACACACAGATATATTGAAACCTGAGTTTAAGAGTGCACCTAAAGGTATCTGTAAGGCAAGAAAAGATGCAATCGTGAACGCATTAAAAGATATAAGTGCTCCACATAAAATGCAGTTCTGGCATGAAATGCCAGAATGTATCTGATTTTTTCAAATTAGAGTACGTAATCATTAAGCAGGTACTTATTTATAAGATGATAATTAATGATTATAACTTTGAGACTGATTTTGCATGCCAAACTTAGAAGATTATAAGATTTAGATAGAAGATTATAAGAATTGTTATGTAGAATTGGTGTTTTCTCTGTTAGATACTGATAACTAATAGATAATAAGTAATTTTTCGTATGTGAGCTCGGAAGTGACTTAAGTTGTTTAATATACCTAATATGATCTCTTTTAGTTCCTAAGAATATACTTATAAAACTTATGGAAAATAGGTTGTGCCATTTATTTTGTAAGAAGTAAGTATATCTACCTCATTGTATTGGTAATAAATGAAATTTTTTAGCAAATATTATATTGTATCATTTAACTATCTAACTTTTTTTTATTTTTACACTTCAATAATGTAATAAAAAAGTTACGCTTAGCTGTCCATTTGAAATATATCTTAAGAAATTCAAATAGTATTCCCAACTCTAAAAAACAGTTTTCAGTGTCTGTTCTTCCTGTAACTATGTTCAAGTCTAGGAATATGAGTAATTTTAATTTGTCAAAACAGTAAATAAACAGTTTATTGCCATTAACGTTGTTTTCAAAAGTAAAGTAGATTGTATTTTATTGTATTTACAATGCAAGAAGAAGGTTATGTATCTTAACTGTTATTTAGCTTTGAAATTGTATATAACTGTGATTTGTTAGAAAACAGTGTTGCAGTTACATTTACTTACAACTCTATAAGACAGTGGTACTTCAGCCAGCCTCTTTTTAGTATAGTAGATGATAAGTTTTAAAAAAATATTTGCATGATTAAAACACAAAAACTTAAATTAAAAAACAAGTAGCAAAGCTGCGTCTCATTGTAACGTATACAAAAAAAGCATAAAAGTTTACAAAAAAAATGATATACCAAAAAAAAGTGTACGTCTCCACAATTTCTAGAAACAACATTTCCTACGTTTTTGCTCATACCCAAAATTTAGGTTTAGTCACTTAGTGGTCTTTTAGTAATCGGACGGCAGCATAGCTCCACCTATTGGCAGGCGGACGTGTTAAATATTCACCTACAACGCCATCTGGTATCGAGTAGATGCAAACTACATAGTACTCGAAGGCATAAGAGTGAACGAGATAGCAAAATCTCTCTATTGCAAGCGAACATTTGAGCGCGTTCCGGTTCGTTCTCGAACGGTCGAGTTGCGTTGCGGTTGTGCGCGACGCACTCGACGCTCGTATAAATACGGCGGTGGTTTGCGGACACAGTCAGTCTATTCTCGGCTAAGCAAGTGATACAAGTGCGATAGTTTCGAAGGTTTATCAGTTGTGTTATAGTGTTGTGACTCTTATTGTGCTCTATTTAAAAGTTTAATAGTAGAATCAGTGGATCAAGTTCTGTGTAAGGTAACTTTGAAATTAAAGTTATTATTTGGTAAAATCCAGCGGTTTCATAATTTATCAGTACCCGGCTCGTAACACTATTATAATCATACAGCCCAGTTCTCTATAATGCACTTAATTCCAAAATTAATTAAACCTTTGACACAATACAATGGGATAACACCTTCTTAAAGAATTACTGGCCCATCTCGCTGTTGAACCATGTTTATAAGCTGTTTTCGAGAGTAGTAACTAATCGTCTCGCGCGTAGGTTTGACGACTTCCAGCCTCCCGAACAAGCCGGGTTTCGAAAATGCTTTAACACCATAGACCACATCCATACGCTCCGGCAGGTTATACAGAAGACCGAAGGTTAGTCTTCTAACCTCCCACTTTGTTTAGCGTTTGTGGACTATGAGAAAACCTGTGATTCTGTCGAAACCAGGGCAATGTTGCGGTCACTCCAGCAGTGTCAAATTGACTATCGGCAGGACTATCGGTACCGATACTTGTTGAGAGCGATATATTCGAAGCTGTAGACCATTATATCTATATGGGCCAGACGATTCAACTAGGCAAGTCCAACTTCGACAAAGAGGTCAGCCGACGAATCCAACTTGGATGGGCAGCGTTTGGGAAATTACGGCACATCTTCACGTCACAGATACCGCAGAGCCTCAAGACGAAAGTCTATAATCAGTGCGTGTTGCCAGTGATGACATAGGGAACTGGAAATATTCAAGAAGAGATAAAGGATGTTATCTAAGTATTCACGATATTCATCAATATACGATCTGCTACATTCTGTTGATCGTCGCTGCTATCGCTACGTTGGTATGGGTTGTGAAAAAACAAGGCATGTGTAAAAGGAAAGCTATTACGGCCACGGCGGTGGAACTACTAACACAAGAGATGCTCAAGCTGCAGCCTCGCGGTTACACAACGATACTGAAAACGCACAAACTCTGAAGGTCATAACTAGTGGAACGGCCTAGCAGGGATGAGTCACGAGCCACGGCGGCACAGAAGCAGCGCGAATGACCCCAGCCGGACGAAACACGTCGATGACATCAAATTTATCTTTTATTGAATTGTTATACTTTTAGGTATTTTAAGCCAATTTACGAGTAAGTACTATAAAATGTAGGTACCTACTTACTTACCTACATAGGTACTTGGAACTATGTTTATATTTTTGACTTTGTTCAGACGATTCACCCTCACGCATTTGGCATATGTTTGGGGTTAGTAATTTGTAGGGTTATGTACCTACATAAGTGTTCTGCCTAATCAGCACAATAAAATATTACGATGAGTGTAACTACAGTAACCGCGCAAGACAGTCGCGATGAGCGCGAATCGCTTACTTCTTTCACAATATTCTAATTAGTGAATAAAACATTTACTTTTGGTGAAAGGATAGTTTTTCATAAATGTGAACTACAACTACGTACTTTAATGTATAGTTTTAACTAGGACTTTACAAAAGTATAATTATAATAGGTATACAATTGCATGCAATATAATAATTGTATTAAAGACTTAGTCGCGAGCGGTTCAGCTGGTTTAATATAAACATTCAATAACGGTTATATCTAACTATATATCACAACCATATTAGTAAAGTTCATAAAATAAATAGGTATTTTAATCTCATCAGCCAGGCTTCAGAATTTTATCTTATCTGCATCATACAATTGCTTACACGCAAAGCGATAACCAAAGCTTATTATGGGTAACTTATCCATTGATAAATCAATCAATCACAAGGTCATTATCATGCCTTTGTTTAACGCACTAATCTAAACAACCTCACCCTGTCGTCTCAATTCAGCTGCCAGTTTATCTTCATCAGAATCGGTCATAGCTTCGAACCAGTTAACGCTAATAGTGATACCTCATTGTTCGCCTTGTTCAGACTTAAATTGATCATTGTACAAATGATAAGCCTTGGCATGGGCCATCAGAAGGTTCTTTGCACAGATGTAAGTTCCAATACAGTCGCATTTATAGCTGGAGCATTGGTATCAGTCAAAACAGATCTCTTAGTAATTTTGAAAATATTTATCTGCTGGCCTAAACATGTAATCGACAGGGATTGGAACTCATAGGTGCTATAATATAAACGAGGTTAGGCTAGTTGAGTTCAACGCATCCAAAATGCAATATTCTCTCTATTCGGCGAAATAAAGTGAGTTTCTTCAAGTCCCTGTTTTCCGAAATGTACCGGTAACTATAATAGATCATCTCGAACTCTTGGGAGTTTCGCTTACACGGACTCTCAATTTCTGCTCCTATATCGAGTCCAAGGCCAAAACTGCTGCCATGAAGCCTTGGTATTCTTAACAAGGTGAGGCGATATTTCACACCTGGACAGCTTTCCACTACAGCCACTTGAACGTCCGAGCGCGGCAGCAAAATACCCGGACTGTCTACGCAACAAAGTTTTCGGTCGATTTTTCTACCCGGACGCTCAAGTGGTTATATTTAACTCAAGTCCAGTCGAGTATGGAGTATTGCTGCCACCTATGGGATGGTTCAGCCAAACATCATCTGGCTTGGCCTTGGAATCGATCGAGCGTAGAGCAATGAGGCTGATAGGCAAGCAGCTAAACGCTGAGACTAAGTTCCAGAGTCTCGAGCACCGCTGTAAAGTTGCATGCTTTTGGATCTTTTATAGATAATTTCTTATAGATAAAAAACAGAGTTCAGTTCACTGCCCACAGGTAAAGAGCTCAAAAGGCTGGCAACGTTACCTCGTTGAATAGCCATACTAATTCTTTGTCCGAGGTAAGCACCAGGCCTTGATCATTGGTTTGACCACGTGTCTCTAGGAGCCACGCCTCAGATCTCCACTAGTCTAAAGTTTCTACCCCAAAAGACAGAAATATATTATAACCATTGCCAATGGATGCATATTTCCGCCTCTTGAGGTCTTCTGCCGCAGCAGCAGCGGCACCCACGGCGTAGACGATACGTGGGATGCTGCCAGAGTAGACGATACGTGGGATGTGTGGACGCATAGGTCGCACACCAGAGGCTTACCACGACTCCAGGGAATTAATGACATACCGTCAGGCCTCTTACCATCGTCACGTGCTATACCGTTCGGCTCTAAGATGACTGTTTATAGTTATAAATAGTTTAGTATAGAATAACTAGGTCAGTTTATTATTTGTTTGTATCTATTTGTAAGCTTGTTAGTAAAAAGCTTATTTATATCCATCTTTTATTAAATACATTTCGGAAAATGTGCCCAGGAATTGCATGATCTACTTCCACCATCTCCTTTTCCCCAAGACAAGCAGACGGGATATTACTCAGTTCCATCCATACCTTGTCAGACTACCACCCTTACGAACAAAGCGCTGTGCTACAATTTACAAATAATATATTAAAGTGTTAATTTACACTTTAATATTTTATGTTACACTTATTTTTCTATCCAATGCGTTCTACGAATATTATAACGAGGTTTAGGGACTATAATATAGCAATAAATTCTATAATACTATGTTAAGGGATGGTATCTACTCATACATTAATTTTATTTACACGACAGGCTTTTAATATTTAGTGTCCTTCATCAATAGTCATGGTCATCGTGTCAGGTTCGTACGTGTGGTCGATCATTCGGTTACTGATGATGTGTTTGTACACGAAGGCTGACTTCCTGGGGGTGCGAGTGCGCGCTGGATCAGTGAAGTCGACATTGTAGAGGCCGAAAAGTTCACTGTAAGAGGAATAAAATTATTAAAACGTCTGAATTGCCAGCCAATAAGAAGTTGTTACAAGAAGTTAGTTATTTTTATAGGAGTCGGCGGTTAATATGCGGATGTACCTATACTGATACCCACACTAAAAAATATAAATAAATTAGGTATGTTTTTTTAATCATTCACGTCTATTTACAGAGTCCACGGTCTATTTTTCAACTTATATAATAATGTCCTAAAATAAGGATAATGGACTAGCGAAATGTCTTTGGGTTAAGCTATATATATACCTACCTAGCCTGGCTTATCAGTACCAATTACAGGTAGGCAGGTACTCACTTGTATCCTTCCTGCCACTCAAAGTTATCCATCAGACTCCAAGCCATGTAGCCTTTAAGCTGAATTCCATTCTCCAAACAGTCCAAAACGTTCTCCAAAGCAGCTCTGTAGTACGTGATCCTGTCATCATCAATCAGGTCTCGACCTGGGCTGATGGACCAGCCATTCTCAGTGATGTAGAAGTCAGGGCCGTTGTATCTCTCATGAAGATGGGTAAGGCTGTTCAGGATGCTGTTTGGTGCAAGCTGTGAAACAATAAAACCGTATTATAAAATCTGATTATGAAATCGTGAAGTTTCCGTTGCTAACTGATTTTTTGCCTAAGCCGTAGGCCTTTGAGAACTGAAACTCAGAGAGAACCTCAACCGAAACTCAAAACATATACGTGGTATCTAAGTAGCCTATAAGCTATTCCACATCACTGACTACACCCCTATACTGTTATATAAATCCACAAAAATACATAAAATATACAAACATCCAAAAACCTACACAAAAATTTGCACATAAAATTTAGTAGAATATGATACGTTAAGGGAGGAAACGAAAACGACGTAGGAGAGGATTTGTAGGAAATGGACGCTCAGTATTAAAAAGCCCATTTTAAGACTCACGGGCAATCACAGACAGTCAAAAAAGGCTTACAAGATTTTATCTTTAGTTTGTCAGGACTAAACTCCGGATGTCCCAAAAAGTATTGCAAATTAAATGCAATAAGTTCCATAAGTTTCACACGGATGGCAGTGTAAATTAACTTCAATAGAACTACTGAGCTACATCAACTTGTGCCAGGGTCAACTATTAGATTACAACTTACCGTCAACCACGAAGAAGCTGAAGGTGTCCACTCTTCAGAAAAAATGGTGGAAGAACCAGTGTCGACAACCGTTGTTGGTTCAACATCTCCGTAATCGTAAGCGAAAACCAGTAATGAAGTATAATGGTTGACGCCGAAGAAGTCAGCGGATCCGCGTATGAATTCTTTCTCTGCTTCGCTGAATGTGGGCATACGGGAGTGAGAGTAGCCCTGTTGAACGCTCTTATTTGCTACAACTGCAGAAAGCTCCTTGGGAAAACCACCTTCTCCAGAAAATATTGGTTCTGCGTAGATTCCCCACTGAAAGCAATATCTTCTATACATACACACTTACTCTTACGTAAATACATATAAATCAATGAAATAATAAGTGTCTGTTTGTAATGTCAAAATGTCTGCTTTTTAATAAATTCCTAAGACTAGTATATACGGTAATGTATAATAAAAAACAACAATTTACAAAACTGTTTTATGTTTTTTTCAGCTAATGTCTAGACAGTTTTAGTCGGGACATTCAATGTCAGATAGCTGATGTTACATGGAGTAAACTACTTACTAGTAAAGTAGCCTGGCCACTTTTGTTTTAGACAAAGAATTACGGTTTCACGCAAAAAAATGCAAACCCTTGAAATTGAAAACAAAATCCGATGCAAATAAAAAAGTATAACCAAAATATGCAATTGCATGCAATATAATAAAAAGCGCAGATAAAGTCGCAACCGGTTTAGCTAGTTTATAATATAAACATTCAATAACAGTTATTCCTAGCCTGTGGTGGTTATTACGACTCTATTTATAAAATTTCTATTATAAATATGTAAGTATTTCAATCTCATAATACCTTTTATTTTCAGTCAGGCTTTAGAACTTTATTTATTATGCATTATTCAATTCTTTACACGAAAGCGATAACCAAAGCATCTTAAAGATAACTAAGCCATTGATAAATCAATCATAAGGTCATCATCGTGCTTTTACTTATCGAACAATTTTAAAGACAGTCGTATCACAGGTTTCCTTACCTCACCCTGTCGTCTTAATTCAGCTGCCTGTTTATCTTCATCAGAATCAGTCATAGCTTCGAACCAGTTAACGCTAATAGTGATACCGCATTGTCCGCCTTGTTCAGACTTAAACTGATCATTGTACAAATGATAAGCCTTGGCATGGGCCATCAGAAGGTTCTTTGCACAGATGTAAGTTCCAACAGCAGTCGCATTGACAGCTGGAGCTTTAGTCGCAGCACCGTATCCTTCAAAACAGATCTCTCTTGGCTCATTAAAAGTTATCCAGTGTTTAACTCTATCTCCAAAGCTTTCATATACAACCCTCGCGTAATCTTCAAACCACTCAGCTACTAGAGGGTTCGCGAAACCTCCTAAGTCCTGTAGTTTCTGAGGTAGGTCCCAGTGGTACAATGTGACCATAGGTGTGATGTTGTATAACAACATTTCGTTGATGTAGTTGTTGTAGAAATCAACGCCAGCTTGGTTAACGTTGTTGGACATGCCATTTGGCAGTATTCTCGACCACGATAAGGAGAAGCGGTAGGCATCTAACCCCAGTTCCCTCATCATCTCAACATCTCTTCTGTAGTTGTGGTAGGTATCGGCAGCGATGTCTCCATTGCTCAGGTCAGTGACGACATCAGGACTTGTGTGTGTTAAACGATCCCAAATATTTTCACCTTTGCCTGTAAGACATTTAATTCGATTAGGTACTTTAGCTCACTAATTACTACTTAATAATAGGTGTTCTCGAGCCAAATGATCTGATACGTGATAATGGTAAAAGACCTGATGGTATGACTCTTGTCTCTTGGAAGTTAGACAGACACCCTGGCCTCATCCTATTTAGTGATGTGCGGCGGTTGAATGTACCCAGGATCTCAAAAAGCGCAAATATGCCAGTCTTGATTGATTGATAGAGCCTACACATTTGAACCATTTGTAGTCAAGACCTTGGGCCAGTTGGGAATATAGCCCAACGCGTTTTCAAAATTATTTTACTGCGTCTGATAGAAGCATCGCGTGACCCAAGAGCTGTCTCCTATCTGGCCCTGCGTATAGCGTCATGCCGCCAGTGTCGGACGCTGCCCTCTCTGCAGTAATCTAGATCAGTTGAGCTATATTTAGATCGATTTAAACGGTTCTAAGACAGCTCAACTGTTTACTGCAACATTGTATAATGGCCTCAATTCTGTTGGCACCAACCTAACAAATTTTAGCTAAAATTAGGTTTTGAACTGTCAAATTAACCTTTGGTATTCTGCTGCTACCAACTTATCCAAATTTACTATTATCTAACTTAATTAAGTTCCTAATTTAGTTAGATGGTACCAACCGAATAGGTTTTATAAATGCTATGACTAACTAAATATATTTTAGACAATTCCTAATTTTAGAAATGAACCAACCGAATTGCCACCTTTATGTACATTTCTGTAATTACCTTATTAAATGTTTATGCTTAATAATAATTTAGTCAATATATTTGAAACAATTATGATTAAAGAAAATAACAAAATATCTAACCATCTTCATTCCACCCTCCTTCAATTTGGTACGATGCTGTGGCAGTCCCGAATAAGAAATCATCAGGAAACCGTCTTTGCTGTTTCGGAGAACGAGCTTGGCAGCACACAGCTGCAAATAAACTGGAAAATAAAACGACATTGAAGCAATTGTCGAAGTTATTCTAGTAGATAAGATAAATAATAATAAATAATGGCCGAAATTTCACACAATATCATCTGGCCCCAAAGTGGGTACCACATGACTGATTTACTAGATACATACATGTTATATACATATATATATATATATATTTTATACCTAAATACGTATTATAAATATGAACACCCAAGAATCATTCTAGTTCGATTCCCATAACAACCGTTTCACGTTTAGATGGTTGGTAGGTAGGATATCTAATAAGAACTACTACAATATCACACATTTATTTACAGAAACAGATATATATCAAATAAATATACAATTAATTATAGATAAAAAATACAGTTCAGTTCACTGACCGCAGGTAGAGTGCCCAAAAGGCTGGCAACGTTACCTTGTTGAATAGCCATACTAAGCCTTTGTTCGAGGTAAGCACCAGCCCTTTGATCATTGGTCTTGTCCACCAGCCTCTTTGATAACTCTCTGAATATTTTGTTATTTGAACTACTTAAAATCATATTTATTTTATAATTATAATTATAACACAGTGTGTTGAGACGCTGTCCCTTGGCAGTGAACCGGAACAGATGAGGTATGTAATCAATATCGTTTTAAATAGTCCCTAGTGAACTCTACAGTTACACGAACGAACAGTTTAATGAATTCCGAAGTGGGATTTAGCATAGAAAATTACTAATTTCGATTGTTTGGATTTTTTAGCTGTTCCTTTGGGTTTTCCTAAACTAGTATTTATGGCAAATAAAACAAAAGAGAAATATTTAAATCGGTCTAGCAATTTTCGAATAGCGCGCTTGACTAGCGCACGGCAATCGATTATTATTAATATATAGAGATGGTCGTTTTTGTAAAAACGTTTCTGAATAACGATGCCAGTACACGATGCCGGCATCCGATGCCAATACATTGGATGCTCGCATCCAACACCCGAATCACCCGATGCGAACATCACCGAGTGCGATGCGAGCGAGACAGTTGACCACGCACCACAAATCGAAGACGACAGACGTATCACTCGCTCGCTCACTCTCGGCACGATCGGTTATTGATTGCGCTTGCGGAATTGTCAAGAGACATTGACATTACATTACTAGAAGCGACATCAAATTTTACGTGGAAAGAGTAGTTTTACGTATCTCCTCACAATATTACAACAGCATCTATTACGAAACATTCATATCATGCTATGTTTGATCATTTTTCAGTGTGTACCTACTTAGGTACAAAGTAAAGTAGCTATGCGTATTTTATTATATTCTGTGTCATAATTGTAGTTATCTCACATAGACATAGACATAGACATACACTCATTGATTTGTTACTCAAGCATACACAATCAGTACAAACAGAAAAAACATATACAGAATAAAGAGAGTATGTCTTGTATCTGTGTGCCACAGTAACAAAAAGGACTCGACTCAGGAACTACGCGAGCAAAGCCGCGAGCGTCTACTAGTTATATATATGAGTCAAAGTCGTTTCTTTAAATAGGCAACAAATGTTGCCTATTTACCAGAATGCATGCCTATTTGGCAGAATTACGCAACCTAATTCTGCCAAATTCCATACTCGAATCGATGCCAAATAAAACGATGCCGGCATCGGATTCGGCTTACTTAATAACGATACGCATCGATGACAAAATTTCACGAAAACGCCCATTTCTCTATTCGCATTCGCTCTATTAATATAGAAGTAAATAAAAAAATTATTTAAAAATTTAGAAGGTATTATTGTAGGAAGTCCAAAATAAATTTAAAAAATAATAAATAATCATACCAAAGTGTCACAGCTATCTTCATTGTGTACGGTACTGAATGTAGGAAAATCTCAACCGCTTCTTATATAGGTACAGGCAAATGATATCTTTATCACAGGGAGAGGCACAGAGTAACAATGGCCACTTGAGATTACGTCAGTATTTGTGAACTTTCGTCTTAACTCGTAACAGTATCATAACATACTACATTACGTACTTTAGATTAATACTTTACAGCGATCTGAACCCTCAATCTGTAGATGGGTAATCTCAATCTGTAAAGATTTAGACCTTGAGGTCTCAATTTTTACGCGTTTTTTACCGCTAAATAGTTGAAATGAAAATATCTATATTATACAATGTTTGGCACATTGTTATTGTTACGACGTTTCTGTATAAAAGTTATTTCGTCTTCATTTATTTCTGTGTATTTATATACACAAAAATAAATGAAGTTCATACGTCCTTAGAATAACCGAATGAAATTAAATTTTATATAATTAAAAAGGTAATTATATCAAAGAAAAGTACTTACATTGCGATATGACTCTATATAAATCTATTTATAAAGATAATGTTAAAAATACTTGAAACATTAAGATTAGAGTGCAATTAAATGTAATGATATATACAATTATTATGATAATTATGACGAAACGGAACTTTTACTACAAACTCCTTCATAAAACAACATACACCATAACAAATATATCCTGCTCTTATTATTACGGGTCGTACTAATTAATAGTTACCTATCTACTACTACTTGAATTTCTACCTATTTGTATTTCTGTTTTTTGTTTTGCCCTATTTTATTTTTTAGTTCTCACAAACCATTTTTTTAGCATACTCAAATAGAATGTAGATATCATTATTAACGCAATCCTTTCTACATGCATGTAGGCGTTCTTATTATTTCCGTTTTCATCTTATTCAAGGTGATCGATGCACTACACAGTCCACGTTTACAGCATCGCCAAAGGGTGGTTCCACTAGCATTATTTGTTGCTAAATTGTAACGGTAACCGTTACTGATAAGTACTGGTTTGCCTTTGTGACTTTTAAGAAATAAAAAACCACTGTTGCTTGCCAGGGCCATCATGAATGCAGATGAATGAATAAAATATGAAATACAATATATTGTCATGAAATCATTTGACAAATAGCATTGTCATTTTATGATCGTGTTATAAATTGCCTGTCCTTATCTTGAATTCACAAACTATTTGTATGACACATAAACTCCATAATCCGAGTATCAAACAGAGTGCAGTCTTTGTATAATTATCTGACCATTTTCAACCAAGACTTTTTACAAAGAAGCCTATTTTCAACCAAGACGTTTTTCCTACCTAGGCCATAAGCAACAAGAACCATTTGCCACTAAGGCTTTTTACAACCATGGCATTTTAAAAATAAGACATTTTGCCACCTAGACGTTGTGTATACAAAGACTTTTTTCAACCCAGACATTTTGCTCACACAGACGTTTTACAATCCAGACTATGTGAACCCAACCCCCCGAAACAACTTAACATGAAACCATTTTGATGATATAACTATTATAGTTAATGATATCTGAATTTGAACATGACACCTGTAAAACTTGTTCTGACATAATAACTTGGCTTGGTAATAATAACTTAGTTTAGACAAAAAATAATGCAATTTATTTCATTTAAACGTTTCCAACACAACTTAAAATTAATTATAAAATCATTCTAAAATTTAAGAAGTCTATGAAGTTACAAGGCATTTGTCTGGATAAAATTGGATAAATTAGAGAATACAAGTAGATAAGGTGTGTACTAAGCTCAGCAGATACGCGAACGTGCTCAAGAGGCTTCGTGAGATAGCATCCATAAAAGTATCCCTTAGTGAACACCGTCGTTATGTCGGTTCAGCTCTACAATATGGCCTCTTGTTGTGGCAATTTGAAACTGAAAAAGCTTTCAGAGCCCAAAAAGGTGAAGGTATTCGATCCTTATACGGTACGAACCCAGTGTTTAACATATTCAGAATGTTGACCCTTCCGTATATATATATCAGGCAGCAGAGTTTGTTAAGCAATATCCTGAAATATTTCAAACGAATCAGGACTTTCGCACTAGACAACTACGGGATATATTCAATAACAAACTGCACTTTCAAAAGTATAAACTTACACTTCTATAATGCCAAGCCTACATGTGTGTTAAAATTAGCATTGAATTTTTTATAAAATTTTAAGTGTCTTATTTACAAATTGTATAACAATTCTTGAGTATTTTAATTATAGGGACATTGAAGCATTAATATTATTTGACCTAATAACTAATAGTTCTTATATGAAATGTCATTGTTTATTATTCATCTCATTTATTAGTTCTGAAAAATTTGGTTCTGGTTGAAGAAAGTAAATAATAATAATAATAATACCGGACATTTCACACAGCATCATCTGGCCCCAAAGTAAGCAAAGCTTGTATTATGGGTACCACATGACTGATATACTACTTATATACTTTTTTTTTTGTAAATACATACATATTATACATAGAAACACCCAGACTCGAGACAAATACTTGCAGATCATACAAACATTTGTCCCGCGGCGGAAATCGAACCCGCAACCTTTTGCGTCTCAGCCGGACCTAAGCCCACTGCGCCACAGAGGTCGTCAAAGTAAAGGTAATATGATTGGACATACTCGTCGAAAGACTTCTATAAGACCACGTTGTATCACATAATTTTCAAGCAAATAAATAATATTTCATTTCATTTCAATCTCGTCTGGCGGCACATCTCTAAGAATTAGCCCAACATGTTGGGTACGCCAATCTACTTGTAACTTCGTAGCGAAAGTGCGGAGTACGCCTGGCCTGCCCAAAATAAGCATAGCTTGTACTTTGGGTACCAGATGACTGATAGAAAACATATATATTTGTAAATCATGCTAATAATACGTTCAGAACACACAAACACATCATTTTATAATGATGCATTCATCCCATTCAATTTTACCTACTTACCTATTGTTAATGTGAATTATAGTTTGTTTGTTTGTGGTTCAAATGAAACGGCTGGTTTTGAATTAATATGGAAAAAGATACTAGTATTAATAGGTAGTACTTATTTTCAGCATTAATATTGCTATATTAGCAAATTTGTAAGTAGGTGTGCGCGTCAAGTTTCTTAACATCAGTGCACGGATATTGGTAGTGTGGTGTGTCGTATTGTGAACGCGGTCATTTCGGTGTCGCAATCTCCGAGTGAGGATAGTTTCGAAAAACTGACCATACTACTCGACGGCCACTGCCTAAGCACCCAGTCTGTCCGCAACCACGGTTACTGCAACATAACCGAAACATTAGAAATAAACTAAAAGGAAATACGCAAATACCCGTTACATACTAAAACAAGTTATTTGGTACTAAATAGGTTAACTTTTAACGTGTTACGTACCATGCGTGTGAAGCCGCAGGCCTAAGCTAGTACCTACAATATTTATAAGCTGGAAATACAAAGACTAGGTAATATCTTGCGATAACCTACGGATATAGATACAACAGAAGGTCAGGTCTATTTTTGAGTTGTACGATTAAGTCGTGACCAAGTTATCATTAATGCCATGCTACCAGATACAACCAGATTCAATATAAAAACGAATATCAAGACGGTGCCCTGCCCCCTAGGGGGACACAGCAAGGTGACAAATGGGAATAATTCGTTCAGACAGAAAATTAACTTATATAAAAACAATGTTTAAAACTATGATATATATTGAACAGAACATCCACTTTAGAGAGAGAACTATGTGATGCCCACCACCAAATCACATTACTGGAAGAGGCCGCTCAGAGCTCTGATGCACTGCAAACCCAAAGCTTATTTGATGAGCTAGTATAAGCTAGTAGTGAAAATGGCCCTGATGCATGTTGCTCGGCACCAACTGTAACTTTAAACTTGACAAATAATGATTTAGAGGGAGTTGCAGCATGCATCAGAAATACTGTAAGCAAAAATAAACAGAAAAAATATGTAAAAATAAACAAAACCATAACAAAAACTAAAAGAAAATTATATAATCTAAAATGTATACCAAATATAATAGCCAGTAAGAGAAAAGTAATTGAAATGTCAAATCACTTAAAAATGTGCACTTTGCAGCTAGAACATAATAAGACTAGGTATGAATCTGACATGCAGGAGCTTCAGTGTGAACTTGCCAGCGTTGAGGAGTCCTTGAGATCCATAACTAACCGTTATGAGAAGTCTCAGGAAGCGATACGGGAGTACTCATTGACCGTGGATGAACTACTCAAAGTCTCAAACAATGATCAAGTCCGCTTTGATTCATTTGTGACTAACCCCACCTGTGATAGTGAGTGTTCTGAGAATCCTAGGCTAGTGTGTGCTTCTGTATCGTCATCCCAAGCGTGTTCGGACTCACACAAAAATGTAACATTAGAAGAAACCATAATGTTCTGTGATGAAATTGGAAAAAATATGGGCCAATTATTATTAAACACTAGCATGGGACATTCTGTACTAAATAATTGCTTACCAAACTGTGACCTGCATGACATAATGCAATTAATAACTAAGTATAATTTTAAGCACAACTCTAATTTAGTAATTTGGCTTGGAAATAGGGGTAATGTAAACAAAGCTGAATTAATAAAATATTTTGAAACACTTTGTTCATTGCAAGTAAACAAAATTGTAATATTTACATTTCCCTATAGCGACAGCTTGCCACAAGCAGAAAATGACCATAGGTATAAATTAAATCAGGCTTTGCATACAATGTCATGTAATAATAATAATGTAATCCATATGATTGACACTAACAACATTGTTAGTAAAAAATATTATTTGACAAAAGGTAGATACTACCTTTTTAATTATTACAAACGACAGGTAGCTGTTTCGCTATCTTATTATTTTAGTATAACAGCCAAGAACTTGGCTACACACAATGCTTCTATTTAGCATAATCTTGACATTCCAAATCAGACTCTGGATTTTTTTCCTAGTAATTTAAATTAGATAAAAAGACAATAGAGGAAGTCTCTAGCACTGACAAGTCAAATAATATAATATGTTATAAAAATAGTCAATCAAACAAAAAGACTAAAAACTGTAAAATAAATACTGTAAATAAGTTTAAGTTTACTAACTTGGTGCATCAAAATATTCAAGGAATTTGTAACAAAGAATTAGAATTAGACTTGTATATGAACTCAAACAATATTGACATAATCTGCTTAACAGAACATTGGCTGAAAAGTCATGAGCTCATGTTCAACTTCAAGAATCACCAAGTTGGTAGTTCTTTCTGCAGATTACATTCTATAAGAGGTGGATCATTAATATTAATAAATAAACAAATAAAATTCAAAGAACGCAAAGACATTGTCGCCCACTCTGTAGAAAGACACATTGAGATAGCCTGCATAGAGTTGGAGCGGTTCCTTGTTATAAGCACTTATAGCCCACCAACCGCCTCATTTGATATTTTTGAGAAAATTATGGAGGACATTTTGTACAGGTCCATTACAAAATCAAATAAAGAAATTGTTGTATGCGGTGATTTTAATATAAATTTGCTTGAGAAATATTAATTAAGTACCAGAATAACTAGTTTATTTAATTCATTTGGTCTTGAACCTACATTTATGGAGCCAACTAGAATAACTGCCACTTCGGCCAAATGCATAGATAATATCTTTACTAATGTAAACATAATAAGCAAAAATATAATTAGTAATATTCACTCTGACCATCTCGGTCAACTAGTTCAAATATAAACTAAAATTAATAATAAAGATGTACAAAAAAAAAAAATACTTATATACCAGTTACCACTGATCGTTTAGAGAAAGTAAGATTGAACCTGGATACCAACATGCCTTTTTTGTTGTATAATGATGATAATCCAAATGATTTATACAATACATTTTTCACTGAATTTAATAAAGTGTTCAGTTCCATTTTCACATCCAAAACTATTGTGGTCTCTGGCAGTTCAACATTTTGTGAGTGGGCAACAGCAGGTATTCATAAGAGTAGGCGTACTGTAATAAAAAAAATTAATCGTGCCCCGGCAGGGCCGGGAAAAAGTATTTTTTTTTAATAATAATTTAAAGTTCCTAGTTAGGGGAAAAGTGTAATAATAAGAAAGTTTTTAATAGGGTCTCCTGTCACAAACAAAGTTAAATTCAGTTAAATAATAATTCTCGGGCGCCAGACAGGAAGTATCCCAACTTAATTAAATAAACTTACCACGGATAGGCAGCCGTCGCACTAGAACTTCTAATCACAGGGCCGGGAAAACAATAAAAGTCCATATATGTTACAGATGGTATAATTTAGAATGTTTTGGGGTTTGGTTTGAAAGCTTATTGGTCCTAGTTATCCTAGATACATCTCTTTCTCCTATGTTACCATTGCATTTTTCAGTGAAAGAATAAAAGTATAATTTTAAATACCTGGGTTGTCCAGTCAAAAATAGGATTAATTATACCGGAGCCCTCTCCAAGGGAACATCCCGTGACGCCGCCACGTGGCGTGGAGGTCTCGCGAGCGTGGTGTGCCCTGGGTCGCAGGTCTTCTTGGATCGGTCCGGTATCACTTTAAATCAAAAGCCGAAAGGGAGATGGTGGTGTGGGAATCCTCACCATCCTGACGTCCTCGTTGGAAAAGCACGCGACGTCATTCGAATCAAAAGTTTTGCAACAATAAGAAAAACGCTATCGTCTTTGCGTAGCGTTTTTCTTTTAAATAATAATGGTGCTGGATTACACAACCATTTTAAGGGTAGGAGGCAAATTCACTCCGCCGAAATAATGATTTGGGGGATTACCCCTTGCCTTAAGGAAACATAGCGTCCATTATAAGGCTCTAATAATAAAGGATTCCTGCGAATTTAAAAGATTTCGCAGTAGTAATTACATTTTGGCTCGCAGTCAGAAGAGAAGTGATCGGCCATTGAGTCGTGAGGCTCTGCTTCTCCCTCCAATCCATCCATCTCGCTCTAATCTGTAAAACTAGAGTTGCCATTCGAAAACTTGAAAAATCCAACAATATGAACGGATGTATCTGTCAAAGTCAAAATCTACTGCTCTGACAGGGGTATCGGAACAACCGGAGAGATGCCTGTAGGCTGAAGTGATCGGACGTAACATTAACCGCCTCAAATCTAAAAGTAAACAAACCATTTTCGAGGTTAGATTCTCGAATTACTTGTATGACGCAAATACGTCGTTACAGTACCTTGTATGAATTGTACAGTGAAAAACGGTATAACTTTAGTGAAGAGTTTAAAGAAAAAGTAAAAAATTACTCAAAAATCTTTAAAAATGTTTGTCGCTTTGCTAAATCTCAGTATTTAAGTTCAAAAATTAAAAACAGTCCAGATAAAATAAAAGCAACTTGGAAAATAATTAATAGTGAGACCGGAAAATCCAAAACTCATAGAAGTGTAATAAATTTAAATATCAACATTAATATCATTAAGCAAGATATAGATGTAGCAAAGGCATTTGAAACTTTTTTTACTGATATTCCAGTCTCCACTACAAAGTCTTTAAACTCTTCTTATGTAATAGCAGAATCATTCTTAAAAGATAGTTTACCTGAATGTGTCACACAATTTTACTTTGAACATGTGGACAATAACGATATTATCAAGGCATTCAAAATGATTAATGTAAAAAAGACCACTGATCTCTGGGGCATTTCTGTCAGTGTTATAAAACCACTAATTGACATTATTGCATCAGATCTAGCTTTAATATTTAATCAATGTATTGGCAGTGGAGTATTTCCTGATTTAATGAAACATAGCAAGATCATACCTCTATTCAAATCAGGTAGTCATTCCGATCCTAGTAACTTTAGACCTATATCAGTACTTTTGATTGCGTTCATCATGAAACTCTAATCAGCAAACTACATCACTATGGTGTTAAGGGAGTTTCACTTAAGCTTCTTACATCTTACTTAAGTGACCGAACACAGCGAGTAGATGTAAATGGAAAGCGTTCTCCAGGTTCAATTGTAAAAATGGGTGTACCACACGGATCAATACTCGGGCCATTCTTGTTTTTAATTTATATAAATGATCTACCTAAACTTGTAAAGGATGATCACGAGATTGTACTGTTTGCTGATGACACGTCACTTTTATTTAAATTAAAGTGACGACGTACTAATCTTGACGATGTAAACAATGCAATCTCTAATGTTGTAACATGGTTTAACGTAAACAACTTATTACTAAACGACAAAAAACGGAATGCATTCGTTTTATATTGCCCAACGTTAAACAGATGAAAGCTAATGTAAAAATTAAAAACGAAAAGATAGATCTCGTCGACACCCCAGTGTTCTTAGGCATTACTTTAGATAATAAACTGCAATGGGGCCCGCACATAGATAAATTGTCGAAGAGACTCAGCTCTGCGGCATACGCTGTTAAAAAGATCCGTCATTTTACCGACGTAGATACCGCTAGACTCGTTTACTTCAGCTACTTTCATAGCATTATGTCGTATGGCATTCTGTTGTGGGGGAGTGCTGCTGATATGAACACCATATTTGTGCTGCAGAAGAGGGCTGTTCGTGCAATTTATAACATGGGCCCTAGACAATCACTTAGAAATAAGTTTAAAGAAATTAATATTATGACAGTGCCTTGTCAGTATATATACGAAAATGTAATGTATGTGCATAATAATATTCATTTATTTAAAAAAATTGCGATAATCATAGCATTAACACTAGAAATAAAGATAAACTCGCTGTTCCCACAGTAAGGCTCGCTAAAGTTAATAAGTCTTTTATAGGGCAATGTGTACGCTTCTATAACAAGGTCCCAAGCGACGTGTTAGATTTGTCGATTGGCAAATTTAAAAACGTAATTAAACAGAAACTGTCTATTAAAGCATATTATTAAATATCTGATTATTTAGATGACAAAAAAGCTTGGGATGAATCAGCTCCAACTCGACTCGGCATCCGTAACAAAATTGTCAAGGATCATACAAAAAAGTGTTAAGACCAGATAAGTTTCTTGCCGGATTCTTCTTGAACTGGGGTTAGGAGGAACCGGCACCTAGATTCACTAGCATGTAAGAAGACGATTCAAAGTGGTCCTTGTGATTTTATTGAATAAATAAATATTGAATTGAATTGAATTGATTAAGTTTGACCATATTACGCACAGAAAAATAACCACTGGCTCCCGTATAAATAAAAAAAAATCAAATGTTTTAATAATTTTACTCTTCTTACAGTGAACTTTTCGGCCTCTACAATGTAGACTCACAGACCCGCGCGCACACGCACGCCCAGGAAGTGGATTACTCCCATCTGACTTTTTGGCCCATCTGTCCCCCTGAGATATATCCACTTGGCATATATCTTTCGAATTCTAGGTTCTACGACTATTAGGCCAGGAATTTTCTCAGATCTGGCACAGAATCCGGCATATTAGTACAAGTACAGAAGGTGGACTCCGCGAAATCTAAATTAGCTCTAGTAGTGACGGTAACTGGTGGCTTGACATTATATAGAATTTTGCCATTGTATAGCATAAACAGACTGGAATGTGAATACAGCTTTTCAGGACAGGCAAGAATAAATAGTTCTGTCTCTCCCCCTTCTAATTGACGGGATGACAGATAGAACTATTTAAATGAATAAAAGTTCGATCTGTCCCCCTCTTTGCTACGGGGGGACAGATCGAACTTTTTTTCTGTCCCCCTGAGGGGACAAAGCAGGGGGTCAGATGGGAATAATCCCAGGAAGACAGGCTTCGTGTACAAACACATCAGTAACCGAATGATCGACCATATGTACGAACCTGACACGATGACCATGACTATTGATGAAGGACACTAAATATTAAAAGTCGTGTAAATAAAATTAATGTGGATCTTATCACTTAACTTAGTATTATATAATTTATTGCTGTTTATTGTTAGTTGTCCCTAAACCTAATTATAATATTCGTAGAATTCATTTATTTAAGTGTAAATAAACTAATTGAATAAACCAAAAAAATATTTTATGTACATTCGTATTTTATGTTTTATGAACATCATCATCATCATTTATCATCATATCAGCCTACAAGAAGTCCACTGCTGACTATAGGCCTCCCCAATAAATTACCAGGAAGAACGATTTTGAGCCCTCTCCATCCACCGACTTCCTGCGATCTGCGTTTCCTGCGTTGACTTTGGTTCTTCTACGGATTTCCTCGTTGCGGATTTTATCACGTAGTGAAACACCCAACATAGCTCTCTCCATAGCACGTTGCGCGACTCTGAGCTTGTGTATGAAGCCAATAGTTAGCGACCAATTCTCAGTTCCATATGTCATCACTGGAAACACGCACCTATTGTAGACTTTCGTCTTGAGGCTCTGCGGTATCTGTGAAGAGAAGATGTGCCGTAATTTCCCGAACGCTGCCCATCCGAGTTGAATTCGTCGCCTACCTCTTTGTCAAAGTTTGACTTGCCTAGTTGAATCGTCTGACCCAAAGAGACATAATGGTCTACAATTTCGATTATATCGCTCTCAACATGTACCGGTACGGGTGCAACATGAACATTTGACCTGTTGGGAGACGATATTGAGGTCTCTGAGCACTGTGTCTAGGTCTTCCAGCGATTCTGCCATGATGACTATATCGTCGGCAAATAAAAGGTGAGTGATGTGTTCGCCATTGATGTTGATACCATTTCTATGCCAGTACAAGAGCTTGAAAACATCCTCCAATGCAGAGGTGAACAGTTTCGGACAAATAACATCTCCCTGTCTCACCTCTTTATGCAATTGGATTGGATTCGTGCTCTGGTCCTGGAGTCGGATAGACATGGTGGCGTTACTGTACAGACATTTAACACTTTATGTACAAAAATTACAAAAACATTATATGTTATTATTTTTATTTTTATTATATTTATACACGTCACAAACAAATTAAAAATACATATAACAAGAATACAGTTTTGGTCTGATTTGGAACATAACTTTTAAGCACTCAGCAAAACAATACAATGTGAGCGAACACAATGCATACACGAGATATGTTTGAGGACCAAATTACATACTTTAGGGTTCAATACGCTACAATACGATAGATTGTTACAATAAATTGATGTAATTTCGAGTTAAAAATTTCCAGTTCTGAGTTAAGTCTTTGATAACTCAACGTTAAAGGATTTAAAAAGTAAATATTGTTTTTATACTCGAGTAGGCTAAACATATTGGTTTGATTAGATTCATATTACATTTAAACACTAAATTTAATATTGAAAGATATTATAGACAAATAGTTCTTATTGGACTACCATACCCCAGAACTCATCTAACCAAGGCATTAAAAAGGTACAAAATACTACGAGGATTTTTGAATTCCTTTGTCGATCTAATAACAAATCCAAGGAGTTGATTGGCCTTAGATGTAATATGTTGCAAATGTACCCGAAAAAGAAAGTTTATCATCAAACAAAATACCGTCCTCAGCGTTGTGAGACCGATTAAGTACGTGATTATCTACGTTGTAGGTGTTTACGATTTTATGCTGTAGTAAAAGATATTATAGATAAACTATATTTAAAGACATTTAATTGAGTTTCCAGTCAGACACAGTATTCAAATCATTTTGCAAAGTTAAGCAATCGGCTCCATTAGAGGTGACATTAAATATGTTTTAATCGTCAGCGTACATTCATAAAAATAACAAAGAAGGGGACCTAAGTGAGATCCTTGTGAGACTCCAGAGAAAACCACCGCAGGAGACAAAACAAAACACTTTAATGGCACCAACTGCTTCTATTGTATAGATATGAGCATATCTAGCGGTACAGATTACCATGGACACCATGCGACAAGTTTTTCCGACAAAGTAGTCGATGACTAACCTTGTAAAACCTTGTCAAAAGCCTTGTAAAAATCAGTATCGATGGAGTCGACCTGACAGGTCTACCGTGGGCAAAAGCACGACAGAGGTAATTTTTGTACTCCAAGAGGTTGGTTACAGCAAACCTGTTTTTTACAAAACCCTCTAGAATATACGCTACCCGTTAGGTGCGCTAGGAATATGTAGCTGATCATTTTCAAGTTTTTCATAAAACTTTATATTGTGAGCACTCCACCGCCTGAAATTCTTCCATTAGTTCCAAAATCACACAGAAGAAATCGATAATTTCCATCTACGATTGCCAATAAAACCAAACTATGATGATTTTTATAGTTGAAATACTCTGATCCACATCCAGGCGGGAAAAAAATGGCGATATGTTTACCTTCAATAGCCCCAAGGCAGTTTGGGAAGTTCCATCTTTTTTCGAACACTGTCGCTACTTCCTTCCATTCGTGTTCTGAGCTTGGAAACTGTAAATTAAATAATAAAAAATAAAAACATTTTCAGGAGCTGATAGATGAAACACAGCCTCTGCCTGCCGCCGATACAGGTTCAGAGACTCTGCCAGCCACAGACTCAACGTCAGGGACACTACCGGCCATAGACTCAACACCAGCATTAAATGCATCGTCTAGCGTTGAGTCAGCTTCGAATTCTAAAGCCAAACGGCCAGGAAAAAGGAATGCAGATACATCTCATGACAACCTAACTACTGATGTTTTACAGACTGTACAAAACCATTTCAAAAAGCCCGTTCACTATAATGACTGTTTTGACATTTTTGGAACTAATGTTGCAAAACATTAAACAGATGGACAAATATTTAGTACTGGAACTTGCCCAGTCTCAGTCTGACGTTGGTCGAAGCAACAAGTCTGGAGAGCAGAGTGTTTTTTCGTCGGGGTGCGGAGTGAGTCAAGTGTTCCTGAGGATGCCTCGTGGAGGGGCGAAACTCGTGTCGAATTTCTTTTGGAGGTTACTCTTTAGGAATAGATTGGCGGAATAGTACTAAATATTTGTCCATCTGTTTAATGTTTTGTAATGGATTTCCGCAAAGTCACGCCTGAATCAATTATCTAACTAACGTTGCAGCAAAGCTCAGAGACCTTACAAAACAAATAAAAAATGGTATACAATTTGATTGCTTGTGAACTAACGTTAATTCTGGTTTTATAGTTTTAAAAGGGATTTTTTTTGTAGATATTCCTTATATATTTCTGATTTCCGCTATAAACTCATACACTGCTTAGAGATGTTGTTATCTATTTTTTATTAACCGACTTTATCAAAAAGGAGGAGGTTCTCAATTTGTCGGAATCTTTTTTTTTTTTTTTTTTTTATGTTTGTTTACCTATTACTCGAAAACAACTGAACCGATTTGAAAAATTCTTTTTTTGTTTGAAAGGGTATACTTCACAGGTGGTCCCATATAAATTTTATCAAAATCGGTCGACCTGAAAATTCAACGAAAATCTAAAAATTGTATACATCGATGATGTTTTCATGTGTTTTCATACCTCACTGTCTCATTGGAGCGGTGCGTTTTTTTGCCCTGCCCATATTATATACGTACAAAATACATCTACGAGGGCGGGTCAATAAGTCCGTGACTTTTTGAATTTCTGACCTCTTTACTGAAAAAGCAACACTACTCCTGTCAACAGGCATCTGTCAGTTGACTCCTGTCAAAATTTGAACTTGCTGTGTCAGTTAGTTTGTGTTTGACAGCTATCTTTATCAGACTACCCACTAATTTGAGGAAAAAATGGAAAAAAGTGAATTTCGTGTGCTTATTAAGCATTATTTTTTGCGAAAAAAAACCATTACCGAGACCAAGGCTAAGCTTGATAAATACTATGGGGACTCTGCACCATCGATTTCAATGGTAAAAAAGTGGTTTACTGAATTTCGTTGTGGCCGTACAAGCACTGAAGATGCCGAACGTCCTGGACGCCCAGTTGAGGTCTCTTCACCCGAAACAATCGAAAAAATTCACGATATGGTGTTGGCCGACCGAAGATTGAAAGTGCAAGAGATTGTGGAAGCCGTAGGGATCTCGCATGGCTCAGTGGTTTCAATTTTGAATGATCACTTGGGCATGAGAAAGCTTTCCGCAAGATGGGTGCCGCGTTTGCTCACAGTCGACCACAAACGCAATCGTGTAACAACTTCACTGGAAGGTTTGGCGTTGTTTAATCGCAATATGGAGGAGTTTTTGCGCCGTTTTGTAACCGTGGACGAAACATGGATCCATCACAACACACCAGAGACCAAACAACAGTCAAAACAGTGGGTTTCTAAGGGTGAATCGGCGCCAAAGAAGGCCAAGGTGGGTTTGTCAGCCAATAAAGTTATGGCGACTGTTTTTTGGGATGCACGCGGGATAATCCACATTGACTACCTTCAAAAGGGAAGAACAATCAATGGGGAATATTATGCCAACTTATTGGACCGATTCAATGACGATTTGAAAAAAACCCGACCTCATTTGTCCAAGAAAAAAGTTCTTTTCCACCAAGACAATGCAAGGGTGCACACATGTGCAGTTGCCATGGCAAAAATCCAGGAATTGGGCTATGAATTGCTCCCTCATCCGCCCTATTCTCCAGATTTGGCTCCGAGTGACTACTTCTTGTTCCCAAACCTGAAGAAATGGCTTGGTGGAAAAAGATTTGACTCCAATGATGAAGTCATCTCGCAAACAAAGGCCTATTTTGAGGACCTCGACAAATCCTATTTTTTGGAAGGGATAAAAAAATTGGAGAAGCGTTGGACAAAGTGTATAGAGCTCAAGGGAGACTACGTTGAAAAATAAAATTATTTATTTATCAAAAAATCTGTGTTTTATTCCAAAAGTCACGGACTTATTGACCCGCCCTCGTACTTTCCATTCAAAATGTATTATAGGCTCAAATTTCATTCAATGAAGTCGGTTTCTTTTTAGTTTTTAAAACGTAATTATTTCGTTTATTATAAGACAGAAGTTCAATCCATAAGCTTGAAAAAGTGCCTTCGTACATTTTATTTGCAAACTTGCTTCGAAATTTTGGCTTTACATAAAAAAATTAATTAAAAATGCGAAAAGCGAGGCCGCTATGTACTATAATAATAACTATTCTCCACCATATAATAAGTAAAAATTGTCAAAGAGTTTCAGTTTCTCTGAACAAGAACGCCAAAGATGGGCATTTAATAAAAAAATCACGATCGTAATGTAATAAGCCTCGTAACATGGACAAAGGATTAGTAAGGCTATTCAACGAGGTAACGTGCCAGCCTTTTGTGCAATTTACCTGCAGTCAGAGAACTGAACCATGTTTTATATCTATAAGTATATATATCTGATACCTGATATTCGATCTGTAAAAGATCGAAAGGCAAGCTTTACTGCGGAGCTCGAGACTCTGGAATTTAGTCAGGTGTTTCCAAACCCGATATAACCCGTATGGACCCGTTAGGTTCCTTACCCGTGGGTATCACAGGAAACTCCATAGCTACTCCCATCAGCAGCTCAAGAGAATCTCAACAATTCACCAAATTATACCAAATTACTCAACAAATTACCTTGATGCTAATATATTTTATGATCTTTGATTATGAAGATGTTATCGTAGGATATTAACTCACTGTATCATTTTATGCATATTATGTGTTCATTTTAGGTTATTTTTAGTTATAGTCTTAATAAACATTTTCATATTTTTATTTTTCATACATAAAACGTTAGTAGTTATATATAGCTTTATAAAAAATGCGTAGGTACCTAGTTGTTGTCGATCGATACACTGAATTTTGTTATCTGAATGAAAATAAAACCACCTACTTATAAAGAAACGCTGAAACTTTTTGGGCCGTCAATGATCTGAATTCTGTTACTGTTTAAAAATTACGAGACCCTGGGCCCGTGGGGAACAGGTGCCCATCGCGTTTTCATAATTATTTCACGGCGTCTGGTAGATACATTGCGTGACCAAAGAGCTGGCTCCTATCTGGCTCAGCGTATTAGCATTGCCAATCAACGTGGTAATGCCGCCAGTGTCTTGGAGACGCTGCCCTCTGGCAGTAATCTGGATCAGTTGAGCTATCTATAGATCGTTTTAAACGGTCCTTAGGTAGTTTAGCTGTATTACATGTATGTAATATAATTGTATATTATCTGTACATATACATATCTGTTATTATTTCTGTACTAAAATAAGAATTATGTTAAAAATGGAGTTCCTTCATTGAATTTAATAAAAACACTAATTCTATAGAGGCTCCGCATAGTGAGAAAACAAGCCATTTCGTGCACCACGCTCATTTTATTTTATTTTTTTAAATACCCTGTACTGTAACATTTCATAATAAATAAGATACCTTATTATAGATACGTAAATAAATACGATACATATAATTTGATTTACGTCGATTCGATTTTGCCTAAAATATAAACCTACCTATTGCTTAAAATAGCAAATTGAATTCCATTACTAATTCTCTCGATGTTTGTTTGTGGAAGTAATCACAATTTCTTCAATGCCACGATGCGTTTTAAGTATACTGACACCAAAATATTCTTAGAGAGCTAATCTTAAGTGGGAGATGTGACTGTGTGTGATAAGGACTATGAACTCACTGAGCATGTATATAAATGTTACGATTGTTTTTTCTACTTCAGTCATTATTGATATTAATGGTATATGCACAATGAAGCTAGCCGTGTCTCTGTGGTAAATAAAATTTGTATCGTTATTAAATTGATTATTAGGACCCACTTATTTTTATGTTTTTTAAAATTTATATATTTATATGTATATGATGGAATATATAGCTCAATCGAACAGCTGCTGGCAGTCAGGAACACAGGACTGGTTTAGATTTTATTATAAATACTTACGGGTATTTATCGCGTTTATTTACCTATTTTTCCCGACGTTTCGACAGGTTTACACTCTGTCGTGTTCACGGGATGACTGGAGTACCTGGAGCTACCGCCTCTGCGAAGCGGGGGCAGCATTTTTTGCAACTACCCTCACTTGTTTTTCCGAAATAGAAATGTCCATCTGCACACTCGGACGACACACAACACTAACCGTGTCCATTACGCATTGAGAAACCGGTCTATGTTGAGTACACTTAGCTATAACTGGATTCCATGAGGCAGAGAGTCTGAAACCGTCTTCACGATTGAAATTAGGATATTTCTTAATTTCAATCGCTTCCCGAAACATTCTCTTGTAGTAATGCCTTTCATTACATAAAACTTGAGGTTTATGTAATTCAATCCAGTGATTGGGTCCTGAGTCCACTATGTGCTCTGCTATTGCAGACTTGTTTACTTGTCGATTTTTGACCGCCGCTATGTGTTCTTTAACACGTTCCGCGACCGTGCGTTTAGTCTGGCCTATGTAGGAACGCCCGCAGCTGCAATCTATTTTGTAAACCCCAGGAACTTGCAGAGGTACGACGTCTTTTGGTGTTCGTAGATACTTCGTCATCTTTGTGAGTGGAGTGTAGATCGACTTGATTGGTTTAGATTTCTCGATTAAAGTTGATGAAATTTCAATACTGGTACTTCCCATTACTATAACTCATAATATTTCTCTGGAAGAGACATGTGGGTCAAGACTGCATGGATATATGTTTTTGTTTTCCAGTTTGTTTGCAGTTGTGAGTTGCTACAGCTTTAATCTGAAGCAAGCAAGACGGTTTCCGAATGACTTCGTATTCGGAACAGCTACAGCATCTTACCAAATCGAAGGCGCGTGGAATGAAGACGGTAAGACGTTTCTATAGTTTTATTCGGGATCAGCCAGGTTTTTGGATTACCCCGAGTTTTTTAATTTAATTATAAATAAAATATTTCGCAGGCAAGGGTGAAAGTATTTGGGATCACATGACACACACTAATCCTGCGGTCATCACTGACCTGAGCAATGGAGACATCGCTGCAGATACCTACCACAACTACAGAAGAGATGTTGAGATGATGAGGGAACTGGGTCTGGACGCCTACCGCTTCTCCATATCCTGGCCCAGAATACTGCCTGATGGCATGTCCAATAGAGTCAACCAAGCTGGCATTGATTTCTACAACAACTATATTAACGAAATGCTGCTATACAACATCACGCCTATGGTCACGTTGTACCACTGGGACCTACCCTAGAAACTACAGGACTTAGGAGGTTTCGCGAACCCCTTAATAGCTGAGTGGTTTGAGGATTACGCAAGGGTTGTTTTTGTAAACTTTGGCGACAGAGTTAAAAACTGGATCACATTTAATGAACCATGTGAGATCTGTTACCAGGGTTACGGTTCTACAAGCAAAGCCCCAATTATTAATGCAACTGCTGTTGGAACCTACATCTGTGCTAAGAACTTAGTTATGGCCCATGCTAAGGCTTACCATCTGTACAATGATCAGTTCAAACCTGAACAAGGAGGACAATGTGGAATCACTATCAGCGTAAACTGGTTCGAGGCTATGACTGATTCAGAAGAGGATGAGATAGCAGCTGAACTGTTAAGACAGGCTGATGTAAGAAGTTATTACTCCTTGCTGTTAATTTTTTTTGATTTGTAAATCTGACTAGGGTTTTAAAGGCGACTATAAATACCATTGTTTCGTTAGTTTATCAATCGTTTATCGTTATCTTTGTATTTTACTAACACAAGTGCAAACTTATTGAATAATATAATAATAATAATTAATATAAAAATAATAATAATAATAATAATCAAAGTACTACGTGTTTGTATTGCATTCTTCAAAATCTTGATAAATATTAAGAATGTTTTAAGCGTGTTCTATGTCTTTCAGTGGGGTCTTTTTGCTGAGCCAATTTTCTCTGAAGAAGGTGGATTCCCTAAAGAATTCGCAGCAGTAGTTGCAGAAAAGAGTGCTCAACAAGGCTACTCTCAATCCCGCATGCCCACATTTACAGAAGAAGAAAGGGTATACGTGCGTGGAGCTGCTGACTTCTTTGGTGTTAACCATTACACAACACTCTTGGTGTATGCTTACGATCACGGAGATGTTGAACCAAGTATGTTAACCGACACTGGTTCTGAAACTACAGTCCTTGAAGAATGGATGCCTGGTGCTTCTTCGTGGCTGACCGTAAGACATAATTAGAAACATATAAACTTGTTCGTATACCTTAATTACAATGCATTAGAAGCTAGTAGAACTATCTTACCATTATACATTACTTATATAAAAAATAAGTTTAAGCAACAAGCTAGTTACCACCCACCCAATCTAGTACTGTATTCCAGTGGTGAAATAAAAATAAATTGTTTTGTATATACAGGTGGCCTAATATAACCTACACACATTGTTGTTATGGCCAATTTAAGTCGTGATCGTGGTCCTGGTTTAGATATTACATAGTATAAAACAAAGTTGCTTCGCGCTGTCTGTCTGTCCCTATGTATTCTTAGATCTTTTAAACTACGCAACGGATTTTGATACGGTTTTTTTAATAAATAGAGTGATTCAAGAGGAAGGTTTATATGTATAATACATGTATAATATAGAAGAGAAACACTGATAATTTTAGAGATTTCTAATCATATTAGACATTCTGTCGTATATTTATTATCAGCATTGCAACCGTGCGAAGCCGGTCGCTAATTAATAAATATAATTATTTGCCATGGCACTTTGTTTCTGTTATGCTGGCTGCTATTAATGTCTAAGTTTATTGTCTTTATTCCTCAGCTAGCACCAAACAGCATCCTTAACAGCCTTACCCATCTTCATGAGAGATACAACGGCCCTGTCTTCTACATCACTGAAAATGGCTGGTCTATCAGCCCAGGTCGAGATCTGATTGATGATGACAGGATCACGTACTACAGAGCTGCTTTGGAGAACGTTTTGGACTGTTTGGAGAATGGAATTCAGCTCAAAGGCTACATGGCGTGGAGTCTAATGGATAACTTTGAGTGGATGGAGGGATACACGTAAGTTAAATTGTAAAATATACTTAATTAGGTTACTAGCGAGACAAACTAGTCAATTAGACACTTTTTTTTTCTGGAAGCTTTTTACATAATTGACAACATCCTACATTCAGGAGTCAGATACCATACTAACTACCATACTTACGAAATAGAAGGATCATGTAGATGTTACAATTTCAGGGAACTTTTCGGCCTCTACAGCGTTAACTTCACTGACCCAGCGCGCACTCGCACCCCCAGGAAGTCAGCCTTCGTTTACAAACACATCATCAGTAACCGAATGATCGACCACACGTACGAACCTGACACGATGACCATGACTATTGGTGAAGGACACTAATTCTAAAATTCAATTTATGAAACATATTTTAGAATTGCATTGCAATTGCAATGCATTTTATGTATTAATGTAAAAATTACTTATTTACTAGATCTGTATTTTTAGGGTTCCGTACCTCGAAAGGAAAAACGGAACCCTTATAGGATCACTTTATTGTCCGTCCGTCCGTCCGTCTGTCTGTCAAGACACTTTTTCTCAGGAACGCCTGGAGGTATCAATCTGAAATTTATATCAAATACTTAAGTCTACTGTCCCTTAAAGCTGTGAAAAAAACAAACTTCTAAGCCAACGCAATCAAAAGATACAGCCGTTTATGCCCCAAATTTCCTAAAATTTTCGATACTCGCAAAGGAATCAAAATCTACAGGGTACTTCCCGTGAACTCAGAATCTTGAAATTTGGTACGAAGCAACGTCTTATAGCACAGATAAAGGATAAATTGCGATAACCGTACATTTTTAGTTAAATCATATAATAAAAATATTTTTAATAATTTTAAACTTACTACCCCTTTTCTCATGAACGCGTAGGGGTATAAAATTGAAATTCATATAAAATACTCAGGTCTATAATACCTTTAAGCTGTAACAAAATCAAACTTCTATGTTAACGCAATCAAGAGAAACAGCAATTTAAGTCGCAAATATTCAAACTCGCAACTCGCAAGAGAATCAAAACCTACAGGGTACTTCCCGTGAACTCAGAATCTTGAAATTTGGTACGAAGCAACGTCTTATAGCACAGATAAAGGATAAATTGCGGTAACCGTACATTTTTATTTACATCATATCATAAAAATATTTTTAATAATTTTAAACTTACTACCCTTTTTCTCATGAACGCGTAGGGGTATAAAATTGAAATTCATATAAAATACTCAGGTCTATAATACCTTTAAGCTGTAACAAAATCAAACTTCTATGTCAACGCAATCAAGAGAAACAGCAATTTAAGTCGCATATATTCAAACTCGCAACTCGCAAGGGAATCAAAACCTACAGGGTACTTCCCGTGAACTCAGAATCTTGAAATTTGGTACGAAGCAACGTCTCAAGCACAAGTAAAGGAAAATTGCGAAAACTGAAAATTTTTTGTTACATCATCCAACTATGACTATGTCCATATATCCATATATCTATATCCAACTATGTCCTGATGGATGAAATTTTACTTATATACCCATAGGTTTGTACGGAACTCTCGGAGCGCGAGTCCTTTTCGCACTTGGCCGGTTTTTTTACTATAGGGTCTAATGAGGGGTACTTAATCCCTCATGCATCACAATGCATCAAAGGTGCCAATACCTACTTTATAAATGTGCCCTCAAAAAAAATATGTGATGTTCCTACTCAGGGGGAAGCTCGCAGACATATTCTAAATACCGAATTATAATAATGAAAAAAAATATAATAAATAAATAAAAAAAATAAAAAAAGTGTCGGACATTTCACACAGCGTCATAGACATAGACATAGACAGACATTTATTTGCTTCTTAGCACACAACACACAGAATACAAGAAAAAAATAAAATAAAAAAAGGCACATGGTACTAATAATGCTTACAATAAAATTATTATGTAAATGGTACAATTATGCTTAGGTATGTGTACCTATGTGTATGCTACAGCAGCAAATTGGCCCCGACTCAGCATGATGCCTACTGTTTCGCAGTAGACGCTGTTATTCTGCCGAGACCATAGCCGTCACAAGACCCTGTGAGAATATATTACTTAGATTAATATAGTTTTATTCAATATAAAATAATACAAAAAATATATAATGAAACAAAGATATAAATATATTAAATAAGTGACTTACATAAAATAAATAAATACACACTAACATGCAAAAGAGGCATCCGTACCAAGCAACCCGGATTTTTGATGATTAATTAAGATATATTTAATTCGTTTTAGGAAAAATTTGATTTTAAAAGTCGAAGTGGCGGGGGAATGTTATTCCAGCACTTGGTTGCTTGGTACCGGAAACTGCCTCGAAACGCAACTGTTTTGTGCTTAGAGTACAGTAACAAGGTCCTAGTCCCAAAGTATGCTGAGCTTCTGTTATGGGTACCACATGATATATTACTTATTTTTTGATAATACATAGGTACACATACGTTATACATAGAAAACCAAATGTCTAACTAACCAGTGTCTAACTAATTGCGAATAGATTGGCGGAATAGTGCTGAATATTTGTTCGTCCGTTTAGTGTTTAAATCTAATATACTCAATTTAGTAAAAATTGCCTAAAGAAACGTATTTTAGATAAAAATCACGCGAAATTAGAACTGTCAACCTAAACTTAGTCAACATGTCTGGAGGTGTTGATTAATAATAAATGTGGAGTTGTCGGTGGGTTTTAAATATTTATTTTTCATTTCAGAGAAAAATTAATATCGTGTATTTGATTGCTTTACAAAATAAATACCAACAGAAAATTAAACACTTTGACTTCAGTTGTGTAATACATGGTTCATGGTGTAGCGGCGCGCTCGCAGCTCCCAGCCAGCCGAATGATGACAGCTTTTTTTTTTTTTTTTCGGACTGGACTGATGCTGTTAGGTTGTCTGACAACCCGTGACAGCGTTACACGGACTTTTGGCGAGCGCAGATGGCGCTCGACCTAAAAAATATTTAGGTTTTTTGGCAACAAACGCAAGGGCACCACTTAGGTACGGACCTCGGCTTGGGCTGTTGCCTGGGGGGACGGCCCAACTAGGACGGGAACGGAGAGACGTCTTCGACCTCGCCGGCGAAGTCGGTGTATCTGTGGAGTGTTTACTCTGTCCGAACTGGATGACTGGGTCACCGCCTCGTTAGCGGCGGTGATCAGGTCATCGGGATCACCAAGAACGTGTCTTGGTCTACGGAGGGAACGTTTAATCGGTGGATCAATCGGATAATCAGGGATCGTGGAGACGAGTGGGTTCGGATGGTGGGGAGCCGAGTCATAATGCCGCCGCTTCATAAACTCGGCTATAGTTTCAAGATCTAAGTCTCGATTTAGGTCAAAGTTTCGCACATACCTGTACACATGTACACATGGTGAACCAGTAGCTCTGCGCATGAAACGGTTTTGGACTACCTGAAGGGTCTTAATTGCAGCGCGGTGGAAATATTTATATCACCTCTGCACGCCGGGCACCGCACTCCTCTCGCACGCACCGCACACCCCTCGCTTACTGCACTTACCGCCCGCACCTCTGCCCGCAAGCTCGGTGCATTATTATAAATATTGTGAGCGTTCGAAATAAATTCATTCCATTCTCAACACTTTTTCAGTACGTATCTACCTATACATAACTAGTCTAGGAAACTCCCTAAAGTGGTGACCCCGACTGAACAAGCACAAGATAACCAACATGGAAGAAGAAGATGGAGCCTGCCGAAGCCTCGGCATCATCAGCGATTCAACATCCGGCTGCCAACATTCCACAAGAACTTGCTGGGCTCTCTCTATCCATGCGAGTACCTTCATTTTGGAGAGATAAGCCGCGACTATGGTTTATCAGTTTCGAAGCCGCGACCAGCGAATTAAGACGAAGCCAATCACAACTCGCTCAGCTCGTGATCGCAAAACTTGATAAGCAAGATATCGAACAAATAGCTGATCTGCTCCACAACCCGCCAGCAACAGTATACCACATTGAAGAATCGCCTGATCTCAGTATATGAGGAAAGGGATAACCGGCAACTACAAAAACTTCTTCAAGAGATCGAGCTTGGCGACCAAAAGCCCACGCAACTTCTACGCCGCATGAGGAGCCTCGCTCGAGGTAAAGTACCTGATGGTACATTGAGGATGATGTGGACCAATCTTTTACTACCACACGTACGATCGGTACTAGCAGTCAGCGAGTCGTTTAGCACCAAGATGGCCCTCGATGAATTGGCGCTGATGGCAGACAAGATGCTGGAGACCAGCACCAGTACACAAATTTCCGCTGTCGAGCCTACCCCACTTCACACTTCAACTTCAGTTTCTGACACGAAATTCATCTTTGAAGAAATCCGCAAGCTATCATTGGAAGTAGCCGCCCTCAAGGTTTGCCAGCCATCCTCATCGTACAGTAATGATCACGGTTATCCGCGGCATCAATATCGCCGACCGCAGCCGCAGCGCCAGGACCGATCACGAAGCCGAGAATACTCCAACACCAGATCGCGCAGCCCAACACCATCGCCGTATTGCTTCTATCATAGACGTTTTTGTCCAGACGCTTACAACTGCACCCCGCCATGTTCGTTCAAGAGGGAAAGAGACAACAAGTCGGAAAACTAGCCACTACGCTAGCCGAGGCGGAACCTGGCGTACCTACAAAATCTCACCGCCTATTCATAACTGATAAGAAGAAATGACTCAACTTCCTCATTGACACCGGGGCGAAGATATCCGTGCTTCCTCCATCCACCGGTCAAGCACTCAAGCCACTAAATTTTCAACTCTACGCCGCCAACAACACACTCATACATACCTACGGCGAGAAGACTTTGGAACTGGACTTTAATCTTCGCCGGCCATTCAAATGGAAGTTCATCGTAGCTAAAGTCAGTAAACCCATCATCGGGGCTGACTTTCTCGATCATCATCAACCCATTGTGGACATCAAAAACCGAAAACTGATTGACGGAAAAACCAACCTAGCTACACACTCATTCGTTCGAGCCACTAACATACCTACAGTGCGGAGCATAAACGTCGACCAGTCCTACCACGACATACTAGCAGCATTCCCCGGCATCACACGATTAACATCCATAAAGTTTTAGCCGAAACATAATGTTGAACATTACCTCGAAACGACTGGACCTCCACTATACTGCAGAGCCCGACCTATCGCACCACATCGATACGAGCAAGTGAAGAAAGAATTTCAAAACATGATCGATCAGGGTCTGTGCCGCCCAAGCAAGAGTCCGTGGTCTTCACCACTACACATTGTACCCAAGAAGAACGGAGGCTTGCGCTTATGTGGAGACTACCGAAGACTGAATGCGGTCACTACACCTTACCGTTATCCAATCCCAAGGATCAAAGACTTCACCTACCAGCTTGCTCAGAAAACCATCTTCAGTACCATCGACCTCAACCGAGCGTACCAACAAATAAAAGTTCGTGACGTAGATATAGTGAAGACAGCCATCATTTCTCCCATGCGACTTTTTGAATTCCCACGGATGTGTCCGGGACTCAAAAATGCGGGCCAGACGTTCCAACGCTTCACCCACGAGGTTCTACGCGGCTTGGATTTCGTCTACGCGTTCATCGACGACGTATTGGTAGCCAGCCCCGATGAAGCTACCCACAAAGAACATTTACGCATTGTGCTTCAACGTCTAGAAGACAGCGGAATCACCATAAACCCGTCCAAGTGCATTTTCGGACAGCCTCAAGTCAAGTTCCTCAGTTTTGATGTTAAAACGGATCGACGAACTACCTACCGTACTGTTGGGACTTCGCGCCACCACCCGCTCCGACATTGGCGTGAGTGCTGCTGAGCTAACTTACAGCTACAAACTACGCCTACCCTGCAAGTTCTTCAGCACATCACCACCTTCACAAGACAATACCATGGATTACGATTATGTAAGCAAACTACGCGAAATTATAAACTCCATCAAGCCGTCGAAATCACCATCACACGGAAACAATCGGCCTATCTTCGTGCATTAAGACCTCCGAACTTGCGAATACGTTTGTAACAGAAACGACGCCACAGAAAAATCACTGCAACCAACCTACGACGGACCCTATAAAGTATTAGAGCGAGGTGGCAAAACATTCAAACTACAGATGCCAGAAAGCAAGTCAGCTGTAATCTCGATCGACAGACTGAAACCGGCTTACACAGTAAACTTCGTAACCGGTGATGCAGACCAGGAGAAAGTCAAAGTCAAAGTCAAAAGATGATTTATTCAATACAATCACAAGGATCACTTTGAAACGTCTTACATACTAGGTGAATTTAGGTGCCAATTCCTCCTAACCCAAGCTCGAGAAGAATTGGCAAGAAACTCGTCTTGGTCCTAGCGCTTTTTTATATGATCCATCTAATAACTACCTTAACTACGAAATACTAATACAAGAGAGTTTATACATTTCAAGTGTGTCGGTTAACTGTCTGACGGCAGAGCGACATGAGGCCATGCATTCTTATCAATAATATAGTCAACTATACAATACAATACAATACAATCATTTATTAATAACACCAGGTTACAGGTCAGTTTTTGTACAATAGGTAGGTATATTAAAATATACTTTCATTTGAAAACTAATTACATTCAATTAACTACATTCAACTTTGTAACAGTCATTCTATGTCAATATAATAATAAAACTAATATAAAATAAATAAATCACGGTTTTAAATTACAAAATATTAATCATAAATGTATTAATTAAATCAGTGGCAATTCATAGAACTCATTTACTGAGTAGAATGAGTTGTGAAGTAGGCACTTGCGTAATCTTATTTTGAATACTGCTGTGGAAGTTGCATCTTTTTTTATGGTATCTGGCAGCCTATTATACACTGAGGGACCCATTATGTACACGGACCTCTCGGATTTGGTCAGTTTATGTGCGGGCGTGACAAGTTGGTGAGCCCGATTGTTACTGCTCAGGGCCCGAGCGGTAGCACCTCGGCACCGGAAAGCCTCTATGTTGTTGTGCGTGAAAAGAGCTATCTGGTAAATGAGTTCACAAGGAAGTGGCAGGATGTTTAATTCCTTGAATAGCTCTCTGCACGAGATATCATCAGGCACGCCTACGATGGCGCATATTGCTCGCTTCTGCATGACGAAGACTCGCTCGACGTCCGCGGCTCGCGCCCACAGCTCTGTACCGTACGTAAGGATACTGTGGACGGTTGCAAAGTAGCAGCTTAACACAACGTTTCGAGACGCGGTGCTAGCGAGTCTACGCAATGCGAAGCATGTGCGACCAAGCCGTGAGCATATCCCGTCAACATGGGCTTCCCAGGTCAAGCCGCTGTCTATATGGAAACCCAATAATTTCGTCGTTTGGACCATCTGAAGTGCTGTGTTGCCAGCGGTGACTTTAAACGGTAGTGGTGTAGAGCCGTTGAGTTGAAAATTCATAAAGTTGGTTTTATACCTATTTAAAGGTAGACCATTAGCTCTGAACCATCCCTCCAGCCTTTGAACCACTGAGTTCGGCCTATTTTCTAGTTCACCTGTTGTCGGTGCGGTGACTATGGCTGCCACATCGTCTGCATACATGTACACCTCTGCATCACCGACGGCACCAGGCAAGTCGTTCAGCAGTAGGCTGAAAAGTGTGTTGGATAGGCAGGAGCCTTGCGGGACAGCCATAGTGTTCGTCATTTCCTTTGACCTCACACGCCCACTTTCGCCTACTACAGTCTGTGTGCAATCAGACATGAATGAAATCAGTAATGACAGGACTGGGCCACGTATGCCGTAGAAGTCAAGTTTCTTAGCGATGAGGTGGTGGTCGGCGGTGTCAAATGCGCGTGACAGGTCGCAGCACAGCAGAGCGACGCGCTGGCCCGCCTCGCGCGCGCTCAGCACACGCCACACCACTTCCCGCACCAGATCTGTAGTGGATCTCCCGGCTCTGTACGCGTACTGTCTGTCCGTCATGATGTTGCGGTCTCTTATAAACGACAAGAGCCTTTTATTTAATCCCACTTCGAAGATCTTACTGACGGCTGGTACTAGCGATATCGGGCGGTAAGACTTTATGTCGGTTTTTTGCCTTTTTCTTTATACAAAGGAGATATATTTACTCGTTTGAGGGCGGTGGGATACACCCCCTCTAGGACGCAGGCATTAAATAAGTGGGCTATTATGTGGGCAAGTGATCTCGCAATTATTCGGAGAAGGTTAGCCGAAAGCCCGTACAGGTCTGTGCTATTTTTCGATGCAATATTTTTTATGTTATTGTGATTATTTCGTGAGGGGAGAATGAAATCAATCGTAGCGACTGATCATACAAAAATAGGTCTGAGCTAAGACTATCGCATGCTCGGGCAATATCGGCCGACGAGGCACCGCATTTACTGGCAGCAGTCGTAAACTCGAGGTTCAACGCATCTACTAACTGCTTCTTTGTACTAAACGGGGCTCCGTCTGCGCCTAGCACGAGCTCCGTGTAGTCGACCCTGTCGCGGTTTCCACGACCGAGTTCGATACTGATTACCTTCCACATGCATTTTGTTTTATTTGGATGGTCGTGAATCATTTTAGAGTAATAGTTACTTCGTTTCTCTTTTAACATATCGTTGTAAGTTTTTGTATAACTTTCGGCGATAGATATTAGGTTGCAGTTCGTTGGGAAGGTAATTTTTAATTTGTGAATGTCAAATAATAAGTTTTTCAGATTGAGCACCTCACCGTCTATCCAGGTGTCCTGTTTTCGGACGCTGGGTTGTTTTTTATTTGGAAAGCAGATGGCAAATTTGGTGACTATGATTCCCATAAGACTTTCGGCGAGGGCCTGACAGTCACCTCTCGTGCGCTCCACAACAGAGTTCCAGTCAATCGATTCGAGAGCATTTATGAAATTATATTTTTTTGCCACGGTTAAAGAACGTCTTTCTGTATGCTTGAGTGGCGGCAACGCTCGCGCGATGATGAGGCGCTGGGCATCGTGGTCGCTGAGATGCAGCGCGACGTTCGCGACTCCAGCGACGCGTTCCGGTGGAAGGTTGGTGTTTACGTGATCGATCAAAGTGGCCGAGTCTCCGTCTGTCCTTGTGGGTATTTCCATTGTAGTTGTAAAAAGTTATACCTGGATAAAATATCAACCAACTCTTTTTTTTATTTTAGAATTTTTAAGTAATTTAATGTTAATATCACCCATTATAATGGCAGCTATGTTTTCGTTACATATTTTAGAAAGAAGTTTGTCAAACAATAATAAGTATGCGTTATCGTCAGTTAGCGGTGAATGGTAGATTCCGACAACAAGAATATTTTCTATAACAAGCTGCACGGCACACACGTCAAACAATTGCTCCTGCGATAGATCGCAGTAATCTTGCTTATTTATTACCTTAATACCGGTGCGAGCATAGATACAACTTCCACCGCGGCTAATCGTTGGTCTACTATAGCCAGCTATCAAATCAAAGTTATTAAGAGTTACAGACAATAGTTCGTGGCTCTTGAGCCAGTGTTCTGTGATTATTAGAACGTCGCAGAACAGGTCCTTCGTCAGCAACACTTCCAGCCTCTTCGTCTTCCTGCCAGTCCTCTGATGTTATGGTGACAGATCGCAAAACGGTTGTCGGTGTGCGCGGCGGTGCTTGAAGGTGCGATCGGCTGAGGCGGTCGCGGCAGGGGCCTGGCCGCGAGAGCTGCTGGCGGCGGTGGCGTCGCTGCTGCTGTCAGTGTGGCGAGAGCTGTAGATGGCTCCATGCCAGGGTGCCTGAGTGGACGTGCCCCTCGCGTGTCCAGTGCTGCTCCGAAACCACTCTCTTATCTCGGTACCAGAAGGCCAGTTTTCAGCAGCCATGAAAAAGTTGAAATGGCTGCACGGCACGGCAATTGAGAACGATGAATAATAGCTGTATGCTAGTTTTAATTTATTCGCCTGATAGCCGCTGGTATTTGGGTTCTTTTATTCATATAAGTTATTATAGATTCTGGTGTTGTTTCTGGTTCAAAGAAACAAACGTGTATTTTCCGCACTCGCTCTACGGTTTTTAATTCGCTATCTATTAAACCTTTGCCCGTAACCACGGCACGCCGTGGCGGACGGTTTGTTTTATATTTGCCAACATGCCATTCATCATCATCGTTGACACCCCTGGTCTTATTAGCGTCGTTCGATCACTGGTTGGGGGGGGGGCGAGTGGCTGCGTCGGCGGCGGCCTGCACAGCGGAGTGACCGACGGCGCGGTCGTCCGCTGACTGACGCTCGGCGCTGGGGCGAGTGTAGCGTTGCTCGGCGCGGGCGCGGCCGGCGGAGTTGCGCCAGTGGTAGGAGTTGTAGATACGTGTGTAGGTCTTGCCACCTCGAGCGTACGTATATTATAATAAGCTTTCTTCAAAAGACTACCTTTAATGTATGCTTTAAATTTCTTAATAGGTAGTTTAGTAGCATTTTCAAGAAGCTTATTATAGAAGCGCACCGTGTTCCCCATAAATGACTTATTAACTTTTTCTCGTCGAAACCTAGGGATCACTAGGAAGGTCACTATTTTGCTGAATCCCATCTCTATTTTTATGTGTATATAACAAATTTTCATATATATATTGTGATGCTATTGTGAGAATATTAATTTCTTTGAATATTTCTCTCAAAGATTCTCGTGGTTTCATTTTATAAATGGCACGTATTGCCCTTTTTTGAATTACAAATATTTTACCAATATCAGCTGCTTTCCCCCAGAGAATGATGCCGTATGACATAGCACTATGGAAGTAACTGAAATAAACTAGTCTAGCTGTAGCTTCATCAGTAAGCCACCGTATCGCATGAACTGCATATGCAGCGGAACTAAGCCTACCAGCAAGTGTTTCAATTTGTGGTCCCCACTATAGTTTTGCATCAATATTAAGACCTAGGAAGATCGTGGAATTTACAAGATTCATTGCCTCTCCATTTATTTCAATGTTGGACGGGCTATGAATAACATGCAATAGATTATTTACAGTGAACCAGTTAACAATTAACTATGAGGATTCATTTACGTTATCGCAAATACTGGTTTTACCTCTATCAACTTTAAAAATTAAAGACGTATCGTCTGCAAATAAAACTATATCATAAATATTTTTTACAAAAAAAGGTAAATCGTTAACGTATACAAGGAATAAAAAAGGGCCTAGTCAGGGATCGATATCCCTGAGGAACCCTTTATCAATAATTGATCCCGAAGACCTCTCACCGCCCACGTCTACTTTCTGGACTCTATTGGATAGATAAGACTGTATGAGGTCAATCGCCCGGTTTTTAATGCCATAATATTTTAACTTTGTGATTAGGGTTGCATGACTCACACAGTCAAAGGCCTTAGATAGATCGCAGAATACCCCAACTGCATCCTGTGACTTCTCCCAGGCTTCAAATATATGCTTTAAGAGCGCTATACCTGCATCAGCTGTTGATCGACCTTTAGTAAATCCGTATTGATTACTATGTAGCAGGCCGTTAACGTTAAAGTGGTATAATAACTGATTAAGAATTATTTTTTCGAAGATTTTACTTAAAGAAGGTAATATCGATATCGGTCTATAATTAGCAAGATCACTTTTACTTCCAGACTTAAACATAGGAATGAGTTTACTGTGTTTCATGAGATCGGGAAAAACTCCCTCGTCGATACATCTATTAAAAATATAAGCTAAACATGGTGCAATATCTAAGATAATGACACATCCATTTGCAACATCCTGTTCTTTAGTCAAAATTGTACCATTTATATTTAATTTGAACTGTATATTGCGAGCCCTTGATTTACCTGTTTCATTATTAATTAATTTCCAAGTTGATTTTATTTTATTTGTTGAATTTTCTATTATTTTTCTCAAAAACAGTGACTTAGCCGCATGACAAACTTTTTTGAAGACTTTTGAGTAATTCCTAACATATAAGATAAAAACTGGAAGATCTAACATTGTCTCTCTGGTAGCATATAATTCATACAATGTATTCCTACTTCTATAAATACCCGGTGTAGCCCAGTCGACAAATCTAGTACAATTTTTTGTTTTGCATGTTTTTACTGTAAATATATCAGCATGTTCTTTAATTATTAAATTAGACAATGTGGTGAAAAGATCATTTGGATCATCGATGCATGGTACAAGGGAAACTTTGTGTTCAATTCTACTTTGAAATATTTTTATGCAGCTCTCTATAATAGGTCGTTGAGTAAAGTTCTGAGTTTCAACTATACGATCACAAGAAAAGGTGGCGCAGTGACCGTAATGGTCAGAACTAAAATGTTTTAGTACACACTTATAAACTGGTGTACAACTGCAATAAATGTTATCTAGACAAGTGGCTGTTGTTAGTGTCACTCTTGTAGGTTCGTCAAAAAGAGGACCACTTAAATAACTTTAAAGGTCTTTCAGATAATGGATGAATCGGAATATTTATATTAAAATCACCACAAACTATTATGATTTTATCACAAGCTATTTTTTGCAATACTTCTTCCATAGTGCATTCATATAACCCAAAATCAGCATTGGGAGGACGGTAAACGCTCACGACGACATGCTGCTCCAGCTCGACACACGAAACCTCAATAACTCTTTCAATAGAAAGGTTTTTAATATCCTTACGCTCCTTGCATTTTAAGTTTTTTTTTACAATAATTAACGAGCCACCACGTATTGCACTCTTGCGTTTATAGCTGCTGACAATATTGTACTTTTCGTAGAAAGGAAGTACCTCAGATTGTACCATCCAATGTTCAGTGATACACATAATATCTACACTGAAATGATTTAAAAATAATTCACATTCTAATACATTGCTGGGCAGGCCTTGCATATTTTGGTGAACTCCATATAAACTACCTGTTTTTCCCATTGTCGACTTGACACAACACACCACCACTGATCCCGCCTTCAGACACAGGCCCTACAGGAATTACAAAGTCGCAGTCCTCCAGCCAAGATCCACCGTCGATATTAAAAACTACGAGATACGGGCGCATCGTTAAACCACCGGTACGCTTCGCTAGGGAGGGAGCCATGTAGCGGCGCGCTCGCAGCTCCCACCCAGCCAGCTGAATGATGACAGCGCAGCGCGGCGGAAATATTTATATCACCTCTGCACGCCGCGCACCGCACTCCTCTCGCGCGCACCGCACACCCCTCGCTTAACCGCGCTTACCGCCCGCACCTCTGCCCGCAAGCTCGGTGCATTATTATAAATATTGTGAGCGTTCGAAATAAATTCATTCGAGGGTGAAGATCCTTTATGATCGCCTGAACCTCAGAGGCTCTGACGAGAGATAAAGGAGCTGAAGTCGGAGGTAGGGAGGCTAAACGATCTACTTCATTGATCACGGTATCGAGGTGAACTGGATCGACAGGGTCAAGACTGGATGAGCACTGGGCTTCGAGGCTTTCGGCCAGACAGTTGGCCTTTTCCTCGTCTTCGAAAGCGGGGTTTTGGTTCGGGCGGTTGAGAGGTGGCATGACAGAGATAGTATCTGCTTTCATTGATCTAGCCAATTCCCAGTAAGCTAGGTGGCTTGGCTTGACCCTTGAGAGCAGACTGTCAAATTCTTGGTTGCGATAATCGCTGATGCGTTTCTTAACTTGGGCTTGGAGGAGACGTAGTCTTTGACGGTTAGTGGTAGTGGGCCAAGAACTGTAATGTCTTGTCGCTGCGTTCTTCTCCGTGATCAACCGTCTCACATCATCTGGGAGGTCCCAGCGACGATTTCTCATCGCCGGAGTCGCTGAGGGCGGTAGTGACATGGTTGGTCAGGGAGTCGACTGCAACGGAAATATCATCGGGGGACTGAATATCTTCTGGGATTCTATCCAAGTCGGGAGAATGGATAGACTCGAGAGCTTTCCCGAGTTTAAACCATTGAACCACGGTCTTGGTAGGGGGTGAAGTGACAGAGGGCTGGCCTAAGTGCATGAGCACAGGGCGGTGGTCTGAGATAAGCTCGTGTAGCGTTTCTATAGAGTGCAACCGAAGGGTTACGTTCTTTAGCAACGCCATATCTAGTATGTCGGGTCTGTGAGTCACTACGTCAGGGTAGTGGGTCGGGGTTAAGGGTGGAATTACGTCGATGTTGAGAGAGTCGGCTGTGATTTCAAGCTGATGGCCATTGGGATGGGTAGTGTGGCAATTCCAGAGGACATTCTTACTGTTGAAGTCTCCAGCCATAATGACGGAGTTTCCCAGTGAGAGGAGGGCCTCTATATCAGTCTTGATAAGAGGTTTGGATGGAGATAAATAGCAAGATGCTATAGTGAGCGATTGATGACCGGTCATCCCTAGTCTACAGACGGATGCTTCTAGGTAAGTCGTGGTAGGAGGGTCGAGCGGAATGCAGTGCAAGGACCTCTTATAGTAGATGGAGGTACCGCCGTATGGGCGGCCGATTCTATCATTTCTGATCAGTTGGTAATTAGCAATCCTTGGATTGCTGTGACCAGGTTTCAAGAGTGTCTCTTGCACTAGCAAAACGTCAACGTTATATTTGGACAGAAATACACTAACGAGATCGCGTTGGTGTTTAAGGCCGCGAGCGTTGAAAAACGCAAGCGTAACGGAGCGGGGTTTTAATCTTTCCTTTTGTACTACCATAATGATTATACAAGAGGAAGGAAGTTAGGGGATTAGAGAGCCACGAGGATCTCTTTGTTGGCACTCAGGAAGGAGGCCTTCTGGAAAGGGTCATGAATTAAACTAAGGTCTTTCATGAACCTGTCGATCCTGTCTAGGTGTATAGGACTCCTAGCAGGGGGCGATCGAGGCGAGAATGCGGGTGTGGGACGCAGAGGCGGGGTTGTGGGCGTAGCCAAACGGGCTCGGCCGGTGTTGGGCAGGGGCTTTTCCCAAGCGTTGGGAAATGGAGCCCTCTGGGAGTCCATCGCCATCTTAGGGGTGGTTTTGGTGTACTGGGGAGTTTTTGAGGGAGCAACACGCCCCGGGGCCCGTTTTGCCACCATTTTGTTAGCCCGCGATGCCATGGGGCATCCGCGATAGTTCGCGGTATGACCAATGACGCCACAGAGAATGCAAGCCGGTGGCTCGACGGTTTCCCGGGTGCGGTTGCATTCAGCGGTGCCGTGGTCACCCAGACACTTGACGCAACGAGGTCGGGCGTAGCAATTACGCGCAAAATGGCCATAGAGTTGGCATCTATGGCACTGGGACGGAGTACCATTACGGTGGGGAGGCTCTACGCGGAGGCCAGATAGGTTGTTGACCATTTTTAGGTCGAAGGTGGCTTTGCCGGCTGGTGTGAGATCCAGTATCACGAGCACCAGTTCATAAGCTCTCCGGGACGAACAGCTGACCATGCGATGAACTTCCCTGACGGGGAAGTTCTGTGCAATGAGATCGGACTTTATTGCGTCCGTGCTGATTTCCGCGGGAATGCCGCGGATCACAACACGGAGCATGCGTTCGTCCTCTAAAGCATAGGTATGGTAACCTATGTTTTCTTCCCGAAGGAAGGAGGTGAGGCGACGGTGGTCTTGAGAGGACTGTACCTGGACTTTGATACCGTCCTTGGTACTGCGGGCGTGGGTGAAGTGAATGTTTCTTGCCTTGCAGACAGAGGAAACCTTGTCCCACTTTTCCTTCTGGCGGAGGAAGATAGGAGGTGGGGCCTTTTCCTTTTTCGCGGAAGTAGTCCCCGCGGAAGAGGAAGGGGTCGAAGTGGCCTGTGATTAGAGGCCGGATTAGGGCTTGCCATATCGGCAGGGGTTTTTTTCGCCTTGGAGGTTGGAGGCTCCTTGGCCGAGTTGGTGGTTCTCTTCCTCTTTCCTTGGACTACAGTGAAGCTGGAGTCTTCGTCAGAGGAGGAGATATCTGGTTCAGAACTGTCGATATCCAACACCATATCGATGGCGGATTCGTAGTCCTGGGAGACCGAGGGAGGGGTAAGAGCCAGAGGGGCCGGGAGGATTTGACCTGAGGTCGGGACGGGGCTTACAGCCAATGGGCCGGAAGCAGGGAGAGGTGCCTGAGGGGCCTGGGGTGCCTTAGGGGAGGGAATTGCCTTAGGGGCCGGGGATTCCGCTGTTTTACGCGAGGCCTCACGGGAGGCCTGGGGCACCGGGATTTTAGGGGCGGGTGCCTGAAGGGCCATGGGGTTTATGTCCAGAAGGGACGGAATGATCCTTCGAGGATCTTGGTGCGCGAAAGAGGTTCCTGCGGGTATGTCGAAAGACCCGAGGATAAGCGCAGGAGAAGTCAAATATGCCTGTTGCACAAGAAACTCGAGAGTTTCCCAGGTCATATGACTAGTCTCCATGCGGGGCGGCAAATGCCCCGATTTTCGGGCTTTAGAGCCCATCTCGCCGGGGGGATACACCCGGGAGGTGAGGTGGTGCGTGACCCTCCCCGTCGGGTTAGACAGGGAGGGGGTGAGGCCTCACTGTCCTACCTAATAGTGCGCCCTTTTGTCTCTCTTACGGGACAAAAGGGGTGTGTCCTAACCGATATCTGGCGTCGACGAGGGGAGACCCCAAGGCCGGTGGTGCCAGACCCAGCCGGATTGTAGCGTTCCTCTGAGGGAGGAAAACAGGCGCTCCGGGTCCACGCCCAACTTGGTTCGTTGGCACTGTTAAGTATCCCCAAGTTAACCACTAAGCGTGGATTTTCGCTTTCAAGTCAAAAGAAACCAGGATTGTCCTGAAAAGGACAACGCCCTCTTAGAGAGCTACGTCGAAACAAAAACGAAGCGCAGGCGCACTGAAAAGTGCGTACTGGCAAGAGCCAGTCACCCGATGCGACGCGCAGACTGGAATGCGCGTCGGCGGCTGCTGCGGCTTCGGGGGTGGGGCTTGCGGCCGGCGCGTGGTCCGGAGTGTGGAGGTCCGAAACGTGGTCCGGCGCGTGGTGCGTCCTGAGCGGGGCTAGGAGCGAGCGGAGCGGAGTGTTGGACTGGGCAGGACTGGACTGTTTTGTTTTTCAAAAACCGACGTTGTGCCGACGGTCTTAGCAACAAGCTACTCAAAAGGTTCCCTGTTGCCCTCATTTACCTCCTAGTCAGCATCTTTAATGCAGCCATGTCCACTTGCTTGTTTCCTGATGCTTGGAAGACAGCCATCGTCATCGGCATACCTAAACCAGGCAAAAAGGCTACGGAGCCTTCTAGCTACCGTCCCATTAGTCTCCTCAGTGCTCTGGGAAAAATATACGAACGACTCCTTCTAAATTGTCTCTGGTCCCATGTGCACGAGCTCAACCTCTTACCCGATGAGCAGTTTGGCTTTCGAGCTAGACACTCTTGTCCTCAGCAAGTGCTCCGCATCACGGAGCACGTGCTATCCAACTTTCACCATACCTGGCCAGCAGGTACGGGAGCCATCTTTCTCGATGTGGCGAAGGCTTTTGATAAAGTCTGGCACAACGGCTTGATCTACAAGCTTTCCCAATTCGGAGTGCCAGACAGACTCGTGCTCATCTTACGAGACTATCTTCAAAATCGAAGCTTCCGCTATCGCGTGGAAGGTGCACTCTCCAGCCCTCGGCCTGTCCGAGCCAGAGTCCCTCAGGGCTCTGTCCTCTCCCCCCTCCTTTTCACGCTGTACACCAGCGATATCCCTCGGCACCATCAAGTCGAGTTTGCCCTATTCGCAGACGACACAGTCATATACACATCTGACCGGAATGCCGGCCGGGTGTGTATAAGACTGCAAGCTGCCGTCAACAAACTAGGTGCGTGGTTTCGAAAATGGCGCATAAGATCCTTGTATAAGACCCATCATGACATACGCTTCCGTAGCGTTTGCTCATTTCAACTCAATTAAGACCCTTCAGGTAGTCCAAAACCGTTTCATGCGCAGAGCCACTGGTTCACCATGGCATGTGCGAAACGTCGACCTACATCGTGACTTAGATCTCGAAACTATAGCCGAGATCATGAAGCGCACCTCCCGACGGCATTATGACTCGGCTCCCCACCATACGAACCGACTCGTCTCTACGATCCCTGATTATCCGATTGATCCACCGATTAAACGTTCCCTCCGTAGACCAAGACACGTTCTTGGTGATCCCGATGACTTGATCACCGCCGCTAACGAGGCGGCGACCCAGTCATCCAGTTCGGACAGAGTAAACACTCCACAGATACACCGACCTCACCGGCGCGGTCGAAGACGTCTCTCCGTTCCCGCCCTAGTTGGGCCGTCCCCCCAGGCAACAGCCCAAGCCGAGGTCCGTACCTAAGTGGTGCCCTTGCGTTTGTTGCCAAAAAACCTAAATATTTTTAGGTCGAGTGCCATCAGCGCTCGCCAAAAGTCCGTGTAACGCTGTCACGGGTTGTTAAGTGGGTGATAGACGGGCGAGCAAGTACGCGTACTTATGGCTCGACGACCTTTTTCGCTCGTGTGTCACCGTAAGTACGCGTACTTTACAACCGCCGAGTAAGTTCGTCGGCGATCCAACCGATTTGAAATCTTACTCGTAGCTCGTCTTGGCTCGTACGTGTGGCAGCACTGCGAGCCGCGAGCCGCCATTTTGTTTCGCCAGTCCGTGGACGCGCACGCTTGTTTAAATTGCAATTTTTGTTAATTTTGATTCAGAAATTTCTCAAAATGTGTGATTTTCGAACTTATTCGCATGAACTGCTAACCGAATTTATAGAAGCTTTCCGAAATAACCCTTGTCTTTGGAAAATTAGAAGCAACGACTACAAAGACAAAAATTTGAAGCTTCAAGCATACAATAATTTATTAGAAATTATACGGAAGGTAGAAAGAGATGCTACGATTGAGAACGTCAAGAAAAAAATTAATTCATTAAGGGCTGGGTTCCGAAAAGAACATAAAAAAGTGCAAGATAGCAAGAAGACAGGTTCAGGAACTGACCAGGTATACGTGCCAAAATTATGGTATTACAGCTTGAATTTCTCAAAGATCAAGGCCAAGGTAAGTTTAATTATTTATTAAAGAATTTCTCTATACACTATTATATTATACGTGCGTATTCTTTGTTATGCCTGTGCCTAAATTAGGTAGGTACCTAAAATAGAGTACCTATTATTGCACTTTGTTTCATTACAATAATGACATTGTGATGTTGAACATTAAAACCAAAAGTTAATTTAGAGGGTTTTTATTTAATTACAGGTGAACAATCAACTGACAATATAGACAGCAGCGAACAGGAGACAGCTAATGATAATGAAAATACATTTGATGCTGAACATAGTGAAAATGATACCCAGGTAAAAATACTATTATTATATCATTCTTTGTTGCCATGACACTGCACCACTAGTATTAAAGTAGGTTTCATACTTTTCTCTGATAATTTTTGCATTTTGAGTGGGGTTACGACGATGTGTTTGTTGTAGTGACTGTAATTCTCCATTTTGTGGTCTCGGCCCCAATTCAATAGTTCCATTTTCGTGATTTTCACTATCAAAGTGCTGATGTGGACTGTAAACTTGTCTTACTTTTTTCCTTAAAAAAATGTGCAATACACAACATGCCAAAACTATTTTGTTAATATTGTGCACACTGGTATTTATAGGCGATCGAAAAATGTGGAATCTTGCCGCCAGAATTCCAAAAATATTTTCTATAATTCTTCTAGCCCTGCATACTCTATAATTGTATATCCTCTTACTTGAGCTAGCCTGTGATTGCCTTTGTGGGTACGGTTTCATAAAATCTGTCCTCAAAGCATAAGCCTCGTCGCCAATAAATACATAAGGCAATTCTTCTGAATGTCCGCTTGGTTTTCTGGGGCTAGGAAGATTTAAGCGCTTGGAATTCAATCTTTGAAAGAATGTAGTTTTTTGTAATACACCTCCATCAGAAATACGTCCATTTGTTCCAATATCTACATAAATAAATTCATAATTTGCATTTGCAATTCCCATAAGTACAATACTGTGATACCCTTTATAATTAAAAAAAAGTGAGCCGGCTCCGGCAGGAGGGACTATAGCTACATGTTTCCCATCGACGGCTCCTAAACAATTTGGAAATTGCCATGTACGCTCAAACTCTTCAGCAATTGCTAGCCATTCTTCTTCTGAACTCGGGAACTGTAACAAAAAAACCCATAATTTAGTATAAATGATATCATTTTTATTTACAGAGTACCATTTGCAACGTGTCATCACCCGCGACACCTGCAACATCTGCTGCTTCATCTGCACGTCGTAAGCGACACGGCAATGCCGCCATTGAAGACACAATATCGTTAATAGGTAAAAGATTACAAAACCCAGATGATGAATATGATGCTATAGGAAAAAATGTCGCAATTAAACTCCGCAACATGACTGCTATTCAACAAGGCATAGCTGAAAAGCTCATCAATGAAGTTATTTTTTTGGGACGGTTTGAAAAATTAACATTCAATACAAGTATACATAATCCAGTTCCAGTCCAGGTACCCCAAAGACCATTGATACACATGCCAGCTGTTCCAGTCCAGCTGCAAGAAACACAAGCATTTAACTTGACACAAGACTCGCAAACTATTAGTATCCCGGACACCCTGGTTGAATATTTAAACTTTAATAATAATAACTAAAAATAAATAATATAGTACGTTACATTTGTATATGTTCAAGAGTAAATTTATTTGTTAAGCATTAATGTTAATGTGCCATTGCAAAATAAAGTCTGATTATTTGTACTGAGTTATTTTATTTATAAAGTATGTAATAAATGATACATACCTTCAAATATGTTTTCAGTGCAGAGTAGATTGCGTCACATGTCTCAGGAATTATGTACCCCAATGACTGTCTTGATATCGCTGACGAATACATTACATCTTTATATGTTCCACCAGTTATCAAAAATCGTAATGTTGCACTTAAACGTTCATGCGGTGAAATAGCTTCTCTCATGCAAGTATCCTGTTTAGCTATAATTGGTGTGACTAAACACAAAAGTTCTTCATACACAGGCTCAGGCATTCTGAAATAATTCTGGAAATCTTCCTTCTCTTCACGTAACTCTCTTACTTAATTCACATGTGATAAACGCTCTCTTTTTGTAAGCCAGTTCTTAACCCACACTTTTCGCCTTCGTCTATTGTTTTTAGTTTTTGAAATGTAATACGATATAATTCCTAAATAACACAAAGCTTCTTCAGTGGACGACATCGCGATACGGTATGAGTAAGTTGGCGCGTGTATCGCCGACGTCGAGCCAAGTAAGTTCGCGATCTTAAAAACCGCAGACTTTAAGTTCATACGTCTATCACCATCTTTAGACAACCTAACAGCATTAGTCCATTCAGCATTCTCAACACTCTTTCACTAGGTATCTACCTATACATAACTAGTCTAGGAAACTCCCTAAACATGGTTTCCATACTAAAACATAATTAAAAATCTCTTTATTTATGTTAATAGTTATCGCTTGGAATATGATCTTAGATAAGTAACAAAAACAACCAACAGAATAATAGCTGGAAGGCTGCCCTGCTGCAAAAGGTTGGGCTGGTTGTATGGGTAGTTCCGGTTCAGTCTCTGGCAAAGCTATTCCCTGAAAAAAACATTTATTGTGATTGGTGATTTTTCAAAAGCAATGTAGATACTTACACAGGAAGGTATCTACTTATGGGTATACTTTTGACGTAGAATAGCTATTGAATTGACTAGGATATGATGACAAAGAGTATCTAAATCTATAAAACAAACAAACCTATTTAAGAACACAAGATGACTTACCTCTAGCCATCTCTTAAATGAACCATTAGAATTGCGGTCATTATATTTAATAATTAAATAAAACAAACATACAAATAAGTTATAACAAGGAACTAGGAGGCAACAATTTGAAAATACATACTATATTTCTATTATATATATTATTCCCGCAATTAACGAGACTTTAAATAGAGGTAAAAATAGCGGGTAATTTTTTCGTGTATTTTTATACTACTCGTGTATAAAAACAATATTTCCTTTTTAAATCCTTTAACTTTGAGTTATCAAAGACTAACTCGGAGCTGGATATTTATCTCGAAATTACATTTTTTATCGTTACAATCTAACACATCCTCCATTTTAACGGGGCATTTGACGCTAATAGTAGCGTATTGAACCTTTAAGTCCAATAACTACGTAGATAGTCTAAATATTTTTAGGTTATAATAATAATAATATATTTATTTGTTCAGACAACATTAGTCCATGCATGGTGTTAGTATGCACTCAAAACTAGGTTAGTATTAAAAAACCATCAGTGATTTAGTCCTCTGTATGAGTTTCCCCACCAGATGGCATTTATAATAATTAGCAATCGCGGTCAGGAGGCTGTGTATATGTTATCAATTTAATTTAATACATCTCATTCTTTGTTTTGTATAATATGGTCCTCAAACATATTTCGTGTATGCATTTTGTTCCAAACCAGACCAAAACTGTATTTTAAATTTGTTTGTAACGTTTATAAATAAAATAAAAATAAAACAAACATAACATTATAATGTTTTTGTGATTTAAGTACTTACATAAAATACGAACTTACATAACATATTTTTGTCGTTTATTCAATTCAATACATTTACATTAAATTATGTTATTATTATTTGTTTATCCAATGCGTTCTTCGAATATTATAATTATGTTTCTGGACAATTTACAATAAATAGCAATAAATTATATAATACTAAAATAAGGGATAAGATCCACATTAATTTTATTTACACGACATGCTTTTAATATATAATTAGTGTCCTTCATCAATAGTCATGGTCATCGTGTTAGGCTCGTACGTGTGGTCGATCATTCGGTTACTGATGATGTGTTTGTAAACGAAGGCTGACTTCCTGGGGGTGCGAGTGCGCGCTGGGTCAGTGAAGTCAACATTGTAGAGGCCGAAAAGTTCACTGAAAGAAGAGTAAAACTATTAAAACATTTGAATTGCCTGCTAATAAAAAGTTGTGACAAGAAGTTGGTTATTTTTAACCGACTTTATCAAAAAGGAGGAGGTTCTCAATTCGTCGGTATCTTTTTTGTATCTATGTTCACCGAGTACTCTAAAACGGCTGAACCGATTTGAAAAATTCTTTTTTTGTTTGAAAGGGTATACTTTACAGGTGGTCCCATATAAATTTTATCAAAATCGGTCGAGCTGAAAAATCACCGAAAATCTAAAAATTGTATACATCGATGATGTTTTCATGTACTTCGATACCTCGCTGTCTCATTGGAGCAGTGCGTCTATTTGGCCTTCCCATATTATATGTATACAAAATACATCTACTTTCCACTAAAAATGTATTATAGGCTCAAATTTCATTCAATGAAGTCGGTTTCTTTTTAGTTTTTAAAACGTAATTATTATTGGAGCCAACGGTTTGTTTACGGATGCACCTACACTGATACCCGCACAAAAATATAGAAATAAGTTAGGTATGTTTTACGAAAAACGAATACAAAAGAGTTATTTAATTTCATATGTGTCGAATTAATAATCATCCACGTCTATTTACAGAGTCCACGGTCTAGTTTTTAACCTATATATTAATGTCCTAAAGCAAGGATAATTGACTAGCGATAGGTCTTCGAGATAGGTTACCAACGAGTCTTCGAGATAGTTTTCGAGATAGGTATCAGTACCAACTATAGGTAGGCAGGCACTCACTTGTAACCTTCCATCCACTCAAAGTTATCCATCAGACTCCACGCCATGTAGCCTTTGAGCTGAATTCCAGCGTCCAAGCTGTCCAAAACGCTCTCCAAAGCAGCTCTGTAGTACGTGATCCTGTCATCATCAATCAGGTCACGACCTGGGCTGATGGACCAGCCATTCTCGGTGATGTAGAAGACAGGGCCGTTGTATCTCTCATTAAGATGGGTAAGGCTGTTAAGAATGCTGTTTGGTGCAAGCTGTGAAACAATAAAATCGATTTATAAAATCGTGAGGTTTCCGTTGCTGGCTAATTTACAGTCTAAGCCGTAGGTCTCTGAGAACTGAAACTCAGAGAACTCAGAAACTTGTCCGGATCGAACTCCGGAACTAGTAAACCAATTTTTATAAAACCTGTGCGTAATATGGTCAAATTTACAATATATCATAGTTTGTATTTCGATTTTTGAGCTGAAAATATTTCATTGCAAATTAAATAGTTTCTAAAGATGGCAGTATAAGTTAACTTTAACAGAACTACGGAGCCACAGCAACCCGTGGTAGTGCCAACTATTAGATAACAACTTACGGTCAACCACGAAGAAGCTGAAGGTGTCCACTCTTCAGGAACAATGGTGGAAGAACCAGTGTCGACAACCGTTGTTGGTTCAACATCTCCGTAATCGTAAGCGAAAGCCAGGAATGAGGTGTAATGGTTGACGCCGAAGAAGTCAGCGGATCCGCGTATGAATTCTTTCTCTGCTTCGCTGAATGTAGGCATACGGGAGTGAGAGTAGCCCTGTTGAACGCTCTTCTTTGCTACAACTTCAGATAGCTCTTTTGGAAAACCACCTTCTTTAGAAAAGATTGGTTCGGCGTAGATTCCCCACTGAAAGCAATATACACATACACACATACTCGTACGTACATACATACATATAAATAAATCAAATTGAAGTGTCTGTAATGTCAAAATGTCAGCTTTTTACTAAATGTATAAGATAATATAAACGGTACACTTATAATAAAAAAACTCTATATAATGTTTTGTGTGTCTGATCTGATTGTTCCAGCTAACGGCTTGACCAATTTAGACGGGTCATTCCTGGCAGATAGCTAATGTTGGAGTAAACTACTTACATATGATGTAGCCAGGCTACTTCTATTTAAGACAAAGAAACACCGTTCCACGCAAAAAATAAAATAATTGTGAACAAAACCCGATTCAAATAGAGAAGTATAATCATTATATTTATATGAAATTGCATGCGATATAAAAGAAGGTGTCGACGAAGTCGTATGTGGTGGTTACATTAGTAAAGTTTATATAATAGGCATTTCAATTTCATAAATATATATTATTTTCAGTCAGGCTTCAGAATTTTATCAAATCTTTATCATGCAATCGCTCACACGCAAAGCGATAACCAAAACATCTTATAAATAACTAAGCCATTGATAAATCAAACAAATCAATCAATCACAAGGTCATCATCGTGCTTCTACTTATCGCACAAATCTAAACACAGTCGCATTAATAGTTTTCCTTACCTCACCCTGTCGTCTTAATTCAGCTGCGAGTTTATCTTCATCAGAATCAGTCATAGCTTCGAACCAGTTAACGCTAATAGTGATACCGCATTGTCCGCCTTGTTCAGACTTAAACTGATCATTATACAAATGATAAGCCTTGGCATGGGCCATCAGAAGGTTCTTTGCACAGATGTAAGTTCCAACAGCAGTCGCATTGAGCGCTGGAGCTTTAGTCGTAGCACCGTATCCTTCAAAACAGATCTCTCTAGGCTCATTAAAAGTAATCCAGTGTTTAACTCTATCCCCAAAGCTTTCATATACAACCCTCGCGTAATCTTCAAACCACTCAGCTACTAGAGGATTCGTGAAACCTCCTAAGTCTTGTAGTTTCTGGGGTAGGTCCCAGTGGTACAACGTGACCATAGGTGTGATGTTGTATAACAACATTTCGTTGATGTAGTTGTTGTAGAAATCAACGCCAGCTTGGTTAACGTTGTTGGACATGCCATTTGGCAGTATTCTAGACCACGATAAAGAGAAGCGGTAGGCATCTAATCCCAGTTCCCTCATCATCTCAACATCTCTCCTGTAGTTGTGGTAGGTATCCGCAGCGATGTCTCCATTGCTTTGGTCAGTGATGACCGTAGGATTAGAGTGTGTCAGACGGTCCCAAATATTTTCCCCTTTGCCTGTAACACATTTAATTCGGTTAGGTCAGCAATGGCCTCAATTCTGTTGACACCAACCTAACTAATTTTAGCTAAAATTAGGTTTTGAACTGTCAAATTAACCTTTGCTACCAACTTATCCTAATTTAATTTTATCTAACTTAATTAAGCGTTCCTAATTTAGTTAGATGGTACCAACCGAATAGGTTTTACAAATGCTAACTAAATATATTTTAGACAATTCCTAATTTTAGAAATGAACCAACCGAATTGACACCATTTACTACTTAATAATAGTTGTTGTCGAGCCAAAAGGTCTGATACGTGATGATGGTAATGAGAGAGAGGCCTGATAGTATGACTCTTATCTCTTGGAAAATGGATCTGTCGGGAACTTCCGTTAGAGCTAGTGCGGCGGTTGAATGTGCCGAGGACCTGAAAAAGCGCAAATATGCCCGGTCTTGATGGAGCCTACACATTTGAGCCTTTTGAAGTCAAGACCCTGGGCCCGTTGGGAACAGAAGCCCAACGGGGTTTCTTCGCGTTATCACGGGGTCTTATAGAAACATCGCGTAGCCAAAGAGCTGGCTCCTATCTGGCCCTGCGTTTAGCGTGATGCCGCCAGTGTCTTGGGGACACTGCCCTCTGGCAGTAATCTGGATCAGTTGAGAGCTATATATAGATCGTTTTAAACGGTTCTTAGATAGCTTAACTGTTTTATCATTGTATATTATGTATATTTCTGTAATTCACTTATTAAATGTTTAATCTTAATAATAATTTAGTCAATATATTTGAAAGAATTATGATCAAGGAAAATAATAAAATCTAACCATCATCATTCCACCCTCCTTCAATTTGGTACGATGCAGTAGCAGTCCCGAATAAGAAATCATCAGGAAACCGTCTTTGCTGTTTCGGAGAACGAGCTTGGCAGCACACAGCTGCAAATAAACTGGAAAATAAAACGACATTGAAGCAATTGTTGAGGTCATTCTAGTTAGATTACAATAACAACCGTTTCACGTTTAGATGGTTGGTAGGTCTTTAGCCTGTCTAATAAATACTGAACTACTTTCTTTTTTATAATTATAACACATGTGTTATAATTATAATAAAGGACGCTGCCCTTTGGCAAAGAACCGGACCGGTTCTCGGATACCTATCTAAATATATATCGTTTTAAACTGTCCCTAGAGAGTTCAACAGTTTCAAGTGTATTTTATATTATTAATAGATGACCCGGTGAATTTCAAACCACCTAAAATTGATTTCATTGTCAAATAATAGGTCCACCATGAACATAATTTGTTGAATCAAATCTGAAGTGGGATTTAGCATACCAAATTACTAAAAAAAAACAAAAGAATACAAAAAAAAATTCAAATCTGTCGAGCTATTTACGAAATTTTACGAGACTAGCGCACGGTAATGGATTTTTATGAATTTAGATGTATAGGTAAGTGCATAAAATTATAAATGAAATAGATAGAAGGTATTATTGTAGGAAGTCCAAAATAAATTTAAGAAATAATAAATAATCATACCAAAGTGTCACAGCTATCTTCATTGTGTACGGTACTGAATGTAGGAAAATCTCAACCGCTTCTTATATAGGTACAGGCAAATGATATCTTTATCACAGGGAGAGGCACAGAGTAACAATGGCCACTTGAGATTACGTCAGTATTTGTGATCTACGTACTAACTCGTAACAGTATCATAACATACTACATTAGGTACTATAGATTACTTTATTATTCAGCGATCTGAACCCTCAATCTGTAGATAGTTGAAGAATTACGCGTAAAAATTAAGGCGATGACCTCAATTTTTAGCACTTTTAAATAAAAATTATCTTATGCCAAACATTGTTATTGTTGCGACGTTTCTGTATAAAAGTTATTTCGTCTTCATTAATTTTTGTGTATATGAAAAATGAAAAATGTTTATTTTCTGTAGCCAAAATATTAAAATAAAAACAAGGTTTTCTTTTAAGTATAAAATACTTGTGTTAGAAAACCCCGCTCTTCTATATCCATTATATAAAGTAATGTATATATTTTTACTTAATTAAAAAGGTAACTTTAAAAAGAATATGACTCTGTATAAAGGTCATAGTGCAATGTACTATAGATAATGTTAAAAATATTTAAAACACTGAAATAGGTGTGGTATGAAGTTATAACAATTATATTATGAATTAATTTATCCATAAGTAGGTAATATTTACTTACCCATATATTTTTTATAAACACAGGTTTCACTTACGTCTTAAAATAATACGTCAGTAAAACCCGTGCTTATCAAATGTATATTACAACTCACGAAAGTTTGGAAAGTGAAATGCACCTACCTATATATTGTTTTCATGAAGGTAAAATTTTGAAAATCAATATAGCGATTAATTCCAGTTTGGTACACGTTCGTAACTAGTTATATATTAGATTTTTTTTCACTGTTTTATTACCAGTTATTAAACAAGACTTAACCCAACAATCCCTAACCGACATCCAGATGCTAGATAAGGCGCGAAAAAGTGCCGAGCGGTAACGGGCTGCCGCGCTCGCCCCATTTGATTATAAACCTAATTTACATGTTTACAGTCTACTTTTGTAAGGAGAAGTTTACTGAGTTACGTTCTTTGATATATTATCTACATTCTGAACAAAAAACATTGCATCATCTGTGTTCGTTTAGTATTTTATGTGTATTCCCGTATCGCGCCTGGTCTGTAAGAGTTCAGTGACCTTTGATTGTGATTCGATTGTTATTTGATAGTGGATTTACTGGATTTATCGGTGGTAATGGTTGTTTATTATTACAAAAACTGTTTATTCTGCTCATTATAAGTATTTTGGATAATCGATTGTAAGAAATACATAGTAATAACTTCTAGATAAGACGCGAAAAAGTTCGTTGCCATGCTACTGATTTCGAAGTAATTTATTTATATTATTTATTATTAAATATAGTATTTGACTAAACACGCTATTTTATGCCTGATAGATAGGTAATATATCAATTAGTACATTGTTGTTTACAGAATGATAAAATATGGTTTGGTTGTAGAGTTATTACATATTTTGTACAATACAGTATTTTTGAGTATTTTTGCCGCCACCTAGTCTAGTCTAGACTCTAATTTTGATGAAATTTTGAGAAAAGTGTTTAAAGATTTAATTTCTATTTTTATAACTAGAACCTCTTAGCCATGTATGGTCCTGGTATACTGGACAAATTAGCACTGGCGATTCGGCGGCCACTGCCGCGGCATTTATAAAACAGTGAAAACAAATCTTCATATATAACTAGTTATGAAATCTTAGTTAAGAACGTGGACCAAATCATAATTCTGGCAGATAGTAAATATTTCTAACAAGAACTACCTACGTCAGTTTACGCATTGATAATGCTTTTCTCAACATTAATAACTTGCCCGAAGCAACTAACCATGAAGCCATTTTCGTTGTAGATGATACAACTTTTCGTATCATAGTTAATTGCAAACTAAATTTGAACATGACACCTGTAAAACTATTACTGACATATTAACTTGGCTTGGTAATAATAACTTAAAGTTGAATTGACTAAACAACATTTTTATTCAAACGTTTCCAACAATTACTTGACATTAAATATAATCATTCTAAAATTTAAAAAGTTTATGAAGTTACTAGGCATTTATCTGGCTAAAAATATAAGTTGGAGAATACATATTGATAAGGTGAAATCTAAGATCAGCAGATACGCGTACGTACTCAAAAGAATTCATGAGATAGCATACATAAAAGTATCTCTTAGTGCATACCATGGTTATATCGGTTCAGCTCTATAATATGGCTTCTTATTATGGGGAAACAATTTTAAAACTGATAAAACCTTCAGAGCCCAAAATAGGTATATTTGATCCTTATATGGAAAGAAACCTGTATTTCAAAAAATCTGTATGTTGACCTTTCCGTGTATATAAATCATGCAGCAGAGTTTGTTAAGCAATATCCTGAACTGTTTAAAACGAATCAGGACTTTCGCACTAAGCAACTACGGGATATATACAACAACAAACTGCACTTTCCAAATACACTCGAGAGCAATGAATCCGGGTCACTTAAAGAAACCTATAAATCTCGGAAACTAAGAATGCTAGCTTCATAAAATAAAATGAGCTAGGGAGCTAGGGAGATGCGTAAAACAACGAAACCCTCCCCCTCCTAGCTCCCTAGTCCCAAGCATGCTCGATCGGGTTGATATCCGGGCTGCACGAGGAGGCAACACAAAGTATTAAAATTCAAGAAAATCGTAATTTTGTTTAATAATGTCATGTTTCCTATTTTTGTTTTAAGGCGAGATCAGCAGTTTTTTTTTCATTATGTAATTTTTAGTAAAAAAAAAATTTTTTTTTTTTTATTAATCTATACTTTCCCACTGCTGGGCAAAGGTGTTTCCTTCCAAGGCCAATTCCTTCCATTGGTCCCTGTCCCCGGCCATTTCCCACCAGCCTTTCTCGAAGGCATCGAGATCGTCACGCCAACGTTTCTTCGGCCTGCCCCGGCTACGTCGCCCATCTGCAGGTACCCATTGTGTGACGAGCTCTGCCCATCTGTCTGCACTCATACGACTGACGTGCCCCGCCCAACTCCATTTTAATTTGGCGGTCTTGTCTCCAACATCTGCGATCCCGGTCTTTGTGCGCAAAGTTGTATTGCGTACTCTGTCTGTCCTCTTCACCCCTAGCACACTACGCTCCATTGCTCGTTGGCAGATCTTGAGTTTGGACTTCTGAGATTCGGTTAAAGACCATGTTTCTGCACCAAAAAAATTTAGTGACTCATAAATTTTATTACTTTTTTTAAGGGGTATTATATTGTCTATTAAACACAATTTATTTCATTAAGCTAGCATTTTTAGTTTCCGAGATTTATAGGTTTCTTTAAGTGATCCGGATTCATTGCTCTCGAGTGTATAAACTAACTAATACAATGCCAAGCCAATACTACTTGTGTGTTAATAATAATAATAATAACTTTTTTTTTGCGACCACTAGGTTTTACATTAATTACACAAAAATTATTTATAAGCTGGAAGTATAAGGTCTAGGTTATATCTTGCGATAACCTAAGATACAACGGAAGGTCAGCCTGGTCTATTTTTGTGTCGTACGACTAAGTTGTGACCAAGTTATCATTAATACTATGCTACCAGATATGACCAGATTCAATAAATCGTTTATTTATTAAGACAGTGCCCCCAGCGAATAAACTTTTGCATGGAAAATAATACCCTCATTTTATCCCTATTTAATGGCTATCTGCACGTTAATTGAAGGAATAACAGTAACAGTTTTATAAGACATATGGTATGAATTTCAAATATTTTGCTATCTACTTCCTTATTTCAAATTGTTTTTAATGTTACTATTAGTTTTATAATTTAATTATTAAATATTATCTAAAATATTTAATAATCTTCTAAATTTGATGTCGTTTTAACTTGCACTTAAATGTTTTCTGATAAGAAAATCGTGATTTGAGCGCCGTGTCACAATCTTTTAGAGAGTCGCCTTAAGGGCAGATTTTAAGTAGTAACATACCCAATCATAATAATAAAAATAGTAATAATCTACACCAAGAATAATAATGACGACCTCTGTGGCGCAGTGGGCCAAGCCCCGCGTCTCAACGCAGAAGGTTGCGGGCTCGACTCCGGCTGCGGGATTTAAGTTTGTATGATTTGCAAGTATTTGTTTTTCTAATTACGGTTTTAAAACTAAAAAGAAAACCAACTTCATTAATATACAAAACATTTCATATTACGCTTTTTAGTATTTTATATTTTTTCTAAATTCGTAAACAACATTGGAAAGTCACAAGAAAGAAAAATACAGAAATTTAGTTTACCTGGATGAGATATTTTTTCCAACTATTTAGATTTAAAAAAATAACTACTAAACCGATTTTGATGCAATTTCTATGGGACCTATCGGAAAGTAGAATAATTTTCATATCGGTTCGTAAATGACAGAGTTCTCAAGTAACAAACATAAAAAAAACTTTTGAAGTCGGTTAAAAAAAATGAGTAGATAGTATATCAGTCATGTATCCATAATACAAGCGTACTTTGGGGCTAGATGATGCTGTGTGAAATGTCCGACATTATTTATTTATATTCTAATAACAATTGGGTATATATAATATGTCTGCGAGCTTGCGCCTGAGTAGGAACATTGACACATTTCATATTTTTTTAGGTCTAATTTATGAAGCAAAGAGAATTGTGATTTACCTACCTACTTTGATACATTGTGATATTCGTTCCTATAAGGTGGTAAAAAAAACCTAGTCAGTAAGTTAATTTTGTATTAATATAAAGAAACATAATTTAGAGTTAGTGTCCTTCATCAATAGTCATGGTCATCGTGTCAGGTTCGTACGTGTGGTCGATCATTCGGTTACTGATGATGTGCTTGTACACGAAGGCTGACTTCCTGGGGGTGCGAGTGCGCGCTGGGTCTGTGAAGTTAACGCTGTAGAGGCCGAAAAGTTCCCTGAAATTGCAATATCTACATTAGTCTTCTATTTCGTAATATGGTATCTGACTCCTGAATGTAAAATGTTGTCTATTACGTAATAAACTTCCAGACAAAAATGTGCCTAATTGACTAGTTAGTCTCGCTGGTGACCTAATTTAACGATGTCCCACTGAATTCCGACAACACACACCTTTGAAAGACTACTACATCGACAGACACTACTACGACATGCACTTGTTCGGCAGATAATTATTTCAACAGAAACATATCTTCTACATAAATTTGCTCTACATTGTAACAAAACAAATTGAGTTACGTTAGGTTAAGTTACATGGTATGCAAGGTCGGGTAACCTCCATCTGGTGCACCCTGGTAACACCGTGGGATACTTCGAGCACGAGGCATGACCTTGGTGTTAGCAACGTAGTGGCTCTATCCAGTGCCACCCACCGAGGTAAGATGGTGAATGCTAGCCCGACCCCATCTTGCCCCACTCAGGTGGATGACTTCAGGTGGATGACGGACTCATCCCAGGTTTTTAGTAGGTATGCCGCCTTTGGTCCAGGTGGAGCCTCCCACATAACCACCTAGCCCTGCCCAGGCCAGGGTTGTATCCATAAAGTATTTTCCGAGGTCATAAAAAATTAAAAGGATAGGTTATTTATTTATTATTTGACGTCTCGAAGCGTCACTACGAAGCGATGCCATCTGATGCCCTCTGTCGGAGGTATGTTTTTGTTGAAATAATTATTTGCCGAACAAGTGCATGTCGCAGTAGGGTCTGTCGAAGTAGTGCTTTCAAAGGTGTGTTTTGTCGAACTTTGTTTTTTCGAAGTAAGCGACGTGTTGAAAAAACGAACTGTCAAAATTCAATGGGACAGTCCTAATGAAGTCTATTTTACAATTTAACTTACGTGTATCCCTCCATCCACTCAAAGTTATCCATTAGACTCCACGCCATGTAGCTTTTGAGCTGAATTCCATTCTCCAAACAGTCCAAAACGTTCTCCAAAGCAGCTCTGTAGTACGTGATCCTGTCATTATCAATCAGGTCTCGACCTGGGCTGATAGACCAGCCATTCTCGGTGATGTAGAAGACAGGGCCGTTGTATCTCTCATGAAGATGGGTAAGGCTGTTAAGGATGCTGTTTGGTGCAAGCTGAAGAATAAAGAAAACAAACTTAGACATACCATTTATTGCATTATTGCTACAGCAGCCATTTATTGCTACCATTTATTGCTATAGCAGCCAGCATAACAGAAACTACAATTACAAATACAGAAACTGCCATGACAGGTAGACCACGACATAATTGGCCATAACGAACATAATAGGCCATAATGTTTGTAGGTAAAATATTCACCTACCTTCCACCTGTATACCTGTATACCTGTATACTAAATAATTTATTTTTATTTCACCACTGGAATACAGCTCAGTACTGGACTGGGTGTGTTTAGTTTAACTAGCTTAAACTGAACTTGCTAAAACTTATTTTTTATTTTAGTAATGTATAATGGTAGGATAGTTCTACTAGCTTCTAATTTATTGTAATTAAGGTATACGAACGAGTTTATGTTTTTAATTATTTCTTACGGTCAGCCACGAGGAAGCAGCAGTCATCCATTCATCAGGGACTGTAGTTTCAGAACCAGTGTCGGTGACCATGCTTGGTTCAACATCTCCGTGATCGTAAGCATACACCAAGCGTGCTGTGTAATGGTTAACACCAAAGAAGTCAGCAGCTCCACGCACGTATACCCTTTCTTCTTCAGTGAATGTGGGCATGCGGGAGTGAGAGTAGCCTTGTTGAGCACTCTTCTCTGCAACTACTGCTGCAAATTCCTTAGGGAAACCTCCTTCTCCAGAGAAAATAGGCTCAGCGTAAAGACCCCACTGAAAGACATGGAACACGTTTAAAACATTCCAAATATTTATCAAGCTTTTAAAAAGCGCAATGAAGAAACACGTTTTACTCTAATTATGCAATAACTTTGTAATTGTTTTGCTAAAATACTAAGATAACAATGAACAGTCGATAAACAAACTAATTAATGGTAGGTATAGTCGTAATAATTTGCCTTTAAAACCCTATTCATGTTAAGAAATGAACATATTTTTCAAGGAACAACAGGAAGGAGTAATAATTTCTTACATCAGCCTGTCGTCTCAGTTCAGCTGCCGTCTCATCCTCTTCTGAATCAGTCATAGCCCCGAACCAGTTTACGCTGATAGTGATTCCACATTGTCCTCCTTGTTCAGATTTGAAGTGATCATTGTACAGATGGTAAGCTTTAGCATGGGCCATAACTAAGTTCTTAGCACAGATGTAAGTTCCAACAGCAGTTGCATTAATAATTGGGGCTTTGGTCGTGAAACCGTAACCCTGGTAGCAGATCTCTTTTGGTTCATTAAACGTGATCCAGTTTTTAACTCTGTCTCCAAAGTTTTCAAAAACAACCCTCGCATAATCTTCGTACCACTCAGCTACTAAGGGGTTTGCGAAACCTCCTAAGTCCTGTAGTTTCTGGGGCAGGTCCCAGTGGTACAACGTGACCATAGGTGTGATGTTGTATAGCAGCATTTCGTTGATATAGTTGTTGTAGAAGTCAATACCAGCTTGGTTGACTTTATTGGACATGCCATCTGGCAGTATTCTGGCCCATGATAAGGAGAAGCGGTAGGCATCTAGACCAAGTTCCCTCATCATCTCAACATCTCTCCTGTAGTTGTGGTAGGTATCCGCAGCGATGTCTCCATTGCTCAGGTCAGTGATTACCGTAGGATTAGTGTGGGTCATATGATCCCAAATATTTTCACCCTTGCCTGCGAAACATTTCGGTATTCAGTATTCAGTAAACTTATTCATTTTGAATTATAAAACCTGGAAAAACCTGGGTAATTATGAGAATAACTAAAAAAACTTTACCATCTTCATTCCAAGCTCCTTCGATTTGGTAAGAAGCTGTAGCTGTTCCGAATAAGAAATCATCAGGAAACCGTCTTTGTTGCTTTATATTAAAGCTATAGCAGCTCACAACTGCAAACAGACTGGAAAAAAAATCGGTGCATTTGTGACCCACAATTATATTTAAATTCTCTCATAAGAGTTGGATTAATTGAATTTTAATGCAATTTCAATCGAGATACGTCGACAATCGTGGTCCCTCACGTCGATTGAGGATCTGTTAAAAACTCTTAAACAGCCCTGTGCCCTGCTTCATGTCTGTGTTCCATTTATCAAAAATAAAAATAAACGGTAAAAAAGTATTTTATAATATGATTTACCACAAAGTCACGGCCAGCTTCATTGTGCATCTACCTACCTCAATACCGACTGATATGAAAAAAAAGTCAACCGTAACTTTTATACTATTTATACGATTGGGTTTAGTGTACTAATCCTTATCACACAGGTAGTCACGTCTACCACTTGAGATTAGGATTATAGACTCTCTTAGGTGCGTCAATGGAGATTAGGTGTTCGTTTACTTAATATATGTCATGACATTGGAGATATTGAGGTCATAAACAAACAAACCAATTTCAAACTTTATAGTCTGCTTTAAGCATTACAGTTAGAACTACACACATAAAAAAAGTCTAAGCAACACCTATAAATTTTATATATTTTTGATTTTATAGATTTATTTTAAATTATTATTTTCTTTTTAAATTAAATGATATTTCTATTTTGTATTTGTATATTAAACTCAATAAATTTCTTAAAAAAAATGATTAATTACAAATAAAAGTTTGCTGTGAATCTGGGTACAAATTTGTATTATACATATAATAATGGTAAAAATTAACAAAAAAATGACTTCTGCGTTAAATTGGGCATTTATATTCAATCGAATACAGCGTGTTTCCTCCTCGGTTGTTTGAAACGATTCTGCATGTAGTCAATTAGGTTATTGAGGATACTACCTAGTGCCCACGACTTCGTCTGCGCAGGATTAGTACTGCGTGTAATTCTAACAGTTTTAGCAGCGCACGCCAGAATAGCTCGCAGATGGCAGAATTTTTTCCTACTTACTTGACACTTATTGTTATATTTTGGACAATTCACACAATATCTTTATAAATTATATGTGTTATTCTTTGTGTTATTTTATGCCTATGTGTTATTCTAATGTTTAAGCTATATTATTGTAAAATTTCATTAAAATCCATTCAGTTGTTTTTACGTGAAAGAGTAACAAACATACATACAAACTTTCACGTTTATAATTGTATAGTAAGGATGTCTGCGAGCTTCCTCTCAGGCGGAACTTTGACACATTCCATAACTTCTTTGGGTCTAATTTATGAAACAGAGAACCTACTTTCATACATTGTGATCGCCCCCTTGTAATACCTATAAGGAGGTAAAAAAAGACAAACAAACCTAGTCAGTAAATAATTTTTGTATTAATGTAAAGAAACATATTTGAGAATTAGTGCCCTTCATCAATGGTCATGGTCATCGTGTTAGGTTCGTACGTGTGGTCGATCATTCGGTTACTGATGATGTGCTTGTACACGAAGGCTGACTTCCTGGGGGTGCGAGTGCGCGCTGGGTCTGTGAAGTCAACGCTGTAGAGGCCGAAAAGTTCCCTGAAATTGCAATATCTACATTATCCTTCTATTTTGTAGTACCTATGGTATCTAACTCCTGAATGTAGGATGTTGTCTATTATGTAATAAGCATCCAGACAAAATTAAGTGCCTAATTGACTAGTTAGTCTCGCAGGTGACCTGTTTACGTCTATGTATACAATGTATCTTACGAGTATCCCTGCATCCACTCAAAGTTATCCATTAGACTCCAAGCCATGTAGCCTTTGAGCTGAATTCCATTCTCTAAACAATCCAAAACGTTCTCCAAAGCAGCTCTGTAGTAGGTGATCCTGTCATCATCAATCAAGTCTCGACCTGGGCTTATGGACCAACCATTCTCGGTGATGTAGAAGACAGGGCCGTTGTATCTCTCATGAAGATGGGTAAGGCTGTTAAGGATGCTGTTTGGTGCAAGCTGAGGAATAATGAGAATAAACTTAGACATACTGTATAACATAAACTACAAAGTGCCATGACAGGTAGAACACGAGAGAAATAGACCATAGCAAAATGTTTGTAAGTAGGCACTATAATAGGACTTCCACATGTATATATTAAACATATTATTTTTGAAGTTTAAACTTCTTTAGGCGCGTTGAGCACTTTTTGGGTGAACAAAAATCATGGAACTCGCGTCATCGTCACCGAACGCTTTCCATGAGCTTATGTCTACTGTGTCAACCAAAAAGTACACATACTTTTTGGGTGAACAAATAGCGTGAAACTCATCGCCACCGCACGCTTCCCATGAGCTATGGGTGAACGTTGATTATCTGAAGTGTAAACTTTTTTATGTAAATAATTGCAATTGTATTTCACCATATTCCTACATGATAATACTTTCTACAGATAAATAAAACAATTATTCCCTAAACATTCTTTGGGGACTGCCGGTAGAAATGAATACTATGTAACTTGTGAATTGTATCGTCGAACTATTAGATTGTTATTTCGAATTATTATTGGCAATATGTCCAAGGCTGGATGTGGCAAGGCATGGCTGTCGCTTTCAGGCTTTTAGACTGTATAATGCTCTACCCACTGATTTGAAGAATATTAACAGTCCTATCATATTTAAACGCAAATTAAAAAACTTTCTCATGGAGAAGAGTTTCTACTCTGTTGATGAATTTATGACATAAAACAGGACCTGACACAAACATTATCAAATATTATGACGTTATTAGTGTAATTATTATTTTTTGCTTTGTTTTGTTGATTTATATGTTTTTTTTTAATAGTAGTTCTTAATTGATTATTTTGTGTATTTTAATTGTAATTAATTCATAGTATCTATATTCAAATACGATTTGTAAAATAATTGTTACTGAATAAATTAAATGAAAAGCTTATAAAGAAGTGTTTATGATCAAGGATTAAAGTTCAAATTGGTCATTAGCACTTCTTTACAAACCAAAAATAATTCACAAATAATAATCTAATAGCTCGACGATACAATTCACAAGTTACTTAGTTTTACTTCTATCGGCAGTCCCCAAAGACTGCCCCGCATTTTTTGAAGTGATAACTTCTTTAGCATCGGTGTGATTTGAAAGGCGATGAAACGAAAAAGTGACAGTAAAAAGAGACAGACCCATAAATTCATAAGATTTAACGTGGGAGAAAATGAGATAGGAAGCATTAGGTATACAGTGTTTCTTATATTCTTATTTGTCTCATTATCTTAAAGCCAAAATTTTTGAAGGTTTCACTTCTAGCACGTGTGAATTGCACACATTTTTTTTTTATTTCACCACTGGAATACAGCTCAGTACTGGACTGGGTGTGTAGTTAGTCAACTAGTCATAGGTGATGCTACAATTTAACTAGCTTAAACTGAACTTGCTGAAACTTATTTTTATGTTAGTAATGTATAATGGTAGGATAGTTCCACTAGCTTCTAATTTATTGTAATTAAGGTATACGAACGAGATTATATGTTTATAATTATGTCTTACGGTGAGCCACGAAGAAGCACTAGTCATCCATTCATCAGGGACTGTAGTTTCAGAACCAGTGTCGGTGACCATGCTTGGTTCAACATCTCCGTAATCGTAAGCATACACCAAGCGTGCTGTGTAATGGTTAACACCAAAGAAGTCAGCAGCTCCACGCACGTATACCCTTTCTTCTTCAGTGAATGTGGGCATGCGGGAGTGAGAGTAGCCTTGTTGAGCACTCTTTTCTGCAACTATTCCTGCAAGTTCTTTAGGGAATCCACCTTCTTCAGAGAAAATAGGATCAGCGTAAAGACCCCACTGAAAAACATGGAACACATTTGAAAAATTCCAAATATTTATCAAGATTTTGAAAAGTGCAATGAAGAAACACGTAGTACTTACTCTAACTATGCAATAAATTTGCAATTGTTTTAGTATAATACTAAGATAACAATGAATAATTGACGAACAAAATAATGAATGAATGAAAAATATGAGCAGGAAGGAGTAATCATTTCTTACATCAGCCTGTCGTCTCAGTTCAGCTGCCATCTCATCCTCTTCTGAATCAGTCATAGCCCCGAACCAGTTTACGCTGATAGTGATTCCACATTGTCCTCCTTGTTCAGATTTGAAGTGATCATTGTACAGATGGTAAGCTTTAGCATGGGCCATTACTAAGTTCTTAGCACAGATGTAAGTTCCAACAGCCGTCGAATTGAGAATTGGGGCTTTGGTCGTAGAACCGTAACCCTGGTAGCAGATCTCCCTTGGTTCATTAAATGTGATCCAGTTTTTAACTCTATCTCCAAAGTTTTCAAAAACAACCCTCGCGTAATCTTCGAACCACTCAGTTACTAAGGGATTCGCGAAGCCTCCTAAGTCCTGTAGTTTCTGGGGTAGGTCCCAGTGGTACAACGTGACCATAGGTGTGATGTTGTATAGCAGCATTTCGTTAATATAGTTGTTGTAGAAATCAATGCCAACTTGGTTGACTCGATTGGACATGCCATCAGGCAGTATCCTGGGCCAGGATATGGAGAAGCGGTAGGCGTCCAGACCCAGTTCCCTCATCATCTCAACATCTCTCCTGTAGTTGTGGTAGGTATCCGCAGCGATGTCTCCATTGCTCAGGTCAGTGATGACCGTAGGATTAGTGTGGGTCATGTGATCCCAAATATTTTCACCTTTGCCTGCGAAAAATTTCAGTATTTCAGTATTCAGTAAATGTATTCATTTCGAATTATAATACCTAACTGATCCTGAGTATGACTAAAGAAACGTCTTACCGTCTTCATCCCAAGCACCTTCGATTTGGTAAGAAGCTGTAGCTGTTCCGAATAAGAAATCATCAGGAAACCGCCTTTGTTGCTTTATATTAAAGCTATAGCAGCTTACAACTGCAAACAGACTGGAAAACAAAAATATAAATCGTGCATATTTGACCCACAATTATTTCCCAGATGATTGTCTCTTATGGCACCTTGTAAGGCCCAGTCTGAAATCTAGCGCTGTCCTATAGAAGTGGCATTAAAGCCGAAATTGGACCTGTTTGGCACCACAAGGTTTCTATTCTTATGAGATGGAGAGGAGCACATAATGAACTTTGACACAACTTCAATCGAGACACCTCGATCAATCGTAGTCCATCACCGCAATCGATTGAGGAACTGTCAAAAACTCTTAATCAGCCTGTTTTCATGTCTGCTAGCAGCCGTTCTATTGATCAAAAATGTAGGTAGGTACAAAAGCATATTTTTTTCTGGAATTTTATAATTTTACAAGTCTAACTAGCGACCGGCCCCGGCTTCGCACGGGTGCAATGCTGATACTAATTATACTACAGAATGGTTTTCCTTAAGAGATAAACATATACCATTGCGGACTTATTTGTAGACCTTCTACAAATAAGAGGGTGTACAATACTGTAGTATATTATTTTGATCTATCTCGTAGGGTTCAGACGGCGTTTGCAATGTAAGCGCAAAAATATGAGTTTATTTACGACACCACATTGGAAACCTCTAAAATTATCAGTGTTTACTACTTTACTACTATATTATGCATGTATTATACGTATAAAACTTCCTCTTGAATCACTCTATCTATAAAAAAAAACCGCATTGAAAGCAGTTGCGTAGTTTTAAAGATCTAAGCATACATATGGATAGACACACAGGGGAAAGCGACTTTGTTTTATACTATGTAGTGATGATGCATAAATTATTATTATTACAATAGATAAATGATATTATTTACCACAACGCCACTGCTAGCTTCATTATGCATCTGCCTACCTCAATGCTGACTGATATAAAAAAAAGTCAACCGTAACTTTTATACTATTTATACGAGTAGATTATGTAAGTGTATTAAATTCATATCATATAGGTAGTCACGTCTTCCTCTTGAGATTAGGATTATAGGATCTCTTAGGTGTTTCAATGGAGATTAGGTGTCAGTTAACTTAAAATATTTTATGACATAGGAGATATTGAGGTTACAAACAAACAAACAAACCAACTTCATACGAATTGAGAATTCGATTGAATTGTCTGCTTTCAGCACTACAGTTAAAACGACTTTCAATTTTATGTTAAGTATAACTTCGTCAATTGATATGAGTCCAAGGACTTATAGATTCACCATGTTCATCTATGTATATAGATGGCTTAGATCTGAATGTCAGTAAGTCCACTTTTTGCTGTTTTGCTGTTACCAGTTCAAATCTTTATTTTTTTCTCTACCGATTGGTCTGATCGATGTTTCTCTAAAATGTATCTAAGTGGGTTTTTCTTAATGCCTAAAATCCCTAAATCTATTCAATTCAGATTATTAAAGTAACTTAGTCCACATTCAGGACAAATTTTGGGGAAAAAATCAACGATTGTCATAATGTGTTTTAAAATAAATTACCTTGAAGAGATTTAATATGTATTGGTAAATGTTTTATATCTTATTGGCTGTATCAAAAGTACCTACTACATGGAATTCTTACTTTGTTGTATACATAAATTTCGTCCGTGGATGTCGTAAAAGGCGACTAAGGGAACACACACCGGGGGATTGGGCAGCAGCATCTCCCGAGTACTTAACACAAAGTCTGCGGTTACCAATCCGCCTGCCAAGCGTGGTGACTAAGGCAAACCCTCAAAATGATGTACACAAATAGAAGTCAGCCCCCAGTTCCCGGCATTTAAGCTATTCCTAGCATAGGTGGCGGCCACGGTAACGGCGAAACAGGGGGTGCGAAGAATCTCTGGCAGAGGTCCAGCTACCAATCCCAACGACCCCTGGCCCTGGCAATATACAACGCACGCACACTGAGAACCGATGAGAAGTTGATAGAGCTGGAAGAAGTAGTAAAAAAGGTGCACTGGGATATTATAGGGTTATCAGAAGTGTCTCAGAAAACGAGGAAATCTGTAGAAAAACCAAAGTCACCGACACAGCAATCCAAATTTTGTAATCTGAAGTGGCAAAGGGCAGGCCATATAGCTCGCAGAACTGATTACGGTTGGGGAGTAAAAGTTCTCGAATGGCGACCAAGGACAAGAAAACGCAGCGTAGGACGACCCCCCACCCGATGGACTGACGATATTGTAAAGTTCGCAGGAAGTCGGTGGATAGAGAGGGCTCAAAATCGTTCTTCCTGGAAATCAATTGGGGAGGCCTATGTTCAGCAGTGGAATTCCTAAAGGCTGATATGATAATGATGATACATCAATTAAATATGTGTTTTATTCTTAGCGATTCGGATCTAACAGGTTTCTTCTCAAAAAAGCACTCTACATTATATATTTCTAGTATGTCCTCGTATAAACTGGTAAGAATGTTCTGAAGGTGGATTTGACATCATCAAGTTTTCCCCAGAAGATAATCCCATAACTTAGCTGAGAATTAACAAAACCGTAATAAGTTTGCAATGTTTTTGATGATTTTGAGCTAAAAACAGCTAGAGCGTAGCAGTATTTTGATATATTTTTGTTAATTTTACAGAATCTCGTTATCATCTACTTATTCAAAGTGAAATAATTCCAGAAATGTACATAATAATTACATTACAGTACAGATCATTCGGGAAATAACATTTAGATAGAGATACATGAAAGGATCAAATATGCACTGTATAGTTTAATATCCCCCCTGCACAATAATGTTGCATTCAATTTTCTCACGCGTTATATTTACGCCCACGAAAATCTCTTCCGTTACAGTTGTTTTATTCAGTTGTAAATATTATACCTACTCCATCCAACTCCAAGCTGCTTTATATTGATTAGTACTGTTGCCTATATATTTAATATTATTAATTTCTTAAATACCCGTTATACTTTTTCCATAGTTTTGCAATATCTTTATATAAGTATTTATATCTTCTGTGCGTGTGTTTGCAAGCTGGACCGATTTTGATGAAATGTTTTGTGTTCAAGTGGATTCGAAGAAATAAAAGGAATTATCTAATTGTAAATCTAAACTATTCAGATTCACAATTAGATCATTTTCCTTTTTTTTTCTTTTTAAAACGCACGCACTAGGTCGCGAACGGGACAGCTAGTTATGTATATACTGTGCAGTTATGCAAAATGTTCTTGTGTTTTATAACTTTGTTAATTAGATAGAAGAATATAAGTTACAAATGACTATTGGTCAGCACGAATAGCCATTCCTATCCATACTCACATAGGAAGCTTTGACTGTATCTACGTGGTTACATACGCTTGGTAAATCATCATCATACTAATATTATAAATGTGAATGTAAGTTTGTTTGTAACGCTTTCACGCAAAAACTACTAAACCGATCATCATGAAACTTTGTACACACATTTTTGGAGGTATTAGAAGTAACATAGGATACGTTTTATGAAAAAAAAAATCGGGATGCAAGGGAGTGCCGACAGCAGTGAAAACTTATTTTGGCGCGTTAGAGTTTAGTAATAAATCACATCAAAATCAGTAATTATGGCGACTGCCAATCAAATACTGAACGAACACAGATGATGCAATATTTTTTGTTCAGAATGTAGATAATATATCAAAGAACCTAACTCAGTAAACTTCTCCTTACAAAAGTAGACTGTAAACATGTGAATTAAGGTTTATAATCAAATGAGACGAGCGCGGCAGCCGGCTGCGTCTCGCCCCAGACGGTAACGGTGTCGCGAATCCAGAGGTTTTACCTCATCTAAAAATATGCGTACCGCGCTAAAAGAAGTTTTCACTTCAAAAAAATATATTTTTTACGAAAGAGAGGGAAGAACATTGGCTACTTTTTATGTAGGTACCATGCGTGCGAAGCCGCGGGCAGCAGCTAGTTTATTATAATTGTCAGACTACTCAGTCAAAACATTCTAAGTAGGTTAATATATGAAATCCTTAAATAAATTTCAAATGTACTTAATACTGTTTATATAAGTTATCAGAGTACCTTCTGGAAAATCGGTTCATGGTAGGTTACCTACTTAAAATGTACCTAACATTTTATATTTTTTTTGACATTCAAATGATCCAACTCAGCTTATCGAACGACAATCGCAAGTTTTATGTAATCAAAAACATCAGCGATAAGTCATATTTGAATTTTTAGAATGATGGAACTGATAATCTTATTTTTATTAGGTACCAGGACTCCAAAGATGCGTAAACAAATATGATAAGCAGAGCAAAACACTCTTGTATTTTACAAGTATATAAGTATATAGGTACATATATGTACATGCCTTAGATATCAGCCCCAGGTAGAATACTGACATTTACAACAAATTCTCACTGAACATCATCAGGCGGATCTGTTTGTGAATGACTGGAAGATGTTAGTGAGACTGTGCCTTACCTACCAATGTTTTGTGTAAATGAAGCTAATATGGGTCATAATAATATTCATTGTATTAATGCACATTTAGTAAAAAAGTATCGGGAATGGATGATATGTTTATGAACTAACCACGCCAAAGTCGATCAAAAGTCAAAGTCATATTGACTATGTTCTCTGACTATAGCGGTGTTGTGCACTCGGAATTCTTGCCGAAAAGTCAAACGGTAATATTATTTATGGAATATTATTTGAGCGTTACGCGGCGTTTAAGAGAAGAAAAAGAAGACCAGATTTGTGGGTAGACAATTCTTGGAATTTCATCAAAATTGGTTCAGTAGTTTGGTTTCTAATTTCTGAAAAAAATATGTCATCCAAGTAAACGAAATATCGTATTTGGCTTTCCTGTGACTTTCCAGTTGGTTTACGAATTTTGAAAATAATAAAGTACTGAAAAGTTAGAAGTCTAACGGTCTAACGTCATATACGCTACGAGAAATCGTTACGATCAGACGGTACAATAAACGGTGCCGACGCACACGTGTCAGCGATGGCTTCGACGGACGACGTTTTAGCAGTTGTTGGATTAATATTCGCCCTGAAAGAAAAAGGAGTGAAGCGGAAAAAGCGTAGCATCTGGTGCAAAGAATGGCTAATGAAAAGAAGTGTTCATTCTCATGTCAATTTGTTGGCGGAATTAAAGATGTTTCCAAAAGACTGGCACAATTTTTAAGAATGGATCATGATACGTACTTACATCTACTGAATATGGTAGCACCAATTATCGAGAAGCAAGACACTATGAAAAATGCTATTCCACCCCATGACAGGCTTGTAGCTACTTTGAGGTTTTTATCAACAGGAAGAAATTATGAAGATTTGAAATTCTCTAATATTATTTCATCTCAAGCCTTGGGTCGCATAATACCGGAAACCTGTGAAGCAATATATAAGGTTCTCCGCAAATAATATTTTAAGGTAAGGAATAAAAAACTACTAATTACTTAGAATATGTTTATAAATTTGTACTTATCATAATAATGATGGTTTATTAATTCGTATTAATATCAAAAGAAGATAAACAAGTAGCCGCTGAATTTTGTATAGTTTGGGATTGACCTTGTTGAGAAGTTTGCAGAATTGACTGGGAACCTAGATGTGTTTGGATTTCAAAATTTGAATTCTGATAAGGTACTGGGCTAGGATTGTTTAAACCAGGACTGGGAGTATCTGAAACGGGGCTGGGAACGTCGTAACCATTATTAGTAAAACACACACTAGTAGAATCAATCTCTTGGTGTGAAATAGTCAAATTTTCCATTTCTGCGAGAAAAAATGTTTCGTTAATTATTTTTTCGGCCAAAATACGTTGATGTTTTGTGAGGTCCCTCAGCATAGCTGCAACGTTTGCTCTAAAAATATCAAATCGATCATTACTAATTGCGGGCCTTTTGAAATGATTCTGAACTGACTGTAAAACGTCAGTAGTTAGGTTTTCATTTGCATTCCTTTTTGGCCATCTCCTATCAAACGATGTGTTTGCAATCGAACGAGTCTCTGGAATTGACTGTGTGGCTGTAGGTGACTGTGAAGTTGACTGGGCGGCCGGAGATGACTGTGGAGTTGACTGGGCGGCCGGAGATGACTGTGCTGCACTTTCAATTTCCTGAAACAATTTTTTTTACAGTTCCCACGCTCGGAAGACGAATGGAAGGATGTGGCAAAAGTGTTAAAAAAGAGATGGAATTTCCCGCATTGTTTAGGCGCAATGGATGGTAAACACATAGCAATTTTTCTTCCGGCTGGATGTGGCTCGGAGTATTTCAACTATAAAAACCATCATAGCATGGTATTTATTATTAGCAATCGTTGATGGAAATTATCGATTTCTCTTATGTGATTTTGGAACAAATGGAAGAATTTCTGATGGTGGAGTACTCAAAAACACTAAGTTTTTTGAAAAACTTGATAACAATCAGTTGTGAATTCCAACTGACACAGTTGTCGCAAATAGCACTAGAAAGTTGCCTTATGTGTTTGTGGCTGATGATGCGTTTCCACTTAGAACAGATTTAATTAAATCATTTAGGCAAGCAGGCTTGACCACAAATAAAAGCAGAATTCTAAATTACCGTGTATCACGAGCAAGGCGCATTGTCGAAAATGCGTTTGGAATCTTGGCATCTCGATTTAGAATTTTTCATACAAAAATTAGTATTGATCCGAAGAGAATAGAGTCTGTCGTGATAGCCAGTTGTGCTTTACATAATTATTTAATGAAGAAATCAGAAAGTTCTTACTGTCAACAAGAATGCTTCGACGTAGAAGATGTTGATGAAGGGTCAATAACCCAAGGATATGATACAACGGATTCAGCCATAGTTAATTTACAAAGAACAAATCTTGGTAATACCTCAGTTGCAGCAAAAAAAGTCAGAGAAGAGTACATGGATTACTTTCCAAGTGAAGGCAGCGTTCCGTGGCAAAATAATTTTATACGTTAACTAATCTATACTTAAACTGTTAACTTTGAGAGTAAAACATTTAATAAAAAAGTTATTTAATTTCATTAAATAAATAATTAATTACCTACACGTTAATTCACTAAGTATTTATATTATATTAAGATCTTATTACTATGCTTGTCTATCAACGGGGAGGCGAGGAGTGAGGGAGCGGCCATGAACTCGAAGCGAACGCATAGTACTCTACTGACACCACAGGACTAAAAACCATAGACAAAATAAAAAATAGTAAGGAAAGCCGACCTTATTGGAACAATCTGTATAATCACACCCAAATAACTTACCTCGTTGTCTGTTGATTCGTCATCCATATTAGAGCGTGAATGTCTTGGTTCTTCTTGGTCATCCAAAAACAGGAACATAAAGTAATACCATAGTTTTGGTTTATACACTTCTTGGGTTCCTACTCCTGATTTCTTCGAATCAGCGATCTTCTTACGCTCTTTTTTGTAAGTAGACCGAATGCTGTTTATTTTTTTTACGATAGCATCTTTGTCAGCACTAGGGTCTACTATTTTCAATTTTTCAATTAGTTTATTGTACGCTGAACGTTTTAAATCGCGATTGTGATACTCTTTGCCTTTAGTATTCCAAAGACAAGGTTCACTGCGATATAGCTCAATAAATTGTTCTAGCTATTCGCGATTAGTTTGAGACGCCATCTCCATGACGCGTGCGCACATCCATCCGAACTGCGAGTGACAACAAAACTGAACACAAAAACTGACGAGCGCATACACGTTACGATCAGTCGGCACAGTTCGTCCGATTCTGATTAATCAATTGAAATTTTCATACTGTTCCATTCGACTGCACAGTCTTAAAAAATCGGACGAAACTGTACAGTTTTATAACATACATGTAGCGATTCAACGGTACCGTTCGAACTGTACAGTCTGATCGTAACGATTTCTCGTAGCGTATATGTCCACCATAAATCCATCTTAACTTGTTATGTGAAAAAGAAAATCCATCCGATGTTTCCCGCGCATTCCTTCTTGTGACATGACAAAATTTGAGAAACACAAAATCACCACAAGGGCTAAGATCGGATGCCACAAAAAATAAAAATCGTTTGGAATAATATTGTTCCTAAGAATTTTAAAATCATTTTTATATTATTATGAATGGGAAGGATCGGTATTACTTTTATGGACCTTGTTCTCCAAGCAGTAGAAGCGACTTTTAATTGACTTTTAATTGGACATTCACAATTTCGCTAAATCGTCCGCAATTTTTTCATCATGCTCATAAAAAAGTAAGCATGTTTTGTCTTTGCACACGTATAAAGCAAATACATTATACAGTTGAGTTTACAAAAACAAACGAAATTCAGAGCTAAGCTACGTTTATCCATTTATATTTTGCGCCATATTTCAGTAATCTGATGTAAGTACCCATTCAGATCTCAAGAAAATCTTTTTTTTGGCTGATTTATTTATTTAATGCAGTTATGATATACCTAAGCTTACAGTTAAAACCAAAGTGCTATCTATCTTAAATTAAAACTTAAATACATTCTCAAGGAGTTAAATAGCGGAGAAACATTAAAAATATCTATATGTTGAACCTCGTGTACTACATAATACAGGGTGCCCCGGAACTAGTATGTTATGCCGAGGTGGGCCGATTCTCGATACTTTCGAGAACAACATATGTTTTACCTCTTTTATAAGTTCAATGTTTTTCATTGAAGGAATGAGCAGCAAAGTTTGCTTCAAAACTGCACTTACTACCAATGGTAACGTCCCTAAAATCAGCTGTTTGTTGAACTCTGAGCGTGACCCCAAAATGAAGTATCGTTTGAGTTCACGCAACACAAACATAAAAGTTGCCTACATTGTGATGCCTCTGAGAAGAAAGTAAATTTTTGTGTTCTTGTTGAGATCAGCTGCAATTTTTATAAGAATCTTGTTTATTCTTCTATCAAATTTTCGGATTTATTGCATTTAGTTTTTGTTGACAAACAAAAATTTGCAACTAAACAGGATTTTTTTATGATGATGATGATGATAACATGTTCACAACTCTTTATTAAAACAACTTGATTTGGATTTTCATAGAAATTTATAGCATTGGGTAGGTAGGTATCTAACCAACATTTTTCGTAAGTAGGCAGAATACACAGGTAGGTAGATCTTCATAGAAATTCAAAGGTACCCAACCTACAACTTTTTTCTTAGGTAGGTAGATAGATTTCATATTAACATTTCTAGGCTAGGTATCTAATAATTTGAATTTCTATGAAAAATCTTGTCTATCCCATATTTTCCCATAGTTTTATCTGTCCACCTCATTGTGCGACTCTGTGACTTCGCGGCTTTTTATCAAAGATGTCAAACAAAACCGACAACCAATCAGAAGAGTTCAATCCACATAATAAATAATAAATTTCGGCTAATTCCGAAAATAGTCTACCTTTGTAATAAGCCGACATTTATTATTTTGTCAGAAATTGGTTCCGTAGGTATTCATTTTTAGTCGTTGTTTTGATTAAGACTTTATTTATTTTATTCATTAATTTATTTATTAATTCTGTCATTGGTTTTTTCTTGGTCACTCTGTGCTGAATTAATTTGTTTTGTCACTGGTTTTTTTACGACGAATACTTAACTAGATTAGCCGCTGGATTACTAGGTAGTTACTAAATAAATATCTACTTAGTTTTGTGCTACAAATGAAACAACATGGCTTGTGTGAATACCGCAGTCAGTATGTGATGTAGGTAGGTACCTACGTCAAAAGATACTTACATACACCAACCTAGGTACCTATCTAGCCTAGCTTAGCAGACTATTTGAACTCACGCGAAACTAGGTAGGTAGGTATGTAGGTAGGTAACGCATTTAGAAACATTGTTGACAAAATAAGGGTTGTCAATTTTATTTCTTGAATGTTTTTGTATGAAAATCTGAAAATATTAATTCGTAGGATTTGTACCCCCACAACTGTTAAGTTTCATGGTCGGAATCTCCTCGTTCAGGCTTAAAATACTAGTTCCTGAATTCCCTGTATATGCATTAAGTAACATAAGCGCCCTAGGGTTGATGCGTTGTTCGCGTGATGGGTACGCGGTGTGTGGCATGCAGACGATGGCGACGTCTACCACAACGCACGTACTACCTAGTTGTCGAGAGCATAAAGTGGTATCATGCTCATTATAGTCGGATTATTGACTTTGCCACGGAGAATCAGGCAGACTGATGCCCCAACGCATCTTAAGTATATTATTTGCCTTGATTCTAGATAACAACATAATCAGCTTCATGTGGAACATTTTACATATTGACATGACGCTGTAGTCTTTAATTGAGACAGTTTTTAGGATAAGGTAGGGTTGCCCTTGTCCTTGCCCAGCACCTATTTATTTCCTATCCTCATCAACAGGAAAGTCATTAAGTTCGGAGGTTACTTATTGCTGGTTTCCTTGCGATGTTTACCTTCACTATGTGAGAGAACATGCTCTGCATATTAATTGTTTCGTAAGAAAAAAATCTATTGGTGCAAACTAGGGATCGATAGAAAGAGTGCTACTACAAAACCACCGTGATGGGTAGGTAGCAAAAGTAAAATAAAACTATGATTTTGACCAAAATAGTGACGTATCGCCTCAGACCGAGTAAATATATTTATCGCATACAATACCTAGGTAGGTAGGTAGGTACTTGTATTCTTTAGAGACTTACAAGTTACAGTAGGTACCTAAAACTTGTATAGGTTAGGTAGGTACCTAGTACTTAGGTAATTATTTTACGCGTGAAATAGGTAAAACTGTTTAAACTTATCTGGACAATGTAACCATGAATCATGAACCATGTAAGTTTTTCGTCATTAAATATTATTCTCTATTCTCATCATAAGTGACACCCTCTTTCTGTGCCTACAAGCATCTGTTGTTGGTCGACGGTTATGGGTACGTAACGTACTACGCGACTTGGTTAGTAGGTACGTGCTCTGTTCTGTTCTGTCCGTGTGCTGCTTAAAACCAGTAGTCTAGTCATTATAGTAAGTTCACCTCGGAATTCGAGATACCCAGCTGTAAGTCTGTAAATACTTGTATATTGACACCCTAAAAGTTGTCTCAAAACCTACATATGGTAGGGTGTACGCAAATATTAAATTTCAAGGTCAAAGGTCACAAAAACCGGGTTTTTGCGCTTTTTTTGTAAATATCTAGTACTAGTACACCCTACCATATGTAGATTTTGAGACAACTTTTAGGGTGTCAATATACAAGTATTTACAGACTTACAGCTGGGTATCTCGAATTCCGAGATTCTTACCTAATTTAAGCTTAAATGACTGGACGACAGAGACTAATAAGCTAAGCTGTCATCATGCTTGTCAATTTGGCAGTGATATTGAACTGACAGCTGCAAATTCTCTTTGGTCCGAAGGACTGACTGACGGAGAGGTTATTTTTAGTTGTCTTGCGAAACAAACATTGCGCTCTTATTTCATTTATTTTTCTCGAGTTATTTCCTGTTTTATTAGTAATTTTGGTGTTTGTGTTTCATTGTGATTCGAGTATAAATAATTATATAGTTGTATTATATTATATAGATAATTATATAGACACAATTTTTATAAAATAACATAATGACGAAAGACAAAATACGACTTTGTGACGTCTTATTATAAACAACCTAAACACTTGACTTTGGCAAAATTGTTATCATTATGACACATGCCATTAATGAAGAAGAGAAGTACTGACTGACTGACGGACGACGAACGAGCGAGCAGACAGGAGCAACAATATTTCCTGCGATATTTTGTTGTGTATTTATTTATTAACTCACCTTTGAAACAATGTTATATTAACTGGTGATTCTCCATTTCGATGTTGGTATTTATTTAAAACACAAAATGGATCAACAAATCAGAATGCATCGGAGGAGAGGACCAAATTTTACTTACGTTAGTGGATGTGTGAAATACATGATTTTTGTGTTGAATTTCATATTTTGGGTGAGTAATAATGCTTCTATTTTCTTAAATAAACATAGACCGTTGTATTCTTTGTGATTGCGTATAGAAAAATCTAAAATTCGCAGCTTTTATAAGCTTTTAGATCGTGGACTTTCATGGTTACATAGCTATGAATCATTGTATTGTTTCGTGTTCGTATGGGAATTGGTGACAAAAGGACTTCTCACCTACATGACCACATCACATCCGTTCGAGATAACGATTGCTAAAGCTCGCTAGGGTAATAAACTGGTAGGTAGCCGAAATAGTTATTTATTCTGTGATTCATGTTAACATTATTATGTTCTGAGTATATCTTATTATTAGCTTGTAAAGAGATAGAGTCTGTAGCGAGTCCCTGTCTTTTATCTTCTAATAAATAATAATAATAATAATAAATAAATAATGCCTGACATTTCACACAGGAATTTCTGGCAACAAAGTATGTAGATCTTGTGTTATGGGTACTACATGACCACATACCACTTCTATACATTTTTATGTAAATACATATATATTATACATAGTTCTTTCGTACCAATGTAGTGAAATAATGAAAGAGCATCTCAGATGCTTCTTTCCTGCCTTTAGGTTTCCTGACAATGGTTTATTTCACCATTTGCGAGAACTGGTATAATTACATTACATTATTCTAACAGAAAATTACATTGGCCCTATATATCTGTGTATAGCAAGTTGTTGTGAACCCACTATACCAATAGGCTTTTATGTCTTAGAGTGGATAATAATAATAATAATTACAATAGATAATAGACCCGATAATATCTCTCTTAGATAAAAGTAACAACACAGCCTTTCTAATTGACATTGCTATCCCAAAACCCACAACCTGCAAAATAACATTGCGGAAAAACTATCTAATATGTCGATTAAACAAATTAAATTACCTGTTGTGGTTACCCGTGGCATCTCCAGAATGTCTTTATAGTCCCGATAATCTTGTCTTCTACAGTGTAGTCCCAAAACAATTTCAATCCCTTGACCGGTTAAATCTCCATAAACATACATATGCTCTTCTCCAGAAGGCTGTTTTATTGAACACCTGCAGAATAGTTAAGAAATTGCAGACTGACCTGCAGGAACTTCCAACCTTAATAGGCACTGATGTGCACTTGGCTTAGGTCCGTGCATCTTGATTAATCCCGGTTTAATCGTAAATCTGAGTGTGGGAAGTATAACACAAAAATAATAAAAATAATCCTGGACATTTCACATAGCATCATCTAGCCCCAATGTAAGCAGAGCTTGTGTTATGGGTACCACATGAATGATTTACTACTTATATATAATATTTTTGGAAATAGATATTATCCTGTAGCTGTTATACAACATCCTTTTTCTGTCTTCGTCTCCTCACAATTTAAAGAAACTTGATCATGATCTGCATTCTTCTGACACTCTCCAACTCCTTACACCTGTCCATAGTTCAGCTATCTATTGTGAATCCTTCACTGCTCAAGCTGTACACTTATGGAACTACTTACCTGTATTGACTGGCCTGTCAGCTCAGTCTCAGTGTTGTTGTAGGTTGAGGATTTGATTCCCTCCCAGGATAAACATTTGTGTGAAAAGCATAGGTGTTTGTTCTGTGTCTGGGTGTTATAAAGTATCATAAGTATGTATTTCAAAATATATAAATATTCTATCAAACATCTAGTCACCATAATACAAGCTATGCTTAGTTTGGGACTAGATGATGTTGTGTGCATTGTCCAAGAATATTTATTTATTTATTCACTTCTAAATCTGTTCATATATCTAAAGTCGAAGTTCATAACCTTTATCTGTCTTTATCTAGAAACTGCTAACTGTTAGCTTCTATCACTATAGTAAATATTCTGTTGGCATGTATGTTATCAGTTTATGTAAATTTTGTTTGTAAGTTTAATTATAGGCATTATATACTTTTTTTTAATTTATGTATTTTTATACTTTTGTATAAAAACTGTTTTGTACACCATGGACTTTTTGTTTTTTGTCTATCCTTGCCATCCAAAGGTTGTCTGGAAGAGATCGCTTTTAGCGATAAGGCCGCCCATTGTACAACTGTATAGCAAATTTTTTTTTGTGTTCTCTTTGTGTACAATAAAGTGTTTATGTATCTATCTACACCCAGAACAGAGACAAACACTTGCCTAACATACAAACATTTTTGTCCCGCCCCGGGAATAGAACCAAACTTCTGCATCTCAGCCGGGCCTTAGCCCTCTGCGCCAAAGAGGTCGTCTAATAGAGGATAGATTACTTAGATCACTTAGTCACTACTATTATTTATAAAGGAAAATTATGATGTAGTAACCTATGAACCTCAGTGTACCCGATCTCTATAATGAAAAAATATATATATTACTACCTCTGTGGCACAGTGGGCTTAGGTCTGGCTGAAACGCAAAAGGTTGCGGGTTCGATTCCCGCCGTGGGACAAATGTTTGTATGATCTGCAAGTATTTGTCTCAGGTCTGGGTATTTCTATGTATAATATGTATGTACTTACAAAAAAAAAGTAAATAAGTAGTAATTAAGTCATGTAGTACCCATAACACAAGCTCTGCTTACTTTGGGGCCAGATGATGCTGTGTGAAATGTCAGGTATCATCATTATTATTATTTTTACCTACAGTAAAGATGTATTAAATATAAGTTTGTTCTATAAATAATGCATATTTACTAAAATCAACCATTTTGTTTCAGCTCTTTGGCAGTTTACTGATAGCTGTAGGACTTTATGCATTCATTGACAAATGGCAAGCCACAGGTCTTATTAAGGTGAGCACTATAATGTTTATATTCCCTAAAATTACAATGATTTAACAGTTTTAAAAGTGAGTTCAGCACTAGGTCAAGCCCGTACCGTGGAAACCCTGACTAGATTTGTCCAAAACAAGACGTTATACATTGAGAAACATAATGCAAGTCAGATGCAAAAAACCAGCATCCATATAAAATAAAAAATGAAAAGATAATTTTAGATGTAGTTTGAGTGAAGCTACAATAAGATAGGTACTGATAATGTTCTTTAAGAGTGAACAAGTCGATTATCTTTCCATACAAACGTCGAACGGTGATCACACCACCGTCTAATGATGAACAACCAAAACTAATTCGTCACTGATTTTAGCGCAACTTTAGGTGAGAATAAATAACAAACGGAGTAGGCAAACTAAAAAAATATTCCGATACAAGCATAGATTATTTATTCAAGAGCTCTAATAACTTTTTTTTTAATAAATACATTCAGTAGTTTTTTCATGAGAACCCTTGAGCCAAAGGTCTATTCATTATTTTTACGCAATCGTTTTATTTAGAAATCATAGATTAATCTGATCATCCTTGGTGCACGTCTATCCTTTTCTCACACTAAGCTAGGTGAAATAGCATGCATTTTAGGAGTTTGTGCCGCTGACTCCTGTATCCTTAATAATGTTGATAACTTATTTATGTTTAACTTTAATAATGTTAACTGTTTCAATTATTTTTAATAAAACTATGTCTAATAATAAAATATAATTTTAGCTGGATACTGTATACGATGTGATGCTCAATATAAGTCTGCTGATAGCCATACTAGGAGGTGTGGTCTTCGTGGTCAGCTTTGCCGGCTGCGTTGGGGCATTGAGAGAGAATACTTGTTTGCTCAAATTCGTAAGTACTCGTACTCTACTAATCTTGCTACAATTATTATTAACTAGCTGGTGCCTGCGAATTAGTCTGCGCAGGAGTAGTAGGTACTTCGAGTAGCTTATTTTCTTCTCCAAGGGAATCTATCTATCACCTCGCCCGCAGTGCGTCCGACCGCCCGCCTAAATGTGCATTAGAAATATATTATCAATTTTTATTGTATTTATTTTTCACTGGCTATAATGTCTTACAAAAGACAAATTATATGCTGTCGCGGGCTTTTTTGTAGGACTTTTTAAGATAAACATTGACATTATACAATATATACGTGTAATCCTAACGGTTTTTGCAGCGCACGCCAGAATAGCTCGCAGATGGCAGAATTTTTTCCTACTTGACACTTGTCGTTATATTTTGGATAAGTCACACAGTTATCTTTATAAATTATAGCCTTTGTGTTATTCTAATGTATAAGCTATATTATTGTTAAGTTATATTCAGTAGTTTTTGCGTGAATGAGTAACAAACATACATACAAACATTCGCGTTTATAATACTGGTAAGGTTTATTTAACATACAAATAAATATATTTAAGGAAACGTTTGTGTACTGTCTGATTTAAGTAATTAACAAAACAATACTCATTGTTGTTATTTGTAGAACCAGTCAGTTGATTTCTCAAAAAACTTTATTAAACCACGGTATCCTTATGGAAAACTTAAAGAGACTATTAATGTAATTAACAGAATTATTACTTGAAACCCAGTATGAATCAAACATACTATTCTTGTTAATTTATCATTCTTCTTCTTCTTCATTGTTAATGGCCTGTGACATACTAATGTCAATTTTGCCAGTGTCAAGTGTTTATATTTTATAGGCAGTTTGTTTGTTATTAGAGTCCTAGTCGATGGTCAATTGTCAATTCTAAACGGCACGCGGAATGGCGTCTAGAATTTTCTTGGGATTCCTCGTCGCTCAAATCACATTGCACCACAATACACATATAATTCAATTATCCATACCCGTCCTGTAGTCACAATTTATTCATTAAAATTCCGCCAAGTTTACTGAATAAAACATGCAATAAAACGGATAAAATATATTAAATTAGCAGAGCTATGTTACTCCATGAAATGACAGACGAAGAATCTAATTTATCAATAAGAACAAGTATAAATTTAAAATTTATAAACACATAGACAATACATTCTTTAATCTATTTATTTAACTGGCCTGTCAGCTCAGTTGGATACTGCTCTGCCTTCTGCGCTGTAGGTTGAAGGTTCGATTCCTTTCCATTATAAACATTTGTCGATGAACATAGGTGTTTGTTCTGTGTGTTATAAAGTATCATAAGTATGTAATTTATTAAAAAATATATAAGTATTCTATCACTCATCTGGTCACCATAATACAAGCTATGCTTAGTTTGGGGCTAGATGGTGTTGTGTGCGTTGTCCACAAATATTTATTTAATGAGACAATTCTAATGAGTTCAAACACGATAAGTACCTCTCCTATAAGTTAGGGAGGAGTTGGATATCCATCAGATTCCAGATGATGCTGCAGATCAAGATGTTCATCAGGTCATCATGTTCTTGCAATATCATTGAAGCAACAGGATATTAAATTTTCAATTTCAATCAAGATTATACTTGTGGAAGTTGCCACATCACTTTATCTATACCTATAAAAGAGCTTAACCTGACTGGCTGATTCATCATCGCCAAGCCGAAACCGCTGAAGCAAGAAAGCTGAAATTTGCAAAGTTGCTTCCTTTTATAGCTAAGGCCCCCACTAAGGCGGGGTTTTTTGAAATTCAATCCCTAAGAGGGTGAAAAGGGGTAAAAACGATTTTATGAAACTTTTTAACGCGTGTAGCGATTTTTTTTTAAAACTTGGTTTGGATACTTAAAATGCCAAATAAATGGGCACGTGTTTCAGGATTTTTCAGCTCATAAAGGAGTAAAATGAGGAGTGAATTTTTGTATGCAAACTTTTTAATGGGTGGTCAGGTGATTGAAACTTATCAATAAAATTTGGCTACAATTCCTTAAAAAAAATGCGGACGAAGTCGCGAGTAACATATGATAAAAGAGCTAGTGATCTTCAAATGGTTGACTGATTTTCTTAAATCATAGGTGATAACATGCTCGATAAGTATAAATTTATATAAATTTACGTTTAAATCAAACTTACTTCTCCACAGTACTCTCTCTGCTTATTGGTGTTATTCCTGGTTGAAATGGGTGGAGCCGTGTGCGGGTTTGTGTTCCCGCGCTCGCTACAACCACTACTCGAGCTCAGCTTTACAGAGAAGGTAACAGATAAGGAGAGTCTTACGAAGAAGTTTACAAATAAAAAGTGCTATAAGAAGGAGGTTACAGACAAGAAGGGTTATCATACTCTCTCGACTGGAGTTGAACCACAGTTGTCTATCAGAGCAGACTTTATGCGTCTTGGGTCTTCAAGGTCTTGGTATACTGATAACACTAGTTATTTCTAACCAGTGTGGTGAATGGATGTGGTGGTGGCTCAGTGGCTCGTTTCATGCACTAGATATAGTCAGTGCAGTGAACTCTTGATATAATCAATGTCTATCAGTTTCATTAAGCAATAGGTTTATTTCATGGATTGGTCTTACCTAAGTTCTATCTATCTACCTCTGTGGCGCAGTGGACGAAAGCCTGAAGCCCGCTGCAGGACTAATGTTTGTAGGATCCGCATGTTTTGGTCTCGGATGTGGGTACTTTTCTATGTATAATATGTATTTATTTAGAAAAAAAAGTATATCAGTCTTGTGGTACCCATAACACAAGCTCTAGCTTACTTTGGGGCCAGATGACGCTGACCTAAATGTCCGGCAATAATTATTTTTATTTTTTATATGACATGTCTTAAAATCAACATCAACCTTCCGTAATACCAGTTCATCGAAAAGTCCTAAGCATAAAATAAAAGCTCACTCTATATCATGTTTAAAGGATAACGCATCAAAATGTATTTGTCCAACTTTGGAAAGGTGCAACACTATTAAATATCTTGGTGTGACACTTGATTCACATTTATCCTATCAACCTCACATTAACCTACTGACAGCCAGAATACGAAAATTTATTGCAGTCTTTAAAAACATACGGTACGCGGCGAATAAAGCTCAACTAAAAACGGTATATTACGCATTATGCCAATCAATAATAACATATTGCATAGACTCCTGGGGTGGAGCCGCTAAGACACATCTACTTCCGTTGGAAAGAGCACAGAGAGCTGTGCTCAAGGTAGCCTACTCCCACCCATATAGGTTTCCAACCACTGAACTCTACAAAGATTGCGAAGTCTTAACTGTTAGGAAACTCTACATACAAAAAGTTGTCCTTAAACAACACACAAAACGCGCTGGCTCAAACCTAACAAATAGAAGACTTAAACATAATATATTCAACACAAAACTATGTAAAACAACATTTGCACAGCGTCACACACTTTTTTTAGCAGCACATTTATATAATAAAATAAACAAGCATTCCACACTACACAACACAACTTACAGAGAATGTAAAATTAAAATTAACAATTATCTGCAGAGCTTAGAATACCAACAAATAGAAGACCTTCTATCCACAGGCTAAACAAAACACATTACACACACACTCCCAAATTACTAACATATACATACATACATACACGTAAACCTACTCACACACACGAACACACACACATCCATTTCAAGAGTATTTAGTTTATTTATTATTTTTTTATTTAGTGGCTGTATTTAGTTTTAATGAATTATTTTAGTTGCATATTTTTTTTTTTTTTTTCTTTATCTCTTTTTTTTCTCTATCTCCTAATAAGACATTATAATCTCGCATGGTTGAAACCCTACAAAATAAAAATATAAGTCCGAATACACATACATAACAAACTGTTTTCCTACACTTTGTTAAAGGCCGAAGCAGAGATCCCTCACGTCTATTTACAAGTAAATAATACTTAGTTAGAGTGAGGAGTCAATGTCAAGACTTTACAGGTTAAGGCGACAAATGTTTCTTTGTCTGTATTTAGACCTAAGTTACTTAAGAACTTGTAAAGATTTTGTTTTGGAAATAAACATATATTATTATATTATTATTATTATCAATAGTAACTGAAAGCTCTTAGTATCAATGCTTTGATAGTATCAAGTAAAGCTGCTGGGAGAAGCTAGTTTTAAGTATTGTTGAAAAAACATTTTCGAATTTAAGGTGGTGCATGCATATCGGGACGATCCAGACCTTCAGAACTTTATAGACTTCGCTCAAAGTGATGTGAGTATATCTTTATATATAAAAAACGACGAAGCTTGCAGTTGCATTATGATGTGTAACATCTGACATCTCACCTTGGTAATAAGCAACATTAACATTATATCCTGAATTCGTTTATATAACAGCACACTTTATACACAACATTGTAGGTTAAGCGCACAGCTGATGCGTTCTTTTTCTCTATTTCCCTTTCTCTTTCTCGTCACATACACACACACACACACTGTTGGCTGACAGTACCAACCTGAAGGAAAATAGGTTGGTACCATCAGACGGTACCAACCTATAGCACGCGGTTCCCCGGCTTCCTGTTAGACTTTCACGTCCCTTTTCACGAAATCACAGAAAGCGAAAGGAAAAACGTTACTCATCAAAAAAAAGGTTGAAACACATATTTCTTTATTTCTTACCAAAAGCCTAAATATGAATTTTCAGATCCTTAACTTAAGGAAATATGAGTTGCCCAAACAAATTTTCATCCCTTATTTTACCCCCTTCAAGGTAGTTTTTTGAGACAAAAAGTAGTCTATGTTCTTCCCCCGAATGCAATACATCTTCTTACCAAATTTGATCAAGATGCGTTCAGCCGTTTAGCCGTAAAAACGTAACAAACTGACAGACAGAGACACTTTCGCATTTATAATATTAATATGGATATACAAGAATCGCTCGAAAAATAATGTAATATTTAATCAAGTCATGGTATCGTTTCCAGTTTCACTGTTGCGGTCTAACAACTGATGGTTATATGGACTGGTCGAAGAACGAGTACTTCAACTGTTCCTCGCCTTCAGTGGAGCGGTGTGGGGTACCATTCTCGTGCTGCATCAACTCCACCAGCATCTCCTCGGGACTGGTCAACATCATGTGTGGATACGGCGCTCAAACATACCCCGTGAGTTATAGACCATTTTATAATATTTCATTTACAAAACTTTCGTGAGTTGTATTATACATTTTAATAAATAATATTACTCATGTATTATTTTGTCGATGGAGGCACCGAAACTATTTGACACGGACCATGAACTCGAGCTAACGGCAACTCACGGACCGCGAATCAAACTCACACTGATGAAGATTCCCTAGATTAATCGAAATAGTGTCGTTGTCTCCGTCGACTACATAATACGTGAGTAAAACCCGTGTTTATCAAAACCCCTGTTATAATAATATACAAACATACAAATCTCTTTATAATATGGCCTCATCGACTGGCCTGTTCAGCTGTTTCTAATTAGATTATCTAATAATTTTCAGGTAGCTGAAGCCAGTAAGCGTGTTTGGACCAGCGGCTGCATAGAAGTGGTTCGGTCCTGGGCAGAACGGAACCTCTACACCATCGCCACTGTGGCACTGGGAGTGGCACTGTCCCAGCTGTTTGTTATTTACCTGGCCAAGACTTTGGAGGGACAGATTGAGCTGCAGAAAGCAAGGTGACATCTTTATTCTTTATTCTTTATTGTACACAAAAAAAAACATAATCTAAACTTAATAAATAATGGCATATACACAGGCGAGCTTAACCCTAAAATGAGTTCTCTTCCAGCAAACCTTGGGAATTGGAGATATTAAAAACGAATGGCCCACCCATTCGTTTTTAAGTTTTTATGAAGTGTACAAAAGGAGGAAAAGAGAAAGATTAAATTCATAAAACTAATTCAAATATGAACTTACTAATCGAGAAATACAGATAAATACTATATAAACTAAATGTAACCTAAAGATTATTGCTAAATATATTATATTATATATAGTTATATATATCTACCTAAATATAATAAACCTACATAAAATAATACACAAATAAATATACCTAAATACTTACAAGGAGAGATAGTGCTCTTTGACTTTTCGCTTGAAAATGCCAAGCGAGGGACTAGCGCGGATAACGTGAGGGAGAGAATTCCACAACTTCACAGAGTGGACCGTGAATGAACCACCATAGCGACTAAAAGAGTGGGCAGGTATTTTAAGAAGAAGAGATTTTGCAGTTTTGCAGGACTCACCACGGGGAACAAGGAAATCGAAACGCTCATAAAGATAAGAAGGAGAGAGATGGTTATTGAGAATGTTAAAAGGAAGAGATACCACATGCTAATCTCGGCGCCGACGTATGGGTAGCCATTTTAACTGGACTCTGAGCATTTAATCATGGTCAAACTTCCGCAGTCCAAATATAAATCGGATGCACAAGTTCTGAAGACGTTCCAGTTTATTAAGGTACTCCTCCGTGGCATCAATGAAACAGCAGTCGGCATAATCTATAAGAGGAATTAACAAAGTTTGAGCTAGAATGACTTTGGTCTCATGAGGTAAAAATTTCTGGAATCGCTTGAGGGACTGAAATGAAAAATGGACTCTTTTACTGATTTCATTGATGTGGTTTACCCAAGACAACTGAGAATCAAAAATGATACCCAGGTTCTTAGCGTTAGATGTGAAACAAATGGGAAAGTTAGCGTACACAAGAGGAGGCAGGGAAGATTTATGTATGAAGCTCAGCATATAAGAGCTTCCAAAAATTAACGCCTACGACTTGGATGGATTAACCAGAAGGCCAAAAGCCTTCGCCCATGAGTAGATACTATTCAGGTCAGCGTTTATTTAGTTAATACCAACAGAGAACTCATTAATTTAAAAATGGTTATAAATTTGCAAGTCATCAGCATAAAGATGATGATTAGAAGAAATGACTTGAGTGATGCCATTAATGAAAACTGAGAAGAGGAGAGGTGAAAGAACACCACCTTGAGGCACGCCCCCAGTGATATCACACCAGTCAGAAAAATACTCTTCAGAGCGCACACACTGTGAACGGCCTGAAAGATATGAATCAAACCAAGATATTGCCTCGGGGAAAATATTAAGAGAGGAAAGGATGGAGAGAAGAATGTCATAGTCAACTGAATTAAATGCACTGCTAAAATCAAGAAGCACTAAGACAGTAAGAAGCTGGTTATCCATTGCCCACCGAATATCATCAGATACCTTGATCAGGGTACTGACGGTGCTGTGGCCCGGGCGGAAGCCATATTGAAAAGGACTGAGGAGTTTATTTTTGTGAAGGAAGAGAGAAAGCTGTTTGTGAACAACCTGCTCCAGGATTTAAGATAAAATGGGTAAGATAGATATTGGTCTAAATTGGGATGCAGTGGAGGGGTTAGAGGTTTTAGGCAATAACGAAAGCTTTTTTCCACGTGGACGGGTAATATGAGTATAATATGAGTGATTGCTGAAACGAGCTCGGAGGACAGGATTTTTAGCATATGGATACATGAATACCATCCACACCAATAGCTTTAGTGGAAATGGATTGAATTAATTTTAATACATCCCCCTCGGAATCCTCCGCAAATCAGAATCCAGGACAATTGGGTTTAGATAGGCGAGATAAGTGATCGATAGTAGAGAGCTTTGTTCCAGCATCCAAAGACGTTGGAGAACAAGAAAAATTAGTATTAATTGAATTTAAGTCGAAAGAAATAGAGGTTTCAGTGGAGTCTTTTCCAATGCCCAAAGAGTTCAGAAATTTCCACATAAGGGGAGGACTACAGTTTTGAATGGAGTTGTATATGTGGTGTCTTTTTGCGTCCCTGCACAACTTGGAGCAGCGGTTGCGAAGCTTTTTGTAGGTAGCCAGGTTTTTGTCAGTTGGAGTCAGCTTATAGAGTCTCTTTGCTTTATTCCGCTTAGACATAACCCTTTTAATAGACTTAGTCAACCAGGGAGCAGGTGGATGCTTAACTTTAACACGTTTGAGCGGTGCGTGAATGTCATAAAAATTAAGCACAATTGAATTGAAAGCAGAGACCTTGTCATCAATACAAACCGCATCAATGACAGACGACCAATCAATACCATCCGCATCCTGTTTCAAGCGATCAAAATCTATATCTTTGAAACAGCGGAGTAAAAGGAATTTAGGCTTAGGTTTAGGACAACGGATTATAGGACAGGTACACAAGGTCAAGGTAGGAAAATGAAGCATTCAATTGACCATATGTAGCCACACGGTTAGGGTCAGAAACAATAATAAGATCAAGAAGAGAGGGAGTGGAATGGGGAGCATGGTGAGTAGCAGATAGCGGAAGAATGTGCAAGTTGACAGAGGTTATTAAAGAATTGAGTTTCTTACTACGTGAATCACACTTTATCAAGCACGTATTAAAATCCCCAAGAAGCAGGGTGTGATCATACAGAGGAGTAAGGAATTCAAGTTTCGTTTCTAGAGAGGAAAAGTAATCTATATTGCAAGAAGAGGGATAGAATACCCCTAGCAGAATTTTGGTGTGGTTTACTGTGATTTCCACAAAAAGGTGTTCAGCAGAGTTAGAAAACTGCATAAGAGAATGATCTATAATCTTGGATGGGATGTCAGCTCGAAAGTAGATTGCCACACCACCACCTCCCTTACCAACTCTATCATTCCTGATGAGTTTATAGCCAGGGAGAGGGTATTGAGTGGATGGCATTGCAGATTTTAAAAATGACTCGGAAACTAGTATTGCATCAATCAGCTTATAATTGAAAGAGGAGTGAAAATCATCAAAGTGTGCTGGAATGCTCTGAGCATTTACGTGGACAATATTTAAATTACTAGGATAACCCGCAAAAGAAGATTCAAGATGGTCACGAAGATGTAGAGAGTCATCGCTACAGGCACTGGCAAAGTCTTTGTCAGAAGAGCAAGATGAAGAGCATGAAAAAAACTATCATCAAATATATACGACATAAATACTTATAAATACCTAACAATAAAATAATATATAAAATAAATACCTAATTCTAATAATTAATAGGTGCTAACTAAAACAAAAACAGCCACACAGTCAACCAGTCTCACACAGCCAATCAGTTTGCTGAAAGAGAAACACTACAAACTAGGCTACTTAAATTAACATTAACACAATAATATAAAAAAACACATTAGGTATAAATACTTGGTTGTTCCTCATTAAATATAGTAAACACAATCAAACATAATAGTCCAGGATACCTGGTCCATTTTTGCTTTTGATTACTATCAAGCTAACTTTCCGTGAGTAGCTTCATTTTGATGAGACGCCCAACAATTTCCTGTACGAAACTCTCTATCGTGGTAGCTAACAGAGGAAGCAAGCATAATATATGTCGATTTTATGATTTTCAAATATTTATTACTAACTGATTTATTTTTGGTTAAATCTCAAGATAATTATCTAAATTATTCTAAAAAATATTTGTCCTACAAAATCTATGGTTTGATCAAAAAGTCCCCTCCTTCCAACATGTGTCGATAACGAGGTCATCATAAATGATTACTAACCAGCTGATTATTTTATTTTTACTTAGTTAATATTTATATAATGTAACAGTCATATTGCCCTACAAATTGCGTGGTACGTTATCCCGGTCCTACGCTCAAAAGTTTTCTTGATATCCAATTTCAGAGCGTAGGACCGGGATAACGTTAGTGTATTGAAAACAATGCACAAGGCGAGTGAGCAAAGCGAGCGTGCGCCGAAGCGCCAGAAGAATATAGTTCGTCTATCGATTCAGTGAGAACATCTTGTGTGATAACATCTAAATTTGATTTCAAGGGAATTCTGGTGAACCGATGAGTTCACTGGAATGGGGGATCGGGTTAGGGGATCCTGGTGGCCGCCATCAAATATAATGCCTCTTTTAATTTGTGAGGAGTTGGGTATCCTGCAGATTCCAGATGATGCAGCATCAGGTTAAAGTTACCATGTTCTCCCAATATCATTGAAGTAACAGTATACCAAAGTTGTGAAAATTGCTTAAAGACCTGATGATCTTCCAATGGCTGAGCAGATGTTCTTGAATCCTAGCTATTGGAACGATAACATCGTTGAAAAGTTTGTCGAATTCAGTCGAATTAAAAGTTATTTTGTCAAATTTCTTATCGTCTCTTTTAGAGAATTATGGCATCAATTGACAAATGTAATGTCAGTCGTTCCATAGTTCATAAAAAGATTAAACAAACGAGTTAAAGCGATGTTACTAGGTGTAGGATTTTTTTAAAATAATTTATTATAAAAAAAAAATTGCAGTCTGCACTCCTCTATATAAACTACTAGCTGTCCGCGCGCAGCTTCGCCCGCGTTGAAGGTTTTTCCCGGGACAAACCAATTTTTACATACAAAAATACAAATCTTTCGTCTTTATAATATTAGTGTAGATAGGTGTGCGAAATTTCATACTCCTCCGTCCGCGCAATTTTCGTAAAAAGGGGTACAAAGTTTTTGCTTCACGTATTAATATATTATATTATAATATAGTAGGCCCCTGTTGCCATCTCTGTTCTTTGACATTAGAATGACAAGTGCACTAATTATGGGATAGATAGGTCTTTGATGTTTCTACTAGATTTTTGTTTGTATGTTTTTGTATGTTAGATCATATTGTATGTTGATTCAGACGCGACTTTGTGGTAATCCATTACAAAACAAACAGATGGACTAAGTCTCAGTCCAACGATCGGCGAAGCAACAAGACTGCAGAGCAGAATGAGAATGATTTTCGTTAAAGTGCGAAGCGAGGTGATCAGGTGTCATCTTCAAGTGTTCCTGAAGATGCCTCATAGAGAGGCGAAACACGTGTCATATTTATGTTTGAGACAGGGATAGATTGGCAGAATAGTACTATGTATATGTCCATCTGTCTATGTTTTTTATTGTGTGGTGTTATAGATGGCAGACATGAAACAGGGGGATGGCGGGGCCGAGTCGAGGGGACCGTCGTACTCCCCTGTAGCCCCCCGCCCCCGCCCTCGCACCCACCCCAGCACCCCTCTACAACCCCTCACACGCATCCCACATGTGAGTACAACACTTACGAACAATACGCACAAACTGTGACAGCTATGGAATGAGACCTCCGTTCAACTAAAAGGAAGCTTACACGGGCGATTTTTTGAGCGTTAGTTACTCGGCAACTGTTATTGATCAATCTGAAGCAACACCTTACGATGGACTGTGACATAATAATTCATGATGTGTCACCGCAATTCAACTATACACGGGTGATTTTTTGAACAATTGCTCTACTATGTGACAAGATATGGAGCAACTTTTTTTCTTAAAATGTTTCATATTGCGTATCGTTGGTATTGTTCACCTGGTGATTACCTGGTGTTAGAGACAGTGTTAGACATTCACTGGGTACATTGCACTGAAGCAAGTGACATTACTGGACGATAAACAAAATAACATGTCTAGGTCTGGGAACGTGTGATACCTCCTAGAATTGCAAGGTTACAGTAACCAGTTACCGTTAGGTGGGCCGTATGCTTTACTGTCAGTTGTATAGTTGTTAGTTGCTTAATGTTAATGTCAGTACGTATTGCCTAGGATGAAGCAATTTGAATTGCCCGTGTAAGTGTACTTTGACTTGGTATGACCTTTGCACACGTAAGTTATATAATATTTTATACATATAAATAGCTGATGCCTGCTTCACTCCCGTGGTACATAAAGAGTAGCCTATATGTTATTTTATGTACAAAATAGAACAAGGGTCTCTCAAAGTAACTCTGTCTGTCTGTTACGCCTTCACGACTACGAACCGCAGAACCAATTTTGATGAATTTTGGTATAAAGATAGATAGGACCTTGAAGATGAAAATAAGCTAATCGAAATACCAATCCTGCGCAGACGAAGTCGCGGGCACCAGCTAATATAAATTCGTGTCGCTATCAGTTTGTCTGTCTATTGTGTCTTGAGGATGGATATACGCTACTCATTATGTAGGTACCACGCGTGCGAAGCCGCGGATAGCAGCTAGTATTAGATTAATGAGAGATTCTAATTGCCAATACGAAATCAACTTTAGCTATGAGTGTAATAAAATAATATAAAAAAGCATTATGTGTGCAAAGGGCATAATTACCGAATAGTTCCGAGTACGATTCTTCAAAGTGTGTTCAATGTGAAGTGTGTGAGTGAACTATGGGTCGTAGGGGCCAATGGGTCGTGAACTTGGGTCGTAAGAACCCTAATGTGGATCGTAAAGAACCATGGCCCGTAATTAAGTGCGTGCCTGACTTTTATATTGATAAGTGTACAGTGCATTCCTGAGTTGAGGTTGAGCTACATTGTAAAGCATGCTTCAGCACTGATGCAACTTCCGATTGTTGTTTGGAACTTACAAATTTAACTCGAATATCGCATTGCTGATTAGTATCCATATAAAACAAGTTTTTGATATGAGTGCTGAAGGGTGCTAAATAAAATATTATGTAGCCAACCCCATAACTCAAATTGGTGTTTAGAAAATTTATTACTACATATGTGTATAATTAGGTGTGTTCAATTGTATCTCAAATTTATATATGCCGGGTTCTTATAATGCAATTATCCCTTTCGTCCACGTTCGTAACTAAGATTTCAAAACTAGTTATGTATCAGGTTTTTTTTTCACTGTTTCATAACCAGTTATTAAACAAGATTTTTTTTCTATTTTTATAACGAGAACCTCTTAGTCATGTATGGTCTCCTGATAGTTTTTCGTAATCACTACATAGTATTAAACAAAGTCGCTTCCCGCTGTCTGTCTATCCTCATGTATGCTTAGATCTTTAAAACTACGCAACGGATTTTGATGCGGTTTTTTAATAGATAGAGTGATTCAAGAGGAAGGTTTATATGTTTAATACATGTATAATATAGTAGAGAAACACAGATAATTTTATAGGTTAAGGTATATTGGTTCAACGTATTAGAACTACTGAGCTACAGCAACGCGTGGCCGGGACAGCTAGTAATTAATATTGTGAAATTAATCTTTCTTGCGATAATGCGTAGTTTCTTTTCGTTAGTGTAGTTTCGTTTCTTCGGCGGTTGCTACCGTGGCTTGCTGGCCTTGCGCGTTATTTTCTATACACTAACATAACCTAACCAACTGGTATTGATCTGATTTACCTTTTTCTCCCGACTCAAATAGCGACCAGATAGAAAGAAGAAAGAAAAGAAAAAATCATTTATTCAACCCCCACTATACAATCTAAATACAAACAATCCTATAAAAACACTAGTGACTAATACTAAAACAAAGAGCATTAACCAATAAGTGTGAGTTGGGTGGTGGTGAAATGGCCCACAACTCAGCATAATGCTACTGCATGTTGCTATGCTGCAGCGCTGGTCTTCCGCTAAGGCCAATATTGACTTCTGATTATACTTGTTTATTGAGTGTGTCTGGTCGCTAATTTGTCCAGAGAATCAGATGACAAAACATAAATAAGAGGTTCTCATTATAAAAATGGAAATAAAGTCTTGTTTAATAACTGGTTATGAAACAGTGAAAAAAAATCCTGATACATAACTAGTTATGAAATCTTAGTTACGAACGTGGACGAAAGCCAATTATCCGTTAGTAAACATCTGTCAGTTAATTTATATAAATCAGACAAGAAACAGACCGTTTCGAAATCCATGAAATCAACTGATAGATTAATAAACGAGCGAGTCTTACAGTAGTCGCATATGACGTAACATCTGATTTCTCACCTTGTTAATAAGCAACATTAACATTGTATCCTGAATTAATTTATATAACAGCACTCTTTATACACAACACTGTAGGTTAAGCGCACAGCTGATGCGTTCTCCTTCTCTATTTCCCTTTCTCGTCACACACACGCACACACAGTTGGCTGACAGTACCAACCTCCCGGAAATGGGTTGGTACCATCTGACGGCCAAATCTACCACCGCGCGCGCTTATTTGTCAAATCAATTAGCGTCCGCTTCCCCTTCCTCCCACTTCCGTTCCTTTTCCACGAAAACACTGCCACAGATTGCAGAAAAGCGATTAAAGATGTTACTCAACAATAAATACATAAATATAAATTAATAATGAAAGTGTTACTAACGGATCGTTTTATTTTGTAGGGATCGGTCAATAAACATAATACTAATCTTAGATATAAACAATATATAAGGCCAGTAATATTCATAAGGTCATAATTATAGCAATTTTAAGGCCACGGCCTCGAAAGGTGGCTGGTTTGGTGGGTGGGTACCTTGATCAACATTTTCAACCATCCTACAGTGTCTTTAAAGTTTAATATGCAACTATCGTGAAAGCAAACTGACCTGACGGACATTCATGAGTCAAAGCTTAGTAGTAAATATGTGCAGATCAGACAAACATTTGTCCCGCGGCGGGAACCGATCCTGCAAGCTTCTGCGCCTCAAACGGACTCTTGCCTACTGCGCCACAGAGGTTTTAAAGTGTGTTGTATTTCATGTATATAAGTATTTTATGAATCATCTGGTTTTCATAGTAAACGATGGTTAAGACGTCTAGCTACCCACCAAACTAGCCGGCTACCCACTAAGCTAGCCAGCTACCCACCAAGCTAGCCACCCGATTATGGCCGCTCCCTTAGACATTGTACTTGAGACGATTTCTGCTCAATCGAGCGGTTGATTATAAAGGCATTAGTGTAGTGCCATAATATAGTTTGCATTTAATATGGAATTTATTACATTTATTTGCAATATATGCAATTAAGGTTACATATAAATTTAGTAATGAATTTATTACAGAAATAATTACAGAAATGTACAGAATAATATAAAATACACGTGAAACAGTTTAGCTATGTAAGGACTGTTTAAACGATCTTTAGATAGCTTAACTGATTATATTATGTATTGTCATGTAATACATTATGTATTACGGACTATAATCAGCTATCAGCTTTGTTTATACATTAGTTAAAAATATAATACATTTTTTTAATATCGGACAACTACTCGTAAACTTGGATGTTAATATTATTTTTTAAATTTAACAAAATTTTGATGATGAAATTTGATAATCTTTAAAAATGTTTTAAAGACAAGAAAATTAGACCAATATCTTTTTAAATTGTGATATTATTTTATTTTAACACTTTTGCTCAAATTGTGTTTAAAATTGTGAATTTGGCCAAGATATTTTTGTACAAATTTTTAGGAATAAAATATTATGTTGTTGGTGTGCAATAATAAGGTACTTATTGTATTATGTTTAACCTAAAAAGTGCCACCCGAGGTCTGGTGTTTAAAAACATCAATATTATGAGGCAGTAGAATGTTGAAATTAGCCTTCACCATGAAACACTACGACGAAGTGTTATTGCCAAAATTATCCTTATACTTTATTTAGCATGGACATTTTATATTAAAAAAAATATATGTACAATATGTGTGTAACATTTTGTTACTATTCCTTATAACTTATTATTATAGTATTATTATAAGTAATTCCATATTATAAATAACTTGACATAGTATTACCAAATAATGTTTTTGAAATTAAGTATTCAATGTTGTACATATTTATGTAAAGTTGTTTTAATGCCATGGTAGAGTAAGAATAATCAATATATTACTGAATTGTAAACGTGTTTGTATGAACATAATATCTTTATACTACATTACCCTAGAGTGGTAACGAGCAAACTATATAGCATTGTGTTAGCGTAAGCAGAATTTCAAGCGTTGTTTCTATTTCAAAAAACAAAAAAACGTGCTTTTGACTGTCCTTGGGCTCTGTAGACATCTCAAACCTTTAAGAATGTCTAAAAGGGATAGAGGTACAACCAAATATTATATTTGACACGTGCCCTTGCACAGATAACACAAATTAGTCCTTAGTTAAATAATGAGCAAAATAAAGAGCATTCCGAGCAACTTTAACAATCAACTTTAAAAGTTTGTCAAATGTTGTGACATAATTGCTGCAGTTGTTAATTATTCCATCTTATTTTTCATAATAACACCCACCAATAACACAGACGTTGCCATTTAGTTATCGGGCAATTAATGCTCAAATATTAATGTAAATGCAGTTGTTGTGTATTAAGCAACAAAATTATGTGATTTCTATGTTCATACCTATACGTGCTATAACCAACAGTTTACTACTCTTACTTTTTCATAGAAATTATGCGAAAATGCTTATTAATCAAAACTTTTGTGAGTTGTACCATACATTTTGATTAACACGGGTTTCGAGCGGCAAGTCACGGACCGCGGATCAAACTCACCCTGATGAAGATTCTCTAGGTGAATCGAAACAGTGTCGGTGCCTACATCGACTAAATAATACGTGAGTAAAGCTCGTGTTTATCAAAATGTATGCCTATTAATTGTTTATAAAATTTAGTAATAAGTTGCACAGTTCTCATTACTTATAGTTACAATTATAAATTTATGTATAACTACAAGGTGGTCAAAAAATCATGTTATATGAATTTAATTGTGTTAGGCGAGCCGTGAGTCCAATTATTGATACCAAAAGTACCTGCGAATTATGCTTTCGACTGCACCTACACTCATCTAGTATTGGCTACTCTATTCATACCAAAAGTACGGTCAATAAGTTCGTACTAAAAGTACTCCTTGTTGGCTATTCTGTTATTCTATGTATGTCTTATATGACGACCTTTGTGGCGCAGTGGGCTAAGGTCCGGCTGAGACGCAGAAGGTTGCGGGTTCGATTCCCGCCGCAGGTCAAATGTTAGTATTATCTGCAAATATTTGTCTCAGGTCTGGGTGTTTCTATGTATAATATGTATGTATTCTAAAAAAAAACGTATTTAAGTAGTATATCAGTCATGTGGTACCCATAACACAAGCTCTGCTTACTTTGATGATGATGATGGGCCAGATGATGCTATGTGAAATGTCCGGTATTATTATTATTATGTATGTTTCTATGTATTATATGTATGTATTTACAAAAAAATAGTATATAAGTTATATTAGTCATGTGGTACCACGTAACACAAGCTCTGCTTACTTTGGGGCCAGATTATGTGTGAAATGTCCGGTATTATTTATTCTTCTGTTTATTCGTTAATGGTATGTTTCATAATGATGACAATTTTGCCAATTTCAAGTGATTAGTAGGAGGTCGGGATTCTTTGTTTGTCATTTCATGGAGTAACATAGCTCTGCTAATTTAATATTTTTTACCCGTTTTATTGCATGTTTTATTCAGTACTCTTGACAGAATTTTAATGAACAAATTGTGACTACTGGACGGGTATGGATAATTGAATTATATGTGTATTGTGGTGCAATGTAATTTGAACGATGAGGAATCCCAAGATAATTCTAGACGCCATTCCGCGTGACGTCTAGAATTGAGAATTGACCATCGACTAAGACTAATAACAAACAAACTGACTATAAACTTTAAACACTTGACATTGGTAAAATTGACATTAGTATGTCACAGGCCATTAACAAAGAAGAATCAAGTCAAAATTGACATCTTGACACATGGCATTATAGAAAGCAGAAGAAGGTAGAGGTAGAAAGCTGATTTTGAAATGTATGGATTGTAAATGAGCCGCGTCTTTCCTTGTGTTTCGTACTTTTGGTATTAATATACTCAAGTGCTGGGAAGTGTTGATCTATTTGTAAATATTTACTGAAATAATTACTGTATATCCTTTGAACGTTTTAACGCTCGTGGCTGATGCAATATAACGTGTGAGCGGTGCGGAAGTATATCTGACTCGCTCACACTCGTTTTTATAGAAAGTGGATAACGCATTTAGAGTTGATATCGTTTTAATGTAAGGGTTTAAGTAATTATGTACTTTTTTATTTAAGACACCATCGGCCATGTTTGAATGTATAATCCGCGCGCGATCAGAATGATACAGAACTTTTTTTAAAGTAAATCGTACCATAAAAGACAATTATCGAGGAAGCGTTAGCAAAAAAGTTTGACTATTAAAAAATGATCTCCTAAATTAGTCCGAAGCAAAAATCCACACTTGCTCAGATTTGTTACTGCATTTTTTTAGAGATATATGATTGAGTGATTATCCATATATTAATACGTGAAGCAAAAACTCCTTTTTACGAAAATTGCGCGGACGGAGGAGTATGCAATTTCGCACACTTATAGTTTATATAGAGAAGAAGTGCAGCATGCTAATATTTTTTTTTTTAATTATGCATAAAAAATACATTAATTATTAATTAATTATGGTCGAATTTCGACCAGTGGGCGACCACTAGTTTTATATATTAGATTAATTATGAGTGGAAAGAGAGATTTTAATGTCAATCACGTTAAATAATTCTCGCAGTTGATATTTGAACAAGAACAAAGTCCGTATTCTAACGTATTATTAAATTTAAATATAAATGATAACAAGCAGCCATTTTGGATTTCTCAGTTGCATAATTACTGTTCTTTTATATAAATGGGATATTTACAACAATTTGTAAGGTTTTTCTTGTTATTATATTTGCATACGCCGCTAGTCTTTGCGGGTAGATCATATAAATATTGATAATTGGCAGACAAATCGTTCTACCCTCATTCGCACTCTTTTACTTCTTTGCTAACGCTACTACACTAGAAGTGTAATTTTCGATTTATTTTTAAGAATATTTCATCCCATTCTGATCGCGTGCTTATTTATAGGAGTTATTTAATCTCTTTCTAAATAGAACTTCTAACTGCCTGTAATTAAAACGACAACGCTATTCCAAGGCTGCGCTGTTTATTAATAAGGTTCTTGTAGTGTAAATATCAGACGCTATTCTTGTACCTATTACCATGCAGTGATATTATAGACGAATTGTAATCTTTGGATATTGTTTAATTTTAACATCTAACATTATTACATCACAATTAACATTTAACATCTGGTAAGCGAGTGTCAATGGCAACTTATACTTTCCCACTGCTGGGCAAAGATCTCCAACAATCCCTTCCATTTGTCCCTGTCCTCTCGCCACTTCCAACCAGCCTTTCTCGAAGGCATCGAGATCGTCATGCCAACGCATCTTCGTCCTGCCCCGGCTGGTTCGCCCATCTGCGGCACCCATTGTGTGACGACTTCTGCCCACTTGTCTTCACTCATAATGCTGGCGTTCTCCGGCTAACTCCATTTGAATTTGGCGGTCTTGTTCTTCTTGTTCTTTGTTTATGGCATGTGTGTGACATAATAATGTCAATTTTGCCATTGTCAAGTGTTTGTTTGTTTATAGTCAATTTGTTTATTAAAGTCTTAGTCGATGGTCAATTGTCAATTCTAGACGTCACGCGGAACGGCCTTAGCGGTCTTGTCTCCGTCTGCGATCGGGGTCTTTGCGCAAAAGGTTATATTGCGCACTTTGTCAGTCCTCTTTACCCCTAGCACGCTACGCTCCTAAAATCTCTGTGGCGCAGTGGGCCAATACCCGGCTAAGACGCAGAATGTTGCTGGTTCGATTCCCGCCGCAGGACAAACGTATATTTTGTAAGTTTATGGCTCGTGTCTGGGTGCTTCTATCTATACATTGTATATAAAAGAGCTTAACCTGACTGACTGACTGATTCACCATCGCTGAGCCGATACCGCTGAAGCTAGAAAGCTGAAATTTGGAAGGTAGCTTCCTTTTACAGCAAAACCCCCCACTAAGGTGGGATTTTTGGAAATTCAACCTCTAAGAAGCTGAAAAGGGGTGAAAACGAATGTATGAAACTTTTTAACGCGTGCTATTTGCTTGAAACTTGATATGGATAAGTAAAATGCAAAATAAATGGACATGTGGATCAGAATTTTTCAAAATAACCCTAACAAAAGTGTAAAATGGGGTGTCAAAGTTTGTATGGAAACTTTTTAACGGGTGGTGGTGTGATTTCTTAGAAACTTGGTTTGAATACTTAAAATGCAAAATAAAGGGACACGTGTTTACGGATTTTTCTAAATAAATCTCATAAAGGAGTAAAATTGGGTGTGAATGCTTGTATGAAAACTTTTTAATGGGTGGTGGGTGTGATTGGTTTGAAACTTATTAATAAAATTTAACATGGAGATAAATTGCATCCTGGGGAAGGCTTTAAGTTACAATACCTTTCAAAAAAAATGCGGACGAAGTCACGAGCAACAGACTACCTGTTGCTCGTGACTTCGTATAATATATATGAATTTGCAAAAAATAAAAAAGTATATACCTACTTAAGTAGTATATCAGGCATGAGGTACCCATAACACAAGCTTTGCTTACTGTGGGGGATTTGTTCCACATTCGCCCTGCAGAGTTTTGCCCCACATGTAAATGTGTAGAAACGTACCTACGCAATAAAAAAAAACACCCGTTAATAACTAAAACAATATGAATTCTGATCGCTAAAGTAAAAATACTAGTTAAATGTCTATCAAACTTGGGAATTAAAGTCGTAAGCACATTTTTATTAAACTGTGGAAGTTTAATAATGGAAGTAATAATATTAGCAGGATAAAGATAAGTTGGATAAATATTAGCAGGATAAAGACAAGTTGGATAAATATTAGCAGGATAAAGACAAGTTGGATAAATATTAGCAGGATAAAGACAAGTTGGATAAATATTAGCAGGATAAAGACAAGTTGGATAAATCACTTCTTCCCCCTCGCTTTGGGTTTGCTCTTCTGTTCGGGTTCGATTATAGGCTCGGGTTCCGGCGGCGGTGGCCAGTACTTGTCGAACAGCGCGTCATCTGCCGCGAAACCGAGAGGCAGGATCTGGCAACGTTTGTGCCACTCCTCGCGATCCTTGTCTTCTAGTTCTTCTAATTCGCGCTCTTCTTTGGCTTTTAGCTGGGAAAAGAGAACTGTATATAAGGGAAACTCTACTAATATAAGAGAACTGTATATCGTAATTATGATCATAAATCAGCATAATTACGATCAACCATCTAAAGCGTCCTTATGCTGAGTTCAGGAGCTGTTTAGCTGCGCACAGAAAGCGGGACTATTTGGTGCTTATATTTAAGGTACCAATGGGGTGCCTAGCGGTGGCAATTCGGTTGGCTCATTTCTAAAATTAGGAATTGTCTAGAATATATTTTAGTCATAGCATTTGTAAAACTTATTCGGTTGGTGCCATCTAACTAAATTAGGAACGCTTAATTAAATTAGGATAAGTTGGTAACAGCAGAATACCAAAGTTTCATTTGACAGTTCTAAACCTAATTTTAGCTAAAATTAGTTAGGTGGGTGCCTACCTACTTGGTTGGAATATAATAGAATAAAGGTTTATTTGGTACACATTTGGTTTATACACACACGGAAATTGATAATAAAGTAGATACAAGCAGCTAGTAATGTATGGTTTAAAAAAATATTTTTTTCAATCAAGTCCCATAAATATTTCAAATTGAGTTGATAGTTGATTCAGTAGCTGGAAAAATATCCATCCAGTAAACGAAATTTCGATATATTGCTTTTCTGTGACTTTCCAGTGGTGTTTACAACTTTCGAAAAATGATAAAATAAAATCAAATAATAACAATAAATAATCCCGGACATTTCACACAGCATCATCTGGCCCCAAAGTAAGCCGAGCTTGTGTTATGGGTACCACATGACTGATATACTACTTATACTTTTTTTTTTTAAATACTAAAAAGCGTAAAATAAAAATGTTTTTAACCGACTTAAAAAAAGGAGGATGTTCTCAATTCGATTGTATTTTTATGGCCTTTTATGTAATTAAATCGGTTTTCTCTTTAGTAATTATCTCTAGGACGCTACAGTCTGTATTTGTCACGTTAACTAGAATATTAGTCTTACCTCCATTAGTGCCAGATATTCCTCGGTATCCACATCCTTCTTCTTCCCCTTAGAACCTGTTTTGGCGTCTTTCTTAGAAGGGGACTTCTCCTTTTTAGCCTTAGCCTTCAATGGCACGAAGAGTCTCTTTGGATTCTGTAGTTGATAGGGCGTGTCGAGGAGCATATAATCAGGCGTGAATGTGAATATCGAACGGACCAGGTTGTATTGGTAGTCTGAACTGAATCTGTAATAAAAAACTTAGCTACTACTAGCTTCTGCCTGCGGCTCCGTGTGGTATCAAGAACACGCCTATACGCATTTTTTAATTTTTTTATTCTGATAAATAATGTCAATCATTTCACACAGCATCATCTGGCCCCAAAGTAAGCAGACCTTGTGTTATGGGTACCATATAACTGATATACTACTTATATACTCTTTTTTTTTTAATACATAGATACATATTATACATAGAAACACGAAGACCCAAGGAAAATATTTGAAGATCATACAAATATTTGTCCCGCCATGGGAATCGAACCCGCAACCTTCTGCGTCTCAGCCAGGCCTTTATCCACTGCGCCACAGCTTTCGTCAATTGCAGATCACACATCTACACCATTTTCTTCTAGTGTCACTATTTAACATTCGCGACAGTTATTTTAACTTTAGCGTAATATTATCGTTCTTTCCATGTTTTTGTATATCCTTGTTTATGCTCCCAAATAAATTCATTTTGATTTAGTTTTGATTTATTTCTAACCAGTGTGGTGAAAGGATTAAAGTGCACCTCAGAGGCTCCTTTCGTGCACTTATCACACATCTTTGAACTTTCTAGGTTCTACGACATGCCGGTTTCCTCATGAAGCTTTACATTGCCGTTTGAGAATACTGGTATAGCGTCCATACATTTTTCAAACAGTAAATTCAATTAGAACACCAGTGCTCTCATCTATACCAAACTCCATTAAAATCCGTGCAGTCCTTTCGGCGTGATTGGGCCACAAACAAACATAAATAAATAAATATAAATATTGCTGGACAATGCACACAACACCATCTAGTCCCAAACTAAGCATAGCTTGTATTATGGTGACTAGATGACTGATAGAATACTTATATATTTTTAAATACATTATAACACCCAGACCAAACACCTATGTTCTTCACACAAATGTTTATCCTGGGAGCGAATCGAACTCTCTACCTATAGCGCAGAAAGCAGAGCTACTACCAACTGAGCTGACAAGCCAGTCATAAACATATGTATATACAAACATCTTCACAAACTCAGTAGAATTATTCTTTGAGCCTCACTTCGTGAGTGTACCTAGATAATGGCTGATAGATGGAAATGGGAGAAGATACATGTTGCCCTGAACCCCTTAGCAGGGCAGGGTATGATGATGATCCTAGTCCGTGGTCAACTCCGATGACGGAACGGAGACAAACGACCAGGGTCGACGACGACGAGAACTTAACGTGCCTCCAAAACATGGAAAGATGTATATGAAAATCCAACTGCGGTGCAACTCATGACTGACATCGCTGGACATTGCCAGATTTCTACCCGTGAAAGGAAATTGACTGTTCGTTTTCATACGAAGCAAATGGATGGTTTGAGCTTCCGGAATCCAACAAGGAATCTCTAAGTATGGTTTCGCCATACCCAGATTTCTACCCGAGAAAAGAAACTGTTTGTCTTCAAAGAGAAATCAGCTGCTGGAAGCGTTCCGAAATCCAAAAAGTTAACTCTATAGTTTCGCATTTCTTGTCTGTCCCTAATCAGGACCCTCGGTATTCTAATCGGGCATAAGTCTATCCACACCACGGCTCTTTTGATCATGTAATAAGTTAGGTATGTTGTTCAATAGTTTTGAAATTAAATTCTCAATAGGTTCAAGATCCCTTGAATAGTAGATTTAAAGTATACTAACAAATCAAAAATATAGTGAATAATCTTTGTCAAATCCCATAAGGAGCATTCAAAGGCAACGCCCTCAAAGGTCACCAGATGCTTCGAATCTGCAGGCACATCAGTTGCAGGCTCCTGACCCTCATGCATCTCCTCCGTCGCTTTATAATCCACCCCGACATCTGTTGGCGTCGGGAGACAGTCCTTCTCGGCTATATATTTCGCTGCAGCTAACATATTATCCTGTAAGCGAATTACGAGTTATTTATAGAGTTTCCCAATAAAGATGCTACATCAAAATATTTTGTGCGAGCACTTCGTTCGACAACATCGATCCATCCAGGCCCATCATCATTACATAGTATAAAACAAAGTCGCTTTCCGCTGTCTGTCTGTCCCGTTGTATACTTAGATAGATCTTAAAACTACGCAACGGATTTTGATGCGGTTTTTTAATAGATAGAGTGATTCAAGAGGAAGATTTATATGTATAATACATACATACATAATATAGTAGAGAAACACTGATAATTTTAGAGGTTTCTAATGTGATATCGTAAATAAACTATTTTTTTGCGCTTACAATGCAAACGCTGGCTGAACCCTACGAGATAGATCAAAATAATGTACTACAGTATTGTACACCTTAAAAAGGTTTACAAAAAAGTCCGCGATGGTATATGTCTATCTCTTAGGAATAACCATTCTGTAGTATAATTAGTATCAGCATTGCACCCGTGCGAAGCCGGGGCGGGTCGCTAGTCCATTATAATTTGAAATTTGAGTTTGCTCGACGAATCGCTAGGGGGCGAGATGCTCGCACAAAACCTGGTTGATTTTGAGCGAACACTTGATGGGTGGATGGATCTGCATGGATCGTGGTGAACAACATTCCATTCAGATACATCCATCCTTCCGAACAGATCTATCCAAACCTCTCGTGGCGGTTCTTTGCCTAAGCAAAGACACCAGATCTATTCTAACGACTAATCGTTCCTACCTAACGGATAGGTGCTCGTAGCAGCAAGGGTAGCAAGTCTTTCAACACTCAATACCGGGATGGGTAACCGTAGCGTTAATTCTGCGAATTCATAGAAGCAATATCTGCGTGCTTCTATGTTTCGGAGGGCAGCAGGTCTCTGAGCAGGTTTTTATTTCCATCAGCAGAGTTAGCTGCTCATATATAAATTAGCAGTAGATATACCTATTAGTCTAGATCGATCACAAACTGTGTCTAATATGCAGGATATTAGACACAGTTTGTGATCGATCTAGACATTCCTCAGTTATTTTCAGTTTCCTCATGATTTAAAACATAAAAATAAATCATTTTACTTTTATTTATTTCAATAACATTTATTATACGTAAAATTGAAATTGAATTTGGAAGGATGCTAATAGTAATAAATAATAAGTAATGTTACGAGCCGGGTACTGATAAATTATGAAACCGCTTGATTTTACCAAATAATAACTTTAATTTCAAAGTTACTACACACAGAACTTAATCCATTGATTCTACTATTAAACTTTCCAATAGAACACTAAGAGTCACAACACTATATTATATTATATATTATATTATATTTATATACCTACCATACAATTTCTATATATTTACACTCAGCCACGGATAAACATTTATATACCTAATCAATACATAATAATTATTTACTATTGTGGTTATGGTATTTGTGAGGTCACTATTTCCAGGCCCTGACTGAAAACCAGCGCAGCTATACATGGTAGGTAGCCACTATCAACCATGTAGAGCAGCTTTTATGCTGAGTTCAGGACCTGTTTGACTGCGCACACAGAGCGGGACTAGTTAGTGCTTACACGATGTAGATTGTGTTATATAGTTTATTGTTTTTATCTTTAAAGATTGTTTTTAATTTTTATATCTTTTTGTTTGTTTTTTTTTTTTTATTTTTTTTTCTTAGTTGTTTTTATGTTGTTATCTTATATAGTTATTTTTGAATTTTTTTTATTGATCCGCTCTGTAATGTGTTGTCAAATAAACAAATTTTCTTTCTTTCTTTCTTTCTTTCACTACAACACAACTGATAACACTTCAAAACTTTCGCACTTGTATCACTTGCTTAGCCGAGATAGACTGACTGTATCCGCAAAACCACCGCCGTATTTATACGAGCGTCGAGTGCGTCGCGCAAAACCGAGTCTGAGAACGAACCGAAACGCGCTCAAATGTTCGCTTGCAATAGAGAGATATTGCTATCTCGTTCACTCTTATGCATTCGATACGTGTACTTTGTAGTTTGCATCTACTCGATACCAGATGGCGTTGTAGGTGAATATTTAATGTGTCTGCCTGCCAACAGATGGAGCTATGTATCGGGCGCAACACTATCCCCTCCTAAGACATGCTCGTCCCGAGCATCGTTAGACCCGTAATATTGCGCTAGTCGATCCACATGGACAATTTTAGCCTTGCCTCGTAGCCCCTTTTTAATCCGGTACGTGACATCGTTGATTCTGTTCACAATTCGATATGGCCCGTCCCATTTCGCCTGCAGTTTAGGACACTTTCCTTTACTGCGTACAGGGTTTTGTAACCACACCAGTGATCCTTCACTAAAGCCCAAGTGGTTTAATTTTCGGTCATATCGAGTCTTCATCTTTTCAGACATTTGTTGTCTGGATTGGCGAACGTGTTCGTGTACATCGTTCAATTTGTTGCGAAGGTCACTCGCGTACTCTGTTATATTGCGAGGAGACTGGGGAGGAATACCTGTTATAAGGTCTGCTGGCAACCGTAGTTCTCGTCCAAAGTTCGCCGAAGCTGGAGTGACACTTGTACTTTCGTGAACTGCACTTCGATATGACAGTAAAAACGGTTGAATGTGCTTGTCCCAATCGGTCTGCTGGTTTCCCACTACTTTTGCTAGATATCTTTCCAACGTTTGATTGAACCTTTCAACCATTCCATCGGATTGTGGCCGATAAGAGGTGGTTCTTGTCTTATAAGTGCCCATCACTCGACATGTTTCCTGAAATATTTGGGACTCGAAATTCCTCCCTTGATCGCTGTGAATTTCCAAGGGTACTCCAAAGCGACAAAAGACCTCATGGACTAATTTATCGGCTACTGTTGACGCTTCTTGGTTTGGGGTGGCAAAGACCTCCGGCCACTTTGTGAAATAATCCATAACAACCATGAAATACTTGTTTCCATTTTCTGTAGCAGGGAATGGTCCCGCAATGTCTAAAGCTATCCGTTCCCATGGCGCTCCCACGTTATAAATCTTTAATGCACCTCTGCTGCGTGTATGGGGTCCTTTCACTGCTGCGCACTTTCACTCGTGCATTTTCGGCACCAGTCTTCCACATCATCTCTGCAATGGATCCAGTAAAATCGCTCACGTATCTTCAACAGAGTTCTCTTTACCCCCATATGCCCCCCGAAGCATCCTTCATGGTAGAGTTTAAGCACTTCAGATACTTTAGCCTTTGGAACAACCATTTGCAGATGACAGTGATCTCCGCGAGCATTTTCCCATTTACGGCACAATACTCCATCGTGGATAACCAGACTGTCCCATTGTGCCCAGTAGCTTTTTGTTGTTGTGCTCATTCCAGCCACATCACTCCATACAGGTTTAGAAGTTCCAGCCCTTATCCATTCGATGATTGCCTTAATATCTGAGTCATCCGTCTGCGCTTTCTGCAGGGTTTCCTTCCACTCATCACTTAGATCCGTGCTCAACATTCTGACGGGTACCACTTCTTTGGACTCTTGTTTTACACAATGTTTACATTCTTCTGGACAAGGTCTTCTTGACAATGCATCCGCATTACCGTGAGATTTTCCACTGCGATGCTCAGTTTCATAGTCAAACTCCTGTAGCTGTTCAATCCACCTTGCCACTTGTCCTTCAGGATTTTTGAACTGTAGCAGCCATTTCAATGCAGCATGATCCGTACGTAGATGAAATTTACGCCCCAGCAGATAAGTTTTCACTACTGCTAAAAGTTCCCTTCTAGTGACACAGTACAAAGCTTTATCTCCTTTGCGCTGGGACAATACGCCTCTAATACCAGTATTACTTGCATCTGTGTCTACGATGAAACTATTCTCGGTGTCAGGGAAACCAAGAATAGGTGTATCACACAGACGTCGCTTTAACTCTTGGAAGGCAATATCACATTCTTCGTCCCAGCTGAACACTCGTTTCTATTCGGTGAGTTTATGCAAGGGCTTAGCAACATCAGCAAAGTTTCTCATAAACCGTCGGTAATAGGAACACAATCCTAGAAACGCTCGGACTTGTGTTTTATCCTTTGGGATCGGCCAATCCTTAACAGCGACGATTTTTTCTGGATCAGTTTGCACACCATCTTCTGAAATAACATGCCCTAAGAATCTTACTTGTCGTCTGAAAAATGAGCACTTCTTCGGACTCAATTTAAGATTGGCTGCACGAATTTTAGCTAGTACTCGTTCCAGATTTTGAAGCTGGTCTTCAAACGTACGCCCCACTATTACAATGTCATCTAAGTAGACAAGACAGGCGTCTCCAATTAATCCAGCTAGTACCATTTCCATCAACCTTTCAAAAGTTGCAGGGGCATTGCACAACCCGAACGGCATTACATTAAATTGCCACAGACCCTTTCCCGTAGAAAACGCCGTTTTCTCCTTTATCTTTAGGGTCTATTTCAACCTGCCAGTAGCCGCTTTTCAAGTCTAGGGTTGTAAACTACTTCATCCCTGTCAATGTGTCCAGTGTGTCGTCAATCCTTGGAAGTGGATAACTATCTTTCTTCGTTACGTCATTAAGTCGACGATAATCCACACAAAAACGCAAGCTACCGTCCTTCTTCTTGACTAATACCACAGGAGAGCACCAGGGACTGGAAGAAGGTTCTATTACTCCGTCTTTTACCATTCCTTCAATCATAGTCTCCACTTCCTTTTCTCTTGCGACAGGTAATCTTCTTGGTCGTTGACGAATCGGTGACTCGTTACCGGTGTTTATGGTGTGCTGAACCAGCCCAGTCTTTCCAATGTCAGCATCATTCGAAGAGAAAATATCAGCATATCGATGTAACATCTTCTCAGCCATGGCAACTTCCTCTTCAGAAAGATCTTTGCGACAATCTTTCAGTAATGATGACACATTGTAATTAACTTCTAATTTATTGTCACTGGATAATTCTTGACATCTTCGCATCCAGGTAACTTCTTCACAATTGCCCATTAACATTCCCTTCTTAATGAGATATTCCTCATTACTCGGGTTCAGTATTCGCACTGCTGTGATGGTGGTTGCCTTTACTAGAGTTCGTGCAATAATCCATGGTAGGTCACTGTCTAACCTTTCTATCAATACACATCGATTTTCTCTGATGTTTGCAACAGGCGTACCTGTACCATGGTTTCTGACCTTGGAGGAAGCACAATTTTAAAATCCCTTGCTTTACGTCAATCTCCGCGTGGTGTTCTCGCAAGAAATCCAGACCCAGAATGCACTCATCAACTATGTTGGCAATGATGACGTTATGATGGTAAGTGGTCTCCCCTAATTTCATCTCCACCTGCATCTCGCCTTGAGCGGATATGTGCTGGCCGGTTGCTGTCACGAGCTGAACTCTGTTACATTTGCAGGAAAAGTCCCCAAGAAAGCGATTTGCAAGTTGGGAATTCACTACTGTACGAGAAGCACCAGAATCCAAAATCATTTCACAGGTCGTTCCATTTATTTGGCCTTTGATGATCAGGCTGTTCCCATCGTGGGCTTGTGAAATCGAAACTCTTAGGGCTTTTTCAATACCAGCCAGCACCCGCCCCGCGGTCCTGGCATTTACTCGTTTCCCTGCTGCTGGGGAGCGGAGGTGCTCACCACCTGTCCTTCTTGAGATCTGGCGTTACTCTCTTTGTTTCGTTTCGGGCAACTGGACCTCAGATGACCCTTTTCTCCACACCCATAACATTTCGGACTTAACTTTGGACGACCGTCGCGGCTAGACTCCACTACTTCTCTGATGCGATGTGCTCGAGTGTCCATCCGTACAGCTTCCACCTCCAAAGCATGGGCCAAGGCGTTCTTTAAAGACTGTGATGGCCAAGTCTCACCGTAGCTCTGACTTCCAAGTCACGTATCCCATCAAAGAATGCCTGAACCAAGTTCCCATCGATAAGGGCAGGTGAAGATTGGAAAGCCTTCCGAACCAGTTTTTCTATTTCCAGGGCCCACTGCTGCAGGTTCTCAGAATTGCGCTGAGTCCTGTCCTTTAATTGGGCGCGGAAAACATGTTCTAGACGTGCGTCACCATATCGAGATTCTAGTGCCTCCAGCAGCTGCTCATAACTGACGTTACTTCCCAGGGCCTCCAAAACAGTGAGTGCTTGGTCACGTAAGGCTAATGTTAGTGCAGTCAAAGCCTGCGACTTCGTCCATCCGTTTGCGTTTAGGACAGCTTCGAACTGAATTTTATAGGTGGACCACGAAGAACCTCCATCAAATGGTGGCACCTTAAATCCTCGCGCTGACGATGAAGAGACCACAGGAGCAATATCTCTATCTTCAGATTTCAGCAGATCCACAGCTTTTTTTACACTTGCAATCTGGGTTTCTGCTTCAGAAATTCGGCTATCATTAACACCCTGAAGCTCCTTGCCAAAGGCTCCATGCAGGTCCTTTATAAGGCGAGTCTGTTCTTCTTGCCGGCGAACAGTTCCTCCTGTTGCTGGCGAGCTTGGTCCTCCTGACGACGAGCCTGTTCATCCTGCCGGTGAACCAGTTCCTACTGCCAGCGTTTCTGTTCTTCCCGTTGCTGGCGAGCCTGTTCCTGAAGCATCGCCATTAAGGCAGCAAGGTCCCCTGCAGCAGGAGCCTAAGCCACAGATGATGATGGAACTCCCGATAACTCACAAGTGGACTCCATTGTTGGCTGAAGAACCAATTGAGATTCTTGTGATGGAGAACCCCCGAACCGTCTCTCATCCATTTCCTGTTGACGCTGACTCCTTGTCCAGATACCGTCTGTGTCGTCCTTTGGTAAAACCGGCATTTCTTTATCCCACTTCTGACACCAATTTGTTACGAGCCGGGTACTGATAAATTATGAAACCGCTTGATTTTACCAAATAATAACTTTAATTTCAAAGTTACATCACACAGAACTTAATCCACTGATTCTACTATTACATTTTCCAATAGAACACTATAAGAGTCACAACACTACAACACAACTGATAACACTTCAAAACTTTCGCACTTGTATCACTTTCTTAGCCGAGATAGACTGACTGTATCCGCACGCAAACCACCGCCGTATTTATACGAGCGTCGAGTGCGTCGCGCGCAACCGCGACGCAACTCGAACGTTCGAGAACGAACCGGAACGCGCTCAAATGTTCGCTTGCAATAGAGAGATATTGCTATCTCGTTCACTCTTATGCCTTCGATACGTGTACTTTGTAGTTTGCATCTACTCGATACCAGATGGCGTTGTAGGTAAATATTTAATGTGTCTGCCTGCCAACAGATGGAGCTATGTATCGGGCGCAACAGTAATAAAGAATTCAAAACAATATACACACACAAATACCTACATAGAATATTAGATGAATTAATGTCAACAGGTAACATTTATCAAATAAAAACCACACAAGGATTCATTAATGGTAAGTCTGGTTCTGAAAATTTTAAAACTATCAATAAGTTTCATGTCGATAAACAGTGAATTCAAGTTTGACACCCTGATACCGAGGTTCTGCAACTGTTATTGAAGAAATCATCAGGCGAAGAACTTCTCGTCTTTTTAACCGACTTAAAAAAAAAGAAGTTGTTTTTTTTATATACTTTCCGATTGATCCAATAGAAATTTCATCAAAATCGGTTTAAAAAATCAAAATAGGTGGTAGCTGGAAAAAATATGTCATTTAAGTAAATTTCATATTTTGCTTTCCTGTGAATTTCCAGAGGTGTTTCCTGAATTCGAAAACTGATAAAGTCGAATTGAAATGGAATAACTGAAAAAAACTGGATTGAGAACCTCCTTTTTTATGTCGGTTAAAAATAGGAGGTCCTCAATTCGGTTGTATATTTGTTTTGAATAAAAACATTTGACCCTCTCAGCCTCTCAAGCCAGTACCACACACGACGCGCTAAAAGAGGTCAGTTTACCTTGAACCTCTTTAGCATGCGAAGACGGTCAGCGGCGTCAAAATGCTGCATCTCTTTCATCCATTCACAAAACCACAGGATCAGAACTGCTTGCGTTGCTGGAAAAACAAGAAAGTTTTTGTTTTGGGTCCTAGTGTTTTTCTATAGGTACCTATATAATAATATAAGTATGTAACAAATCAAAAAGTTTATCAGTCATGTGGTTCCCATAACACAAGCTCTGCTTACTTTGGGGCCAGATGCTGTTGGAGGTAAATACATACTTACCTATGTCGAGGTCGTAGTAGGGTTTCTACTAGTAAGGTTAGAAGTTTCTACTAGAGTTCCTAAGCCGCTTAAGATTCAGACGAAGACGAAATCTAGGAGGATTTCCAGGAGTTCATGAGCGGCTCCATGTGATAAAGTTCATTGCATTTTGACGTAGGGACGTCAAAATGCAATGAACTTTATCACATGGAGCCGCTCAGTTTCCTTAACCATACCAAGGCAGTAAAGCCGTAAAGCGCTCATGGAATAGTTAACTAAGTAATAACAATAATAATAATGCTGGACATTTCACACAGCGTTATCTACCCCCAAAGTAAGCAGAGCTTATGTTATGGATACCACACGACTGGTATAGGTATTACTTTACTTTTTTTATTGTAAATACATACATATTATACATAGAACAAACACTCATCCCCGAGACAAATGTAGATCATACAAACATTTGTCCTTGGGAATCGAACCCGCTGCTTTCTGCGTTTCTGCGTTTCAGGCAGGCCTTCGCCAACTGCACCACATAGGGAAATTGTTCCTAACAGGATCAACGAACTTAAGCCACACTGCTAAGGTTAATCGCAGAGATATTTTCATCTGAGCGCTTGATCTCAGGTGCTGCTGCATCTGTTTCTGCTGCACGTTAGGCCATCAGCCCAAGCTTTTCAAAAAGTTGTATCCTATGACGGAGACTTCGAGCGGCCTAATTACTCCATCACAAGAGTTCGCCGCTGAGCATATACCCAAAAGTTTGACTTAGTTTGAGACTATTGTTCGTTACTTAAGGAGTGGGACAATGCCTTTAGCATTCCACAATTCTCAATATCCTCCATGTGTTAAATATTCCAAAGGGATCAACTTATAGCCTCATCCTCATCATCATATCAGCCCCTAGAAGTCCACTGCTGAATATAGGCCTCCCCAATAGATTTCCAGGAAGCTTCTAATTGTGTCTATCATTGGGGGTTTTGCCACTTTCACCACGCTTGGCAGCTTTAGTCTATATTACTACAATCGAGTTTCCTCGAGATACTTCATAGTTTCGCCTGCCAAAACTGTCGTTACTCACGCCTGTTCAACTCATCTTCCTGAGCCCTCCGCAGCAAGTTAGCCAAGGTATCCAGGAACCAGTACTCCGCCAGGCTACTTTTGTACTGGGTGCAGCCAACCATAGCGGCTAGGATATCTATATACTTCTGCTGAGCTGTGATGGCTATCTTGGGAATTGCTGATGGGTCTATGTCTTTCCTGAAAGTGGATCGTTCGCAAAACATCAGTATTCTTTGTGGAAAATAACACTTCTTCTTGTCGTGTCACTCGTAACTTCATACCAGTGTGGTGAAAGGATTAAAGCACGCCTTAGAGGCTCCATTCGTAAATGAACACCAGGATTCCTGTACCCTTGGTAGGCGGGTAAGGTATCACAGTTGATACCAAAGATCCCATTTTCTTTTGTTTGTGGATAGTTCAGTAGGTACTAATTGGGTTAAACTTTAGTAGTGCGTCGCACGAAAATGAAGGAAAAAAAATGGGGGGGGGAGAGGGGGGACCCTCCCTACCCCCTGGTACCACCCCCATACTAGGTATTGCCCCGTTTTCGAGATATTTGAATAAATGTAACCTAACCTCAAAAAAAATATTGATACAAATCTAGTTTAAATTACCAAGGAGGGGGAGGGAGAGGTCCACCTCACCCCTGGTAAAGCTCCCAAGATAAAGGTAGATGCACAAATGAGAAAAAAAACATTTGTAACTTATCGTAACGTTTCGTAAATTTGTAACGTTTCGCTCGGATCAATTTTGCACAACATGATATATCACAGACAACAAATACGACAAAGATCAGATATACCGTGACCTTGTATTATTTTCTGGCGCTGCGGCGGCCGCTGCCGCGGCACGCTTTGCTCGCCTTGCGCGTTTTTTTCTATACTCCAACATAACCTACCTAGTGATAGGTGATAAGTAACCAAGTGAGATATACCGTGACCTTGTATTATTTTCTGGCGCTGCGGCGGCCGCTACCGCGGCACGCTTCGCTCGCCTTGCGCGTTTTTTTCTATACTCCATCATAACCTACCTAGTAATAGGTGATAAGTAACCAAGTGAAGTGAAGATAAGTCGAAGTCGTCGAAAGAAGCCATAACAAAATCACTGACAGGATTTTTACGTTTCGTTCACATCAATTTTGCACACAACATGTTAAACCATAGACAAGAAATACGACAAAGTTGATTATTATCTTTCAATATTTATGTAGTTTTATCTGATTTATTTGATTTGAGGTTAAAAATGTTTTATTATTTTCTCGGAATAACCTAATGTTATAGTGGTAAATATGTAATCAGAAAGCAAAAGCCTACCAGATGTGAGTCTTTTCACCCTCCAATTCGTGCGACGCACTACTAAAGTCAAGCCCAGTTGAATATAAAAAGTATTGCGTAAAACGTGAAAGACATTTCTTGACGAAAGATCCGAATTGAGGTCTTTTTCCAAGCTAAAGCAGATTGTTAGTCGATATCGTATCACTAGTTTCCGACCACAGTCTCGATATCTCGTGAAACCCTTACCTGAACTTTTCAGGAAGTACATGAACACGGTTCTCTTCTTCGATCCTTCTGACACGATCGGACAGAATGTGCCTTAGCGAAGGGGTGGGGAACACGTAGGGTGCCTCCGCAGCAGCTTCCTCATCCTGCAAGACGATAACCTCTTCTTCCCCAGGAATATCAAGTATATCCTCTTCCTCTTCCAGGGCCTTATCTGTGAGCCAGTGGCTTAAGTCACTTTGATATCTCTTCCGTAACGAAAACCGATTGAACAGAGATTGAAAGGGTTTTGACCAGCTTCTAAGCTGGTCAAAATCCTTCCTCCCTTACATGCTGCCAAGCGCTACTCATTGAAACAGAGACCGTAGACTTCCAATGTCTGTTTCAATTAACTTCTATGGAATAGGAAACTTCAACAATGTATATAGCCATGACCTTAGAATTATGAAATGTTTAACGGTAAGTTAAGTGACCACTCTCATACATTTTAAAAGTTTTTAATCCATACATACCTACAGTGAATGCAAATAGACATATTTTCAAGAAGGATAGACGGAGAATTTGACAAAAAAACTCACAAAATATTCATATCTACATGCGTCTGCTGCTGGGCAGGATAGTTTCACACTAAGTTTTTATTTAAATGCGTACCTAGTTCCTCGCTCTCCCCTGAAAGAGTAGAAGACTCCAACGACTCCTCCACCGACCTAGTGCATTCTAGGCCAGAATCCGAAAGGATCTTGTTGAGCAGGATAACGTGGATATCTTCCACTTTCTTTGAAGTCATGATTGTCAACTTTCCGATTTCAGAAATTGACCATTTTATTTGTCTCTCTGGAACTTAGGGCTATAGATTTCTTAATTATCGCGATGATTAAGGCAGTAATGAATTGAGAAGCAGAAAGATAATAAAACTATGCAAAAACTCCGTTGACAGGAGTTTGACTTTCAAATGACATAAAATAATTAGGTCTTTTATTGAATGAAACTATGTCGTAGCCCCTTGCATAATACAATAGCAACGCTTGAAGTGGCGTTGACGATGTAAACACAAGGCGCGATATCTCAGTTGTGGTTGGCCGATCGAAGCATTCCTAGGCAATATTTTTGACACATTGGTGTATAGTATTTACATTTATTTAATGAGCACTTAGTCTTAAACAGCCTACAAAATAAAAACAACCCATCAAGTTGGTTTATCATCGAAGCATGTTCTACCAAAGAATATAAGTGGAGAATATTAAAATACTGGTGTCGTGTATGGGAATTCATTAATTCCGAACGGTACGGTAGACGTGAGCTCGCTCTAATTGGACCCAAAAATGTGAGGGTCCCGAAGTAAAGGGTTGACGCTAGAATTGTTATGGTGGTGCAAGAAGTAAGAAAAAAGATGTTTTAACAACAGACCAAAATACTTTACATTTGTAGCAGGTAGGTAAAAGAACACTCTAGTGGTATAGTGGTAGTAGCCCCGACTTCCGATCCTAAGGTCGTGGGCTCAAATCCGGACGCGCACAAATGGATATAATATCTGTTCAAAAAAAATATGTGCATTATTTTATTTTTATTCATTTAAACATTCTTAGGACCGGCATATCGTAGAACCTAAAAAGTTCGAAGATCTTTTATTATTAAATAATTTTATTAGATCACTTTTATAAAATATAAAGTGCAGTCCCCGTTTCCTCGGGCACTGCACAGAATTCATTACGAGGAAAAATACATTGGTGCACGAACGACAAACTTCGAACCCACGATTATGTTCGTAAGGCTACCACACCACCATATATAATTAATTACTATTAGCACCCGTGCCCACTTCGTTGGGCGGTTACAACTTCACAAAAAATATTAAAGTAGGTACTAATATCGCTATTAAAAAAAGATAGCTATTAAAATTATTGTAATAATTACAGAAAGTTAAGTATAAATATTGATAGATGGCGCTAGCGGCCACCCGCTGCTTCGCCCGCCCCGTTCCCATTGTTTTTCCGGGATAAAAAATTGCCTATATCCTAATCCAAGTTACTACTAACTATATTCATTTTAAGTTTCATCTAAATCGGTCCAGCGGTTCTTGAGCCATAAGTGGTGTAACTAACATGACTTACTTTTATATAAATATATAGATTTTTTACCCTAGCTGATTCTATAACTTGGCCCACACCCTCATACTGTGGGCCACACTCGTCTCCTAATTGAGAGGGCTCCCGAAATGTATACCACCACCTGCTATTGGTAGAGAATAATGATTATTACTTTCGTGTTATTATATATTTTTGTGTACTGGACTAGAACAGGGTTTTTAATCATTAAAAAAATAAACTTTTATTTTTAAGATTTTATACCTTTTTAGCGCAGTGGGTGAAAGCTCGTCTGAGTCGCAGTAGGTTGCGGGTTCGCGCCCGCCGCGAGACAAACGGTGGTGTAATCTGCTTATATTTTCCACGAGTCTAGGTTTATATGTATAACATGTGTGTATTTAAAAACAAATCTTATTAATAATATATCAGTCATGGTGGTACCCATAACACAAGCTTTTCTTACATTGGGGGCAGATGATGCCGCGTCAAATGTCCGGCATTATTTATTACATTTATTTTAAAATATATATATATATTTTTTGTATTTTTTTATGACGACCTCTGTAGCCCAGTGGGCGAATGCTCACCTGAGACGCGGTTGGCGGTGGTTGCGGGTTCGATTCCCGCCGCGAGACAAACGGTTGTATTATCTGCTAATATTTGTCTCGAGTCTGTTTTTACATAACATACATAACACATTGGGGCTAGATGATGCTGTTTGAATCGCCCTGCATTATTTATATTATTTTATAACCACGATAATTCGACACTAAGTCGCCGCAAGTTTAAAAACAGTCGTAAGTCAAAAAATAAATAAGGCAGCACGAGTTGCCTTTCAGAAAAAATATCGTTCATTATACGCATTCAATATTATAATAATACGTATGTTACGTACATAATGAGCTTACGGGTGTATGCGTGTACGCATACGCACACGGTCTCCATAAGTGCGTGCGCGGCAAAAATGCTACTCCGCGACTTACTTAAATATCGGACGAACAGAGAAATCAGTGGAGTAGAGTTAAAGCATTTTTGAAGTGATAACTTTTTATGGGAGGGTAAACCGCTTCGTTACGTAACGCGTTATGGCGCCAGTCGGTCTGGCCTTTCTCTCACGCATACGGCAGCGGTAGGCAGGCTCCTCCTCTCACACTCTAATCCACAGCGCTAGTTAGATTAGTTCAACTGTCGGGCGTCCCGAGACGCACACGTTTTTGAAGTGATAACTTCTTATGGGAGGGTATACCGCTTCGTTACGTAACGCGTTACGGCGCCAGTCTGTCTGGCTTCCCTTTCTCTCGCGCTTACGGCAGCGGTAGGCAGGCTTCTCCTCACTCTAACCCACAGCGCTAGTTAGATTAGTTTAAGTTATCACTTCTGTCGGGCGTCCTGAGAAGTACACTTTTTTTTTATATTTGGTTGATGACCGTCAAATTCGGCAGTATAACAGCTTCTACTACGAAAACAGTAGACATCATGCTGATTCGAGGGCAATTTGCTACAGCAGCAAATTGCCCTGACGACGATGGAGCACGAAGGTCTGGACTATAATAATAATAAGACACATATAATGTAATAAGACACATATTCATTCTTCCCTTAAAGAGAGTCAGATTGTAGTTTTCAGGAAAGACAAATGGCTGTACGTAAATTTAATGTGAATGCAAAGTAGGTACTTTGTTCGTAAGGGTGGTACTGACAAGGTACCTATGGTCTTACTCTCTTGATCATGCTTGGTCTGTTGTAAAAAGGAGATGGTGGGATTAGATCATGGAATTCTTGTACACATTCTCCGAAATGTATTCTATAAAAGATAACTTTACGGCGGTGCTCTAGACTGGAACGTAGTCTCAGCTTTTAGCTGCTCACCCATCAGCCTCAATGCTCGATTGAGTCCAAGGTAAGCAGCTGGTATAGCTGGTTTGCTTAACCATCCCATAGGTGGCAGCAATACTCCATACACGACCGGACTTGAGCTTTATATAAAGTGGAAAGGAAGGGAAGTGGAAGGTGTGAAGGGACTTAGAAAAGATGCGATGCCACACCTTGTTGAGGATGCTTGAGGATGATTGTATCGGTATCATTTGGGAGTTTGCGTACTCCATATTCATAAAGGTAAGCCCAAGTAAGGTAAGTTAAATCAATGTTGAAATCCATTTTTTGAGGTTTGTATCTTTCAAACCCATATTTTTTACGATTCTGTTGCGATACAAGCATAGATAATGACGAGACAAATTGATATCTCTCATAGTTTTGGTTGATCAATATCAGACGTTAGTGTGATCACTCTTCGTCGTTTGTATGACTAGATAAGGTTATATGTAGATTTTACGTAAATTTCTGGATTTTTTAAAACTTATATCATTGTCATCTCCATTCTCTTCCTTATTCCTAACTTCCCCAACTGGCAAGGTGAACGAACTCACGAAATGCACGCACACACTCACATCACTCACACACAGCACTCAACGCAGGACATGTTGCGATAGGTTAGTGCCGTGCCAAGCCAAGTTCAATGTACCAGTTTTTTAAATCATACCGATGCAATCGCAAAAATTAAAGGCTGCCACTGACGGAACATCCGCGGCTGCTAGGGATGTCGAGCTTTTTAATTATTTTTTATTACGGCTACAAAAAATATATGAGTCTATACTGATTTCTCTCTGGTTCGATTCCCGCCGCGGGACAAATGTTTGTATTATCTGCAAGTCAAGTAGTATATCAGTCATGTGGTACCCATAACACAAGCTCTGCTACAATTATTATTATTATTATTATTATTCTGCTATAATAAATTGTCATAAAATTTTTAAAACTACCATGGTTATAAACATAATTTTCACCCAAACGGGATCGATACCGATATTTCGGCACAGTTGCATGCTCCATGATCACGAGATAAACTCTGGAAGCAGAAAAACTCATATATCATGGTTAATATCCCGTTTTGAGTGTAAATTAATTGTCATAAAAGTTGAATAAATCCACTGAGTGAGGGCCTGATGACCTGTATTACAGGTCTTTGAACCTATTTCAGACACATGTCTCTCAGAAAACCAGGTGGACCAAAAAGCGACAACCTTAAACAAGCACACTTGTATGTAACCTTTGACAGAATTAAAAATCTACTTAGATATATCTAAAACAAGCAATTTCTGGATTTGCTATTGTGTACCAGGTGGCTGGATGAGACTCTTCAGCAAGATTTTGACTTGGTGGTTCAGTAAGTACTGTAGTCAAAGTCAAAGTCAACAGATACCTTATTCAATACAATCACAAGGATCACTTTGAAACGTCTTACATACTAGGTGAATTTAGGTGCCAATTCCTCCTAATCCAAGCTCGAGAAGAACTGGCACGTCAAGTTCGACGTTCAGGTGTCAGATACCTAATCTATCTTCAAGGGGTGATGTCTCAGTATTTTTATTTAAATACCGGCATCTACTTTGGTAGTTCGTTAAGTTATAGGGGTGCCATTCTAAATACTTGTATTTGCCTAAAAAATATTTCCAGATTTAAGTGACCTAGGATTTTTGTTTTGCTAATAAATTTTTGAATGACATCCCTATTTGATTACTTATTGGACTTGTTGTATGTGGCTTGTTTAAGGTTTCTCGTCAAACGGGAAACCGAAATTGACCTTTTTGCAATCTTTTGTTTAATTTGAGTGAAACTTGTTCTTGAAAATAAAAGTTGTTTTTGGAAATTTCGAAGTTTGCACTTTTATTTACTTACACAGAGTAAATTTAAAAAGCTGTGGGTTCTCTCACGCGCTTGTAAATGTTTTATGAACAAAAATAGTCTATAATAATTACGTTTTAAAGACTAAAATGAAAACCGACTTCATTGAATACAATTTGAGACCATAAAATTATTTTATTCTGTATTTTTTAGTGGAAAGTAGATGTATTTTGTTAATATATAATATGGGTAGACCAACGCAACCAAACCGCACTGCTCTGCACTGCACGCAACGAAAATATCATCGATGCATACAATTTTTGATTTTTGTTGATATTTTAGAAACTGATTAATTAATTAATTAATTTCGATAAAATTCAAATCGGAAGTATACCTAAAAAAAATCCGTTCAGGAGTCTGAGTAATCGGTGAACAATCATAAAAAAAAGATTCCGACGAATTGATAACCTCCTCCGTTGAAGTCGATTAAAAAAAGTTTTTAATCGACTATTGAACCGTAAAAGGTAGGAAGTCTAATTTATATTTTTTATAGGACATTTGTAAGTTGAATGACCGATGGCGTCGTCGTCGTGGGGCAATTCATCAAACTGCAATAATGTGTGCAAACGCGGCCTGGGATGGCCCTAGATGCGAACTAGGGGAGGTTTCTACCCTTCCAGCGACTCAGCGCTTCATAGACCAATTGCAGCGCTGTCTTGACCGAGTAACATTATTTTTATTTACTTTTATTTATTTTTATTTTTTTTATGTTGTTATCGCTGATAGGTATATGCTTAAAATAAAAATTGTATGTTATCGTGACTGTTTGAATAGGTATTTAGGAACAAATTTGATTTTAGATATTGATTAGAAATAAAATTGTATCATTTTTGAATAATATTGTAAAGTAAAAATACAAGTTATATTTTTTAATTTTTTTTCTAGTCTTCAAGCAGAACTGCTTGTCTATGAAGCGCTTCTTGCTTCTTTTACAGAAAATCATCCCCTATCTATCGCTGACAGGGGCGCTGGCTATTGGCGGAGCCCCAACGTTGGTTTTCTAACTAAAATCATGAAAATACCACCCTTTGTGCCAACACTGGCTTTTAACAAAACAATGCGCCATTTTAGTTTTTTTCCCGTTGCTAATCTAGGAGGGTTCTAGTTATAAGGGGTAATGACCGGGAAGCGAATAGGCTATTTATTTATGCTTTGCTGATTTCGATATTAACTCGTACCTTAACTCAGATAACAAAAAACTAAATTGACTGTTTCTTTTGATCGTGTAACTAGTTTTTTCAAACCAGTGTGGTCAAAAGCTTACAGTGCGTCTCAGGGGAACGTTTTAGGTTCTACGATCTGCCGTTTTTCTCTCGATGTATACGTACTTTTTAGATCAGAAAAATCCATTGCACGTCTGGATTCGAACCCACGACTTTAGTAGCTGATGGCGGGATCAATACCACAAGACCACTAAGTAATATGAAAATAATATTATGCAAATGGTATATTGACCAATACCGTTGCCATTAACCTACTTAAATAAAATAAATGAGTAGGTAATATGTTTTAAAAACTAAAAATAAAATCAAACTTCATTAATAAAATTTGTGTCCATAAAAAATTGCACCCTTTAGGATTCGATTTATTTATTTATATTCATAATTACTCATAAGAAATAATCAGTTAAAAGTCCAATCCAAAATTTATTTCCCTGTTTTTTCGCTTTTAGGGATGCTACCTTTCTTCAAATTTAAATGAAACAAATAGGGAAGTATATTCAAAACAATTTTTTTATAAATAATCGGTTTATAAATTAGTAACGGATATCTGGAGTCATGAACCAAACAAAAAACAACCGAATTCAAAACCTCTTCCTTTTTTGAAAAAGTACTTATCTAAGTGCTTATTTAAAGCTATCTAAAAATCGTGTGACTAATTCTAAAAATCATGTTTCTATCATTAAATCAGCTCGGACCGGTTCGGATCCGGTTTGAGCCGGGTGCCGGACCGCAGGACCTGTGTTTTTGCAGCAGCAGGTGACGGGATATCGACTCTTCTTATTGTTGACAACGGTCATCCACCTTGTGTGAACGCAGTTGCTTCTATTTCAGATTTCATTAATGATTTCGACTGTTATCTATTGCTAATTCTGAAACAAAAAATATTTAAAAGTACTTATATTAGGCGATACTATTGATGTAAATAAATTAATTTTCAAGAAATACTAGGCTGATAAAAACACAAATTAACAAAAGGCTTTAACAAAAGGCTCTTGTTGGACACTTATTTAAATATTTCTATTATGATTAAATTTATAATTACGTACCGACTTCATTGAATGAAATTTGTATAGTTTGTAAAATAATACATTTAATATTAAACATAATATTTTGTATATAATATGTATTACCGATTTTAATAAAAATATAAATGGGACCACCTGTGAAGTATACCCTTTCAAGAATTTTCCAAATCGGTTCAGGCGTTTTCGAAAAATCGGTAAACATACATCAAAAAAAAAGATTTCGACGAATTGAGAACCTCCTCCTTTTGATGAAGTCGGTTAAAAAGAGTTTATCAAGACTTGAATGTCGAATTATATTTAGTTTTTAATCAAAACTGTTTAGAACATCATCAAGCCTCTATTAAATGCAGACTCGAATATCAATTCAAATGCATAAAGTTGTTCTACTATTCTAACTAAAAATCACTCATAATTAAAACTCAATGCTCATTGGTGGACTATAAAAACTAAGAAAAAAACTAAACAGAATAGTAATGGCTTCCAAATTCAAGTCGACCAATAACAAAGCAGAATGCCAAATCTAAACAAAAACCGGTCGGGTCTGGTTTGAATTTAGAATCCCAAAAACGAATCGCACCATCGGTAAACGCACACATACATAATATCCGCGACCTACCACAACATTTTCTTTATTCGACTTAAATACAACATGTGTGCGTGGTTATTACGAATGCGTGCAGTGCACTTATTTAAAGTGATAAAAATTCGAGCGAACAATATTTATTTTTGGAACGAGAAACCGATTTGAATGCAGAACAAAAGCTCAAACGGATATTTTTTGTGACTCACACTGTGACAATCGCGCACATGAAATTTCAAAAAGCGAACACGAATGATATAATCGGTATGCATCACGCAAACGAAAAATGTGTAAGGCTGCCATAGGAGAGAGGAGGATGGGGATAGTTTATCCGTTTCATTCGGCCAAAATGCGGCCAATATAAGAATGACGCTTCTAAGGCCATTGACCTTGGCAGAGTCCGTTTTGAAAGTAACTTAGTGCATTTATTTCTAAAAAAACAATTACATCAGTCAAAAATTTCGTTGATTAAAATAAAAGTTATATTATAGAGGTTATTTAATTTTATTTTTAGTTAAGGGAGAGTGAATAAAAATACATTTTTTTATTTATCTATTTAGTGTAGGTATTTACACGTAGGTACATGTATTAAAATAGCAGATCTTCATCATAATCAACAATTATTTTTAGTTTTTATTACTTTCTTTGACTTTTACTCCCTAAAATTCAAGTATTTTCGCCGTCTCTTTCGCACGCCCATTTGTCTTATTTTCAAAAAAAGCTTGCGCACGAGTCGACGACCGGCGTCAAGGCCGCGACGAATTCGCCGCCTCGCCGATCTAGCCTAATGTCACGACTGAGTGGTGCAAAACAGGGTAAGACATATAATAGAAGGAATTAAGAGATATTGTTTCTGCTATTTTGGCCAGAAATACGTTATTAACAATGTTTATATCGAAACTTGAATTCAACTGTAAACAAGTCACATTAACATAAAACAATGTCCATGATGCTGTAGTTTCGCCGGACTAACTACAATTTCATAAAGATCTTATTTTATTTGACGACCTCTGTGGCGCAGTTGATCAAGACCCAGCTGCGGCGCGAAAGGTTGCGGGTTCGATTCCCATCGTTGAACAAATGTTTGATCTGCAAGTATTTGTCTCGCATTCGTCTCGCAAGTCTTAATTTAGGCGTTTAGTAAATACAGCTTTCTGTTGTTTTGAAATAAGTACCTAATTATAATTCTAATTCTAAATTCTAGTCTGGTTGTTCCATTTATAATATGTACTTATGTATTTAAAAAAAAATATATTTTAGTAGTATATCAGTCATGTGGTACCCATAACACAAGCTCTGCTTACTTTGGGGCTAGATAACGCTGTATAAAATGTCCGCCATTATTTATTTGTACCAAGACTGAATTAGAGTAACATTTTTAAATAAAATTTAAGTTTAAATTTAAGAAGTGTAATTTAGTCCACACGTAAAGAGGTGTTGATTAAAACTACGGCTAATCAATCCAACATAGGAATCCAATGAAAACCAATACACAATCTATTTTCTTGTAAAATTTCATCGTGATCCGTTCAGCCGTTTTCTCTTCAAAAACCACGATAAAATAACACGATATTGTGACTTCGGTACTTGAGAGGTTCACTACTTTTAAAACTGTAATTTAAAAATTATAAGTGCTCTTTTTTTGGACCCGAAATAGGTCAATCCTATTTTAGGAAATTTTAATCAGGCAAAACTATAGAATCAGGTTCACTTTCTCTTAAAATGTTACAAAAAACTCTATTTTGAGAGTTTCCGCATTTTGCTAGCATACGATCGACAGCCGCGGCACGAGAAATTCGTTCCGAGCGCTGTGTCCACGTCACTCACAAAGACGCATCTCGGGGTAATTTCGAAAAAAGCTGTTCAATTACACTGGTGTACAATGCACTTTTGGATTTGTAATTTTGAACTCTATTTACTTCAGAAATGGAAGAAGCTTATCCTAAGAGCCCCATCCCATCTGATAGCGAAACGATACGCGACTAACACCTTTAATTTTTATTCATTTATATAAGTGGTGTTAATATTTATCGCCATCTTTATTTATTAACATTAGAAAGACAAGGACAGGATTAAATAACATTAACTATTGCCTTATTTTAAACTGGCTTCAAAAAAAGGAGGAGGTTCTCAATTCGTAGAATTAGACAAAAATAGAAAATAGAAAAAACCCCTTGAACCGATTTGGAGGATTCGTTTTTTGTTTCAAAGGATATATTTCCCAGGTGGTCCCATTAAAATTTTATCGAAATCGGTTGGGCCGTTTTTAAAAAGTCAACAAAAATCTGAAAATCGAAGATATATTTTATAAACATGAAGTCGGTTGACTTTTTAGTTTTTAAAACGTAATTATAATTAACAAATTTTCTGTCTTATTGATAGTTATTCTGCTATTCGGGGCGGAGACAAATCCAACATATCAAAAATCATGAAAATCGGTCTAAATCATGAAAACCGTTCTCGAGCTATTAATAGTGTGACTAACATGACTTTTATAGATATATTATTTATTATTTATTTGACTACCTAATAAGTTGTTTAAATCTATTGCTATTTCTTTTCATTGACACTAGAATGACCAAGACACTAGAATACTTAACGTCTCGCTATATAATTATGTGATACTTGGTTCTTCAAATTGACGTCACCTAAAAATTAATAAGTAGTCTAAATATTAATGCCAGTCGTTTCAAAAATATGATTTATAAACACGAACATGAATCAAATCAAAACATCTCTATTTAATGAAATCATAAGGACCACTTTGAATCGTCTTCTTACATGCTAGTGAATCTAGGTGCCGGTTCCTCCTAACCCCAGGTTAAGAAGAATCCGGCAAGAAACTCTTAACACTTTTTTGTATGATCCTTGCCAATTTTGTTACGGATGCCGAGTCGAGTTAGAGCAGATCCATCCTTTTTTCTCATATATTATGAATAAATAAATAACGCCGGATATTTCACACAGCATCATCTGGCTCCAAAGTAAGCAGTGTTATGGGTACCACATGACTGATATACTACTTATATACAATTTTTTTCGTAAGTATAGAAAGAAAGAATGAAAGAAAGAAAGCATTTATTCAGTCCACCACTCAAAATACAATAGAAAAAATAAGGAATAGGAAGCATACAAAACAAAACTTACAATAACAATAACAATAACAATAATAAACTGTGGTGGAGAAATGGTACTCAGCTCAGCATAATGCTGCCGCATGTTGCAAACTTCACAAGATACATTAGCTCAACAAGATACAACACAAATAATTAATAGTTAAAAAAAACTAAAAAACACGCTTTATATAGAAAACCAAACTAAAAAATAGAAAATAAATTTTAATAAATGTAAAAATGTAAAACATTTTTTTCTTACTTACATTTATTAAAATTTATTTTCTATTTTTTAGTTTGGTTTTCTATATAAAGCGTGTTTTTTAGTTTTTTTTTACTATTAATTATTTTTTACTTTTTAGTTTTAGGATAACCGAATATTTTAATGTTTTTTTTTTATTTTCTTTTTCGAATTATTGCATTGTCATCGGTCTTTGACAGGTGTGCAAAATTTGAATGAAATCTGGCCGTTTAAAGTGGGTCAAAATCGCGACCTAAGGAGTCGGTTACATACAAACATACATACAAGTGAAGCTAATATAAAGTGTAAAAAAGCACACAATACAAATTAATAGGTACTTAAAATATGAACACAAACCCAAAACAAAAATAAAAAACAACAGTACCTAGTAATAAGTTGAGTACCTACATACATTACAGAACAAATTAAGAGGACAGTTGCAAAAACTAGCTTCCCCTATGCCAGGGCTGGTCTATTTGTATGGAAAAAATATGTTCCTTTAATTTAACTTTAAAAAGATTAATATACATATAACATACTTATACATAGATACACCAAATCCCGCGACAAATACTTGTGGATCACACAAACATTTGTTTCGCGGGATCGAACCCTAACCTTCTGCGTCTTAGTCGGGTCTTGGCCCACTGCGTCACAGAAAAGGTCGTCAATAAGGATAGGAGGAACAAAGGTTACAATTATATGTAACAGTAAATTAGAATTCATATTAACGTGAATTACCTATACAATTTTATTACAAATATAAGACTAGTGGTCGCCCACTGGTCGAAATTCGACCACAATTCATTAATAATTAATGTATTTTTTATGCATAGTTTTAAAAAAATATTAGCATTCTGCACGCCATCTCTATATAAATATTAGCGACCCGCCCCAGCTTCGCACGGGTGCAATGCTGATACTAATTATACTACAGAATGGTTATCCCTAAGAGATAGCCATATTATACCATCGCGGAATTTTTTGTAGATTTTTTAGGGTGTACAATACTGTAGTACATTATTTTGATCTAACTCGTAGGGTTCAGCCAGCGTTATAGCAGCAAAAATATGAGTTTATTTACGACACCACATTGGAAACCTCTAAAATTATCAGTGTTTATCTACTATATTATGCATGTATTATACATATAAACCTTTCTCTTGAATCACTCTATCTATTCAAAATAACCGCATTTAAATCCGTAGCGTAGTTTTAAAGATCTAAGCATACATACGGACAGACAGACAGCGGAAAGCGACTTTGTTTTATACTATGTAATGGTGATAAATATGCCAAATATCATACTCCTCCGTCCGCGCAAGTTTTATCTTCACGTATTAATAGATATAGATATTATTAAAGGAACTAAGGTTAACATATCTGCCCATATTTAGTCTATCCATGCTTAGGCTATCTTAGTATAATGCTGCACCTGCTAAAGGTGTACACAATGTTTATGACATGCTAGGAGGGGTGACTTCTGGACGCGAAAACTTGACACACTAGTCACTAGTGTATAATGTACTTCTTAAATGTAAACGGGAATTATATTTTTTGCCAGCAAAGTTTATATTTGACATCATCTAATTAATAGATATATCATAATAATAGAATAATAATAATAATAGATATAGATAATAGAATTAATAATAAACGAAATACTTTCATTCTCAGATAAATAAAAAGTGTCGCCTGGTATGAATTACCAAATTAATGTCATTATGTATTTAATATAAAAGTTGAATTATCAATAAAATCTTAGCTCGTGCATGAATAAAAACTACGTTTTCAAATTAATTTGGTTCTATAGTTATCAGTACAAACCTATTATAATAAATACAAAAATATTTTTTGATACCTAATAAATATATACTTAAATATAATACATATCCCGATGATTATATTATTATGGATAAGAGATATGTTTATTATGGAATTGTTTTTGTATTGTTTGGCGACTACATTTCGGCGACAGATCTACTATTTTGCAGACAAACCCTATTAGATAAGAAATGCATATCAAATTAAATTGGCAACAGCCTAAATCATACCCAAAGTAAACTAGTCGATTATCTTTCCATACAAACGTCGAAGGAAGATCACTCCACCATCTGATGTTGATCAACCAAAACTAAGTGTGATATCAATTTGTCTCGTCATAATCTATGCTTGTATCGCAACAGAATCCTAAAACAAATACAGTCGAATTGAGAAGCTCTTTTTTTGAACTAATGACCAAACAAATGTTTGGTTCGTCGGATGGCAATGAATTGTGGTGTCCAAGCGTTTGATAGTCACTGCTGCTAGAATCCAGCTTGTTTATACTGTCTTTGAATTAGACCTGATCCTTCGGGAGCTTATTGTTATGTCTAAACATACGTAGGTGTTTGCGTTAGCAAATCTAAAACACAGGATGGGTTTTTTACTTAACATGTAAACAAATTTAATTCACAAACAATATCATATTATTGTAATTATTATTAAAATTGAATTGAAATTTGTTTACAGAAATAATTACAGAAATGTACAGAATAATATACAATAATATAAAATACACGTGAATCAGTTGAGCTATCTAAGGACCGTTTAAAACGATCTATAGAAAGCTCAACTGATCCAGATCACTAGAGGGCAGCATTCCCAAGATACTGGCGGCATTACCACGTTGAATGGCAATGCTAATACGCTGAGCCAGCTCTTGGGTCACGCAATGTACCTACCAGACGCCGTGCAATAATTTTGAAAACACGGTGGGCTCCTGTTCCCCAGGGTCTCGACTCCAAAAGGCTCATATATGTAGGCCTTATCCAAACCAGCATATTTGCGGTTTTTGAGGTCCTCGACACATTCAGCCGCCGCACCAGCCCTAACGGAAGTCCCCTACAGATGGGATGCGGCCAGGGTGTCTACGCAAGTAGCATCCCACACTAATTATAATTTAATCATCCGCTAAATAATATTACAATCTAGCCAAATAAACTAATTAGTAATATTGCTTTGACCTAGTTTTATTAAGTAAATGTTTTATATTATTTTAAGAATGTGTCCAATAGCACTTTTCCTACAGTTTCAAAATATGGAAGACACTATTTTCTTGTGTTTTTATGTAGTAACTTATTTATTGTTGTTAAACTACACTAACTCAAACTGCTTTGTGCACTTGAGTCGTATTACAATGAAAAAAAATCGGCCAAGTGCGAGTCGGACTCGCGCACTGAGGGTTCCGTACAAACCTGTAGGTATATAAGTAAAAGTTCACCCATCACGACAATCGAATCATAGTTATGATATTTTTATAGCAAAATGATATCCATCTAAAAATTTACGGTTTTCGCAATTTTTCCTTTATCTGTGCTATAAGACGTTCCTTTGTACCAAATTTCAAGATTCTGAGTTTACGGGAAGTACCCTGTAGGTTTTGATTTCCTTGCGAGTGTCGAAAGCTTGCGACAAAAACGGCTGTATCTTTTGATTGCGTCGGCTTAGAAGTTTGATTTTTCACAGGTTTAAGGGACAGTAGACCTGAGTATTTTATATAAACTTCAGCTTGATACCTCCATGCGTTCCTGAGAAAAAGGGTCTTGACAGACAGACAGACGGACGGACGGACGGATATACAACAAAGTGATCCTATAAGGGTTCCGTTTTTTCCTTTCGAGGTACGGAACCCTCAAAATGAGAAAATATATATTTCAGCATTTATATAATAGCTTATACAATGTCCGCGATGTTGAGGAGCTGGATTGCCTCGACGTCACGTAGTGATATATTATATTATTGACATTATTAAGAGCTTTAACCATCGGTTGACGATGATGGAAACATTATCAAGAAACCTGGCAAAAGGATGTCAGATATTTCACACAGCTCCAAAGTAAGCAAAGTAAAGCTCCAAAGTAAGCGGAGTTTGTGTGTTATGGGTACCACATGACTGATATAAATAAAGGCATTTATTTACAATAAAATACATTGAAACAGTTGATCTGTCTAAGGACCGTTTAAAATGATCTACATATATCTAAACATATCGAGATCACTGCCAGAGGGCATCGTTTCTAAGACACTAGCGGCATTGCCACATTGAAAATATATAATACAATTATATTATACATAGAAACACCCAGACCCGAGACAAATACTTGCAGATCATACAAATTTGTCTCGCGGCGGGAATCGAACCCGCAACCTTCTGCGTCACAGCCGTGCCTTTACCCACTGCGCCACACAGGTCGTCAACCTATTTCAAGATCAAAAAACCGGCCCAAATTAAAACATTGATTATTAAAACCTTAGGTTTAAATTTGCCAATATTTACATCACACCCTGATGAGAGTTCATCCCCCAGATCAGGCACAGCGGAAGTAACGGAGCCATTGGACCACTTGAATCTGGTCTGGATTAATTCGTTTGTGTCCCATGAACACATCATGCTTACACGCTTTTGAGGTGTAGGTACCGTCAGCAATATAATAATAAATAATGCCGGACATTTCACACAGCATCATCTGGCCCCAAGGTAAGCAGAGCTTGTGTTATGGGTACCACATAACTGATATACTACTAACTTTTTTTTTATAGTGAAAACATACATAGAAACACCCAGAATCGAGAAAAATACTTGCAGATCATGCAAACATTTGTCCCGCGCCGGGAATCGAACCCGCGACCTTTTGCGTCTCACCCGGACTTAAGTCAAGGAAAACAAAATATCTTCATTTCGTTTACTTGCATGACAAATATTTTTCTAGCTATTTTATAACTGAACTTATTTTTGAAATCATTTAATAAATGACAGTAATAAATATAAAAAAATATGTAACCGAAATTGAGAACCTCCTTTTTTGAAGTTGGTTAACACCGGTAAACGGGCGTACGGACGTTTTTGTGGTATGTGGTTTGCCTATGACATCAATTTTATTGAATTAAATGTACATTTCAACGACTATATCGTTTCGATATATCGAAATCTATCTATATATAGACGCCTGGCATGCATGGCCTCATGTCGCTCTGCCCAAACTAAACCGACACCGACCGACTAACCGACACACTTTAAATGTATAAACTCTCTTGTATTAGTATTTCGTAGTTAAGGTAGTTATAAGATGGATCATGTAAAAAAGCGCTTGGACCAAGACGAGTTTCTTGCCAGTTCTTCTCGGGCTTGCCACCTAGGAATTGGCACCTAAGTTCACCTAGTATGTAAAACGTTTCAAAGTGATCCTTGTGATTGCATTATATAAAGTATCTTTTGACGTTGACGTGACTTTTGACGGCAAGTGACGGTGCCTTCATCAACAAAATATGTAAGTAAAACCTCGAGTTTCTAAAAAAATACAAGCATCTCGAAACTAAAAATTTGCACAGAAGTTCTCCTATATACACAATGTATGTAGTTGATGCAAACCCTCCTTGCCCAATGGATCGGAAGTCCATTGGGCAATTATCCTGCGCCCTGATCATAGCCCAGTGTAGTCTGCAAGGGTGCAGCCTAGTGGCACTACTGGCCAAATTAAGCGTGTTATCTGACAGATTAGAAAAATGCGATAATGGCCTGAGAAAATTGCGAATGAGGAGACTGTTGTTAGGCAATAATAGCTGATTTAGATGGCAACTTTATGGGTAGAACGTGGATCACAAATTGTGTCAGGAATCCAATCAACCGGTTAAATAAGAAAGCAAAAATAAGCAAATATTTAATGTTTAATTAATGTTTGAAGTACCAGGACATCATAAGTATTGCAGAGGTTTTTTCATTTAACCAAGTAGATAATTGTACTTGCTTTGCCTATTTTGACACGAGTTCGGCCATGAGGGTATGTTACAAGAATGGCCCGAGTTTTGATCCTTGTGGTACACCCATATTTTCCATTGACACCGTAGAACGCTTTCCATTTACATCTACTAGTATTCGGTCACTTAAATAGGATGATAGAAGCATTAATGTTACTCCCTTAACACCATAGTGATATAGTTTCCTAATTTGAGTTTCATGGTGAACGCAATCAAAAGCTTTCGACAGATCACAAAAAATACCTAAGGCATCGCGAGATTCCTCCCAGATATCACAAATATGTGATATTAACTCAACACCGGCATCAGTAGTTGAGCGTCCCTTTGTAAATCTGAGTGCTTTGTTCGTAAGGGTGGTAGACTGACAAGGATGGATGGTGTTGAGCGGTACGTCTGCTTGTCCTGTTGTGAAAAGGAGATGGTGGAATTATATCATGCAATTCCTGGGAATATTTAACCAATGGACGGAGTGGTTTATGACGAAGGCTTAGGTGTATAATTCAGTCAATTGCCTGAAAATAGTGATTACTGAAGAGGTCGGCAAAATTTTCAAATTAGAAATGCTGTCTGTACGGTCAGTTACTATGTAAGTACTTAAGTTCTAACTATGGCAGAAGCTAGTCATATATACACGATAGTTTGCGTGATGTTAAGATATTATATATGTATTTTGAATTGAGATGAAAATTGGTATATCTGGGGCAATAGTGCTATTTGTCTTCAAGCAACATAAAGGGAAGAAAGCGTATTATAATATAAATGACTATATTATAGATAGGAATGCATGGCCTCATGTTGCTCTGCCCTCAGACAGTTAACCGACACGTTAGGTACCTAATAGTAGTAAATTAACATTCAAATTACCGCGATCAGATTTTTATTTGTATCTATGTACCACGCGAACAAAGCCGAAAGCAGCAGCTAGTGATTAAGTAAAATGTGAACTTTATTAGCGTAACAAGTAAAATTGCCTGCATTTATGTCGATAAAGCAAAGCTTCTGCTCAGCTCGCAGATTGGATTCCGTTAATTAATTGAGCGAGACGCCATTTGCTTAATCTAGACAATAATGTAAGTAAATGATTTCAGGATTATTAGAGGAGCTTTCCGGCTTTGAAGGCGGACTGAGGGAATATTCAGGGTCTCTTTCGAAGAAAAGAAATAGGCCGAATATTCTTAGCATTCTTTGAAGAATGATTGCTTTCTTTCGTTATAAGTTAGCCAGTGGTCAAGACAAGTTAAAGTGCCCTCCAAAGCATAGAAGCGCTCAGATGTTATGCAACAACGATCCAGGCTCCGGGTATATATACCGGGTAATAAATAATGCAGAACATTTCACACAGCATCAACTAGCCCCAAAGTAAGCAGAGCTGGTGGTAGGGCAAGACTATCTACTTTTAAATACTTTTAAATAAATACATACTTAGGTATATATATACATAAAAAAACACTTGCAGATCATACAAACATTTGTCCCGCGGCAGGAATCGAGCCTGCCACCTTCTGCGTCTCATCCAGGCCTTCACCCACTGTGCCATAGAGGATGAACGCACACCAGATTGCTTGACTTCGTTATCGGCACGGGTATTTCCACACTTCTTAAAATATGTTAGTAGCATATTTTAGTTTATTTTTTTAATGAGAAAAGACCACATACACAAAAAAGTGTCAAATATATAAATATCTGTTGTTTGTGAGTGTGTGTGTGTGTGTGTGTATTTGTGTGTGCTTATTTTTGAGGCACATTAACAAGAAAGAAAAGGAGTACCTAAGTACATACAAAAATAACGAGTCATGTCGCATAATTATGATGTGTAACATCATGACGTAATAAGCGTGCAGGTCCAGTCCAGTCCCGGTTCCGTACCTCGATAGAAAAATGGAATCCTTATACGATCACATTGTTGTAAAGTTGAAATTAATATCAAATACTTGGGTATTTGGTCCCTTGAAGTTTAAGAAAAATGAAGCTGCTAAGTCAAATACATACGGTCATTTATGCTGCATATTTTGAACTCGTCAGTAAATTAAAACTTATGAGGTACTACCTGTTGACTTAGAATCATGAAATTTCAAATGAACCAAAAGTTAACAGCAAAGTATAACAGAAGGAAATAAAACCAAAAACCTTTCATTTATAGCTTATATCTATTTATTTACTCTTTTTAAAAATCCAAATAGTATACACAACACTTAAATTTATAACCGACAGGCAATAACTGATTTACATTATAATTAACAAAATAAAACGACAGCAATCAAGATGTGATGCTTGTATGTCATTTTGTGTGTATGTGTGTGTGGTTGGGTGCGTAGGTGTGTTGGTGAGTGGGTGTTTGTTTGTGTATAAATGAAATAAAATTACGAGTATATCTCACATAAAAATACTTTTTTTGTTATTACAAACTCAAAAACAATTGGTGTATACATAGTTTATGATTATATAATCGGACTTAAAAAGTAACAGATTGTAAATTAACCTAAATGCTGAAAAAAGGAGTTAGGTAGGCAATTTTCGTACTTAATATTTTTTTCCCTGGACTTCCCTGGACTTGAATTCGCCATAGTTCAGCACACGATCACAATATGGCAGATAAATGAGTTATGGTGTGAGGCACCCTGGGCGCGTCGCACTTTATGGCCACCATAAATAGAGAGTGCTCGTTAGGTACCTACTACCTGCATTAGGTAGCTCCTACTACTGTTTCTCGAACTTGTTCATTCTTCGTTTTAAATAAAAAATAATGCCAGACATTTTACACAGCATCATCTGGTCCCAAAGTAAGCAGAGCTTGTGTTATGGGTACCAGATGACTGATATACTACTTATATACATTTTTTTTTGTACATTTACATAGAAAAACCCAAACCCGAGACAAATACTTGCAGATCATAAACTTTTGTCATGCGGTCAAACCCGCAATCTTTTGCGTCTCAGCTGGACAGGATTGGACTGGTCATCAATGGTATCTGTCTTTCAGACAAATTGGCCAGTGTCAAGTGAATAGTTTGATAAAAGTAACGATCAAAGTCATATTTGTTTATGAAAATGGCTGGTCTTTTGTACACAAGCTATGTAGACCAAGACCAAGACGAGTTTCTTGCCAATTCTTCTCGAGCTTGGGTTAGGATGAATTGGCACCTAAACTCACCTAGTATGTAAGACGTTTCAAAGTGATCCTTGTGATTGTATTGAATAAATCATCTTTTGACTTGACTTTGACTTGTAAAGATTCTTTTTGTAATTTTTAAAGAAACACAAGACATACAATCCAATTATTCACACGCGAGTCAATAGTTATAGCTTTTTTTGTGACTTTGAGACGACTTCTTCTTCGTTAATGGCATGTGTCATAATAATGTCAATGTTGCCAGTGTCAAGAGTTTATATTGTTTATGGTATGATTTTGGATTATCTTTGGCCGTTTTGCGAAGTAAACTTTGCGCTCTTATATTATATATTTTTCCCGAGTTATGTCGGGTTTTATTTGTAATTTTGGTAATATAGTTATTGGCTCGGATGTGAATAATTAGAATAAAAGCTTTGTGTTTCTTTGTGATTCGACAAAAAAATAATCCGTATAATTATTTTATAAAGAGACACCAATTTTTATAAAATAACAAACGAAGAACGAAAACATACGACTTTGTGACGTCTTACTATAAGCAATATAAACACTTGATTGGCAAAAATGTCATCATATGACACGTGTCATTACCGAAGCAAAATAAGTATGAGATGTATGTAGTCGTGAATCAAACAACTCTATCCAATTTCATAAGCATAGCTGATTAAGTCAATGCCCTATAAATTTACTTAAATAAACCAATGTGCATGATATCGGGGTAATATCAGCCTGTACTAGATCCCAAGATGCTGGGAAATACGGTATACCTAGACCTAGGTATAATGTATTTCCCAGCATCTTGGGATCTTGGCATTTGCACCAACGGTAGTATCCACAGTATTCAAGGGGTGGTACTAAAATTTTTACCACACCTTTTACAAGCACCCCGAAAGTTCAATTTTCAAATCGGAACGACTGCTGTTAATGTTGGTTACCTATAGAAAACTGTAAAAGCCGTTAGTAGGTAGAAATTGAGGCATCTGGATCAATTGAGATCTGAATAAATCCAGATGCCTCAATTTCTACTATTGATCTATTCAATTTGATCTATTCAAATTTTCAATTGTATCTATTCATCTATTCAATTTGATCTATTCATCTATTTATATGATCTATTCATTTACTCAGTTTGATTGATTCATCTTTTCAATTTGATCTATTCATCTTCTCATGTTAAGAAATTTTGATTATTCAAATTTATCTATTTACATTAAAAGAAAAAAATAAATAAAAGAACATGATTTCAAAAAGTAAGTTTATTTTCAACACACCATTTTCTTGAATAAGTAAATTTTTCAGCGCACATACATTATCATGACAAGCACATTAATACATATTATTATATTTAGTTACATCATTATATTCGTTACACAAATTTGTTAAACTAGGACAATTCCAATCTTCCAAGTTATAAATACGATGATTACTAAACTCATCGAATATGTTTTCAATCCAAGATATTTTTTCTTTTCCCTTAGTATAAATACATTCTTTGTTTTTCAGCATTGCTCGTATAATTTATGATCTTTATATGGTATGAAACCTTAATTCCAATATAAACCTCTATGTCTTTCTATCCATCCTACTTGCCTTTTTTCAGATTTGCTGAGATTATAGAATGGGAATGGTGGTTTAAATAATAAAACAAGCGTTTTACTATCGTATTGCATAGCTATTTTTTTTTAGATAAATTGATTGTTATCGGTTTTAAAATCCTGCATGTCTACAATGACACTCATGATAATTTACGAACAATATTATTCAATAGCTTATATTCAACAAGTCTCTCGTTGATAATTAGACATTATGCTGTTGTATGATCAGGAATATCTGCTGATGTTTCTATTTCAAGTCGAACATCTACAGGTTCTGTTTTTAGATTATCATTTTGTCGTGAGCAATCAATTACAAATAATGGAACTCCTGCAAATTAAGCAATGGGTCAATTCAGATCTGTTCAGATCTGAATAGATCCAGATGCCTCAATTTCTACTAATGATCTATTCAATTTGATCTATTCATCTATTCAATCTGATATATTCATGCGTTAGGGCTTCTCTTGGTTAATGGCTTGTGTCATATGATGACAATTTTACGAATGTCAAGTGTTAAGACTGTTTATACTTATAGTAAGACGTCACAAAGTCGTTTTTATAAAAATTGGTGTCTCTTTATAAAATAATTATACGGATTATTTTTGCTTGAATCACAAAAAAACACAAAACTTTCATTCCAATTATTCACACCCGAGTCAATAACCCTAGATTTATTTGAATAAAATCATCAGAATTACAAATAAAACCCGAAATAACTCGGAAAAAATATAATAAAAGGGTACAATGTTTTTTATTTCGCAAAAGTTCAGCGATATCGACCTCAATGTCGACACTAGTATCACTAGAGTGGCACTGGCCTCAATTCTGTTGGCACCAACCTAACAAATTTTAGCTAAAATTAGAAAATTAGAAGCTTAGAACTGTCAAATGAAACTTTGGTATTCTGCTGCTACCAACTTATCCTAATTTAATTTTATCTAAGTAATTTTATTAAGCGTTCTTAATTTAGTTAGATGGTACCAACCGAATAGGTTTTACAAATGCCAAGACTAACTAAAATATATTTTAGACAATTCTTAATTATAGAAATGAACCAACCGAATTGCCACCTCTGACACTGACATTGACGTAGAGAGACTGCGACACACTGACATTACTTCCTAGGGTTTCTACAATAAAAAAAAGACGACCGGAGACATTTACGTCATAGAAAATGCTTATTTTCGTCACGAATCTATCTTTTATTGGACAAACACACAATTTCAAATGAACGCGAGGTCTTTCATACACCTTGAACCATTTATACCTATACATCTATACCTAGACACTTTTACTCGGACCACAGAACACCTATCCTACATATAACATACTCGGCTTGGACACCGTACGGAAACAAACGAAGTTGTCCGACTACGTCCGACAACAGATAATGTCCAGCAAAAATATGCGAATCTATAGGCTTTGTTGAAACAAGGAATTAGTTATGATACTGGAAACTCAAGCTAAATGTTCGTTTATTTGTGTAGAGACGTGAATCAATCCATTTTGAAACTAATGGATATAAATATCATATCTGCATTCATCGCTTATTAAAAAACCAACACAGCACAGCGTAAAATCTAGTTATATACCATTATGTTGTGTGTTAAGTGAATTTTTGCACGATACTAGCGTGCAAAGCGAGCTCTTTCCATTCAGAATGAGGTATACAAAACTACAATGCCATTGTTACCGGAGAGCAAAGCGAGACGGCTTTGATTTTGATTTGACGGGACATACTGAAACTGCTAAGACTAGATAGGTACAGTACAACACAATATTGTACCAAAATCTACAAAACCCACAATACATATCATTTTATTTACCAGCTTCCGCCCACGGCTTTTCATGTGTGACAACTATTAAATAGTAGCCTATATCGGTCCCCAAAACACAATCTGTTGCATTACCGAATTTCATCAAAGTCTGTTCAGCCATATAGCCGTAAAAACGTAAAATCATACAGACAAAGACTCTTTTGAATTTATAATAACTATGGATATGGATCTGTGGCATTTTAAATGTGTTTATCAAATATTGTTGACTGTATTTATTTTTATTTATTTATTTATTTATAAACATGTACATCTATCCTTACGCACACAATGCAATAGATTATCTACCTTATATTCTAGTCTAGCCTAGTCTTAATATTAATCTTAAATCTAGAAAAATATTTAAACCTTTTAGAAAAACAAAAAACAAAATAATATACTTAAGTACTACATATAAATCAGATATATGTCAAAGATTATGGACCAATAATTCTGAATTTTTCGACATTCGTAAAATTTGCATAATAAAATCGTATAAAAATTCATAGCCATTTGAATACACAATTTAAAATTACATTTAAAAAACACATTGTCAATAATTAGGTGTAGGTTTAATTTCGTATCATCCTTAAAACAAAACAAAGAGGGTAGGTGGAAACGTACACTCTTTGTTTTGCAACGGGTAAAACCATATGATATAGGTACCTACTCTAAAACGATGAAAGAAAACCGGCATATTGTAAAATCTAAAAAGTCTAAAGACATGTGTCAGAAACGAAATGTGCTCGAAAGGAGCCTACGAAGTGCACCTTAAACCGTTCACCACACTGTTTGAAATAACTAGTAACACGATAATAAAAACACTTGTCAGTTTTTTTTATGATGAGTTTATTTGTGGTGAGATGTCTCTCACCTTGATAACAAACAATATTAACATTATATCCCGAATTAGTTTATATAACACAGCACAGCTGATGCGTGATCCTTTTCTACTCATTCATTTTCTCGTCACACACACGCACACACTGTTGACTGACAGTACCAACCTCTCGGAAAATGGGTTGGTACCATCTGGCGGCCAACTTCACCACCGCGCGCGCTTATTGGTCTAATCAAATACTCCCAGCTTTCTGTCACACTCCCGTCCTTTTTTACGAAATCACTTCCACAGGTTGCAGGAAAGCGATAGAAAAGATCAAAAAAAAAGAAGTGGGTAAGAGCTAGAAAAACCTAGGCATATCCAGCAAGTCTAGATCTTTTCCCCACAGACTGGACGTATAACATAAATGAGTATCTATTTGGCCGCATTATCATTTCCACGCGTCGATAGTTGGGAAATATTCAGGACAGAAGTTCTACTTTTATCTGATAAAGAGAAAATAATGTTTCTAACAATTATGAACTAGCTACGTACTTTGGTTTATGGTTTAGTTTAAAATTTAACGGAATTCACGTATTTTAAATGTTATTTTGAACCGACTTCAAAATAGGAGGAGGTTCTCAATTCGTCGGTTTATGTATTCGTCGGTTTATGTTATGTTTTATGTATCACCGTTTATTCAATTACGCCTGAACCGATTTGGAAATTTGGTTTTGTTTCAAAGCGTATACTTCCATAAATATAAATTTTATCAAAATCAGTACAGCGGTTTTTAAAAAATCAACAAAAATCTAAAAATTTTATACATCGATTATATATTTTATATATGAAGTCGGTTATATTTTTAATTTTTAAAACTTAATAACGCTATTAATTAAATACATTTTTATATATAAATAAATAATGCCGGACATTTCACGCAGCATAACCTAGCCCCAAAGTAAGCAGAGCTTGTGTTATGGGAACCACATGACTAGCATATCAATTATATCCCTTTTTTGCAAATACGTACATTTTATCCATAGAAACACCCAGACCTGAGTCAAATTCTTGCAGATCATACAAACATTTAATCCCGTGACGGGATCGAACCTGCAACCTTCTGCGTTTCAGCCGGGCCTTGGCCCACTGCACCACGGTCGTCAAATGTATTACATGGGGTGAAAGGCAGCCAATTCCTCTCAGGCCAAGTTGATTTCTGCGTGATTCTTTTAACCTACTCTGACATATAGCGGTTTAATATCCAAAAGAATCAAGAAACATTACTAGTTTCACCGAACTAAGAAATACATGGCTACATGTTGCTCTGCTCTCAGACAGTTAACCGACACATTTGAAATGTATAATCTCAATTGTATTAGTTTTCGTAGTTAAAGTAGTTATAAGATGGATCGATAGAATGAATAAATGAATAAGATGGATGGATAGAACCAGGACGAGTTTCTTGCCAGTTCTTCTCGGGCTTGGGTTAAGAGGAATTGGCACCTAAATTCACCTAGTATATAAGACGTTTCAAAGTGTTCTTCTTCTTCTTCTTCTTTGTTAATGGCCTGTGACATACTCATGTCAATTCTGCCAATGTCAAGTGTTTATAGTTTATTGTCAGTTTGTTTGTTATTAGTCTTAGTCGATGGTCAAATGTAAATTCTAGTCGTCACGCGGAATGGCGTCTAGAATTTTCTTGGGATTCCTCGTCGTTCAAATCACATTGCACCATAATACACATAATAATTCAAATATCCATACCTACCCGTCCTGTAGTCACAATTTATTCATTAAAATTCCGTCAAGATTACTGAATAAAACGGGTAAAAAATATTAAATTAGCAGCGATATGTTACTCCATGAAATGACAGACGAAGAATCACGTTTCAAAGTGATCCTTGTGATTGTAATGAATGAATGAAGACACATTCGCCAGAGTTATGTATCTAGACAGACGAACTATATTCTTCTGGAGCTTCGGTGCACGCTCGCTTTGCTCGCTCGCCTTGCGCGTTGTTTTCTATACTCTAACATAACATAACTAACATTTCGATCTGATTAATTTATTTATGATAAACACGATAACTGTCGTTTCGTCAGAGGTAGAAAAATCTGACAAATGCGGAAGAAATTAATGATCTGACGAATGTGGAATCTTGCGGATGTGTCCTAAAGCTTTGTTTCGGGTCTGGGTGTTTCTATGTATAATACCTACATGTTTACAAAAAAAAGTATATAAGTAGTATATCAGTCATGTGGTACCCATAACACAAGCTCTGCTTACTTTGGGGCCAGATGATGCTGTGTGAAATGTCCGGCATTATTATAATTATTATTATTATAATTACTATTTAAAGAATATTGGTGCTATTCAGGTGTTAATCAAAGCTTTTAGAATACCTCGAGAGCGAAGTGATTTCACCTGATCGTTACTCATTAGACCTTAAAGCTTCAAAGTGCATGCTTTAAGTGTGTTCCCATCAGGAAGCTAACGAAGTGTGCGTTATTGGTGGTGTTGAGCAAACAGCGACGGTATTACCAGCACTACTCCGGCTTCGCCACGTAAGTCAATTTATTTTGCGAGCTTCGGAATTGCCATGTAGCTTCACTACATTAGAATGACAATTATTTTATTTCACACTGGCTGTTTTCCGCGGCTTCATTTATACGAAGTTTCATTTAAATCAGTTCAGCCGTTACGGCGTGGTTGAGTTAGAAACAAAATATATAAACATCGTTTCATCTACCCAAACTAGATGGCGTTAGAGGAAAAATTAGAACGCGTGATCGATTTGCGAATTTGCTATATAGGTATACCTGATTCAGAGATATAAGTATTGATAAGAAATAGAAGGATTGGATAGTAAGTTTGTAGAAAACACTATCTAACTCTTTCACGTTTAGCTGGTGTGGTGTTAAAATGTGTTGCTTTCTTTGTTCATTGAAAATAGATAGAAAATTTGGGCAAAAAGTATATTGTTTAATGTCTGGGTGTTACATAACAAGTATAAACGTGTTAGATTTGTCGATTGGCAAATTTAAAAACGTAATTAAACAGAAACTGTCCATTAAAGCATATTATTAAATATCTCATTATTTAGATGACAAAAAAGCTTGGGATGAATCTGCTCCAACTCGACTCTGCATCCGTAACAAAATTGTCAAGGTTCATACAAAAAAGTGTTAAGACCAGACAAGTTTCTTGCCGGATTCTTCTTGAACTGGGGTTAGGAGGAACCGGCACCTAGATTCACTAGCATGTAAGAAGACGATTCAAAGTGGTCCTTGTGATTTTATTGAATAAAGATTTATTGAATTGAATTATAGTATCTTATGTTTTGTACTTAAAAGTTTTCTATCAGTAATCTAATTTCCATAGTAGGCTTTTCTTAGTTTAGGGCTTGGGTTAGGCCAGTAATAACATGGTCATTACTGGCAACTGCCTGCGGCTTCGCTGGCATAGTATCTACGTGCAAAAAACGTAGCATAAACGCTATTCCAGATCACAAACTACAGAAACATTAAGAAACTTTCGCATTTAGAAGAATAATCTATTGAAGAAAAACAGTACTCGTAGAACAGTTGGGAAAATCGAACTGGCACTCCTCACGCGTCCACGCTACCACTACGCTTTAGCAGAGCGGTGTTTAGCAGTATTTTGTGCGGCAAATCTTATTAGTTGGCATCGAACTGGCTGCATTACGTAAACACTCAGATTGTGGGTAATTATGTTATGTATGTACTAGCTGCCCGCGGCTTCGCTCGTGTAGTATCTACATAAAAGCAGCTTATGTCATAGAATACTAAGGTAAGGTACTAATAAGGTACCGTACAACAGGTACAAAAATACGTAATATAATCAACCAATGCTGAAATAATTACAGAAATTTAAAGTGTCTTTGGAACGCTGCCCCCTGTGATCTGGATTAGTTGAGCTATCTATAGATCGTTTTAAACGGTCCTTAGATAGCCCAATGTCTTTTATATTATTGTATATTATTCTATATATTTTAGGTTGCTTAACTTTGTTGATTGACATAATTACAAGTAATTATATAGATAAAACATTTATTTCATAAACCAGCACACACGTATAATCAATGGTAACAATAGTATTTACCTAATGGTGACAATATAAAACTTAATTTTAGATATTTAAAAACAAAAAGTGCGTGTTTTGCAGAATTTCAAAAGGGTCATAGCTAAGGGATAGAATTGATAAAGAAGCAAACACTGATTTTCAGTTATATAATTACAAGGTCTATTACAGAGCTTAGACCGAGCAGAACAGAACAGACAGAAGAAGGATTATTAGAAGGTCAAGGACAGATCAAAGACATTAGCGAGCAGAACAGAACAGACAGAGGGAGAATTATTGGAAGCTTGACCTTCTTGACAGAGCATTGTAAATAAGCGATTATAGAGGACTATTATCTATCACTAGGTATTGAGTATACATATGCATATGCACAGAGAATATCAAATGAAAAATCTAAAAATAGTGGAATGTGTCGCCGACGACACAATTTTGTAGGAATGCGTCTGGCGCCCACGTTCTTATTACATCTTCTAGATAGGTAATGATATTTAGGATGCAGGATGGCCCAATCAAGCACCGATTACTAAACATGCACTAAACTGCACTAAACATAGCTTATACAATGTTTATTTTTAACTCATTCGTGCCGTAATGGTGTTTTTAACCGACTTCATCAAAAAGGTTCTTCGTCGGAATCTTTTTTTTTATGTATGTTAACCGATTACTCTGAAATGCCTGAACCAATTTGGAAAATACTTTTTTTGTTCGAAAGGGTATACTTCACAGGTACAGGTCCCGGTTAAATTTTATGAAAATCGGTCGAGCTGAAAAATCAACGAAAATATAAAAATTGTATACATCGATGATGTTTTCGTGTAATTCGATACCTCGTTGTCTCATTGGCGTTTATTTGGCCTACCCATATTATATATATACAAAATAAATCTACTTTCAACTAAAAATTTATTATAGGCTCAAATTTCATTTAATGAAGTCGGTTTTCGTTTTAGTTTTTAAAACGTAATTATTAAACAGAGTTGGTATTAATTTGGTATCAATTTGGTCTGAGATCTGCAATAGCAACAGGGCCAAGGTCCGGCTGAGACGCAGAAGGTTGCGGGATCAGTTCCTGCCGTGGATCAAATGTTTGTACAATCTCCAAGTATTTGTCTTGGGTCTTGGTGTTTTTATGTAGATGTATGTATTTACAAGTAAAAGTATATGAGTCATGTGGTACTCATAACACAAGCTCTGCTTACTTTGGGACCAGATGATGCTGTTTGAAATGTCCGGCATTATTATATTATCATTATTATTATAGAGCGTGCGAAGCTGCGGACAGAAGCTTGTATATTCTTTATAACAAACATCAAAACAAACACCATGTTCAACACTGACCTGTCAGCTCAGCTAGTAGTAGCTCTTGCCTTCTGCGCAGTAGGTTGGGGGTTCGATTCCATCCCAGAACAAATATTTGTGTGATGAACATAGGTGTTTGTACTGTTCTGTGTCTGGGTGTTATAAAGTATCATATATTTAAAAATATATATGTATTATATCAGTCATCTCGTCACCATAATATGCTATGCTTAGTTTGTGGCTAGATGGTGTTGTGTGCAATGTCCAGCAATATTGCAATGTCTAGTAATATTCTATTCTCTCGCTTTCCTGCAATATGTGTGTAACAGGAAGCCGGGGAAGCGCGCGTTATTTGATTTTACTAGTTAGCGCGCGTGGTGGTAGAGTTGGCCATCAGATGGTATCAACCCATTTTCCGAGAGGTCGGTACTGTCAGACAACAGTGTGTGCGTGTGAGTGACGATATAGACAAAGGGAAATATAGAAGGAGACCGTATCAGCTGTACGCTAAACCTACAGTGTTGTGTATAAAGTGTGTTATATAAACTAATTCAGGATATAATGTTAATGTTGCTTATTACCAAGGTGAGATATCGGATGTTACACATCATATGCGACCAGTGTAAGACTCGCTCGTTTTAATAATTGTTTCTACTATTTTTTTATACTTGCTATATACTTTTCTGAATACTTGGCAGATAGGCAATGATTTTCCATTTATAAGAACTCTACCGTTAGCGCTCTGTAACAGTAAAATTGTTCTTAAACAAAGTCAAAGTCAAAAGATACTTTATTCAATACAATCACAAGGATCACTTTGAAACGTCTTACATACTAGGTGAATTTAGGTGCCAATTCCTCCTAACCCAAGCTCGAGAAGAGTTGGCAAGAAACTCGTCCTGGTCCAAGCGCTTTTTTACATGATCCATCTTATAACTACCTAAACTACGAAATACTAATACAGGAGAGTTTATACATTTCAAGTGTGTCAGTTAACTGTCTGACGGCAGAGCGACATGAGGCCATGCATTCTTATCAATCATATAGTTATTTATATTATAATAAGTTACTACGCATACTGCAGCGGTAGGCAGGCTCCTCCTCCCTCACTCTAACCCACAGCGCTAGTTAGATTAGTTTAAGTTATCACTTTTGTCGGGCGTCCCGAGACGCACACGCTTTTTATAACACCTAAACACAAACATCTATTCATCACATAAATGTTTGTCCTGGGAATTGAACCTACAGCGCAGAAGGCAGAGCTACTACCATGCTAGCTGAGACAGGTATTGATTTTATTGAAATAAGGAAGGAGGTTAATCAAATTGTGCAAACAATTAGCATGCTCGTAAATACTACAGCGAATAGCATAGAAGTCCGACGATGCCTCGATTACTGTGTCACCAGTATGTTAGGGGGACCATGGGTTTGCTGAAAATAGGATAACATCCCACATCATCATCATTAGCCTTTATTGTTGAAAAAAGTTTCATCTGTTGAAAATGATTTAGGTGGTGGCGGGCAGCCTGCACTGTAAACGACTTTCCATAGAATGTAGAGGAGTGAACAGGAATTTTAAGTTCATTGGTTTCTGAGGAGCGTAAGGATTGAGAGTTAGAGAGATAGAGAAATTCAAACCGTTCTTTGAGATAAAAGAGAGTTGAAGAAGAGAACATAATATTATAGAGAAGATTGAGAATGTGAGCATTCCGGCGAAAACGGATTGGCAACCACTTGAGTTTATTGCGAAATTCAGAAATGTGGTCATATTTGCGCAAACCAAATATGAACCGTATACAGTAATTTTGGAGACGCTTAAGCTTATGAAGTTGCTCTTCAGTGTCAACATAGCAGGCGTCAGCATAATCAAGAATTGGAAGAAGGAGGGATTGTGCAAGCGCAAAAACCGAAATGGTTTCGGTTTTTTCGGAATTCAGAGATATGGTCATACTTGCGCAAACCAAATATAAATCGAATGGAAAGATTTTGAAGGCGCTCAAGTTTGTTAAGTTGCTGTTCATTCAAATCTAAATAGCAGGCATCAGCATAGTCAAGTATTGGAAGAAGGAGAGACTGTGCAAGCGAAATTTTAGTGGCCATTGGAAGGAAGTTACGCAGTCTCCGAATAGAACCGGCTGAGGCAAAAGTTTTACGACTAACTTCAGTTAGCTGCTGTTCCCATGACAGATTTCTGTCCATGAGAACACCCAAATTTTTTACCGTCTCACTCTGCTTTATGTGAACACCATCAAAAATAATATGCGGAAGGCTGGACCAGTCAATTCTAGACACCATTCGCGAACCCCCAATGATAATTGCTTGTGTTTTCGTGGGATTGATCTTAAGACCGAAAGCCCTACTCCAGTCTAAAATACGACTAAGATCCTAATTTTTATCTGCTATAGCATCAGGCAACAACACCATAGGAGCTTGCGTGTAGATTTGGAGATCGTCTGCATAAAGGTGGTACGATGAAGTTAAGTGTTGAGAGATTGAGTTTATGAAAATGGCAAAGGGAAGAGGTGATAAAACGCCGCCCTGAGGAACGCCAGCTGATATGTTGCACCATGATAAGAGTCATCGATTCGTATACGTTGCCGACGCCTATACAGGTAACTACAAAACCATTCAATCACTGTTGGAGATATGTTAAGAGAGCGGAGGAGACCTAGAAGAATGTCAGAGTCAACATTGTTAAAAGCATTGCTAAAATCTAGTAAAGACAGGACAGTTACTTTACCATTATCGATACCATCACATACATCATCAGTTATCTTAACTAATGCTGACATAGTACTGTGACCAGAATGGAAACCGGATTGGAAGGAATTAAGGAGATTGTTTTTGGTTAGGAAGATATTGAGTTGCTGGTGTAAAAGGCGTTCTAGGACTTTGGATAGGAAAAGAAGAATGGAAATTGGACGAAACTCTGAAAAAGAAGCTGGATTAGATTTTTTTGGAAGAGGAGTAACCTGTGCTTCTTTCTAGTAAAAAGGGAATACTCCTGTGGAGATAGAGGAATTGAGGATGTGACGGATCATGGGGACTATTTGATCAAGGATGAGGATGATCATATTCCGACTGATGCCATCATTACCAATTGCTTTAGACGGAATAGATGCAATGCTCTTCTTAACATCACAATCAGTAAATTTATTAAAATGAAATGTTGAATAGTCAGGAATTAGAGTTGAAGAAAGATTTTGCAATGTTTGTGCTTTTGTGTTTCCATCAAAGTTAAAAGATGAAGTGAAGTGTTGATTTAATGAATCTAGGTTAAAATGTTGGGGGATTTTATCAAGCTGTCGTGATTTTCCAATTCCTAATGACCTGAGAAATTTCCAGACCTTTGCAGGGTCGGAATCCTCAACGGAGTTGTGAATATAACGGCGTTCTGCGTCTCTACACGCTCTATTGCAGCGATCCCTACAATCAATGTTTTTTTTTTGATTGTATTCCGTGTACCTACATTTGAGCTTAGCCTTCGCTACTAACTTTTTGTGCATTAAAGTTCTGATGTCTGATGTTTTCCATGGTGCTGGTAAGTGCTTTAACTTAATTGGTCTAAGTGGCGCATGTTTGTCGAATAATTGAGTAATCACAAAGTTAAATATTTCTACTTTACTATCAACAGAAGATTCGTCAATAAGTTGGGACCAGTCAATAGCGTCCGCATCGTTTTGCAGTTTATCCAAATCTATGCCACTACAATTACGCTGCAGAATTATTTTGGGCTTGGCTTTAGGGGGACGAATTTTGTACGAAAGATAAACCAAGTCATGATACGAAATGCTCCAGCTGCACATTGCCCAAGCTTGGCAACGTGAGTAGGAGAAGAAACAAGAATGAGGTCTAGAAGAGACGGAACTGAATTAGGATAGAAGTGAGAAGCAGATAAAAGAAGCATTGATAAATCTGTAGTAAAGGATTGCTACAGACTACCTTTACTACAGATTCGAGTGAAGTTGACCGCGTTTCTTGCTTAAGCAAACATGTATTAAAATCACCCAGGACAATGGTGTGATCATATGAAGCGACTAAATTTTCTAATAGAGTTTTAAAGGACAAGAAATAATTAATGCGATAGGAAGAAGAGTAATAAATACCTAATAAAAGCTTAGTATGAGTAAAATTTACTTCAATAAAGAGGTGCTCACCTGCACTGGGCGGCGGAGGTTGTGTTGACATACTGACAATAGAATAAGAAAAGTGTGAACGGAGATATATGGCGACACCACCGCCGACCGCACCAGTGCGATCATTACGTATGAGGTTAAAGCCAGGAAGAGAATAAGAAGTAAAAGAAAGACATGGTTTCAGCCAGGTTTCAGAGACAAGAACAGCATAAATATTTTTATGGTCAAAAGACGCAAGTAAATCAGGGTAGTGTGCCGGAATGCTCTGAGCATTTATATGAAGAATGTTCATATTATTTGGAACATCACATACATACGAATCAAGCATGCTAGACAAAGATGGAATGCTAATGCAGCTATCGTCACTACTGGCTTCATTGTCAGCACAAAAAGCATATTCGTCACTGTTGGAACCACTATTGAATTGAGCCATAGTAAAATATTAAAAATAATAACAATAATACTATAAATATATAATATAAATATACTTACGTAAGTAGATACTTACAACCTAGATAGGTAGATAAGTACCCACCTAAATACCTACTTTAAAAATAAATTAATTAAACCTACGAAAATAATGGTAATTTAGTTTGTCTTTAGTTATCATCCACCTGCCAGTTGTGTTTGACTTACATCTAAAATCGTTCAAAGAATAAAATATAAACCTACACATTGCCAAAAAAAGACAAACAAGTACACAAAAAAGTAATAAAAAACAATAAAATTTATCCGACCAGTAATAAGCTCAAAGTGATCAAAAAATCTCTGAAACATTTTGAAATAATACAAGAATTACTGGAGTAACATAATATTCCCTCTGAACTGTTTTACGGGACTATCCCAAAAAGTCCAAACGCATGGTCACAACACAAATCTTAGGAGAAAGTCGTGACACAACCGCCCAATTAGTAGACGGCAGCCAACCGACAACCGACAACCGACAACCGTCGGTAGGTCGCAGAGAATTGGGTGAGCTGACACCTGCCGTGTTCTATGGGTATAGGGTTAGGTACCTCAGGAAGTACTTAGTTAGGGAAATTGCTCACGGAGTTGCCAGTTTCGATTTATTGTTAGCGAAAATTTAATGAGTGTGTTTGTTCGGAGTTTATGGTACCTTATAATACTCTTTGTTATAATGACATTATAAACTAGTGTGGGGTTTTATGGTATGTATAATTCTAAGTTTTAAATGACAAATTTATAGCAGGTGTGAATTAAATGATCAAACGAACTTACCAACTGGAGTTCGATTTAGATTGTCTCGTCTTTGGCGAAGAAACTGGTAAACTACTAATGCTCTGCATGCCTGTGCCTGTAAACCTGCCTAATGGAAGTTACAAAAACCTGACAAGGCGCAAATATGCTGGACATATTTAAGCCTTTTGAAGATGAGACCCTGGGCCCGTGGGGAACAGGAGCCCACCGCGTTTTTTAACATTATTGCACGCCTCTGGTAGAAACACCGCATGACCTGGCTGGATCTTCTCTGCTCTCAGCGTATTAGCAATGCCGCCAGTGTTTTAGAAACGCTGCCCTCTGACTGTGATCTGGATCAGTTGAGCTATCTATAGATCGTTTAAAACAGTCCTTAGATAGCACAACTGTAACACATGTATTTTATATTATTCTGTTCATTTCTGTAGGTAATTATTTCTATATTTCTTCATATTTAAGTAGGACCAAAATAAAAATAGAAATAATATAGTCAAGATAGTTACAAGAATAATCAAAAAATAAGAAAACAATCATCCTCACGACTGTAACCGCGGGCACGGTAACATCTCTTCCTGTCTTTGAGGATAAGGGGGTTGTCAGAGGCACTTTCAAACATTATATTCGGACATGACAAGGCCGCATGACCGCTTATAGGAATACTAACTTATGACATGTAGTTTTTTTTAGGTTCTAGGATGTGCCGGCTTTCTCACGATGTTTTTCTTCACCGTTTGAGATCAGAATTATACAGCGTGCACATAACTTGGTAAGTAGGTAGGAACTATGGAATACTTCGAACACAAAACCATTTAACAATAATATTTACACATGTATGTCGAAAGTGGAAGATAGTCAATGATGAAAGGATTTGACTAGCACATTGAACACACGAGTAGAAAATAAAAAAAAATTGCTGACAAAATAGTAAATTTTTGTCAGAAAACGGATACACGAACCTCCCTACACTTTGTAATGCAGTACGTGTACAGTCAGCAAAACAAATGTCATGTGTCGCCACGTGACACTGATGAACGGCGATAATTACACTTAAAAATTGCGCGACCACTGTACTTACACTGCGGGACAAATAAAAGACCTGTGAAAAAATTAGATATATTTCAATAGGATTACGATTAGCCCATTGTGTCCCACAGCCGGGCAAACGCCTCCCCTGGATCTCCAGTCATCTCGGTTTTGAGCTATTTGGACCTAAGCTCTGTCAAAGATGTCGAGATCATCTCGCCGTATGTTTTTGGGTCTACCACGGCGCCGTCTCGCTGTCTCAGGACTCCACTGAGTGGTGATTTTAGCCCACAGCTCATCTGGCTTGAGACAGGCATGACCAGCCCAGCTCCACTTAAGCTTCGCAATGTTTTGAGCAACATCAGCAATTTGACTTTCAAAACTTTCGTGAGTTGTACTATACATTTTGATAAACAAGGGCTTTACTCACGTATTATTTTGTCGATGGAGGCACCGACAATGTTTCGATTCATCTAGAGAGTCTTCATCAGGGTGAGTTTGATCCGCGGTCCGCTCGTTGCCGCTCGAGTTCACAGTTCGCACTGCGCGTGAGGTATCTCGCGGCGCGAGTCGTGCGTGCAGGTAGAGGGGGAAACGTTGTAACGGCAGGCGGTAACAAATTTGGTGCTAGTACTGGCCCTTTGACTTCGCCACTCGTGCCCTCAACATTGGAAACCGTCAAACATACAGCACTGACACTATCACTAACCGGCTCCTCAACGTTCTGTGCAGACAAGGTTTCCAGGCTGGAGAGAGAAACCAACCTTTGTCTCTGTTGAAGTTTGGAACACGGCCGATTTCGATTGCTTCACGGATTTTCGATCTTTCGAAACATTGTCAGTGCCTCCCTCGACAAAATAATACGTGATTAAAGCCCGTGTTTATCAAAATGATCAGCAATTTGGGTTCTGGAGCTCAGAGTTGTGTTGCGTATGCGATCTGTACCTATATTTAACATGCTGCGCTCCATCGCCCGCTGACAAATCTAGAGTTCAGACTTTTGGATGTTTGTATGGGACCAAGTTTGTGCTCCAAATTAATTTGGGGAGGATTCACATATCTATTAGCTTTAGGATATAATTTAAAAAATATTTGTTTATTATTGGTTTACATCAGTTCTGAGTGATCTTATTTATAACGAAATATTTATTAGCGCATTTTTCAAATGTATTTTGATGGTTAAATAGACTTATTAGGTTTAGGTCACGAAACAGACAGGAGATGATTTATATTAAGTAAATAGAGTATCAAAAAACTCAGAGGATCTATCGAAAATGCTCGCAAGTGTACGAGACAGCAAACTAAATTGTAAAACTGTGAAAAGGACCTGGAATCTGTCTGCACCACGACTGGCTGGTGCTTTAAAATAAAATATATGAAAATGAAACAAAAAAGGTAACCTACCTACATACCGAGACCTTAAGTTTATATCATCGAAGTATTTTTTGGGGTTCCGAAGTAAACAAGGAATCCTTATAATTTCCCTATATCTGTCTGTCGGTCTGTCCGCCCCTTATCTTGATCTTAGGGTATTTTAATTTTACATTTAAATATTGACATTTGTTTATCAAAGTAATTAGTAATAATATAATAATTATTTAAAATCAATTGTTATATTATATAAATTGACCACACTGTTGTATTAGGGTAAGCCTGTCTAAATAGATAAATAAGTGGGAATAAATAAATAAATAAATAAATAAATCTTGCTCGTAAACTATTAGTTTTATAAATATATTTTTTTCGGTAATTAGTGACCCCTATAAACATATTAAATAAAAAATAAAAAAACTGGTTTTAGTGTTACCTGTAACTTAATGGTGTGGAATATTTCATGTTACTTTTAGATGTTAGAAAGAAAGAAAGAAATACATTTATTTAGCACACACACAAAGCAAACTATACAAAAGAGCAGACAGCACCGGAAAAAGGACTACAAAGGACGGCAAACATAAAGATTAACAAATTACTTAAATCTAAGCCCAATATTTCGGGCCTAGATAGCGTTAATTTATTATTATTATATATAACCTGAGACCATGTACTTTTATTACCATAACGTCCATGGTGTTTCCGGCCTAAAACCTTTACCATATAAAGTGCTTATAAACACAATATAACATCCATCAAATGCCGAAATCCCCTCGATAAATAATTCAGTGTGCGTTTCGTTCGACACCTCTATTCACTAAATGGTAATGACACGCACACATGCAAAGTTAACTAACACTTAACTGGGTGTGGGTAGGAATAACAAGTGTTTTTGTGTATATTCATTTATCTTTAGGGAAAATATGTATTATAAGAAAGTACTTAGGTAATGATCATAAGGAAAAACATTCGTCTAATTAAAGGTAATTTTTTTTTTAAAAAGCGGGTAGATGCGGAACTTTCTAATATACTACGCGTTAGCCGAGTATATCCTAATCCTAATAATATTATAAATGTGAATGTAAGTTTGTTTGTTACGCTTCACGCGAAAACGACTTAACCGATCATCATGAAACTTTGTACACATATTCTTGGAGGTATTAGAAGTAGCATAGGATACTTTTTATGAAAAAAATATATTTTTTTAGGAAAGATATTTATATGGCAAAAAAACGTTTGCTGGGTCAGCTAGTAACTATATATGTTAGAAATTCGAAAGTGTCTCTGCCTGTTTGTTACGTTTTCACGGCTGAACGGATCTTGATGAAATTTGGTAAGAAGATGTACCTATTGCATTCGGGGGAAAAACAGAGGTTACTTTTTGTGTCAAAGAACAACCTTAAAGGGGGTAAAATAGAGGATGAAAGTATATTAGGGATATATATATTAGGGATCTGAAAATTCAAATTCGGGCTTTTGGTAAGAAATAAAGAAATATGAGTTTCAAAGTTTTTTCAAAATCATCCCCAAAGGGTGTAAAATAAGGGATTAAACTTGTGAGATGTTCTTTAGTTGCACAGAATGCATTCCTTACAAAAATAAAAATAAAGACTAAGCATACGCGTACGAAGTCGCCGGTAACAGCTAGTAATATAAAAAAGAAATCTCGCAGCGTATGTCTATCTGTTTGAATGCTTTACACTCTAAACCTAAAACGGATTTTCATACCTATAGACGGAGTTATTCATGAGGAATATTTCACATGTGAAGACGGGGGCGGCTTGCTAGATGAACAAAGACATTGACATTGTTTTTATAAGGTAGATACCTAAGTAAACGTATAATAAATAATCTGAACGTTTAATTGCTAATTAAACAATTCCATGGTTAACATACAAGACGGTATGTAAATTAAACAAGAGAAGAAAAAAGGAAAGCTATTACTGAGGCTTAGGCCCGGCTGAAACGCAAAAGGTTGCGGGTTCGATTCCCACCGCGGGACAAATGTTTGTATAATCTGCAAGTATTTGTCTCGGGTCTGGGTGTTTCTATGTATAATATGAATGTATTTAAAAAAAAAAAGAGTACCTATATAAGCAGTATATCATATCAGTCATGTGGTACCCATAACACAAGCTCTGCTTACTTTGGGGCCAGATGATGTTGTGTGAAATGCCCGGAATTATTATTATTATTATTGGCGCAGGGACCCAAAATGAGTCTTGGCCTCCGAAACGAGAACTCTCCACCTTCTCCGGTCCTTAAAGCTATTAAAGGAGTAAATATATTTGTTTCTATTGACAAGCCATGGGATGTGACCCACACTTTACACACACACATATATATTCTCAAATCTAATGGGAATTCTAATTCACCCCACTCTACAAACGAACAATAGATCAAACGTTTCCACTGCTACGCTAGTGTGCGTCTAACTCGTTAAAAAAATCGGCCACTCATGCGCATCTTCAAATTTAGGCGGTTTTGATTGGTCGGGCGACGAGTTAGAAAAATTTAGACGGTATTTTCGGCGGCCTCGGAATGGTTGGTTGTCTGATAGTGTAATGAATAGACGCATTTTTATTATCTAACTATTTAACGTTATTATTGATTTATGCTGGTTTAGCAGCTGTGAATTTGAAGTATCTTTAGATGCTTCGAAGGTGTTTTTGATTGACTCATAGTCCGGTACCACCTGGTCTAAAATGGCTCCACTTAGCTATTAGAAGCACACATAGATATTTGTGTTTGTGTGTATCATTGACCCCACTCCTGAGCAACCGAAATTTGAACCTCGTTAGATGATTGGTCGACGCCATTTTACTTTTTATTCATTTAAAACCTGTTACACGGGCTCTTTGTTCATTGCTCTCTGCGTCGTCTTATATTTCATAGAAAAAACATGGCTTCCTCAAAATGTCACTGACTTTAGTTGGATCTCACCATATTTTTTTTGCAAAATTTCTTTGTTTGGTATTTTTTTCCTATTAAAATGTCAAAAATTATTAATATGTATGGATTTTATTTTGAGCTATAAAAAGTTATTATTTTTAAAATTGAAAGTTTATATTATAAGCCGATCAATAAGGACGCGGAAATATTATAAGACAGGTGTCCTTTTTGTAAAAATTAAGACAAAGTCAAAATTCAAGACATTGTTTCTTTCATACAACGGAAAAATAAATCGTCGATTGCGTGAATGCGTGACATACCCACACAAACAGACAACAATAAGTATTCACCAACACATTGTCAGTATACGACGAACGCCGAATCGCGCGGGCCTCACGCACACAACAACAAAAGGCCCAATTTGAATTCCGAACGCGCACAACACAGTTTCCGCAATGGCGGCGCGGTCGTCGACCTCACGTTTTGGAGGGCGCCAGTGACGTCAGCAGCTGACCTGCCTCACAGCGACCTTGAATTGGCGCGCCGCAAATAATTTTGGCGGTTTGTCTCCCCTCGGCCTCGGTGTGACCGGATTTCGGCGACCGCGATGATTTCGATTTCGTGGGGCGTTGCGAGAATTAAATTTCGAACGTGTAGGTCGGGTCTGTATGTCAAGGAGTTTAGTTTATTTTGTAATTCCACAATATGAGTTAGTAGGTTAATCAAAATAATTGTCGTTATTATTTATTTTCAGTAATAATTTAGTATACCATTGTCATTACGAAGCATGCAAACAAATACCACTACTTACTCGGTGTAACGAAAAATACTAAACATCTTAAAAGCATGGCACCACTCATATCTGTCGATAATGTAAATACCTCATATCTGTTGATAATGTAATTTTTACGACCTCTGTGGCGCAGTGGGCTAAGACCTGGCTGATACGCAGATGGTTGCGGGTTCGATTCCCGCCGCGGGACAAATGTTTGTACGATCTGCAAGTATTTATCTCGGGTCTGGGTGTTTTTATGTATAATATGTATGTATTTACAAAAAACAACATGTATATAAGTAGTATTCAGTCATGTGGTACCCATAACACAAGTTCTGCTTACTTTGGGGCCAGATGATGCTGTGTGAAATGTCCGGAATTATTTATTTATTTATTTTACCTAGAATAATAAAAAAATATGAATACCTATGTAAGTACCTTTATACCCATACTAAGAAAGGTAGGTATTAATCATATTATCCAACTTTAGCCTTCTTTCTTTAGCAAGCGCTGGGTGAATGACCCATTGCAAACGTAGATAAACTCATATTTGAACTGCAATATCAAAAAGATAAAAAGACACTATTTATCTTTATTAGGAAATAAAGTCCTTGTTGATAAAGTGGGTGAAAACTCGGAAGTTCATTGGCTTCAGTCAACGTACCTATACTTTACTGCTTAGATGTAAAAAGTCATTGAACTCATTAAGCCTCTGAAATGTAAAAAGATTTTGTAGAGAAAAATATCGAAGAGTAAAGTAAGTAGAGTAAAATAGGAAAGAATCCTATTGAAGAACATTCGAGATAGAATTGAGAGAATGGATGACCATAATAAACGTGAAAGCCCAATCAAGAACATTACAGAAGGAAACGTAGAAGACGGTAAGAGTATGCTGGGTCAGGGCCAGGGAAACTGCTCCGGAAAAAGCACATGGAGCTGCATCAGTAACAATAAAAAAGTTTGATCTGTGACATTTTATTGTCCTGAAGTGTAAATATTTTTAAATTATGAACAGCATTTTTTTTCATTTCTATTACAGTAGATCAAAACCTAAGTTTTAAACTAACTAGCCCTAACTTAAAGTAACTGTTTATTTAGTAATATTGATCTTGACATTCGACAGATCTGTTTGAAAGAAGAGGATGCCGATTGTCTGATAAGATTAGAGTAAAAGAGACGGGTGCCAGACGTGAACCGGGGTCATTGGCCTGAGTTTTGATGATACATCGACATACCTACTAAAGTGTGTAATGAAATGCAATGGGCGCGTTATAAGCCTATGAGTAGGTACAGTCAGCTAAGTAGATGCTAGATAAATATTATACTTAAGTAAATAAAATGATAGGGTTTACAGTGAGTAAGTACTACCTTTGTACTTTTTTTCCATAAATGTTGAATTTAGTTATTTCATTAATATAATGTACGCCGCGCCGTCCACTCCACTGTATACGATCTGTAGGCAAAGATCGCTCTCAAGCGATATGGGGGACCATGTTATATTGTGTTTTACTTCATAAATTGTACAATAAAGATATATACTGGCCCTTATTCTGTCTTCTTCTTATCGTGTCACTAGTTATTTCGTGTGTAGTGTGGTGAAAGGATTAAAGTGCGCCTCATAGGCTCCTTTCGTGCACTTAGGTAAGCGTTAATGTAAGCTCTCGACCTTGCCGACAGGACCCGCAGGAAAGACGAATCAGTACATGCGGTGTCGGTTCAGTTGCAGCATAACGGCTGGCACCGAGCCGGGCTTGTTTCAAGTTTCCTTCTCTATTGCTAGCTCATCTGTTAGTCAGAAGGGGGACTAATCCCCAATAATTTGAAGACTATCGCAGTCGTCTCCATCATCAGTCTCCTTAATCTGTAATTTCACAAGACATGTTAAAATTTCCTAAAATAAATTTATAATTAATAATTCAAAATAGGGTCCAATTTCAACTTATTTCGCTTGAACTAAAGTCCAAATTAGAGTGTCACCTTTAAATTACAGTTCTAAAATATATTGGTAAAATATAATATATTGGTGAACAATTAATAGATGATTATATAGATGATTGATAGAATACTTATATATTGGCCTTCGTTCATCTGTTGAAGATGATTTAGGCGGAGTCAGTCAAGTTACAGAGCAGTTATTTGTTATTCAAACTTTCGTTCATGGATCCACTCCAGCAAGCTGAGGTGGGTGAAGTTTCCTCACCACTGACGTCACCCTGCCTGGGATTGTGTTTGATAGCGCAGCCCTTCCCATGTACCCACAATAACGGCTGGCAAAACTAGTAACAAACCCAGCTGGTTTGTTACTAGTTTTCCTTCTCTACTGCTTGGAGACTGATGATGGAGAGGATTCCGATAGTCTTCAATTATTGGGGGTTAGTCCCCCTGCTAACTTATATATACATATATATTAATTGTAATTATTTGATATAAATACCCTACTTTTATATTATTACTAGCTGACCTGTTCGCGACTTCGACGCGCGTTTTAAAAAGAAAATAAAATGAAAATTATCGAATTCACTTGAACACACTAAAAAATAATCAAAATCGGTCCAGCCGTTTAAGAGGAGTTTAATTACAAACACATGCACAGGATATTGATATATCCTATAATCCTATATAATGATTAAGTTTCTAGGCTTATGTATTTCAGACACAATGTAAACACTGTTATTGAATAAAATTCTTTTTCTTCTTCTTACATATTCCTACTTCAGAATAACAGAAATGCAGAGTTTGCTTCAAGAATTAAGTCGATTGGAAAATGAACACCAACGTTTATCGTTGACTGTACTGCCGTTATCAGAGTGGCACTGACCTGCCCAATGACAGTCTAAATACGTATACCGCGCCATTTTGAGGAAAAGTAGTTGCTATAAATTAAATAACTTAGGTAATTAATTTACTTTAATCCTAGGTTTAAGGACCAGTAGGTAGTTACATTCGTGAATTGCAGGCCTGCGATATCAAACAGAAACCCAGGCGGAGTGTCGTCAGTGGAATTAAGACTTATTGATGAACGAATGTTTTCAATTACAAATAACAGTATTGTGGAACTCTTGATACAATCAATGTCTATCGATTTCGATTAGCAATAGGCATTATTTTAATCAATCATATACGATGTACTTAAATACTTAGTACGCTAAACACGTTTCCTACCACAATCGTACCTACTTTGTAAATTGGTCGAGTTATAGTTTGACACCAACTTCACATAGTGGCCTCAATTCTGTTGGCACTAACCTAACTAATTTTAGCTAAAATTAGGTTTTGAACTGTCAAATTAACCTTTGGTATTCTGATGCTACCAACTTATCCTAATTAAATGTTATCTAACTTAATTAAGCGTTCTTAATTTAGTAAGATGGTACCAACCGAATAGGTTTTACAAATGCTATGACTAACTAACTATATTTTAGACAATTCCTAATTTTTGAAATGAACCAACCGAATTGCCACCAGTAACTAGCGATAGAAGCCGATAGAAATCGCAGCGATCCGTAATACCAATTCATCAATAGTAACTGAAAGCTATTAGTATCAATGTTTTGATAGTATCAAAGTTCCATAATCGCCCCACTGCTCTGAAACTAGACTGACGCCACCTAAATCATTTTCAACAGATAAACTAAGGCAATTTCAATTTCATCATCATGAACAATGATGATGAAATTGCAGCGAAAAGTTTTAAGAATTAGGTATTGACAATTTCATTTATAAAAAGTCCCGCTTGTGGAACGCGTTGCCTGTAGATATCAGAAAGGCCAAGTCTCCCCATCTTCAAGAACATGGTCATGGTCATTTGTCGTGCTGTAACAATTATAATAATATTGCCGAACATTTCACACAGCATCATCTGACCCCAAAGTAAGCAGAGCTTGTGTTATGAGGATTACATGTCTAATATACTATCTACTAATATGTATACTGAATTATGTATAATATAATACTGAAGTTCTTTGGGCACATAACCCGAAATGAAGACGCAATGGAGCGTCTTGTAGTCCAAGGCAGAATGGAGGGCAAGAGATGCCGTGGCCGCTCTCCGACCAGATGGGGAGATCTGATAAAATCTCTCACCAAATCCACGATGACCGACTGCTTCAACAACGCCTCTAATAGAGCTGGATGGAGACGCATAGCAAGAGTCGCCATTCATCAGGACCCATTCATAACCACGACCACTCTGCCAAGAGTGCCCGACTGAGAAGAATATGTATACAAATACATACATATTATACATAGAAAAACATCCATACTGTAGCATACATATATTTGCAGATGATACAAACATTTGTCCGCAGCGGGAATCAAACCCGGAACCTTCTGCGTCTCACACGGGCCTTCGCCTATTGCAATCACAGAGCTCATCATAATGTACTAACTTAATTAGTATATGTGTCGCAATATATTACATAATACTGGACATAATTCAGAATAGCGCGGATAAAACCGCGCGGATTACTTCGCTAGTGCGTGCTTCGTCTTAGTCTTATTGTTTTGAGGACCTCTGTAGCGCAGTGAACGGAGGCGGAAGTCCAGCTGAGAAGCAGAAGGTTGCGGGTTCGATTCCCGCCGCGAGACAAATGTTTGTATGATCTACAACTATTTTAGTTAAATTGTTATATGTAATTAATGATAATTTGTAAGATGATGACACCACTATCTACTGGGTGAGTTCTGTGAAAATAGCTGTAAGACGACATAAATAAATAAATTTATACAGTAAATAAATTATTTTTTTATTGTCTCTGGTCTGGGTGTTTCTATGTATGTATGTAAAAAAGTATATAAGGAGTATATCTGTCATGTGGTACACATAACACAAGCTCTGCTTACTTTGTGCCAGATGATGCTGTGTGAAATGTCGGGGATTATTGATTTATTTATTTTATTAGATCGGATTTATCTTATCCGTCCTAGATACAACGCATTATATAATATCTAACTAATATTATAAATCCGAAAGTATCTCTGTCTGTCTGGCTGTTTGTTATGTTTCCACGCGTAAGCCGCTGAACCGATTTTGATGAATTTTGGTGGAGAGGTAGATTGGACTTTGAAGAAGGACATACGATACTTTTTATGTTGGCACCACGCGTGCGAAGCTGCGAACAGCAGCTAGTAATATATATAATAATACGTGCAGCAAACACTTTGTACCCCTTGTTACGAAAATTGCGCGGACGGTGGAGTATGAAATTTCGCACACTTGTAAAGGAGGAGTGTTTAATAATTAATAATTTATGGTCGAGTTTCGACCAGTAGGCTACAACTAGTTAATATAATGATCCTAGCTAGTTACAGCCGCTATCGTGAAAATATGAGATATTTATAGTTAATATTCTATTTTTGTTTACTAAAAAAACACAGACAATGACCTTACTAAAAGGTTTTTGACCTACAATCCAACGAAAGCTAAATGTCAAAAGTTCATTCACACTTATAACATCTGGGTCAATAAAACATATTTATTGATTTGGTGTACTATACTATGTAATAAACATTAATTTATGTGAAATACATGTTTATACTACATGTACGTTATCGTCGTATTTAAATGTTCCAAAGATTAAAAAGTGTACAGATACGGCTCACTCAGAATGTTTATTTACCTTCTTTCAAATAAGTATCTACATGACAGTTCGTTTTTAACCGACTTTTTAAAAAGGAGGAAGTTCTAAATTCAGCTGTATTTTTTCAATGTTTGTTAACTCATAACTCCATCTATACCTATAAAAGAGTTTAACCTGACCGACTGACTGACTGATTCATTATCGCAGAGCCTAAACCGCTGAAGCTAGAAAGCTGAAATTTGGGAGGTTGCTTCCTTTTACAGCAACACTACACTATTATGGCGGGATTTTTTGAAATTCTGTGGAAAGTGAAAACTAATGTATGAATGTATGATTTTTAATGCGTAGTGCGATTTGCTTGAAACTTTGATATGAATAAATAAAATGCCAAATAAATGGACACATGTTTCAGGATTTTTAAAAATAGCCTTAACAAAGGGGTAAAATGTTGTGTCAAAGTTTGTATGGAAACTTTTTAACGGGTGGTGTGATTTCTTAGAAACTTGGTTTAGATACTTAAAATGCAAAATAAATAGATATATGCTTCAGGTTTTTTCAAAATAACCCTCATAAAGGAGTAAAATGGGGTGTGAATGTTTCTATGGAAACATTTTAATGAGTGTTGGGTGTGATTGGTTTGAAACTTATCAATAAAATTTGGCATGGAGATAAAATGCATCCTGGGAAAGGATTTAAGCAACAATTCCTTTGAAAAAAATGCAGACGAAGTCGCTAGCAACAGCTAGTCATTTATAAACTGATTTGAAAAATTACTTTTATATCTGAAAGGATGTACTTTCTGATTAGTCTCATAGACATTTCATCAAAATAGGATAAGGAGTTTGGTTTTTACGAGTAAACGAAATATCGGATTTTGCTTTCTTTTATTTCAGTAGTGATTACGAATTTCAAAAAATTGAAAAGTATTAAAAAAGTATAAAAGATCTCAAGAGATCGGAAATATGCATCCATTGTCAATTTCAATGAATATAAATATTTCTGCCTTTTGGGGTAAAACTTTAGGCCCGTGGGGAGCTTAGGCGAGGCTCCTATTCAGAGGGTTATCCAAGAGACTGGTGGACAAGACCAATGATCAAAAGACTGGTGCTTTCCTCAGGCAAAGGTTTAGTATGGCTATTCAACGAGGTAACGTTGCGAGCCTTTTGGGCACTCTTCCTGCGGTCAGTGAACTGAATCCTGTTCTTTATCTATAAGTTATTGTATATTATTCTGTATATTTCAATTTTAGTTTTACAATTAATATTATTATAAAACGTAGAATAAGACCTTTTTTATCTGACTTCAAAAAATGGCGGAGCATGTCAATTCGGTTGTATATTTTTAAATTCAATTAAATCGGTTTACTTTTTAGTTTTTTAAACGTAATTGAAGTGAAAACTTCTTTAGCATCGTTGTGATTTGAAAGTCGATGAAACGAAAAAGCGACAGTAAAAAGAGACAGACACATAAATTCATAAGATTTAACGTGGGAGAAAATGAGATAGGCAGCATTATACAGTGTTTCTTATACTCGTGGTTCTCTTTGTGCTCAAAATGTTTGAAGGTTTCACTTCTACCACGTGTGAACACATGTTTTTTTATGCAAGTACCACACGTGCGAAGCCAAGAGTAACATCTGGTACGAACAAACACCTTCTATCGTTATTTATACTTCGACATTTTACTCTGTGTCTACCAAACACCAACGAGCAATGCAAATATTAAGTAGGTATTGCAGAAGCAGTAGGTAGGCATGCCTACTTACCTACATTATTGATTATACATTAATAATGGAAACATGTATTTTTTAACATTCAACGCCAGATGCTGAAGGACGAATGGTTTTAATACAATATCATGGATTAGAGAATCTGTAATCATAATCATCATCATCATTGGCCTTCGTTCATCAGATGATTTAGGTGGCGTCAGTAAAGTTACAGAGCAGTTAATTGTAATTGAAAACATTCGTGCATGGATCTACTCCAGCAAACTGAGGTAGGTGAAGTTTCCTCTCCACTGACGTCACTCTGCCTGTGATTCTGTTTGATAAAGACGAATCAGTACATGCGGTTTCGGTTCGGTTGCAGCATAACGGCTGGCACTGAGCCGGGCTTGTTTCAAGTTTTCCTTCTCTATTGCTAGCTCTTTTGTTAGTCAGCAGGAGGACTAACCCCCAATAATTGGAAATCGCAGTCTGACTGATTGTCATCTGGGATCAGTTCCAAAATACAATACTAATAATAATATAATAATACTAATCCCGGACATTTCACTCAGCATCATCTAGCCCCAAAGTAAGCAGAGCTTGTGTTATGGGAACGACACGACTGATATACTACATATATACTTTTTTTTTTAAATACATACATATTATACATAGAAACACCCAGACCCGACACAAATACTTAGAGATCATACAAACATTTGTTCCGCGGCGAGAATCGACTCCGCAACCTTCTGCGTCTCAGTCGGACTTTGGCCCACTGCGTCACAGAGGGTGTCAAACATATCCATGCTCTTTTTATCTTGTCACTTAAGTTCTTTCAAACCAATGTGGTGAAAAGATATAAATTACAAAATTTAGAAATTAAATTTTATTAACTAAAAAGAAAACCGACTTCATTGAATGAAACATAAACATACAACCAAATTAACTACTGAACCGATTTTAATGAAATTTCTATGGGATATTCTTTCTATGGCAAGTAAGTATATCCTTTCACATGATAAAACATTTTTTTTAAATCGGTTTATTAATAACGGAGTTATGAAGTAACAAAAAAAAACGAATTAAGAACCTCCTCTTTTTTTGAAGTCGGTTAAAAAACACCTGACAAGTAGTCTTGTATCAATACATAGCCTATTTCTAGAGGCCATTCAAAATAGGAAATTGAGCTCAAACACGATTCCTCAGCTGTAAGATGACGAGTTGGGTATCCTGCAGATCCTAGCTAGGCGATGCTGCAGCAAGGTCAAGGTCAAGGTCACATAGTTATTTATAATCCCGAAGCAAATGTAAGGGTGTTATTAATTTAACGTGTGTAACTGTGTTTGTCTATGGCTTCTCAAACGGATGAACAGATTTTGATTTCGTTTTATTTTGTTTATATTTATTTATTTATTAATATGTAAGATAAGGATAAGGGCAACATATTTGACCCTTTTGGAGTCAAGACCCTGGGCTCGTGGGGAACAGGAGCCTAGGAGCCCACCGTGTTTTCAAAATTATTTCACGGCGTGTAGTAGATACATTGCGTGACCCAAGAGCTGGCTCCTATCTGGCTCAGCGTATTATCTATTCAATGTAGCAATGCCGCCAGTATCGTTGGAACGCTGTGTGGCAGTGATCGGGATCAGTTGATCTATAGATCGTTTTAAACGGTTCTTAGATAGTTCAACTGTTATACGTGTATTTTATATTATTGTATATTATTTTGTATATTTCTGTAATTATTTCTCTTTATAATATATTTATATCTTTATTTATTAAATTCAAACAGATTACAATCAACACAGCGTTTTAACTAAAATGATTTCTAATCTATTTCGTAATTTATTATTATTTCTAATTATTCGTAATCGAATATTATGATGTGAATATGACAAAATTACAGTGTTACATACATTAAAGTTGTAATACCTTAAACAACTAGGTATGGTTTTTTTTATTTTTTTTATTTGCTGTCTCGAAACGGCACTATGTAGTTTTCTACGGACTTATTCTTCCGTACCCTTTTTTAGATTTGGTTGATGTGTTTTGATTATAGTAAGATAAACTCGAAATAAAAATAAACTCGCTGTTGCCACTGTTAGGCTCGCTAAAGTTAATAAGTATTTTATAGGGCAATGTGTACGCTTCTATAACAAGGTCCCAATCGACGTGTTAGATTTGTCGATTGGCAAATTTGAAGGTAATTAAACAGAAACTGTCTATTAAAGGATATTATAAAACATCTGATTATTAAGATGACAAAAAAGCTTGGGATGAATCTGCTCCAACTCAACTCGGCATCCGTAACAAAATTGTCAAGGATCATACAAAAAAGTGTTAAGACCAGACAAGTTTCTTGCCGGATTCTTCTTGAACTGGGGTTAGGAGGAACCGGCACCTAGATTCACTAGCATGTAAGAAGACGATTCAAAGTGGTCCTTGTGATTTTAATGAATAAAGATTTATTGAATTGAATTGAATTGAATTGAATTGCTTAGGGTTAATGAACGTCTTTTACTCCTATTTGGAGTATCTACTCTTCTTCAACCTTTTATTGTTACAGATACAATACAATATTATTAACTTAAAATTATCGATAGATATATTATTTTGTATATTATGTTTTTATATAAATATGCTTAGAGAACCTCTGTGGCGCAGTGGGCTAAGGTTCGGCTGAGACGCAGAAGGTTGTTCTGGAAGGGTTCGATTCCCGCCGCGGGGTAAATGTTTGTATGATCTGCAAGTATTTGTCTCGGGTCTGGGTGCTTCTATGTATAATATGTATGTATTTACAGAAAAAATATATATAAGTAGTGTATCAGTCATGAGGTACCCATAACACAAGCTCTGCTTACTTTGGGGCCAGATGATGTTGTGTGTAATGTCTGGGATTTTTTTTTCAAGCATATTTTTAGAATGTCAGCTCTATTCTAATTAATGAAGGGATCTGTACAACTTCTACAGGTCTAATAGATTCGAAGTTTGGTACACCGGTTCTTCAATGATATTGCAAGAACATGGTAACCTTGACTTGATGCTGCAGCATCTGCAGGATACCCAACTCCTCACCAACTTACAGCAGAGGTCTCGTGTTTGGGCCGATTGGAATTTTCACAATTATAAAGTTACCTATAGATATAACTTCTAAAACTACCATGCTTTTAGACATCATTTTTAACCGACTTCATCAAAAAGGAGGAGGTTCTCAATTCGTCGGTTTTTTTTAATGTATGTTCACAGATTTTTTTGTTTGAAAGGGTATACCTACTTTCCAGGTACCATTAAAATTTTATCGAAATCGGTCGAGCTCAAAATCAACAAAAATCTAAAAATTGTATACATCGATAATATTTTCGTTTACTCCAATACCTCGCTGTCACACGAGCGATGCGTTTATTTGGCCTACCCATAATATATTATACAAAATACATCTACTTTCCACTAAAAATGTATTATAGGCTCAAATTTTATTCAATGAAGTCGGTTTTCTTTTTAGTTTATAAAACGTAATTATCACTCAAAACGGGATATTTACCATGATATATGTTGCATGCGCCATGATCACGAGATAAACTGCCGAAATATCGGAAAGCAGAAAAACTCATATATCATGGTAAATATCCCGTTTTGAGTAAAAATGTTTTTTTTTGTGTCTTGTTTTTAAATTTTTATACTTGTTTTGCTTGTTGCCTATACGTCAATCTTTGACAATTATTATAACAATGTTATTGGTAAAACTATTGAAGTTCTTGTAATTATGTTTCCTTAAATTATAGGCCTATACAATTCCCAGAACCGATTACGAAATACCAAAGTACTAAATGTTTTAAGGAAAAAGCTTCGCGTTTACATTTATCTTTAGTAATTTTTGATTTGGGTAATAAGTTATGAGAATGAATAAAGATTGTAGTCAAAACAACAATCTATCTTTTTACAAAATTTCATCAAGATCCATTCAGTTATTTAGCCGTGAAAAGATATCAAATAAACAGACAGACAGAGAGACACTTTTTGAATACATACATACAACTACTATCTACTAGTAGCTATACGAATTAGCGCTAGTTGTAAGTTATACCAGTTATATACTACTAGCTCGTTCCTGCCCGCGGCTTCGCACACGTGGTACCTACATAAAAAGTATCTCTATACCAAAATTCACCTTGTATATAAGAGGTTTCCAAATAGATAATACTTACAAACTTCAGTTCTACGACCGATACCAGGAGATAAGGAGTGAGGTGTGTCGTGTCGTGTGTTATGACTCAGCTTCAACAGCTTCGTGTCGTCTGTCGTATTAAATATCCTCTAGCTACTGCCAGCGGCTTCGCGCGCGTGGTACCGTGGTACTTAACGAATAACCTTATACATACAGGATACATCCGAAAACAAAACATATTATTTTATAAGTTAGGAAATCATTGAAAACTGAAGACTGTTTTTGACGTGATAACTTATAAATCGATGAACGCCGGCTGCACGCACGAAATATTGTAACGTTCCGCATGAGCCAAGCTTGTAAGCGAGAGCGTGGATCAAGCGATAGAGAGGCACGATCGGCCTACGAGGCCGGCTTGAGACGCATCTTAATAGGTTAAAAGTATGTTTTTTGTTTAAGTTACCCTCTTACCGTCTTTCCTATAAGTAATTACATAAATAGTTATCGTGGTGATTAACTGCATTAATAATAATTAATAATAAAAAAATGGTGGACAATAGATGGTGTTGTGTACATTGGTACACAATACCATCTATCCCCAAACAAAGCATAGCTTGTATTATAATATATTTTATTATTTTAATATATATTATCTTTATATTATCTTATAATATATTTTATCTTTATACATTTTTAAGTACATACTTTACAATACTTTATAACACCCAGACACAGAATAAACACCCAAGTTCGTTACACAAATGTTTATCCTGGGAAGGAATCGAACCCTCAACCTACAGAATGCAGAGCTACTACCAACTATACGCAGTCCTTGTCACTTTATAGTCAAAAGATAAAGACAGCAACAGATTTAAACAGCTCACTAACTAAAGCGTTATTTTCGTCATCAAAATAAAATTAGTGGGAACGGATCCTCTGAGGCGCAGTGGGCCAAGGATCGGCTGAGACGCAGCAAGTTGCGTGTTCGATTCGCGCCGCGGGACAACTGTTTGTATGATCTGCAAGTATCTCGGGTTTGGGTGTTTCTATGTATAATATGTATAAAAAAATATATATAAGTAGTATATCAGTCATGTGGTACCCATAACACAAGCTCTGCTTACTTTGGGCACTCTGGGGCCAGATGATGCTTTGTGAAAAGTCTGGCATTATCCCTACTAATATTATAAATGCGAAAGTAACTCTGTATGTCTGTCTGTCACGTTTTAACGCCTTATCCGCTAAACTGACTTTGATGAATTTTGGTATAGAGATAGATGGGACATAGATGGCAACTTTTTGTGTACGTAACACGCACGCGAAGATGCGGGCAGCACAAAGTGCACAAAGGGCGGTACAAAGTTTTTGCTTCGCGTATTAATATATAGATAACTAGGTGCTGCCCGCATCTTCGCGTGCACCTAGTTATCTATATATTAATACGCGAAGCAAAAACTTTGTACCCCTTTTTACGAAAACTGCGAAGGAGTATGAAATTTTGCACATTTGATAGTTTAAGTATATACCTGGAGATGTTTTTTAAGATATTTTTTTTTTAAATTAAATATGGTCGAATTTCGACCAGTGGGCGACCACTACTATTATTATATGTATTATTATATCATTGACCCAGTTATTGTACCCAGTCCATTGATAAGAACTAGTTAATCCCCTTAAGTAACGTTCTGTGGTCAAACCCTGGCCATTAAATTTGATACTTAAATCTTAGCACAATTTGTGGTTTTAACAAAAATAAGGAAAATCAAAATTGATTTATCGAATGTTGTTTCCTTTTAAAACACCGAAAATAAATTTCAATGATGTCGAATATAGTGCTTGCGGTTTTTCGGCTTTGGAATTCTAAGCAGAGTCTCTGTTTTTGTCACAACCTGTCACTTTAGGTTTTATCGCCATCATTTTATTATTCCTAATTGTTTTGTTATGACAAAAGACGTAGTTTATTGTATTTTTAACCGACTTAAAAATAAGGAAGAGGTTCTCAATTCGGTTGTATATATAAAAATGTTTGATAGCTCATAAATCCGTCATTTATAAACCGATTTGTAATATTCTTTTTTCACGTGAAAGGTTATTCTTTTCAATTGGTTGTATAGAAATTTCATCAAAATCGGCTCAGTAGTTTGGTTTTTAAATCAAAATAACTTTCCTGTGTCTTTCCAGTGGTGTTTATTAAATTCGAAAAATGACAAAATACTTAAAAGGAAGACGTTCCCAATTCGGTTGTATTTTGATAGACTCAAATTGCATTTAATGAAGTTTTTTTTTGCGTTTTTCAAACGTAATGTGTCATATTTTCCTTGACATTTTTGATACAGATGACAGGATGACTTTTACTGAACCCTTCATTGACAATAGTTAAATCCAATAAGTTGATCAAATAAAAAAACTTGTGCGTCTCGGGACGCCGACAGAACTGATAACATAAACTAATCTAACTAGAGCTGTGGGTTAGAGAGAGAGAGGAGGAGCCTGCCTACAGCTGCCGTAAGCGTGAGAGAAAAGGAAGCCAAACAGACTGGCGCCGTAACGCGTAACGTAACGAAACGGTTTACCCTCCCATAAGATGTTATCACTTCAAAAACACGTCAAGTCACATATTTTACTACGCTCCTAGCATTTTCTTATATTAGACTCTTGCAATTCCATCAGAGAGTTCAGGTTTAGGCAGGGTCCTTAAAAACACCATCATCAAATGCACCGTTAGCATTTTGTTATCGAACAATTTAGGTAGTTACATGCGTTTTATACAAATACATTATGTATCACTTAGGCATATATAAGGTATGACCTTATACTGAAATTCGGTCATAACTAAAATTAACTGCCAAATTTAATTTGTCATTGTTACTTTGCAGTTATTCCAGCCTTACAAAGGAGGATAAATTGTTATTTTGTTAGCCAGGACGTAATAACCCTTAATAATATTTTTGGAACATATGTAACTGCATTGAGTTTTTCTTAAAAAAAATACGAAACAGTGGGATAACCAGAGGGCCGACCGCGGTTATTTTGAACATATATTTAACATATATATTTTTAACAGAACATTGACATATTTCGTACCGCGCTAATCACTATAACGGAAACGATTTAGCTCTAATTTGGATTATACGTTGATCAAACGTTGCGGAATCGCGATATATTTGACAGTGCTTTCAAACGAAGATTTTTGATTTAGTACATCCTAATAGTCTGTGTATAGAGTAATACTAGCTAGTTCTAGATATAAATTTGTTTGGTAAAATCAACGATTAAACCAAGGACGAAAGGCGAAAACCACGCTACCATTTCGACATTCAGATTAGCCAAAGCCTAGCCATATCCAAACCATTGCCAAAACCAAACCGTTCAATGCTAATTACGTTGACAAATAGCGCGGTCGCCCTACTGGTCCTAGCGGTTTTTGTATTAACAGAATTGTTGGGCATTATCACAGACAAACATTATAAATAAAAGTTCATTTTTTAGGGGTTGTAGGGTTTTTAGGGGTTGTAGGGGTTTTGAGGGATTGTAAGGGTTTTTAGGGATTTGTATTTTTAGGGTTTTTTGGGATAAATCGATCTAGCTAGGTTTCATATTTAGAAAACGTCGTTTTATCCGTGTTTTATACCGAGCAAAGCTCGGTACTAGTTCTTTAACATAACAAAGTCAAAGACAAATATATTTGTATTCAATACATGGATCACTTTGAATCGTCTTACATACTAGGTGAATTTAGGTGCCAATTCCTCCTAACCCAAGTCCGAGAAGAACTGGCAAGAAACTCGTCCTGGTCCTAGCGTTGTATGAACAAAATTGTTGGTTTTCATCACAGACAAACATTATAATATAAAAGTACATAATTATTTAGGTAATACCTAAAGATTACAAAAACAACTGTAGGTAGGTATTTTGTAAATGGTATTTCATTAAATTTGGCCGAGGTTATCAGTGTTTTTATGTATCCTTGTAAAGTTTAACAAAATGATTTACATTACGGAACAGTCAAAATGCATTTGACCATAATCCAAGGTTAAAAATGTTGATTAAAAATATGGTACAAATATGGTAAAATATGTCCTTCTCCAAGGTCCCATCTATATCTATACCAAAATTAATCAAAATCGGTTCAGCGGTTTAAGCGTGAAAACGTGACAGACAGACAGACAGAGTTACTTTCGCATTTATAATATTAGTAGGGATTGAGTACATATGTGTATATTCATATCAGAATTGAGTTTATACATATAATGTGTGTTTGATAGCGCAGGCCTTCCCAGGTAGGTATCCACACCAACCTCTCGACCTTGCCAAAAAGACCCGCAGGAAAGACGAATTAGTACATGCGGTGTCGGTTCGGCTTGCTGGAGTGGATCCATGAACGAAAGTTTTCAATTACAATTAACTGCTCTGTAACTTTACTGACGCTATTAGGTAGCGTCAACAAGATCATCTACAAGAGATGATGATGATGATGATGATATGTGTGTAATTATACCACCACATCCTCATGTCCCTTCTCTGTTTATTTATAGTCCAGTCCAAAGGTTGCCTGGTGGAGATCGCTATTAGCGATAAGGCCGTCCATTGTATTGTCTTTAATAGTAAAGTTATTGCTATTGTAATATTTCGTATTGTAGTCAATAAAGAGTTGTCTATCTATATATTTATCTATATTTATAAATTTGTATAGATCAGTCGCCCACTGGTCGAAATTCGATTATAATTCATTATTTAATGTATCTTTTATGCATAATTAAAAAAAATATTAGCATTCTGCACTCCTTCTCTACATAAACTATAAGTGTGCGACATTTCATACTCCTCCGTCCGCGCAATTTTCGTAAAAAGGGGTACAAAGATTATTCTTCACGTATTAATACATAGATAATTAACAAAAAGTCAAACTCTATATATATTAGCAGTTAAATATTTACCCCGAACAGCTGCATAAACAGACGTATTGTAGTATTAAAGAAAGAGAGAGCACATAATAAACTACGTGAACGAAAGAGAGACACGTCAGACCATGACCCCACACAATGTACTAAATAAATGTGGTCAGTGCCCTGTGATAAAAAAAAATGATAAGATATCTTGAATTCGGCTGAGTAGTGTTCTATATTTTTTATGTCTTATCTAAATATGGTTGTATGTAAATAAAACAATGATGCATTTATTTATTACATAGGCTTTAATGTTAAATTTATTTGACTCAAACCTTTGTTGTCTAACGTCTGGTAGATACATTGCGTGACCCAAGAGCTGACTCTTATCTGGCCCAGCTTATTAGTATTGCCATTCAACGTGGCAATGCCGCCAGTGTCTTAGGAACGCTGCACTCTTGCAGTGTTCTGGATCAGTTGAGCTATCTATAGATCGTTTTAAACGGTCTTTAGATAGCTCATCTGATTTTCATGTATTTTATAGTAATGAATGTTAATCTGTACATTTATGGAAATAAATGTATTTTTTTTTTTTAGATAATAGAGATAATGTTTTAAATTTAAATATAATCATCTAAGTACATAATGATTCATACTAATATCAAAAATTTAAACAAACGTTTTTGTTTGTTACATTTTCGCGGCTGAACGGATATTGATAAAATTTGATAGGAAGATGAATTCGATTTTAGGGAAGGATATATAGGCTTTTTGTGTACTTTTGTTCGGGCTTGGGTTAGGAGGAATTGGCACCTAAATTCACCTAGTATGTTTGTTTCAAAGTGATCCTTGTGATTGTATTGAATAAAATTATTTGACTTTATGTACCTACCACGCGTGCCAAGCCGCAAGCAGCTAGTGTTCAATCAATTAGGTATTGAATACCTTGCTTGTTTAGTATTCAAAGTGATAGAAACAAAAGCGTGTTAGTACCATAATTGAAAATCAATACGTGGGTTCTCGTACGTTACGTAGTCTCGGTCAATAAACAGTAGTTAGGTAGGTAGAGGTATGTCAGTTAGCTTTACAGGTAATTCAGAGCTGAGTATAGGTACCTACCTACCTTTAGACGCCAAATGCCTACGTGTGGTTTTAATGTTAACTGACGTAAGTACTTATATATATGACCTGAAGAGAAGCTTCCTCCTGGGCATGAACTCCCGTGGCCAGTGTGAAGCCTCAACAGAATGCGAGCTCAGGTTGGGCGTTGTAGGAGTAATATTGGTAAATTGCATGATTACCGAAATCGACACGCGGTGTCATTGTAGTACCCAGGTGCAGTCCATGTCACACGTACTTGTGTGTCCATCCTGCCCCAAATCATGCACTATGGGTGATCTGATGTCCTGCTCGGATAATGCCGTAATGCTCAAATAGGATGTAACGATACGAAAGAAGAAGAAGGCCCTTCATGAACTCCATCAGTCAGTCAGTCGCTCCCCATTTTACATCGTACATACCTACCTAGGTATATAATATTCGTGATACTGGCTATATACCTACCAACCTACCTATATCGTCAGTTTAATCAAGCTACAAGATGAACCCAGCGAATCTCAAAATGAGCACACTCAAATAAGGCAAGTGGAAAGTAAAAGCTAACACACATACACAAATCTGCACACACACGAAACCTGACCTTTCCCAACGTAATGGACGGCGACGCCCGAAAGCAGGGGTCGATGACACCGGAGCGCGTCCGAGGCCGAATGTGCATGCATTCGGCAGGACTCGTTTTTGTAAACCAAAATTGAAAAATAAAACCGCGCGAGATAACTTTCACTCACTTGAAGTACGCTGCGTTCTGCGATATACCTAAATGTTTTCGAAATTCGAACGCGGAAAGTCATCGCGGGATGCAACCTTCAAATTAATTTCATTTCTTCCATAACGGCTAAAAGGTAACCTATAGGTAACAGAAAATATAGGTAGGTACCTAGGTATCATGTATAAAAAAGTGAACGAGACACACATGTTCTTGACTAACAAAGGTTCATAATTTGTGATTTAAAATGCTAAAAATACAAACAATAAACAATACTTAAATAACAACTACAATTAAGTAAAGTAAATAGAAATCAGAAAAGATTCCTCTATCTCGTTGCAAGAGGTAGGTACCAAACCATGCATCAAGATCCAATATATCTATTTGTTATCAAGTTGCGGGACCTTTTAAATAGGTATACCTACATTATGCTCTTTAATATCAGGACCTCCTAGACGATGAGATTAAAATCGAAATTTAAGAATTTCGACTAATAGTGCTATTAATATACAAAACTTTTTGATTCTAATTTCAAGTAGTTTTGCCATTAAATTGCTACCATGGTATTGCCATTCAACGTGGAAATTCCGCTATTGTCATGACGACATGCCCTCTGTGATCTGGAGCTATCTATAGGTAACTACCTAGGTAGGTATATCGTTTTAAACGATCCTTAGATAGCTATACTATTATATGCTATTATACTGTTTCACATATATTTTATATTATTCTGTACATTTCTGTTACCGAGTTATTAAAATTTAGGTCCCTAAGGGTTATGCGGCACTAATCATTTAGTTACATACCAACCTAATTTATAAAAAATCTATTTTTTAGACTGCATTGCCTTACAATTTAAATAAGGTGAAAACTAATCAATTACCTACCTACTTAGTTTTAGACTGTTGATTTGCAATCAAATTCAAATCAAACTGATGTTGAGGTTGCAGACTTCGAGTTAGTTTCAATCTAAAACGAAAGCAATCAAACTAATTAGGGTTTACGCTGCAAGATGTGAGATGCTCGTGTCTTGGAATTCTGATACTCGGATATATGCCGACAACATAGGTAGGTACCTAGTAAGTTTTAGTACCTAACTAACTAATTTAGATGACTCGTGGAACTCGTTCTTAGAAATATCTATTTCTAGGTCAATTCCAATATGATGATCACCTTTTATAAAGTTTCTGCTGTGATTGTGATCGCTATACGAAATCTCAATACAGATCTTACAATGCAATTATTTGACCTAGATAAAGACGCCTGTTAACTTAAGGACGGTTTTATGACTAGAGAAGATAATTTTAAAGTAAATATTTATGTGCAGCGAACAATGCACAATGCCAATCGATTGTTTCCTCTATTGGAGGATATTTCAGTAAAAATATATGACGTAAGTCGCGTGGCCCTTCGAGATCACGCAGACTGAGCGCTTGAAGACTAACTGATATAGAATTACATCGTTCACACATTACGAACGAGGCATCGGCCAGTTTATTGACGCCGCAATCGTCTGAACTTGGAGTTTAAGCCTCTGTGAATGTCATCTAGCCTCAGTACAACTGCAGTTCCGTGCATGTATGCACGATCTATGCACCGCGCGCTATAACAACCGCAACTAAAAACAATAACAAAACCCATTAAAATCAGAAGATGACAGTTCAAATTCACCTTCCAAATGTCCAATTTTAGAAGTGAAATGTCCGTTCAAAACTTCATGGGAGAAAGAGACGACCGTATCTCCACGCGTCTGCTATTTCGGTGACGTCGGACGTGCATAGCGAAATAATAATGAAAAGTGGCATTCAGTAATTTCCTTGTGTTTACGCGCTGTGCTAGTTTATTTGGTTGATGGCATTGTTTTTCTAATCGGAGATCGTTCCATGGGAGTGTGGCGCCCTCTGCTCGAGTCCACAGTTCGTAGTACACATGGTTGTGATTCATGGAGCTGTCAAAACAATAGCTACCTCGTGATTGACTGGAGCTTTCCAGACTTGTATGAATTTCGGACGATGTGATTAGTTGCTGGCACGGAGAAACTGGCTGGTTCGTAAGCGGAAAATTGAGCTAGCGGTGTTTTTTCCAAACTTAACCTACGACAATCTTCAGTTGCGCGCGAGCTGTGTTCGCACGCGCCTCGTTTCTCACCCGACACGAAAATAGACGAAAATCCACCGAATGGACCCGGACACTGTAACGAATCCCGCCAAACTGACTTTTCGAACTTCATGTGAATGTGACGGAAACGTTCCAATTTCGAATGTGGTGGAATAGTGCAACCGTGCGTTCGATGACCTCATAAAGTGAAACTATTTTTTTCTTTCACTTTGCTCAATTTTGTGATGTAGACAATAGTGCCTTCTCTGTACAAACTAATTAAATATTGTGATGACAAAGTGCAAAGTTATTTAAAACTAGAATTTATTAAAATAATGTGAACTAGTTTTTGATGATACAAATGAACAGAAGTATTTTATATTCATATGGACAAAGGCTGCATTTATTTTAGGTAAGTCAATTTTTTTATTTAACCGTGAAGTTAATAAATAACGCGTCGCATTAACCTTTGTTAATGTGTTGTCAAGTCGGTGTACGCCAATCTTAATCTGTGAACTTGATTGGAACACTGTGAAGTTAGCTACTACGAGCTGCATTCCTAGATTGCGACTGCAAATTCACTTATGTGCGTATCGCCAGCGGAGTTTATTATTGTGCAAGCGAAAACAGCCCTTAAAAAGTTTGTAGCTGTGGGAGCTAAGAGAGAAATCGCGTGGTTGATTTTTTTTGGGTTGACGAACTTGGGAAAGATATTTTAGTTTCGTATATTTATTGCATATAAGTGCTATTGACCGGGTTTGCCTTGTGCAGCCAGACCAAAGACCTTCTAGACCTAGATACTGTATTTATATATTGATAACTTAGATAGGTTAGGTACCTATTCTGTTTTATTATTAATTGTCATTTGTTTTTCTTGTTACTAGATCCTCCTTGGTAAGCATACGTTCATGTTTGTATAAAATGGTCATGAATGAAGCTTTATGTCGAAGTGTAAAAAAATAGTTAACTAACAAATGCCATGCTATCGCGATCAGAAAAACTTTTATGACAAAAATAAGTTGTGTAATTCGGCTTTCGGCCTCGCCTAACAACGTGTCCGAACTTAGATATTTGCCGGCACAACACTAAGGATCGAGTTATTGTCATTTATATAAATATGTTTTAATATAAAATTAGGTACCTATGTACATTAATACCAACCTAAGTCTTAAACTAACTAGATAGGAAATATTTAGGTATTTAGGTAGGACTTCAATAATTTTTAAATAGTCCGGTAGGTACATTACTTATAGTAAATTTTAATATTTTTTTAATTGGAATTTAAAAATGTTTCTGACTTTATCGCCATAAATCCTTCCGAACCTAAAGACTAACTGTTAAAGAACATAGAAACAGACCAAAGACAAATACCTACTTGCTGATCATAAAAATATTTGTCCTGCGACGGGAATCGAACCCGCAACCTTAGCGTCTCAGCCGGGCCCACTGCGCCAGAGAAGTCGGTATTGATTATAAATTTACGAAATATAATATTCGTTCTAACAACGGGAATCCCACAAACTGAAAAACAATATTACTCGTAATACTCGCCAGTTGTTTATGTATAGGTAAAAACTTCAGTTAAGTTCCTTCCTACATTGCCCAAAACACCCTGTTACGAAATATAAGGAAATAAACACTAAAATTAGTTCATTATTTATGAGAAACTAACCTACAAATTGTTTATTTGGATACGATTTAAATTAATAACAAAATTACTTGGTTTGAAGATTATCCCTATTATATATATATATGTATGTGTACCTATACATACAAAGAATTGAATTGAGCTTGTGTCATGGGTACCACATGTACCACTTATATACTTTTTTATTGTTGTAAAAACATACATCGGTATTATACATAGAAGCACCCAGACCCGAGACAAATATATTATGCAGATCATACAAACATTTGTCCTACAGCGGGGATCGAACCCGTAACCTTCTGCGTCTCAGCCGGGCCTTAGCCCACTGTACCATAGAAAGGAAAGTTGAAGGAAACAGAAGAAGACGAAGGCCACGAAACAGCTATATGAGCTTAATTAAGAAGGTAGGTGTCATGTATGACACAAGAAGATCAAGGAGGCTGCTAGGTGGAAATAGCTGCATAATTTACTGACTAGAGCTCCTAAATTAGAAGAAGAGACGAAGAATGAAATAAACTATCTAAGTAGGTAGCTTAGGGAAGCCCTAGTCGGTTAATTATGAGTAGATACACGAGTTATTGCGATTTGTATCGTAAATTCACTGATATAGACGTCACCCCAGCTCTCTTCTAATCATACTATACAAACATTCATTAAAGAAAGACGTATGTGAGAGGTTTTAAAGTAATCCTTGTTTGGAACAAAAAAAATGAATTTGAATTTGAACCTACTACTTCTACTACTAACTACTACTAAGCCCATTGTGGTATTCATGGAATAAGTTTAGGAAAGTTCAGTGTTTTTTATATGTTAGTTTTTTTTAATATTATCTACAGCAATTTTTTTACCCAATGCACCACCCATTAACAACAATGCCAGTCATCATTTTACAATGTATGATTTTAATTAATAAAATAAATAATAGTTTAAAAAAAAACTAAAAAACACGCTTTATAGAGAAAACCAAACTAAAAAATAGAAAATAAATTTTAATAAATGTAATGTTCTATTTTTTAGTTTGTTAGTTTTCTATAAAAAGCGTGTTTTTTAGTTTTTTTTAAACTATTATTTATTTTCTACTTTTTAGTTTTAGGATAATCGGATATCTTCATTTGTTTTTTTTTATTTTTTTTTCGAATTATTGCATTGTCATCGGTCTTTGACAGGTGTGCAAAATTTTAATGAAATCTGGCCGTTTTAAGTGGGTCAAAATCACGTCCTAAGGAGTCGGTTACAAACATACAAACATACGTATATGTTTCTATACGTATAACATACGTATAGAAACGGGTTGCACCCCGGAAGTGCCGACAGAAGTGAAAACTAATTTTGGCGCGTTAGACATTTTTTAGATGGGTAGGTACTAGGGTTATTGGGTTATGAATTGCATTTTATTTATGAATTGTATTTTATTAGTTATTAGAAACTTTAAAATAAATTTAATATTATTTCTTGTTTTTGTTCAGAATGTAGATAATATATCAAAGAACCTAACTCAGTAAACTTCTCCATACAAAAGTAGACTGTAAACATGTAAATTAAGGTTTATAATCAAATCCAAATTTTCTATCTCAAAAATAATGGAAAAACTGATTAATAACCGACTTTTATTATATTTAGATAAGTTTAACATAATCTCAAACTCGCAATACGGTCTCCGGCAAGGACGTTTTACTGAAGATGCTGTTACAGCACTCAGTAACCTTATTGTGCAACAAGTCGACAACGGAAAAAAGTGCCTGGCCGTATTCCTTGATCTCAAAAAAGCCTTTGATACTGTGTCTGTAGAAATTCTTATTAAAAAGCTGGAAAATATCGGGGTACGAGGCAGGCCGCTAGCCCTTTTGACAGACTACTTATGTCAACGCAAACAAAGTGTTAAAATCGGTCAATATATCAGTGATCATGAGACTATTAACTATGGCGTACTTCAAGGAAGCATTTTAGGCCCAATTCCATTTTTAGTCTACATAAATGACCTTTGTAGCCTCAAAATAAACAATGCGAATATCTTCTCTTATGCAGATGATACTCCTGTCGTCTCTACTGGCGTATCCTGGGATGACATTAAAAAAAGCACCGAAGAGGGACTCTCTAAAATATCTAAATGGCTCAGCCTAAATTTACTTACCTTAAACCAAAACTAACTTTATGACTTTTACGAAATATAATAACAGCCAACCCAATCTCGATTTTAGCCTCAAAATACACCAATGTAACCATATCCAAGCTTCATGTGACTGCCCTAACATCATTAAGGTAACAACAACAAAATACCTAGGAATCATGATTGATCAACGTTTGTCCTGCTGAACTGCTGATGAATAGAGTACGTAAATTAATCTGGATTTTTAAAATTTTACGTCATGTAGCATCAAGAAACCTAATAAACCAAATCTACAGAACACTAGCAGAATCCATTCAATGGTTATTTATTGTATACCAGTCTGGGGAGGAGCTACTAAGACAATGTTTTTGGAACCCCGGAATACTGAATAAGCGGAGAAAAGGTAGAGTAGCTATTCAAGTTACGGCTCGGTCTCAATTTGCGTCGCGACAATATGCCACGCAATCTGCCTACCTCTACAATACTATTAATAAAAAAAAAATTACACTATTAATAATTATAAATGCAAAACTTCCCTAAGTAAATGGCTACTGACACTAAACTACGAGGAAACTGAAAAACTCCTAGAAATTGTTTCGTAAAATCAACACACACACAAACATTTACACACTCCCACACACATTCTCACACACATATTCACAGACGCACACACATATTCACACATACACATACACACACACACACACACAAACATCCACACTCACACATACTCACCTGGGCTCCCTGAATTACCCATGCTCGTGGCAGACCGGTGCTCAGGAGCGCCTAAACACTACACACATTATATGTATGTACACACAAACAATGTAAATGTACATACATAACTTAACTTACTTTATATATTATCTAAAGTACCACTAATTAATGTAACTAACATTATTTTAATTTAACCTACATTTTGTTATATCTTATTTATTTGCTTAACTTAATTTAATGTATATAACTGTACTACGGAAATGCGAGACCCTCTAACACAGGTATATAATATAGGTACTTAAAAGTGGATCCCACACCCATGAAATGTATCATATATTAAGTTTTAAGAAATAAATATTTTGTATTTGTATTTTTGTAAATGGGGCAAGCGCGGCAGCCGGCTGCGTCTCGGTAACGGTGTAGCGAGTCCAGAGGTTTTACCTCATCTAGAAATATGCGTACCGCGCTAAAAGAAGTTTTCACTTCAAAAATTAACCTATTTAAAAAAAAGATTACTTAGTATTAACATAAAATACTTATAAAGACAATCACAGAAGGCAGACTCCGCGAAAACCTTTATAAATAGCAACTCTTGCTACAGCGCAACAAAGTGCACTTCAGCTTGCACAAGCGCTTAGCGCCTACATCGTGCATCTCTTTCTATCGTGTTACTCTATCTCGTCTGGCGCGGACCTCTACGAATTTGCCTAAGTAGTGTGCCAATGGACTTTATACCTAAAGTGCGGAGAACTATTATCAGGTCAGGCGCCTGATAATAGTAACGAACAAAACTAAATGACAATTGACAATTCAGACCGAGGATATATAGACGGATTGCCGCTATCAACCAAAGTGAAGCCATAAAACCGTGCTACTTAATGTAATACAAGGTTTTGATATCGACCACTCACAAAAGACTTATTATTAGTTTAATTATAGCTAATTATAGTAAACCTACACAGGCTAACGCTAAATAATTTGAACTTCCGTGACAAAAGCTAATACGAACACAAATACAAAACCTGCTTTTGTATAAAAAAACAAAAATGTCACATGAACATCGAAAGGACGTCGCATGCCACGTTCCAAATTTGAAATTTTTAGCTATAGGAGTGGTCATTTGGCGCCAATTTGAATTAGAGCGCGGCCTTTCTTTTTTAATGTAGGGTTGCCAGCCATATTGTAAGGATTAATATAATAAATGGTCCTTGCTATGACGTGCATTTAGTTAGTTCATTTATCACATTTTGCTATAATAATTACGTAATAATAACTTTAGATAACTTTGATGTACTTTGTTGTCATTTATTTTTGTACGGTATGTAGGTTTTGTTTTTGGATTTGTTCTTGGCCTCAATTCTGTTGGCTCCAAGCTAACTAATTTTAGCTAAAATTAGTTTTGAACTGTCAAATGAAACTTTGGTATTCTGCTGTTACCAACTTATCCTAATTTAATTTTATCTAACTTAATTCAGCGTTTCTAATTTAGTTAGATGGTACCATACCAACCGAATAGGTTTTACAAATGCTATGACTAACTAAATATATTATAGACAATTCCTAATTTTAGAAATGAACCTTCCGAATTGCCACCATTATCTCGTACAGAAATCCAATCCAATCTACACAAGAAGTTCCGATGACGCAAAATTTAAATATATTTTTATGTATTTTTAATTAGGCACCGATTCACCTACATAAACTTTGTATATCCTTCCAGAAGATACGGCATCGGTTTCATTCACAAAACACGATGATCTCATCTTAAGATTGTTATCAAATATGACTTCTTAAATGTGAAGATTTTAAGTATTTTGTTTACGCCAAAATCATCCAGCATGAGTCAACCTTTGAGTATTTAAGTTGATGACATTTTTGTTCAAAAGATCGATCCGGTTCCATAGACGTATAAAAATACAAACTACCGGTTTTCTGATTTTTCCCTTTGCATCTTGCCAAATTTCATAATTCTAGATCAACGAGAAGTGCCCTATAGATTTTTATTGACCATATTTAGGCCGTATTTTTTGATTGCGTTGCCTTAAAAGCTCCATTTTTCTACAGCTTCAAGTAACCTAGATCTGAGTATTAGATATAAATTTCAGCCGGGTGATTATGGAACTCTGATACTATCAAAACATTGATACTAAAAGCTATCAGTGACTATTTATGAATTGGTATTACAGAAGTTTGATGTTGATTGTAACACATGCTCTCATATGAATAGACACTGAGGTAGAAACCGAACATACGTAATACCATTAGATAATGTCTATTGCTATTCGAAACTGATAGACATTGATTGTATCAAAAGTTCCATAATCGCCATACAGCTTGATGCCTCCACACGTTCTTGAGAGAAATGATCTTGACATACAGGCAGTTAGATAATCATATGCAGACATACGGAAGGACAAATAACTATATATGAGTTTCTGTTTTTCTTTTAAGAGTACTTATTTAAGTGCCTATGTCTGCCCCCACATTTTCGCTTACTACACACACAAAATAGTAGAATAATTCAGTAGGATAATTGCTCCCCCCAGCTATCAGGTTGTCAGTGAAATTGTAATCACGTGACTTTTCCGGTTTACGTCTCCGTGTAACTCCATCCGAATGTTTCGAGATGTAGGTAATTTAGATTGCAATATCTCTCTAACTAGCTTTCTACCTACGCTACAATATTGAAACTACTAAGGCAACGTATGAGTCCAATTTGTTAATAAATAAGTAATTATTAATTATTAATGTAGTATGTATGTATTTACATAAAATAATTACGTTTTAAAAACTAAAAATACGAAATTTCGTTTACTGGGATAATATATTTTTTCCAGCTATTTTCATTTACAATCCAAACTACTAAACCGATTTTGATGAAATTTCTATGGGACAAAACGGAAAGTATCTTTGCACATAAAAATAAACTTTTTCAAATTGGTTCATAAATGACGGAGTTATGAAGTAACATAAAAATACAACCGAATTGAAAACCTTTTCCTTTTTTTGGAGTCGGTTAAAAAAACCATATATACCTATATATATATACATATGAGTATGTATATATATATGTATTTATAAAAAATAATAGATGTGTATATTTATGTCGTTCCCATAACACAAGCTCTGCTTACTTTTGGGCTTGATGATGATATACCTAATGTGAAATGTCCAGCATTATTTATAATATATGTAGGTACCAATATTTATAATATACCTACAGCTTCATGGGCCAAACCCAGAAAAACTAAGTTTATTTCCTACAATGACAAAAATAAGTTATTCTAATTATGAAAACTCAAACTAGGTATCACTTCAATACTATTCTTCGGAACAAAATTAGCATAACAAACAAAACATGCTGATTTAAATTTCGAACACCGTATACATTTCACTCAGTTTTCAATTTGAATGCACACAAAAATGTAACTTACTATAGAAACGGCTTAATCTGTTTTTGTCATGCTATTATATCGATTGGAACAAAAAAGTCCAAACGCTGCTTTAATATTTTAGGGCGAGTGTAATTTGGGAGCTGCATGTAGAATCAATACTTGACTGAACTGTCATGTTCTACTAACGATGAACGTTAATGGGGTGCCTTTGGGTTGGCTGTGGGGAATAATGAGCCTGTATTTCGTTAACTAGGTCAGGTCATCCATACGCTGAAAATTTAAATTTCGTCTACTCAAGCATCACTATCACTACATAGGTGCCTAGTATAAAACAAAGTCGCTTCTGTCTGTCCCTATGTATGCTTAGATCTTTAAAACTACGCAACGGATTTTGATGCGGTTTTTTTAATAGATAGAGTGATTCAAGAGGAAGGTTTATATGTATAATACATGCATAATATAGTAGAGAAACATTAATCATTTTAGAGGTTTTTAATGTGACGTCGTAAATAAACTAATTTTTTTGTTACTTTGCAAACGCTGGCTGAACCCTACGCGATAGATCAAAATAATGTACTACAATATTGTACACCATAAAAAGGTCTACAAAAAAGTCCGCGATGGTATATGTCTATCTCTTAGCTTATGTTATTCTCTTATATAACTTTGTATAATTATAAAGACATTCTTTAGTAAGTATATTTAGTAGGTATCAGCATTGCAACCGTGCGAAGCCGGGGCGGGTCGCTAGTTAGGAATAAAAATCTAGTTTTAATATTGCTACAGCTCATAATACGTAATACCTACATAGCAAGAAAAGTCATCATCCGAGATCCAAGATGGCCGTCGCATTTTTTGTCTATTCGCTAACGGCCGAGCGAATGTTAGAACCAGTTTCTTGCGTTTCATACACTTAACCTTGTCATTAGGCTCGCCAAGTCATTTTTGAATTTAGAATCACTCCGCCATATTGGTTTGTGGGTACAATCTAATTTCAACCTTAACCATATTGTATAAAAGGCTACTATTGATTGTTGCACATGCTCTGATATGCTGTTTGGGTATGAGAAATTGAATTTTTCGTCACACGGCACTAACTTTCCCCCTTCTCTGATAGACAAGTGCATTAAGAAAGTTAATGTTCTAGTTTTCTATAAAGCGTCTTTAAAAATTGAATAACGTTAAATATAAAACTTTAATACAGTAGCAAAAGACGATCTACGAATACGAATTATATTTAAATTATTTGATAAGTCCTGAACTAGTCAATATTATTTTTTATTTATAGAAATACCTAATTACCTATAACACCATTACCTACAGGTTTTCCAAGCTGATGTTAAACATATTTACACAAAAACATAATAATAATGAATATCAGTTGCCTGGTAGTTGCCTGGTAGAGATCACTATTAGCGATAAGGTCGCCTATTGTATTGCCTTATATATGTTTAGTTTTTTGTTATTGTAATATTCCGTGTGGTAGTCAATAAAGTTTTTTAGTTCTATCTATCTATCTCTCAGTATAAACAAAAGAAAATAAATATATATATATGTATATATACATACCTATATAGGTAAGTATATAAACTGCAAACGACACAAATACCTTATCATTTAGTTTCTAAGACTCGCTTACCTATGTCTAGTAATCAGATCGATACTAAGATCAATTGAACAGTAATCATGTTAAGTAGGTAGGTACTTTTACAAAAACTATCTAAGTAATTGAGATTTACAACTAATTCAAACCCACCCATAAACAGAATAATTAATTAAACTAGTAAATTAAACGCTAATTAATAAGCTAGTTTCAAACATTACAAGGTCTTAAATCTAGCACGCTATCTGATAGTTCATGATACAAGGTATCCTTATCTAATTCAATAGCACCCTTCTACTGACAAACCACTCTAAAATGACCTTTCGAAAAAACTAAAACGATATTAAAACACTCAAGATCCACAGCTCAAGCAAGCTGGTTGAACGAACGCATCAGAAGTTCCCGAAGTGTACCGAATAGATCCGAACGCATCTAATATGGCGTCTACCGTCACGGTTTTGAGGTTAAGGTTTGACATTTCCAACCGTTCTAAACACGACACAAATATCTACGACCCCTGAACTAACTTCTATTGCAACGCTATAAAGTTAATTATCCTATGTCCGTGTATCTGTTTAGTTTGGTTTGGTTATAAATGGCGCGCAGTCTGTTGTCATTTTCTTACGCTAGGTCTTGATCTTTACATTGAATTTCGCAGGAGTCGCAGTCGGTCGGTTATTTGACTAAGTATGTGTTTAGCGCATGCGTAATTCTCACGGATCCGTTCGCTTCATTATAGCCGTTTAATAATGGACTATGAGCGTACAGGACGGGTTTTTTATTTCTTTTTATTAGCTTTTGAGGTCAGCTACCTTGCTTGTTGATCTGTGGAAGTACTTTTTAATGCTAGGCAATGATATCACGTATTTTTATACTTCTGAAAATGCTTGCTCGATAACACATAGGTATCATAATTGAATTATGTAGCAAATATGCTTATAACGTTATCAATATTTTTAGTAAATTGGTAAATAAAAAAAAAAAATTAGGTACTGATTAAAAAGTTACAACCCTAATAATATGGTAAAATATTAATCATTAGCGCAATTTAGGTGATTTTTGATATAACAATTCCTTAATTTACTTCATGAATTTTGAATAATACCTACCTAATCAATTAGATAGGTAGCTATAAGAACTAAACTAATCTAACTAACTAAATAGTAAAAGTCCATAGATTTTTTATAGTTATTGTTAAGTATATATTTTGTTACTTTGCCAAAATGTATAATTTTGCAGTGTTTTCAATATTCAAAAACTGTTAAGTATATCAATATAGTTATTAATGTTTTTTACAATATTTCTTTCATATCACTAAACAATAACCCCGTATTTTGGCCTATCAATTATAGTGTTCTAAAATCCATTGGTCACGTCCGAGAAACGCCGCAAATCGAAACGTATTATAAAACAATGCGTCCTTATCACCCGCGATTATGGCAACACGAGACGACTGGGGCGCTAAAATGCTGCTGCAGAACACAAAAATGAAAAAATGATAGAAACTGTTGGTAGAATAGCAATGTAATGTAATACGTAGCTAGAGTGATCAAGTACTATATAAAAAGAGGTATCTTGTACTGTCTCTGATCTGTGAAAGATGTACCTAATTACCTACCTAGCGAGTTGTTTTTTTTAATTTGTTCTTATGTTTAACATAGATCGATCTACACAGGGGTTATTCGGTATGTACAATCATAGTTCCATAATATGGCACTGGCTCGATGATGCCTTAATAACTGAAATATCAGGCTTGTCAGAGGCTATAATTATCACTTTGCTGACACTAGATGCATGCTTACACTTCGTTAGTATTATACCTACAACTTAAAAAACATTTATCCCAAATTAGTTACAATAATTTACCTAATTACCACGTAATTGTGCAACAGTTCAGCCAAATTTACTGTAATTTTTTGGGTATATTTTACAATTCTTGTATAAAGTTCTTTATGATAATACCAATGTAAAGGTAGTTATTTCTACTTATAAGAACTTAAATAATAACTATCTCAGTAGGTCAGTACTAAGTATATAAAGAAATACACTACAAAAATATCTACTTCTTTGTGCAGTTTCATAAAACAATGCCACCAGCAGCATTTTACAGCTGTCACTTTGTGTTCTCAATTTAAAATCCGTTCGGGGAACACGAAAAGATAACAAAAATTTCCGTGCCGATTCCGGGGATGGACACTCGAGCCGTTGTTTGAATTCAGAACGATTTCGGCGAAGAGCACCAATACTACCAACCTGTAGGTTTCAATGCACAATTTGTAAATGGAATCCATTATTTTTGGCGCCATTTCACGCAAGTAGTTAGTTAGTTGGATGTGTTAGTAATATGGTGATTCCGCAAACATATATAATGTTTATTCTCGCTATCTAAGTAGGTTCATAAAGCTACATTTGACATTTCAGTAACAACACAGTATTTTAAAAGATGTAGGTAGTATAAAAACATTCGTTAATGGGCGTAGTACCTGTAAATCATTGTTGTGAAATAATAAAAATAATAATAAGGAAAATAATAAATAATCAACGTACAACTACCTAATCCACGCTGTCCCGTTGACAATTATTATTGTTCTAATAAAATAAAGCGGTTATTGTCATTCTGCCGTCAATGTCTCCAAAGGAAATTAAAGTTCCGACTAGAATAACGCTTCTAGCTGGACGACATTCGTGCGATTTAAATGTGGAACGTTCTTTATTCAAATGAGTTTTTATTTTTTATTAGCTTTGTAATAAAATTGTGTGCTATTGACAGTTTTAAACAAAACAGTGAATTTTATTTGCTGTAATTTCATGTTTACATTGTTACTTATAAATTAATTTACCCGAGAGTTTGTTAACATTGTCTGGCATTTTCATAAACGATGTTAATAACAAACAATAGAAACAACTAAGCTTAAAATTACGAACTTTTTATAAAAAAAACTATGATCTGTAAATCCAATGAAAAAAAATAGACATGTATTCAGACTCTTCTAGGGCTTGGGGAACCAAAGACAAGATTAAACACTAGATAGATATTGTTTTAGTCTATTTATCATTCTAAGGCCAGTTGCAAGCCCATTGCCAACCACTAAAGCAATCAAAACGCATAATAAACTAGTTTCAACTCAAATAGTCTCAAATACGACAAAAGTCTCAATCCAGTCTCAAACACAACTTGTTGTAAACAAAAGGGTACAGGCAGGTGCAACAGTTATACCACCGTTTAGTTCGGTTTCGGTACGAAGTATTATCTACTCTGTGGTCTGTAATCTCAGTTTTCGCTGACAGCCCAGACGGTTGGCGCCCGTCGAGTACACTCGACGATAAAAGTGTAATTCAATCCGAATTATGCAATCGTGAAAGTGTGTTAATTCGTGGCTGTCAGTTTCACTTTACAACCAATTTGGAATATAGAATGGAATTAAGGGTTATTCTTTGAAATGCACTTGGGCTTTGATTTAAAATAGATAAAAGGCATTAGCTTTGGACCTCACACACACGTAAAGCGCAATTGGGACCGATAATTGTATGGCTTACTAGCTGCTTCCCTGTCTTTACCTGCTTGGTACATAGATAAAAAGTATTTGTTGCTTATTTGTTGATCCAGATCCGAATCTATTCAGCATTATTGAGTGAATGAAGAATAAACGTAAACATCCACATAAACATTTATATTTATAATATCAATAGCACTATATTGGATGGAGACAAAATATCTCTCCTATCTATCTCAGTCATGGTGCCAACTACATATTCTGTTATGTTACCTTTACTTATACATAAACTTACTTATTAATTCACCAAGAAATTAAATAAACTAACCTAATAAAAAGATTTTTGCATGTTAGTATTTTATACAGCGTTAAGTGGTGCTTTTTATATATGACCCATCCAGGAACAAGTTGCAGCACTTTTGCATAATTTTACTTAGAATATCAAATGGAAGTTATATAAGAAGTTACAGAATAATATTAAATACACGTGAAACAGTTGAGCTATTAACAACAAATGCACGCTGGGCAGTATTATTGCTAGGGAAGCACATTCTTCCAGACAACTTTATTGTACAACGATTCACGATACCTAATTACTTAAAATTAGTTTTCGACTTATTATTTTTGTAAAAGCCTCTATCGGAGTACTACCACAAAAAAAATTGTATACCTACTGAATATGTGGATAATGTAGTTAGCTATTGTTACTATATTTAAGTTACCATTTATCTAACATATTAGTATATTGTAGCTGTTCATTATCCCTAAATAAATAAAATAAAACTCGAATTCAGCATATATTGCTTTCAAACACTTTTTTTATTGGTATTAGATTTTCGAAATATTTAATACTGTCATAAAGCACTTGTGTACTCATCTGTCCTGTTTCCGCGGCTTGCGCTTTTGTGTCTGCTATTCCACCAGCTTCGATACTTACCTACTGCAGCTCTCGGCTCACTGGGTACGGATGCGATTGCCTGCGATCGCTTTACACTATAAATACTCCCCAATTTTAGTTTTTCTATGTTGGTACTACCTGGGTACGGTACGACAAGGCATCGAACCTAGTGTACGTGCAATATGACATAAAATAATGATTAGCCTCTGCTGAACATATTATTTAAAAACGTGATTAGGTAGGTATATTTCTTTTCGACTGGCCTGTTAGCTCTGCCTTTTGCGCTGTAGGCTCGGTTCGTTTCCTTCCAAGAAACATTAAACACAGGTGTTTTGGAAGTTCCTTATTGCACGCACTTGGCGGATGGGGGCCAGGCCAGGCGAAAAAAAGTGTAAGTTTTTTTCCGTCACGAATTTTCGTCACGACCGTTTCTTTAGTGTAGACGGTTATTCATAGGGTGACACGAATGAATGAATTAGATGAATTGAATGAAGTACCTGCAATAAATGGTTTATTTTCACAACTCGAAAAAATATATTAATTTAATTAATTTTTATTAATTTTATTTAAACGAAATTTCCTACCATTCTTTAGTTATTTCGCGTTTCATTTAATTGCTCTCAGACGCTAGTAATTTATTCATTTGTATTTGTTAATGCTATCTAATATAATATATTATCATTAACATTAATTGTCAATAATATAATACGTTTATCAATAATATTATGCTACGATATACCTAACTTCGTTCCAACCGAGTTTTCGGCACTCACGCATTTTATTCCGTGTCTGGGTGTTATAAAATATCATTTGTATGTATTTCATAATATAGAAATACTAGCGAACCGCCCCGGCTTCGCACGGGTGCAATGCTGATACTAATTATACTACAGAATGAATGGTTATCCCTAAGAGATACCATATACCATCGCGGTCTTTTTTGTAGACCTTTTGAGGGTGTACAATACTGTATTACATTATTTTGATCTATCTCGAAGGGACAGCTTTTGCAATGTAAGCGCAAAAATATGAGTTTATTTACGACACCACATTGGAAACCTCTAAAATGTTCGGAGTTTATCTACTATATTATACATATATTATACATATAAACCTTCCTCTTGAATTACTCTATCTATTTAAAAAAACCGCAATAAAATCAGTTGCGTAGTTTTAAAGATCTAAGCATACATAGGGACAGACAGACAGCGGGAAGCGACTTTGTTTTATACTATGTAATGATTAGTTTGGGGCTAGATGATGTTGTGTGCATTGTCCACCAATATTTATTTGTTTTTTCTTGTTTCCTTTTATTATCTGTAATTGTATCTACTAAGATATAAACTGAATTAAAGTTTTTTCATTACTCTTGTGCATACAATAAATAATTCGCTAAATAATTTTACAAACTAGCAAAATAAACCAATGAGTAGGTTCACTGCTTTGACTTACTTTTATAAAACAAATTATACGTAAGAATGTGTCCATAAGCAATTTTCTTGCGTTCTCTAGTTAAGGAGAGTCAGTTTTTGTGTTTTATATTTGAGTTGCAATATCAGTTATAAAAAACCCTGTAGGTTTTCTTACACTGCTTCCTCTAATTTTATTTGATAACCTAATTAAAATAAATAAATAATAAATATATTAAAAAAATATTAAATTAATATAAAATAAATTAGCACGTGACTCTGCCTAACCCAATAATAGTAAACATAATTGTGCCAAAAATAATAGACGTGCCTCTGACTACCTTCATTAGACAATTTCTCAAGGATTTGAAGAACAGGCTCGTTTAGATGGTTCGAATTGTATTCGAGCTCGCCTCATCTAAACACGACATTATTACTTAAGTATGTAGTTATAATGAATTTAGAGTTGTTCCAAACCATTATATTGACATAATAAGTCAAAAAGTGCAGTACGTCTGCATTAACTCCAACATATTTTACCAAAACTTGTCGAAAAAAGCGCATGCAACATTTTACTCAAAATATGTTTAAAGACCGCTACTTACACAGATACTTTCTTCGGCATCTACCCCTATTTTCATCCCCTTTCGCGTTTCGGCAGACCACCGTTTAAAGCTGCACCTGGACCGTGTAATCACACTATTTGTAATTACACTGGAACTTGGATAGATGTACTTATGCGAATGACGTAACGTAACGTAGATAACGTAAAAAACGTCAGTTCACTATTTTTAGACTTGTAATTTTTAGTTGAATTTAAAAGGGTTTTTCAGAACTCATATTACGAAGTTTTTAGAGATTTATCAATTCGAATGATATCTAAATTCTAACTATTATTATAAATGCGAAAGTAACCCTGTCTGTCTGTTACGTTTTCACGCCAAAATTGCTGAACCGATTTTGATGAATTCTGGTATATATATATGGGACTACCACGCGTGCAAAGCCGCGGGCAGCAGCTAGTTTTCATATATTTTTCAAATTAATTTGACAGGTAGAGTAACTTAGTGATCTGAAAGTGGATCTGATTCTGTTATTTCACCAAACTAACGAAAATTTCGTAAAACACGAACTATTTTTCTTCGTTTTTACTCTAATGAGTAAAATTTTTGAATAACAACTCCTAAATTTATTAATTTGACGTGTTTTTGCTCATTTTAATTGGCGTTGAATAAAACTGCGGAAAAACCTACGAAATTCAATAAAAGTACAAAATTAGTACGTACATTGTACACCTAGGCGAGAAAGTGCCCAATTCCTACCGAGTGTGTCATTGCCGAGGGCCTTAAAACACACGAGGTAGGAATCGCACTTTCTCCCAAGTGATACATAGTGCTTTATACTACACCTACGAGCAATAAAATATTCACTAACACTCGACGACATTCTGTAGAATTCATAAAATTATCAAGCCCAAATTCCAATTTCGAAGAAATTCCCGCGCATGCCTTTATTACTTGGGTTCTTTTTTCAAAATATTGTTCGGAAATCGGAAGAGGAATAAATAATTAGGCAGACTTGGAGTAAAAACTTTTTGTCGTTTGACCTATAATGAAAATAACCATAGCTACTGGCTGATGATGAAATAAAAAAAAATAACACGTTAGAAATGAAATTCCATAGACTTTTCCGTACCGCATTTTAGTAGGCCTAAAATTATGTACTTTCTAAGTTATATTTGGAAATGAAATGGGCATGTTTCTCAGTACGTGTGGTAATATGTCTATTTAAACGTATTTTAATGTTACTCCAAGACTTTCAATAGATACCTACGTTATTATTATTCAATACTAAATAATAAAGTAAGCATCGTTTGAACCACAAAACTGATATACTACTTGTATACGTTTTTTTCTTAGGTAAATAAATACATATTACATAGAAAACATCCAGACAAATAAAATAAATAAATAATACCAGACATTTCACACATTATCATCTGGCCCCAAAGTAAGCAGCGCTTGTGTTATGGGTACCAACATGACTGATATACTACTTATATACTTTTTTTTCTTTTTATTTAAATACCAGACCCGAGACAAATACTTGCAGATCATACAAATATTTTCTCCCGCGGCGGGAATCGAACCCGCAACCTTTTGCATCTCAGCCGGACTTAAGCCCACTGCGCCACAGAAGTCGTCAAGACAGATTCGTGCAGATCATACAAACATTTGTCACGCGGCAGAATTCAATCCCTCATCTTTCTGCGTCTCAGTATTCATCCTCTTTGCTTAGTCGATCGTATTTACAGGAAAGTGAATAAGTGCGTAGCTGACTAAGCCGTGGGCTTACTCACGATGTTCCTATTCACTGGTTCATGGGCCTATAATAATAACTTTTTAAACCCAATAGTCACATACAATATGCAAAAAATCCGCATGACTCAAAAGCTCAATATCCAAAATGTACAGCAAACACCTATCCATTGTTAGCAAAAAAAACGATTTCCGAAATGTCAGAATGACGTCACAACACGACACTTGACAATATCTAGTCGCCGCTGGTAATAACCAGTTAGCCGAAATACTGGACTCGAATCTATGGAGTCGCTTTTGCTTTTATACATTTTTTGTTTTAAGAAACAATGTCTATAAATCTGTATCTGTAAAAGGTATTTTTTCTGTGTCTGTGTTCTAAATTAGCATAAGTACGTATTTCAAAATGTTCTTTCAGTCATCTGGTCACCATAATACAAGCTATGCTTAGTTTGGGGCTACCATCTAGCCCCAAGCTAAGCAAACTAAGCATAGCATGTTGTGTGCACCAATATTTAGTATTACCTACTTAATGTTTTTATTGCTGATCAATTGTCTACCACAATTCCTGATCTATCATTTACCATTGAACGCATGAAAGAACCGATTTACCCTTTACTTAAAGATTTCGATATTATCATGAAAATATCGAACCACATTTCCACACCTTAAAATATCCATGAATGTAAATTGTACTTAGGTACAAAGTCATTACAATTTCGACAGATTAAAAAATAACATCAATCGAGCATCTCCACAGATTTCCCTGTCCAACCAAACCATTTATTCGTAAATAGCCGCTCGTACTGAAAAACGGTGTTTCGAGGAAAACAGAAAAATCCATCATGACACAGTTACCTTGTAAACGAGACGGATGACCACAGAGTAGGGAAATCAGATGCACAACTGTCAATGTCTTCTTCTTCTTCTTCCTATTATGGCATGTCATGATGACAGATGCTGATGATGTCAATTTTGCCAATGTTAAGTGATTTTGTTATTTTATAATATCATAACGGCATTATCATTTGTTATACTTAATAATGCGCCCTCAACACAAATGTAAAATGAAATGTTTAAATTGGATCTGAGCTCTTTCATATGAACAAACAGAAAATATCCTCATTCCTTTCTCATAATTACTTAAGACAAGTTACATAAGCCACACATCCTTAGATACTCATTAAAAAACAAAAGAAAGTATATAAGTAGTATATCAGTCATGTGGTACCCATAACACAAGATCTGCTTACTTTGGGGCCAGATGATGCTGTGTCAAATGTCCGGTATTATTATTATTATTATTATGTTAGTCACACAAATGTGTGTCCTGGGAGGCAATCGACAGGCTGAATGAACTGACAGGCTGGTGACAGGCCAGAGAAGAAGAGGATGAAATTGTGATATCGTGGGTTTGATTCATAATAATATACCAGAGGCATTATCCTCAATGTTCAGTATGTCAATTCCCTGAGTAAAGGGAACCTTGGCCTTGTGTTTCGAATGCGCTGAAATCTCAATATTTATGAGGCAACATTTAAATTTGAAATGTGTAATGTAAGACAAAAATTTATTAATTTTCTAATATTTTTTTTTATTTTAATTTAATAATATAACAGAACAGAATAATATAAAATACATGTGAAATAGTTGAGCTATCTAAGGACCGTTTAAAACGATCTATAGATAGCAACAGATCCAGATTACTGCCAAAGGGCAGCGTGCCCAAGACACTGGAGGCATTGCCACGTTTAATGGCAATGCTAATTTGCTGAGCTAGATAATATTGGTGTGCTATTTTCCCTCAACATCTTGTTTCAAACTTAGTATAGCTTGTACTGTCAACAAGATGACAGATAGAATACTTATATATATTTAAATACATATATATGATACTTTATAACAACAAGACACAGAACAAACATCAATGTCACACAAATGTTTATATATCGCTGAAGGCAGTGCCTCGAGTTCGAGATTTTTAAAATCATTATAAATAAATAATATGTAATATATAATACCGGACATTTCACACAGCATTATCTAACCCCAAAGTAAGCAGAGCTTGTGGTATGCGTATGGGTACCATATGACTGATACACTACTTACATACATTTTATTTTTTATTATTACCGGACGGCTTCGCAAAAACAATCCAAAATCCGCAAACCGTACGTGCCAATCGAATAAACTAAACGTATCAAAGATCAAAGCTCTCCCTCTGCTTCGACGACAATATGAAAAACGTAAAGTTGACAAAAAACGAAGAAAATTGAGGGTAGAAATAGAAAACACGGAAAAACAACGCGGGATTGACGAAAAACAACATTCGTGTTGTACGTTGCTGGCGGCCGCTATTGAAACTTGCGGCTTTGTTTTTTTAACACTTTTTAGGGTCCCGTAGCGCTGGGTGAAATCGCTAAAGTCGTGTATGTAAAAATAAAGATTTTTAACCTATTTTAAACCGACTTTATCAAAAAGGAGGAGGTTCTCAACTCGTCGGAATCTTTTTGTTTTTTTATGTATGTTCACCGATTACTCTAAAACGCCTGAACCGATTTGAAAAATTATTTTTGGGTTTGAAAGAGTATACTTTCCAGGTGGTCCCATTTAAATTTTATCAAAATCGGTCAAGCTGAAAAATCTACAAAAATCTTAAAATTGTGTACATCGATGACATTTTCGTTTACTCCGATACCTCGCTGTCTCATTGGAGCAGTGCGTTTATTTGGACTATCCATATTATATTATACAAAATACATCTACTTTCTACTAAAAATGTATTATAGGCTCAAATTTCATTCAATGAAGTCGGTTTTCTTTTTAGTTTTGAAAACGTAATTATATTTAATACTAAATGACCCTGTGAACTTTGTACCTACAACTTAAAATTTATCTGATTGTCTAAAGATACGATAGTGGCGTACCACTAATGCAATGCCATCTATTGAAAGTAATCCGAAATTACTATTTTCAGTTCTTTTGTTTTTTCGACTGTAGCTTTGGGTAATTCCTAATGTTTTTTTGTTAAATCACCTAGACCAAACGGGTAATAAAAATAAAAATCATGGAATCAAATCAAATTGGACATTTTCAAGTTATTGCCATACTAACGTATGGCCATTGATTTGTACATAATATATGAAGATAACTAAATAAATAATAAATAATAATACCGGACATTTCACACAGCATCATCTGGTCCCAAAGTAAGCAGAGCTTGTGTTACGTGTATCACATGACTGATATACTACTCACATACTTTTTTTTTGTTATAAATACATACATATTATACATAGAAACACCAAGGCCCGAGACAAATACTTGCGTATCATACAAACATTTGACCCGCGGCGGGAATCTTCTGCGTCTCAGCCAGACCATAGTCCACTGCGCCACAGAGGTTGTCGAGATGACGAGTCCCATTTGATCTAAGTGCCTGCAAATTTCTGTAGCATTTTGATACGTAGAAGTTGAGTTTCATTAGATACTTATATATTTACTATTAGGTGGGTAGGTTAACTCACCACTATGCACCATGAAAACAATTACCCGTGCTAACACAAAATGTCAAGGATAACTCTCGTTTAGATCCGTAATTTTAGAATTCTATACAGCATGTTACAGACATTTGGTAAATGAGGGCTAGACCGAAAAATTACAAGATCACGGATACCAAATTTAAAAACGAAACTATGACGACGGCTACAAGCTGTTGACTAGTTTCGCATACATGTTAATGATCACGCTAATTGAATTGCCAATATCGACTGAGCCCCGAGTTCGAATCTTAAGAACTACGTGTCATTTTGCTACATAATTCATTTTATTTTTTATTTTTTATTACCTAATTGTTGACGTCAACTATTTTTATGATTTTCAATTTCGTTGCTACCGAGTGTCCCACGACACAACCTATTTAGTAGGTAATGGGTAGCACGATTGCCATTTTATACGGGTTGTGTTATGTAAGTAGGTACAATGTATTATTATGTTATTATTATGTTATTATTCTGTTATTATTATTATGTTATTATTATGTTACCTCTCTAAATTTTTAGTACGGAACACCCTAAAATATTCCGGTTAATTTTTCGGGTATAATTTAAATCGTACCGTTTGTTCCAAATAAAGCATGGCGTGCGAAAGTGGAGTAAGCATTTAGCTACCATACTGTATTTTCCTCTTAAACATCTTTTTTAAACTCGAAATGAATTTAAGCGAAATATTTTGAGCATTTTCCGCGAAGTTTTTTGGGAGTGTTGCCACTACAGTGCTGTAAATATGTAAGCTTTTATTTTGGCTGGGATTGTTGGATGTTAGTTAACGCCGCACGTATGTTTTTGCCTTCGGATACAAAGAGTTAAATGGAACATCAATCGATTTCAAATTGTCTAGGGGCTTGGGTGTTATGCTCAGAGAAGTGAGATAAATGTCATTTGGGAGAGAAGACGTTGAATCAGACACTCGATATTCTTCTTCTGTTCATATGGAATTTGTCTTATGGTGATATTCTGCTAATGTCAGGTGATTATTTGACAAAATATCGTAATAAGATCACATTCAACCACTATTCTATGTGGGTGCAATGGCGCTCATTAGGGGAGGCCTATGTCCAGCAAGTGGACTGATATGGGCTGATGATGATGATGATGATGAATACGATTTTATGACGATATTTTGTTATTTTGCAGTACAAAGCGGTTCAAAGTTTTAGAGAACTGACATAAGTTAGACGTCTCTCACATTATCATGCCACTTTTCGAGAATCAGGCTTCTGCGTCAAGGCGTATCTCTGCGTATCTCACGCAGATGACGTTATGATTTCATCCGATCTCACAATCTCACCCGGGTGAGTTCGGATGAGATGATGACGTTATGTGTGAGATAATTAATCTCACTTTCTGAGCATTATCACCCTGGTCCTGATAGAGAATAGTTTTGCTGCGCATGACAGCACGGTAACAAAATAATGTCCTTTGGCGATGTAAATGGCTCGATCGAGCGCAAGGTCAGACTAGATCTGGGTCGGCTGCGTTTCGGTACCTACCTACTACAGATATGTGTACTACATAGACACTGGGCCTAACTCGTGAGTGTATCTAGGTTATGGTTATACGCAAGTAGTAGCTAGGTATTAGTTGATAGACTTTACATGAGCTGATTTTGGCAAAATGAATAACACTTTACAAATTTATTTACAGAAATATCAGAATTATAAATAAAATGTGAAACAACTATCAAAGTATCGTTGAAAACTATCTAGAGATATCTTAACTCATATAGATCATTGCTAGAGATTCGGTGTAACGACACCGAATTATGTACATCAGTGATATTATCTCATATTTGACCTTTGTCTATTAGACAAATGAAGATCTCATTTTATTATTAATGTGGCGTTAAAAAGGTTGTCATCTCTATGTATGACAAGGACAAATCATACTTTAACTATGTGTTTATGAGATAGAAGATAAATATACATACTAATATTATAAATAGGTAAAGTTTGTAGTTTGTTTGGTTGTTGTATCTTTCGGAAGTACCGATTCTAAAAACTAAATAATGCCGGACATTTTACACAGTATCATCTGGCCCCAAAGTAAGCGGAGCTTGTGTTGGGGGTACCACATGACTGATATATTACTTTTATACATTTTTTTGTAAATACTTACAATTTATACATGGAAACACTCGAGACAAATACTTGCAGACACATTTGTCCCGCGGCGGGAATCAAACCAAAAAGTTGAATCTTTAGGTTCAAATTTTTGGTAGCTATATTATCGTGAGTGCTATAGACAATTTTAAGATGGTGAAACTGCAGAACAAGTAGGTGGGATAGTTATCTATAAACAGAAGGTATTTCTAGTAGTAGTTTATGTGAGAAGTTTTTATATAAACACGGGTCTTTAGTCACGTATTATTTAGACGATGGAGGCACCGACACTGTTTCGATTCATCTAGAGAATCTTCATTAGGGTGAGTTTGACCCGCGGTCCGTGTGTTGCCGCGAGCTTTCATGGTTCGAACTCAAGTTTTATAATGTTTTAACAGTTACACATAATCACTTGTATTTGGATTGACAGAGATCTAAATACCTTAATAGCTCTAAAAACCGTCATAAGCTCCATCATAACAAAGCTGCTCAGAAAATGAGAAAGTATAAACGGGTGAGATGGTGATGTCATCATGCATGAAATATTAAACTCACTATCTGAGTATTAGCTCCCTGAATGAGATAACCGGCTATCTTTTAAAATGACAAAAAGCACTTGATTAAAACTACAATTTGATATGGGTTTTGCAACACTGTTATAAATACTCCTTTACTGCTAATACTTATAATATAATAATTATAATAAATAAAATAAAACAAACTAAGCATAGCTTGTATTATGGTGACCAGATGTCTCATATAATACTTATATATTTTTAAATACATACTTATGATACTTAATAACACCCAGACACAGAACAAACACCTATGTTCTTCACACAAATGTTTATCCTGGGAGAGAATCGAACCCTCAACCTACGAGTGCAGAAGGCAGAGCTACTACCAACTGAGCTGACAGGCCAGTCAATTATATACCTATCTACAAAGTCAAAGTTGATCACTTTTGATCGATCAGCTAATTGCCTAAAAATCACATCAATCGAGCATCTCCACAGATTTCTCTGTCTCTGTCAACATCCCAGATCTATAATACCGACCATCCGACGACCTCTGTAGCGCAGTGGGCTTAGATCCGGCAGAAACGCAGAAGGTTGCGGGTTCTATTCCCGCCGCGGGACAAATATTTGTATGATCTGCAAGTATTTGTCTCGGGTCTGGGTGTCTATCTATAATAATGTACGTATTTTAAAAAAAAGTATATAAGTCAGTGTTACCCATGACACAAACTCTGCTTACTTTGAGGCCAGATGATGCTGTGTGAAATGTCCTGGAATATTTATATTACTAGCTGATGCCCGCGACTTCGTCTGCGCAGGATTAGTACCTACTTCGTGTAATTGTAACGGTTTTTGCAGAATAGCTCGCAGATGGCAGATTTTTTTCCTGCTTACTTGACACTTATCGTTATATTTAGACAATTCACACAATGGTGGCAATTCGGTTCTTTCATTTCTAAAATTAGGAATTGTCTAAAATATAGTTAGTAAGTCATAGCATTTGTAAAACCTGTTCGGTTGGTACCATCTAACTAAATTAGGAACGTTTAATTAAGTTAGATAAAATTAAAGTAGGATAAGTTGGTAGCAGCAGAATACCAAAGGTTAATTTGACAGTTCAAAAACTAATTTTAGCTAAAATTAGTTAGGTTGGTGCCAACAGAATTGAGGCCATTATCCTTATAAATTATAGCCTATGTGTTATTCTGATGTTTAATCTATATTATTGTAAAGTTTCATTAAAATCCAATCAGTAGTTTTTGCATGAAAGAGTAACAAACATACATACAAACTTTCGCGTTTATAATATTAGTAAGGAAAGGATAATGTCGATCGTGAAATAACGGCGGCTGGTTTTAGTAAGCCAGGGTTTAACCGTCGGCTTTTACAGTCAAAAAGATTCTCCGAAACCATTTTTAGAATCGACATTTTGTCTGTTAACTATAAACAAACTAAATTACGTCTTGGAGTCTAATATCGTCGCATAGACTAAACCGTGAGAGTTTGTAATCAGACTAAAAATTTAATAATGCTAAAAATATTGTAATACGACTTTGCCGTGCTAGCGAAATATTTAAGTTCGTAAACTCTTAACCTGAATACAAAGACACTAGCTTCTACCGCGGCTTTGCGGGCGCAATACTTATTAACCGACTTAAAAAAAATAGGTTTTCAATTCGGTTGGTTTTAACATCAAAATAGCTATAAAAAAATGACATTCAACGAAATTTCGATATTTTGCATCCCTGTGACTTTCCAGTGTTGTTTACGAATTACGAAATATAATTAATTAGGTACTAAAAAGCGTAAAGCGATTAAATAAAAACTTTCAAAAAACGGAGGTTCTTAATTTGGTTCTATTTTTATGGAAAAAAATATGAAAAACACCCATACCCGGAACATATATTTAAGATCATACAAACATTTGTCCCGCGGCGGGAATCGAATCGATAACCTTCTGCGTCTCAGACGGGACTTCGCCAACTGTGCCACAGAGGTCAGGATGATATGGGTGAAGTCAGGCTGTGGATTATGATGTTGATGATGATTGATACGTGCCAAATAATCAATACCTAGTTGCCTACAATTTCGGTTCAATGATTCATCAGTTTAGCCACGAATTTTGTTTGATATCAAATTTTTAGTATGTTAGTGTGTCATCGACTTTGTACTATGAGAGTCAGCATTTTAGTAGGCTATTATTACCTACATAATATTGGCGAGGCTTGTTTTGGTGTAATTTAATAACTAAAGATACTTAATTAGTTGCCTTTCGACTTGGCAATCTCGCCTGTGTTTTGGGATACCAATCTCAATAAAACGTGTAGGTACTTTATCTTTATAATATTTTTGTTTTGTCTATACAAGAAATATACATTGACGACCTGTGGTGCAGCGGGCCTCGATCCGGTTGAGACGCAGAAGGTTGCGCGTTCGTGGCGTTCTTGCCACGGGGCTAATTTTTGTATGATCTGCAAGTGTTTGTCTCGGATCTGGTGTTTTCATACTCCTCCGTCCGCGCAATTTTTGTAGAGGGGTACAAAGTTTTTGCTTCATGTATTAATATAAAAGTATTAAGTATTCTATCAGTCAACTATTTCCCATAGAACAAGGTATGCTTAGTTTAGAGCTAGATGGTATTATGTGAATTTGACTATTATTATATAATACAAGAATTGAGCTACAAATGAAATGAAAATCAAAGAAAGAGTTCAAAAGATTACATCTTTTGATCTTAAAAAAAACTGGTTTTAATTTTCACTCAAAATGCGAGTCTTTCTGCATTCCGATATTTCGGCACAGTTGCACGAGCGTTGATCACGAGATAAACTCCGAAATATCAGAAATATCAGGATGAAAAAACTAACTCAATGAGAGTGAGTGTAAATTATGTTCAAAATTATAATAGTTTTAAAAGTTAAAGCAGGTTTTGCTTCTAAAAATAGCATTCAGACGTCTATTGTTAAAAACTATAATAACCTTTTAAACATAACAATTTATTGAAGGTTGAATAGACAAAAGAACTTTGTTTTGGTCTAGTATGAGAGGCTAGGTGTGTTTGGATTGTCCAAAGTTATGGTACAACTAGTTATAATAGCTGTTTTGAATTTAACATCCGCCATAATGATGTCAGTTCGAATGTGATGTTTCTTTGACTTATTTTTAAACCGACTTCAAAAAGAGGTTTCTCAATTCGACCGTATTTTAATATTTTTATGTGTGTTCGCGGATAACTTAGTCATTTATGAACCGATTTTGATGATTATTTTTTTGTTGGAAAGGAGATATCCCAAGGGTAGTACCATGATAAGGAAACTAGGATCTGATGATGGCATCTTAGATAAATCGAGGGAAACCTTCGAACATCGTAGTGGCGACTAGTGCGTTTGTAATTTTTTTTCATTAAGTATTTTAAAACTCTACTATTTAATGAAGGTCTAGAGTCGATCTGATGATGGAGCAGAAAGACAGTCGAGGAAACTCCTCAACGATTAACAGCAATTACCTGGTGTTTGGGCTTGATTAATTTGTATTGATGAGAACTTTACACCTAGATGGGTCGTGATCATTAGGGGTCTGATGTAAGGACGAAGGACAGTCAAGGGAACTCCTCAACGTTTTACAGTAGCTACCTTATATACATGAAGTCGGTTGGCTTTTCTAAAAACGGAATTATATCGTGTTAATTCGAACCAGGTTCCTTTCGTGCACTTCGTGCAAACGACGTGCTCGATCTGTCGATTGGCAAATTTAAAATCGTAATAAAACAGAAATTGTCTATTAAAGTATATTATAAAATATCTGATTATTTGGATGACAAAAAAGCTTGGGATGAATCTGCTCCAGCTCGACTCGGCATCCGTAACAAAATTGGCAAGGATCATACACAAAAAAGTGTTAAGACTAGGCGAGTTTCTTACCCGGATTCTTTTTGAACTGGGTTTAGGAAGAACCGGCAAGTAGATTCCCTAGCATGTAAGTAGACGATTCAAAGTGGTCCTTGTGATTTTTAACCAGTGTGGTGAAAGGATTAAAGTGCGCCTCAGAGGCTCCTTTCGTGCACTTAGGTAAGCCTTAATGTAAGCTCTCGACCTTGCCGACAGGACCCGCAGGAAAGACGAATCAGTACATGCGGTGTCGGTTCGGTTGCAGCATAACGGCTGGCAACGAGCCGGGCTTGTTTCAAGTTTTCCTTCTCTGTTGCTAGCTCTTTTGTTAGTCAGCAGAATAATAAAGTTATAATATTATAACCCTTAATTTCACACAACTACACCCCGTCTGCATCTTAGGGATTAAATATCAGAAATTCCATTCTTAGTACACGTCTCCATGATATAAAAACACTCTTCGAATTTCAAGTTTGAGCGACCAGTGGTTTAGGCTGTGCGTGTGCTATGTGAGTCAGTCAGACAGGGCTATGATTCTCATCGTATATATATCGAATACCAATCAATTTTAAATAGTGCAATAGGTAGGCACGTATGTAACTACTGGTATATCGCGCTTAAAGACACCAGTGCAGTACTTTTCTTCTTCTTCTTCTCTTTCAATAATGGCATCTGTCTACGATGACAGTTTGACCAATGTCAAGTGATTGTTTAGTTTGATTATTCGAACCGACACCGCATGTACTGATTCGTCTTTCCTGCGGGTCCCGACGGCAAGGTCGAGAGGTTAGTGTGGGTCCTGTGAAGGCCTGCGCTATCAAATAGAATCCCGGCAGAGTGACGTCAGTGGAGAGGAAACGTCACCCACCTCAGCTTGCTGGAGTGGATCCATGAACGAAAGTTTTCAATTACAATTAACTGCTCTGTAACTTGACTGACTCCGCCTAAATCATCTTCAACAGATGAACAAAGGCCAATGAAGATGATGATGATATTATACAAATAAAGTGTGGTCCGTTTTACTAGTTCTGTTATAAGGGGGTGTTGAAGACAGATGTTCTTCAATGAAGGGAAGAAGAAGAGGGTTTCATAAAGATTTTCTGTCGTGGGAATGTGTGGGAGACATTTTTTTTTTAAGTTACAATTACATTGTCTTAACAGTACGGACACTAAAACGACAACGGAATCACATAGCACATAAATACTGTGTAGCAGCATCTGAGAACTTCGCCAAACTAGAGCTAAATATATCAGATTCACAATGATTCATGTATATCACGATGTCTTTTTGCATTATGTCATTGGTATTAAAATTCAACATCCAATAATTCTGCTGCCTTTGTCAGTGATCTTTGGGTAATTCTGTGAATTGACAACGGTAATCGTTCCATTCCAATCCATCTACGTTTCGGCTCCAATTACGGTTCGTTATCTCTATGATCAAACAAATGAAAGCATTCGATCGTTGACGACTTCGTAAACGTAGCGTAAGCTGAGTCGTTGTTCATTAGCAGAATACGAAAACACGGTTCAGCTCAGCTGCGGTTCGATTCCAATAGGTGAAAATTACCTAGTAGGATTGCCTACATAATACCTACATAAATTACCTAGTAGGATTGCCCCCTGGAGCAATTAGGCTATAGATCGTTTTAAACGATCCTTAGATAGCTTAATTGTTTTACATGTTTTTCATAGACATCATTATTTATTACATTACTGTAAATAATTCTCGCGTCATTGTGAAATGGAAGAAACTCTCTCTTTTAGGGTTCGGGAGTGAACAAGAAAGCCTTATAGTTTTCCCATGACCGTCTGTCTGTCCGCCCATAATCAGGAGACCCTTCAGTCCTCCAATCGTATAGTAATGATGATGATAGAACCAGTATGAAATCATCCACCGCATAAGTAAACATTTTTTTGTGTCCAGTCGCTCCCACTTACTCATTGACGATCAAAAAGTGTTCGCTGTCGGTAACTGGAAACAAAAAGTCATCAGTTGAAGACAGAAGTAACATTAACAAATTTCCTTACAATTGTACTGAGCTGCTACAATTGAACTGCGGTTACCAGTGACCAGTAGTAGCAACGGGCGGCTGTGTCCGATCACCGCTACAGGACACAGCAACTACGGTTCCCTGTGTGCGTGTGTCGTGTCGGCAACAAAAAGTGTCTACGTTTCCGCAGCGCCTTATTCATTCTGACGTCGGAAACCTTTACTGCGCGTGATCAGACACGCTCTTGGCTAATTTATTTCATTTTATCCAGTTTTTGAATAGTATTCTGGGAACAGGTTAGCAACTAGATTATTCGTGTCTCCTGCACTCATTGCTATGCGTCTAGAGTCTAGACGAAAATGCATTTTGGACAAGGTCGTTCCCAACGTCATTTGCACGAGTAGATACTGCTATTGCGATTTCTTTTCGATCAGTTTGAACTCTATAGATTTTTTATTATAATGGTTTTGCGTTATTTTAATGTATTTCAATCAATCATACCGTCACAAATAAATATATTTCTTTTATATATCTTTCATGAATTTTTGTGGAATTTTAACAAATATATCGTTAAAATCTAAATTAATATCATTAAAATATTAATTTTGATGATACTTAGGTAGGTACTTGTGTTTTTAGGATCAAAATTATAAAGAGAAAATATAGATTTTCTAATAAATAAACCCAAAAACTACTTTACCTATTTTTTAAATACAAGCCGACCTTTGTGGCGCAATGGGCTTAGTCCGGCTGAGTCGCAGAAGGTTGAGTGTTCGATTCCCGCCGCGGGACAAATGTTTGTATGATCTGCAAGTATTTGTCTCGGGTCTGGGTGTTTCTATGTATAATATGTATGCATTTACAAAAAAAACAGTAAGTATATAATTAGTATATCAGTTATGGTACCCATAACTCAAGCATTTTTTTTTTTGGTATTTTAACAAATATATCGTTGCTTATTAAATATTAGTTTAGATGACACTTGTACTCTTAGCATGAAAATTAATATTTTTTATACATTAGTTTGTAATTAATTAACTCTAAATTTACTAAATGTAATCTATAAATTGTTTCACTTATATTAATATATTTATTTTCAAAAAATTTGAGATCCCTACCAAACTTACAATAATGTATAAAAAAATACCCAAGGTATAAAAAAATTGCCCATAATAATAATAATCAGAGTAAGCAGAGCTTGTGTTATAGGTACCACATGACTGAATTACTACTTATATACTTTTTTTTATATATACATACATATTATACATAGAAACACCCAGACCCTAGACAAATACTTGCAGATCATACAAACATTTGTCCCGCGGTGGGAATCGAACCCTAAATCGAACCGCTGATGCCTTTGAGGCCTATTGGCTTCATCATTAAAGTCGGCCACAAGACTACTCATGGGCCGCAGTCCAGCAGAAACGTTTGGTAAAAACATTGTACACCTAGGCGAGAAAGTGCCCAATTCCTACCGAGTGTGTCATTTGACCTTAAAACACATGAGGTATGAATCGCACTTTCTCTCAAGTGATACATAGTGCTTTATACTACACCTACGAGGAATAAAATGTTCACTATCACTCGACGACATTCTGTAGAATTAATAAAATTACCAAACCCAAATTCAAATTTCGAAGAAATTCCCGCGCATGCCTTTATTACTTGGGTTCTTTTTTCAAAATATTGTTCGGAAATCGGATGAGGAATAAATAATTAGGCGGACTTGGAGTAAAAACTTTTTGTCGTTTGACCTATAATGAAAATAACCATAGCTACCGGCTGATCAATGAAGAAATTAAAAAAAAATAACACGTTAGAAATGGATTTCCATACATTTTTCTCTCCGGCTAAATGCGAATTGAAATTCCATAGACTTTTCCGTACCGCATTTTAGTAGGCTTGAAATGATGTACTTTCTAAGATATATTTGGAAAAGGAATGGGCAAGTTTCTCATTAGGTGTGGTATAAACCAAAAAACCTAATTAGAAATCTGCATGGAGTAAGGGAGAACTATGAAGAAGGCATTTGTATAACAAAATCCAATAGAGTACACATGTGTGTGTGTTGCAGTCGTAGCCAAGGGTGAACGGTCTTATTTATAGAGTAACTTAGCAATAGTGATATTCATCAAATTAATACTAAAAACAGAAACAAATACATCCCTAAGTTTCGACTAGAAAAAGTAAATAGATCCTTTATGGTGCGCTTCTATAATTAACTTCCTGAAAATGGGAATATTCATTCCCGATTACGAAATTTAAAGCTTAAATAAATGGTAGTCTTGCGAAGAAAGCGTATTATAATATATATGACTATATTGTTGATAAGAATGCATGGCCTCATGTTGTTCTACCCTCAGACAGTTAACAAACAAATTTTGAATGTATAACCTACCTTTAATTAGTTTTTCGTAGCTAAGCTAGTTTTTTTAATCCGTCTATAACTACGACCACTGTGGCGCAGTGGACTAAGACCCGGCTGAGACGCAGAAGGTTGCGGGTTCGATTTCCGCCGCGGGACAAATGTTTGTATGATCTGCAAGTATTTGTCTGGGGCCTGGGTGTTTCTATGTATAATACTAGCTGTTGCTCGCGACTTCGTCCGCATTTTTTTTGAAAGAAATTGTAGCTTAAATCCTTCCCCAGGATGCAATTTATCTCCTTACAATCATACCCACACCCACCACCCATTAAAAAGTTTCCATACAAACATTCACACCCCATTTTACTCCTTTATGAGAGTTATTTTGAAAAATCCTGAAACACGTGTCCATTTCACTTTCAAAACTTTTGTGAGTTGTAATATACATATTGACAAACACGGACTTTACTCACGTATTATTTTGTCGATGGAGGCACCGACATTGCTCCGCACCGCTCGTTGCCGCGGACCGCGGATCAAACTCACCCTGATGAAGATTCTCTAGATGAATCGAAACAGTGTCGGTGCCTCCATCGACTAAATAATACGTGAGTAAAGCCCGTGTTTGTCAAAATGTACGTGTCCATTTATTTTACATTTTAAGAATCCAAACTAAGTTTCTAAGAAATCACACTACCCGTTAAAAAGTTCCCATTTAAACTTTGACACCCCGTTTTACCCCTTTGTTAAGGTTATTTTGAAAAATCCTGAAACACCTGTACATTTATTTTGCATTTTATTTATTCATATTAAGTTTCAAGCAAATCGCACCACGCGTTAATAAGTTTCATACATTCGTTTTCACCCCTTTTCACCGTTTTAGGGATTTTCGAAAAATCCCGCCTTTGTGGGGTGGCTTTGCTGTAAAATGAAGCTACCTTCCAAATTTCAGCTTTAGCAGTTTCGGCTCTGCGATGATGAATCAGTCAGTCAGTCAGTCAGGTTAAGCTCTTTTATAGGTATAGTTATATGTTGTTAAAAATAAAAAATAAAAGTATGTAAATAGTATATCAGTCATGTACATATCAGTCACCCATAACACAAGCTCTGCTTACTGTGGAGCCAGATGATGCTGTGTGAAATATCAGGCATTATTAATTGACCGAGCGAGCGAGTGTCTCCGTTACAGCTTAGGCAAAAATGCTTTCGTATGTCTGTCCCAACGGCGCGGCATCCGGCCGGCGTCTATCCGGATGTTCTCCTCTACTAGGTCGCATTTCTCAACCGATTCTCGTGAAATTGTGAGCGGGTTCTACAACTATATAAAAAATGTTGCCGATTCAGTTTGTTGAAAATTTTCAAAATGGCGGAGAAATGGGTTGAAAACGTTAAAAGGTTATATTTCAGTCATTTCGAAAAATGTTCGCGAGGTCTACAGCTCACAGAGCCACAATTTTATTTATTTTAGTATTTTGGCATCTGTGAGTTGTCCTCTACTGCGTACCGTGTGCGACTATAGATCCTGCTCAGTTCCGTACTTGTTGATTCAGACAGGCTTCGCAAACGTACCTCTGTAACCCATATTTGAGTTTGCTGAATACAACTATTTACTGCTATATTGTACAAGGGCTTAGATTAAAAATAACATACAAATCTATAAGAATAGCAAAGTTATTCAGCCTCTGTGGCGTAGTGGCAGAAGGTTGTGGGTTTAATTCAATTGTTTATAAGATCTGCAAGTATATGTCTCGGGTTTAGATGCTTCTATGTATGTATTTACAAACAAAAAAGCGAGCTTTACAGTAGTCGATATGATGTCTGACATTTCACCTTGGTAATGAGCAACATTAACATTATCCTATATTAGTTTATATAAAACTAGCTGACCCGTGCCCACTTCGTTGGGCGGTTACATCTTCAAAAAAAATATTAAAGTACTAATAATGCTATTAAAAAAAATTACCATTGCAAATTATTGTAATAATTATAGAGATTAATAAAGTTATGGATAGATTGATATTGATTCATTGATATTGATAGATGGCGCTAGCGGCCACCCGCGGCTTCGCCCGCCCCGTTCCCGTTCGCGTGGTTTTTCCGGGATAATTAATGGCCTATATCCTAGTCCAAGTTACGAACTATATTGCATCTATATATATATATATATATATATATATATATATATATATATATATATATATATATATATATATATATATATAGATGTGTTGGTACCCTCTGATAAGCAAATCAAATAGCGCACGATTTCCCGGCTTTCTGTTACACCCTTCCGCCTCATTTCTCGAAATCAGTCTTACAAATTATAGAAAAGTGATAGGAAAAAACTTACACAAAAAAAGTATATAATAATATATCAGTCATGTTCCTATAACACAAGCTCTGCTTACTTTGGGGCCAGATGATGCTGCGTTAAATGAAGACACCACACAACTGATATATACATGTTATTTATATACTTTTTTTGTGTAAATACATTATACATACAAACACCCAGATCCGAGACAAATACTTGCAGATCATACAAAAATTGGTCCTGCGGCGGGAATTTAACCTGCAACCTTCTGTGTCTCAGACGGACCTTAGTTCACTGCGCCATAGAAATACATATATGTATTAGCATTCTGCACTCCTCTGTATAAACCTATAAGTGTTCTAAATTTCATACTCCTCCGTCCGCACAATTTTCGTAAAAAGGGGTAGGTAGGTACTTACAAGGTTTTTCTTTACGTATTAATATATAATAATACTATGTTTTAAATAAACATTGCTGGACAATGCACACAACACCATCTAGCCCCAAACTAAGCATAGCTTGTATTATGGTGACCAGATGACAGATAGAATACTTATATATTTTTAAATACATACTTATGATACTTTATAACACCCTGACACAGAACAAACACCTATGTTCTTTACACAAATGTTTATCCTGGGAGGGAACCGAACCCTTAACCTACAGTGCAGAAGGCAGAGCTACTACCAACTAAGCTGACAGGCCAGTCATGTAGTCATTTTATATACTAATTTATATTATCCATCGTCTATGCTTAAATCTATCTACAATTATACAACTTAAGATGAACTTAAACGGAAATTTCTAAATTCCCTATAAGAAAGAGGGAGGCCGATGTCCACGGTTTTAGACGGCTATACGTTTCACCACCCCATTCCACCCTATATCGATTGAGCGCCCCACTTCTCAACCCCCTTTTTAAAACGACTGAAGAGACAAAGGGTGGTGCATTGACGAAAATGATGGGATATGGGGTATCTTATGTAATGTAGCTTAATTTAACGTGGCAATGCCTGGCAATGGCAATGTGGCAATGTTTCAATGTCTTGGGAACGCTGTCCCCTAATCTGGATCAGTTGAGCTATCTATAGATCGTTTTAAACGGTTCCTTAGCTCAGCTGTTTCACGTGTTTTAAATGTTTACATTACTGTTAATAAATGTTTTTTTAATTTTAGGATATATTTTTGATGATAGTAAAAGTTGCCTAGTGGTTTTTGATTTTAATGTTAAACAGACATTTAGCCGTACTCAGAGTTCTTAATAGTTACTTAAGTTGTGTCTTAGTATACATTGATCTCAGTAAAGTAATAGGTATGTAATTATGTAAACTTCGACAATACATAATTAAAAAATTCAAAATTTTTAGTAGTATAATTGTGTGTGTAATAGAGTCTTAATTAGAGTAACATTTTATTGACATTTTGTGAATATATCGAAATTGATTGATTATATTACGTGTGATTCACGTATTTAGCTCTATTTAGTCGACATTTGAATTAGTGTTGAAAAACAGCGTAAAATTCTAGGAATATTAATAAAATAATACAACAAAATGTCAATTTCAACATTTTAAACCCGTCATTTAAATATATTTCTAATGTGGACTTTGGCATGAACAAAATAAGAACGTACGTATTTTATTTTCGCCTTGTACTTTTTATAAAAACAGCGGAAAATTCCAGGAAAATTATATAAAATATAAAAATATATTTGAAATGTCACTCCAATTTGGACCTTATTTAAACCATTATAAGATCGTTCGTATCTTACGTAATTTTAATTAGTCCGGCGGAATAATCACCGCCATTATAAGTACGTATAACAGGAAACGAGCTAAATCTTCTTAAGGACGAGGTTGTATAAGAGAATATTTATACCGGTATTACGGCCAATTATAGTGTTGACCCATTTACACAGCCATTGCCGAATTAGGTCAATTAATTGAGACTTGATTAATAAAATAACAAAGATATCTATTGAATTAATCTGGATCAGTTGAGCTATCTATAGGTTGTTTTAATCGGTCCTTGGATAGCTTATCTGTTTTCTGTACATCTATTGAACGTGTATTATAATGTATGTCTAAATCCTTACTTCCTTACTATAATATTATAAACGCGAAAGTTTGTATGTATGTTTGTTACTCTTTCAAACATAGGTCTATCTATGATAAAATACGTTGATACTACGTTGATACGTTGGTACTACGGTGATACTACGTTGATACTACGTTGATACGTTGATACTACGTTGGTACTACGTTGATACTACTTTGATAACTACGTTGATACTACGTTGATACGTTGATACTACGTTGATAATAAACATAAGTATACTATCAGTCATCTGGTCACTATAATTGAAGATATGCTTAGTTTGGGGATAAATGGTGTTGTGTGCATTAAATATCCGACAACGTAGCGTTGTTAGCTCATTGATAATGAGATGGTCCCTAGAACTGCCAACGCGACGAAGCGAGCTACGCTTTTACTATGTGATTCGCACAATTTTAAGTGAACGGCAGTCGTCTGAGACGCGAATCGAACAAAATCAATACAAAAGCATACACACACAGCGCTAGGTGCCCAGAACCGAGGAGCAACAGTTAGACACCGCTGCTGGTGAAACTGGAATTTATTTTGAAACTTTCGTTCACATGTTTAAAGTACACGATTTTTGCAGCTTTGTACAAATTATCGGACAAAACCTTTGATGAAAACAAATAAGCGGAGACATAAATGGCTTCTTGTAGTTCGTAAACAAAGGCAAGAGCCAGACTGGACACCAACTCAACATAGTCGTATATGTTCTATACACTTCAAACCGGAAGATATATATACTACCAACAAGGGTTATAGAAGATTGTAAAAAAAAAAATATTTCTTGAATTTGTACCATTATATTCTATGCGTATCTTGAAATTTTCAACTTTACGCCCGGTAGTCCAACATTAAACGTCCTATAACTCAAAAAGTATGGACATTAGAAAAAAAAAATTTGAAGCAAAATTTGTAGAAAATAACCTGATCTTTTAAAATTGATTGATGCATTTTATTGATTTATCTAATATTTCAAAAGTTATCGGCCGTGATAAAAAATCCGGTTCATTAAATGGGCCATAAATCGTAAACGGTAAGTTTTACAAAAAAAGTTTACAAGAAACATTTTATTCTCTACAATAATGGTCTCAATAACTTTTGCCCTGAAGTGCATAGTTTCTGAGATATCGACCAAAAACTTTTTTTCAAGATGGCGCTTGAAGCGTCACCTGGATCTGTCACCATTTTGTGATTTTATGCTCAGTAAGTGATCCAAAAACCTTTACTTATAAAAAAAACAATTTGGATCGGAAATTAAGTGCAAAGTTGAATGCTATTTTGACTGGCCTAATAATTAGATTAAATAATTATAATTTGTCTGCTGACGCTCCTTGGTAGTCATTGTCGCGGACACGACTCGACCCGAAGTATGCCGGTGACGCACGACAGTGGTCTCGCTCGCTCTACTGTCGAAACAAATCGATTTGTCTCTGTCGTTCAGTAGTGTTCAACGTAAAATAGAACTAAAGCTGTGTGAGTGTTTGTGCATGTGGTTGTGCATTATGCCTATAATTTCACTGGCGAATGAATGGACGTGCCCCATCTTCCGCTTATTTGTTTTCATCAAAGGACAAAACCGTCCTATGCTAGTTGACTAGTACTAGTATGTACGCTAGTCGAACTTTATTACAAGCTTACTTATTATGGTCGCTTACATTAATAGGTACATATATGTACAGAATAATATACAATAATATTAAATAAATGTGAAACAGTTGAGCTATTAAGGACCATTTAAAACGATCTATAGATAGCTCAACTGATCCAGATCACTTGCAGAGGGCAGGGTTCCCAAGACACAAATTTGCCTATTATAAATGCCGTGCCGTACTTTTATGTTCTGAAACGCCCAAAGAATGGTCTAAAGCAGATATCATACTTATATATAATAATTAATAGTTTAAAAAAACTAAAAAACACGCTTTATATAGAAAACCAAACTAAAAAATAGTTTATTTTTTTTAATAAATGTAAGTAAGAAAAAAATGATTTATTAATAAAAAGCGTGGGGTGCATGGTGGAAGGATAATTAATTCGATAATATCTTAAAAAGCACCCCACGCTTTTTTTTTAATAAAACATTTTTTTCTTACTTACATTTATTAAAATTTATTTTCTATTTTTTAGTTTGGTTTTCTATATAAAGCGTGTGTTTTAGTTTTTTTTAACTTTTAATTATTTTTAACTTTTTAGTTTTAGGATAACCGGATATTTTAATGTTAATTTTTTTTTTTTCGAATTATAGCATTGTCATCGGTCTTTGACAGGTGTGCAAAATTTGAATGAAATCTGGCCGTTTAAAGTGGGTCAAACTCGCGTCCTAAGGAGTCGGTTACATACAAACATACAAACATACATACAAGTGAAGCTAATATAAAGCGTATAAAAGGGCGATCCAAAAAATATCAGCAATTACAAACCAATTAGTTTGTTACCAAATATATACAAACTTTTCTAATATATAATATATAAAACGTGATTATAAATAACAGAATAAGTCTAATAATAGAAGCAAACAAACCTGTAGAACAAGCAGGCTTCAGAAAAGGGTACTCTACTTACGACCACATCCACACCATCGAGTTAATTATAGAGAAATACCAAAAGCTATAGATAGAGACCTCTTTGCATAACTTTTATTGACTATCAAAAAGCATTCGATTCAAGCACACACACAGGTATATGGGAAAGTTTAAAAGAACAAGAGGTGCCAGATAAATACATAAATGTGATTAAAAGTATATACAGTAACAACAAAGGAAGAATAAAGCTCGAAACCTTAGGCCCCACCTTCCATATAGAAAGAGGCGTAAGACAAGGGGACCCGCTCTCACCCACTATTTTCACAGCCGTTCTCCAAAACATCATGAACAAGCTGGATTGGAGTAAAACAGGACTCTATATAAAAGGCGCCTACCTAAGTCATCTGAGGTTTGCTGATGACCTGATACTTCTGTCAGAGACAGCCAACGAGATGCAAAACATGATAGAATCTCTACAACAAGTGAATGCGAAAGTTGGTTAGGAAATGAATCTAACGAAGACTTATGATAATGACTAATACACGAGTAAGACCTATAACTATTAACGGTAACCCCTTAGAATACGTAAAAATTATATCTACCTGGGATAAAGAATATGTTTCGAGAAAAACAGCAACATCATAGAAATAGAGAGAAGGATCCAACAAACCTGGAATAAATACTGGAGCCTAAAAGAAATATTTAAAAATAACTTACCAATAACTCTCAAAGATAAAGTTATGAACTCATGTCTACCAAGCCTGGAAATTATGGAAGGCAGACCTGGAAATTCTCTACACAAGTTATTAATAAATTCAATACATGTCAAAGAGGCTTAGAGTGAAGCATGCTAAACATAAAGAAAATGGACAAAATAAGACACACAAAGATAAGAGACATCACTAAAGTTATAGACGCTTTGACCTTTGCTCTAAAACTGAAATGGCATTGTGCTGGCCATGTAGCGAGAATGTCTGACAGAAGGTGGACCACACGAGTTACCCAGTGGAAGGTACCACCAGGCAAGAGGGGTAAGGGGAGACCCTTAGCCCGCTGGGAAGATGATCTGAAAAGATTATCTGGCATAAACTGGCGCTCCATAGCACAAAACTCTTTGTCCTTTTCAACTGAATAATAAAATATAAATAATAATAAATATTGGTGGACATGCACACTACACTATCTAGCCCCAAACTAAGCATAGCTTGTATTATAGTTACCAGATGATTGATAGAATACTTAAATATTTTTAAATATATACTTAAGATACTTTATATATCACCCAGAGATTGAACAAACACCTGTGTTCAATAATGTATCTATAGCTTACTTGAAGTTGAAACGCTTGTGTATGCAACTATAACAATTACTAATTAATCATTTATAACCAAGCAAGTAACGTAGTACCATCGAATGGATTAAAAAATATGTCAACCATTATTTAAATTTTATTATTATACGTGTGAATTTGCCAACCGTTTTACAGACCTAAACTTAATTTAAAATTCCTTTGAGCTACAATTACGGAAATTACGGAGCAAAAATTATATAGGAATAGGTCGCAATAAATAATTGTAGCAAAAAAATGAAAAAGGTTTCACAAGTTTTCAACAGATGTCATTTTTCGCACGAACCTGCGAACAAAAACCTGAAAATTATTGATGTTGTATGTTATTACGTATACCAATTCGCTATTTCTATTCAAATGGGTTGCAGTTTTTCATTAAACATTTTACCCTTCACTTTAAAAACATTCGTAAGTATATAGTATATATATACCATGGTGAAAATTCTCAAAATAAATGAAAGCAGCCTTTCGTGTTAATAATTTGTAACATACCTTACGATATTATAGTATTTTTGATGTGTAACATCTTTCGCTTTTCTGCAATCTGTGAAAGTGATTTCGTGAAAAGGGACGGAAGTGTGTAACAGGAAGCCGTGGAAGCCTGCGCTGTTTTATTTGACTAATGAGCGCGCGCGGTTCCTACCAAGGTGAGATGTCAGATATTACACATCATATGCGACTACTGTAAGGTTCACTCGTTTTTTTTTACGTGTCATTGTTTTAAAATTAAGTTAGCTTAAGATTTCCATATTAAATTAAACATGAACTTATAGATCATAAAAATAGTTGACGTCAATTCTCGGGTTTGAGAACGCAGGGACCCCGTTACAACTGTTTGCAGTCCTCGCCAGTTTTGTTATTAAATTTGGAACAATTTTTTTTGACCTAGCCCTCATTCGCCGAATGTCAGTAACGAGCAATAAATAACTTCATTCCAATAAAAACAGTTTTATAAAAAATCTGTGTTCATCTTAAAATATTCGTTTTCCAATTCCACCAACGCCTGTACCCGAGGTACACCACCTGTAGCTTCGTAAATTTAGTGTATTTCTATCCCTCTCGCACTCGTACAACAGTCTTGGACCGCTCTCTCTCACTCCTGTTTTCACAAATAAGTTGCATCCGAAAACAACATAGAAAACCTCTTGAACTTTCATCTGGAATTTAAACTTTCCTCGGTGGTGTTAAGGCTGATTTTCGGGTAGTGTATAGCTCTTTGTTACTGAAAGTTCCAGACTGCAGGAAATTCACCGCCACGTTGTATCCTCTGATTGTAATATAACGCGATTTAAAATAAATAGAGTTGGGATAATTTGTTATCGATAAAATTAATTGCTTTATTTTCAATCCCTAATGCACAAAAGCTCCATTTTTGTATTAAATTCAGGTATTGGTAGTAAATAGATTTACTGCCAAAAAAACCTAAATAAAATTTTGAAACACAATTATTTATACCGATGACTTACTTGTTAGTATTTTATCGATATTCATTTACTCAAAGTCGAAGGAAGATCTTTATTAATTAAAATCACAAAAATCGCCTTAAACTGTTCCAGTCCAGACAACCAGGGAGCGTTATATTTGTACATAGCTATAAAAATGACCTATTACAAAACTCATAACACTAGGGGCCACAGCCGGCACCATACCCATTCGTAGATTCATAATACCCAGTTTTAGTGCTCGCACTTTGACATTTTAATCCTTTGACCACACTGGGTTGAACAAACATGACACGATAAGAAGTGCTCAAGGTATCGCGCACTACTTATTAAATTTACTGTCATTGATGTCATGTATTTAGTTATAAATAGTGTTTTTTGCTTGTAATTTTTGGCTTAATAACAAGTCCTACAAGACTGCAATTTTTTTGTAGTTCATAATTTTTACGGGAGTGGTGGTTATTTATAGTTTTTCTAAATATTTGATATACTAGCGATCCGCCCCGGCTTCGCACGGGTGCACTGCTGATATTAAATACACTATAGAATGTCTAATGTGATTAGAAACCTCTAAAATTATCAGTGTTTCTCTACTATCTTATACATGTATTATACATTTAAACACCTTCCTCTTGAATCACGCTATCTATTAAAAATTACCGGATCAAAATCCGTTGCGTAGTTTTAAAAATCTAAGCATACATAGGGACAGGCAGACTGCGGGAAGCGACTTTATTTTATACTACTCGTATGTAGTGATATGATATATCATAGTGGCCTATAAATAAACAAGGCCTACGTGATCAAATTTATTGCGAGTGATAGTTTTTTTTATGGTTATAACATATCGATATTTACCAAGCGCATCCCTAGCCCGGATAACCGGGTGCCGTTTATTCGCTACTGTGAAATGTGCGCGAGGTTAATCCCCCACTAGCGGTTTGGTCGGCCTCTGCCTTGTTCGGAGTCTGGCTTACCGACTGTTCCTAACTTCGAAACTGTATTACCAGACCGAACAGCCAAACGGCAATGCCGTGTCGTCCAGATCACGTAAAGCCGTGTTTGCAACTTATGTTCTTCATAGAGCATGTCAGTTCAGTTAGTGTCAGTTATTATTAACTCGTGTGGTGAAAGGGTCCATCTGAGGCTCCTTTCATGCATTTGGCACAAGTCTTCGAACTTTTGAGGTTACACGACATACGACAGGAAACCGTCCTCACGCTGTTTTTCTTCACCTTTTGAGAGTACTGGTTAAAATACATTGGTGCACAACCAGATTCGAACCCAAGATCTTAGGATCGGCGGGACCTCTACCACTAAAACACCGGTGTTCGCTTATATAGCAACTAATATTTTACAATAACTTTAACAATCTTTACTATCAATTCAACAACCAATAGGGTATTAAGCGATAACTAGTATTGTCTTGCGGGTCCTACCAGGCAGAGTGGCGTCAGTGGACAAGAAACTTCACCCAGCACAGCTTGCTGGAGTGGATCCATGAACATGACTGACGCCACCTAAAGCATCTTCAACAGATGAACTAAGGCCAATGATGATTATTGTACTACAGAGTAGCATACATTGTACCTTGTCAAATAGATGTGGAGTGCAATGAAGTATTTTATTATACTACTCGTAGATGGCGCCACAGGAAAAATTAGAACGAAAATTAGAGTTTTGGGATTCTGTTTTTCCTTTACATCATACATAAAACCATCTAGGTACGAAAAACATTAAAAACTACACCATAATTAATGTCTCTTCTATGGCACAAACTATAAATTTCTATATAAATCCATTGTTATAAACTGCACAGAATATTCGAACCGAACATAAAATTCGAATAACCATCCGGCATTTATTCGGTTCGTAAACCGGTCCGGTTTAATCCGGGAATTCACGAGCCGGCCCAAATTGGTGTTACTGGAACGAGGCTCGATGGTGAGTTACTAGGTTTACCCTTTTTGGGGTGAAAAGGAATTTCGTTTTACCTTAATAATTATTATCCGTTTGTACATCCATACTAATTTTCCATACTATAGTTCAAGTCCAAAGTTTTTACTCGGTCCAAGTTGTAGGTACTTAAATCTATATATTAATACATGAAGCAAAAACTTTGTACCCCATTTTACGAAAATTGCACGGACGGAGGAGTATGAAACTTGGCACACTTATAGTTTATATAGAGAAGGAGTGCAGAATGCTAATATTTTTTTAAATTTATGTATAAAAAATACATTCATTATTAATTAATTATGGTCGAAATTCGACCAGTGGGCGACTAGTTCTTATAATTACGTTTTAAAAACTAAAGAAAACTGACTTCACAAAATTACATTTGAGACCATAAATTACAACCGAATTGAGCACCTCCTCCTTTTATGCAAGTCGGTTAAGAATTGAATTTTAAGAAAACAGCATGTTATTATTATTATTTTCTTGTCTTAATTCTATGATAGTAGTATAAAGTATGATAAAAGATTCGCATTGCAATATTAATAAGTACCTACATCGTAAATATCATTGTCCCGTCCTAAACCAACAGAGAAAGTTAACCCCGACCTTAAACCCGAGTTTTCAGAAAACCGGTCACTGGTTTATTACGAACAATGTAATGGGACCTTATTTACCAGTTATAAGACAGTTAGTCGTTCTATAACCATCCGTCTACATTTTGGCTTAAATTGCGTTGCGACAGTTACCTAGAAATCTATTCTTTGATCTCTATAATATCTATCTTTCTATCTCTATCACAAAAGAAAACATTAGCCGACTATTTGCAACATCATAAATAATTAAATAAATGATACCTGACATTTCACACAGCATCATCTGGACCCAAAGTAAGCAGAGCTTGTGTTATGGGTACCTCTTGAGTGATATACTTACTACTTACATACTTCTTTTTTTGAATACATACATATTCTACATAGAAACACCCAGATTCGAGACAAATACTGGCAGATCATACAAACATTTGTCTTGCGGCGGGAATCGAACCCGCGACCTTCTGCGTCTCAGCCCGGCCGAGGTGAAACATGGCGTAAGCTGAGCCGTTCATTAGCAGAAAACCAAAACACGTCAACATCATCTGGCCCCAAAGTAAGCAGAACTTGTGTTATGACTGATATACTACTTATATACTTTTTTTTTTGTTGTACTTACATTTATACGAATATTTGTATTTGACGACCTCTGTGGCGTAGTGGGCTAAGGTCCTGCTGAGACGCATAATATGATGTTGTAGGGGGTTTGATTCCCGTCGCAGGACAAATGTTTAATGATCTGCAAGTATTTGTCTCGGGTCTGGGTGTTTCTATGTATAATTGGATCATATAAAAAAGCGCTAGGACCAAGACGAGTTTCTTGCCAATTCTTCTCGAGCTTGGGTTAGGATGAATTGGCACCTAAATTCACCTAGTATGTAAGACGTTTCAAAGTGATCCTTGTGATTGTATTGAATAAATAATCTTTTGACTTTGACTTTGATAATAACATGTATATATGTAGTTACAAAAAAAAAGAGTATATAAGCAGTGTATCAGTCATGTGGTACTCATAACACAAGCTCTGCTTACTTTGGGCCCAGATGATGCTGTGTGAAATGTCTTTATATACATTTTATTTATTTATACATAGAATAATGTCCCTGTTTCGTTAATCCGTAGTTGATGCTTTCCGTTGCTAAATAATACCGTTATATTACGTCACCCGGATTTTCAGAAATCTTTAGAAAACCGGCACCAAGCCCTGATGCATCCGTAATTTGTAGTTTTGGTTATGGAAATGTTTAGGAATTACCAATAAGGACAGGGCATAAGGGTCAAAATTGCTCTGGTGGTGTAGTGGTACTCTTGCCTTTACACTGGTCCCGGTGGTTCAACCCAGAGCTAAGGTCGTGGGTTCAAAGTTCGAACACGTGATTTGTGTACTAATGGATTTTTCAAATAAACTTTTAATCTATCCTATAATTACATAATTAGTTAGAGTGGTGTTAAAGTACGCTCTGACAGTGTCATTCTAATGAACGAAGACAATAACAGATTTAAACAACACATTATTTTTTATTTTTACTTTCTTATGATATAATAATAATAACAATAATGCCGGACATTTCACACAGCATCATCATCTAGCCCCGAAAAAAGCAGAGCTTGTGTTTTTTTTGTAAACAAATACTTATTATATTTACATAGAAATACACCAAGACCCAAAATAAATATTTGTAGATCAAACTCTAATCCCGTGGTAGAAATAGAACCCGCAACCAACCCATCTCCGGCTGGCTTTCGCCCGCTGTGCCACAGAGGAAGTCAGAAGTGGATGGAGAATGAACACGCAAAAGCAGCGCAGAAGGAGTTACTACCAACTGAGCTAAAAGGCCAGTCATTATATAATTATCATTCAATCTCTTACATAATGCATTTTTTTATATATATTTATTCTACTACAAAACCTACTAGATGCAAAGGTTATAAATATCACTAAACCAGTAAATTTTTTATCAACGTCCTTTGTAAGTTATCTGCACTATCAAAAAGCCGATAAAACTAATATCTAAAACAAAATGGCTGCCAAACTGTTATCATAGAAACATGGCCTAGACAATTTACTAGGAAGCTACGATCGCTCGTTTTGACATTGCGCCCGACCTTGGCGGGAAACGCCGTGATTGGTCGAATTTTAAACATGGCGGAGCGCCCGCGCATTCATTGTTTAGTTTTAATTAGAAGACCGGTTTTAGTGTATTTTTTATTTAAATTTTATGTGACTAGATTACTTTTAATGATTCAAGATATTTTATTAACTTCAGCTGCGTTTAAGGATTTTAATATACCAATTATAATAATTGCACAATTTATGAACGAAAATAGGTAGATATTCTAATATACATTAAAAGCTTATGTACTCCATTATGCAAAATTTATACATATATAAATACGGTAAAAATATATATATAAATACGGTAGGTAATACGTTATTAAAATAATACAATACACCTATAGTAGATTGCAATCGGAAAATATTTCCAACTTATATAATATCCGGCGACTTAGAACGTGAACTAACCAAAAAAGTTGAAAATAAAATATAAAAAAATCTGTAAAGTTAAAATGATTACTCCTATTAATAAGGTAGGTATGCAAAGGAGCTTCTGAGGCGCACTGCAATCCTTTCACCACATCGGTTCGAAATAACTAGTGGCACGATAAGAAGGTAGGTAATGCTAATTAGGGTTCCGTACCTCGAATGGAAAAAACGGAACCCTTATAGGATCACTTTGTGGTCCTATAACTTAAGGGAAACTTCCATTGGACTCTGTTCAGGTTTAGATTAGACTCAGAATTAAAATTTCGTGTTATGTATCCTGATGTTTTTGAATTATTTTTTCTCCAGGATTTACTGTTTTGGTGGACGATTCAATACAGCGTCATATTTACGTCCTGCAGCCATCTTGTACCCCTTTTTGGGCATTACATACTTAACAAGAAATCTCAGTTGACAACTATGGTGATAGATTGCTTAAATATTTTGAAATAGGTATGATACTTTATAAGACATGATCCTTACTAATATTATAAACGCGAAAGTTTGTACATGTATGTTTGTTACTCTTTCACGCAAAAACTACTGAATCGATTTTAATGAAATTTTACAATAATATAGCTTATACATCAGAATAACACATAGGCTATAATATATAAAGATATTGTGTGAATTGTCCAAAATATAACGATAAGTGTCAAGTAAGTAGAAAAAAAATCTGCCATCTGCAAGCTATTCTGGCGTGCGCTACAAAAACCGTTAGAATTACACTTAGTACTAATCCTGCGCAGACGAAGTCGCGGGCACCAGCTAGTACTTTATAACACCCAGACACAGAACAAACATCATCAAACAAATGTTTGTCCTGGGAAGGAATCGAAACCCCGACCCGCGCAGAAGGCAAACTGAGTGGTCAAACATCAGTAACTCTACGAACTTGCATTCAGTTTTTCAAATTTGGAACACTAAAAAACAAAAAAACAGTTCAGTCAGAATTCTTCATTCATTCAAACATTCAGTCAGTTACAAAACAATTTTATTTTATTATCTTAGTATTTTGCAGAAAGGGCGGTCGTCTCCTATTGACCTTTTCATTTGTATTGGGAATCGCTTAAGTAGGTAGATATAGGAAATTGTATCGAGAAATTATGTCGTACTTAGTATAAGACATTTATAAACTTGATTAAGCATGTCACTGGAGTTTCAATTAGACATATTTAGTATTAGCAACATTTACTTACTTGGAAAAGACGTTATTAATTTAATGGGATCATAAAAATACATTCTTTTGAATATCTTTTTGTTGTTCTTTATAGGTGCGGTTCTATCGTTCGACTCTTAAACTCATACCTTTACGAGAATCTTATTCACATGGTTTTTAGAATTGGCACAGTCGTCCTGCACATTTTAAACTATTAAGAAGGAATCACAGTGGTACAAATAAATATATGAAAAAAATGTATATGAACTTAAATGATATTTGCTTGTGTGTTTTGAGTTCTGTAAAATTGAATAAAATGATGTGATTAGGTGTAATGTTTTTTTATGATTTTGCATTCTAGTGCCTTTGACTGTGCGTATTCTAAAAGCGATGGGCGTAATATTCTGTAGTAACATTAAAATCAACATTAAAATATTCAATCAAAAACTAACCTGTTTTTTTCATCATCATCATCATCATCCTAATCATCTAATCCAATAAATTCAAAAACAAAAAAAAAACTTAAAAAAACTTAAAATATCTTTTTTTTACATCGTATTAATAATTTCTTAAAAATATATCTAAAAAAAGTTGGGTACCTACTTACAAATAAGATCTTCGTTCCACGTTCTCCGCTACATAGCGGCTGCTAAATGACGGCTGGACAGTGCCTTGACACACAAGTTCATTCATACACGGTAACAATAACATATACTCTAGTATATTATATAATAGCAGTAACTAGTAAGTATGTTTGTCTAATATGTATGTATTTAGTTTGTTTGCTTATTCATGAACACTAGTAAACACATTTGTATTGTGGCCAGCTGAGCCCTGCAAGTATGCAGGTACTTACTAAGGACTACTTACTTCTTTTTAACCGACTTCAAAAAAGGAGGAGGTTCTCAATTAGATATTTTTTTATTATGTTTGTTAGATACCTCATAAATCCGTCACTTGAACCGATAACAAAAAAAAAATTTTCATGGGAAAGGATATACTTCCCCATTAGTCTCATAGGAATTGGAACTGGAAAAAAATATGTCATCCAAGTAAACGAAATTTTGTATTTTGCATTCCTGTGGCTTTCCAGTGGTGTTTACGAATTATAAAGTAAAGTACTAAAAGGCGTTAAAACTTTTTTAACCGACTTCAAAAAAGGAGGATGTTCTCAATTCGATTGTTTTTGAAGAAACATGAGAAACGTTTATGTATATAAATACTTCACACGTGCAAAATCGGGGCAAGTTGCAAGTTAATTACCTACTTATAAGCTTCGATCACATAATACCTCTGTGATCGAAGCTTATAAGTGCTATGGTTCGCTCGTGTGTTTATTCCACACGCTTAAACGGCTGAATACATTTGGATAAAACTGGTATAGATATAGATTAACATATAAATTACTTTTGATCTACGTACTACGTAGGCAAAGCCAGGGGTAGCAACTAGTAAAACGAAGTATCTTCCCCGCAAAGGTAAAACGCCAGGAACATCTTCGAATCCGAAAAAAAGTCCAAAAAACAACGACTCCGCAAAAAATATTAAAGAGTGGTCAGAAAAAGAAAATATCTTTTAATAATTCAGCGCAGGGACTTTTTAATAGCGGAGCTAAAGGGTAAGAACCACAGAGGGATGATAACTCAACTATAGCCGAGAGTCCGGTATCTATTTGTGTAAGCGGAGATGTGCTGAACAAGTGTGTCAGTGACTGATATATAGTACTTCTTAACTTATTTTTGTAAATACATACATAATAATACACCCAGACCCGAGACAAAATGTATTTGTCTCGGGTCTGGGTGTATTATTATGTATGTATTTACAAAAATAAGTTAAGAAGTACTATATATCAGTACAAATACAAATACAAATACTATATACAAATACTATACATACTATACTATACATACTATATACAATACTACAATACAATACTATACATACTATATACAAATACATTTTGTCTCGGGTCAAACATTTTGATCCGCGGAATTGAACCCGCAACCCGTCTCAGCCGAACCTTAGCTTTGGTCACAGAGGTCGTCAATAATAATAGAGTAGTTCAAAATTCTTGTTATTATAAAGATAGTGTGGATGTTTGGGTGTTGGATTTTTGGAATATATTTGTGGCTTAATAAAGCAGTAATGACTAAAAAGTTGAACTAAATTAAGTATTAATGTAGGCAATTACCAGGGATAGCATATTAAGCAAAATTTTATGAATAGTACGGCGATTATGGAACTTTTGATACAATCAATATCTATTAATTTCGATTAACAATTGGCATTATTTAATGGATTGGTGTTACGTAAGTACGTTCAGTTTCTATTCATATGACAACATGTGTTACAATCAACATCAACCTTCCGTAATACCAATTCATCAGTAGTAACTGAAAGCTCTTAGTATCAATGCTTTGATAGTATCAGGTTAACATAATTACTCGGTGAATGGGGTGCGAAGTCTCAGGCAGAACCTTGTATTAAATAAATCCGAAATTTTAGGTTCATTCTCCAAAATTGATGGGTTTGAGATTAAACAATTTTCCGTCTACCTTCAAAATTGCCACCCTTCGTTAGATTGCTTATTGCTACTCTGTGGGGAAGGAGACGCCACTTTGCCCCTCAAAGCGACTTCAACTTAAGATAATTCGTGGCACAACTCGTTTCAGGTACTATGCCAAAGGTATTGGATGGGATTATATTTTTCATTAAAAAAAGTAGAGACAGTACCTACCTACGACAGTTAATAATTACGTTTGAAAAACTAAAAAGAAAACCGACATCATTGGATACAATTTTAGAGCATAAAATTATTTACTTTGTAAATTTTTAGTGGAAAGTAAAAAAATTTTTTAGTGTATTTTGTTTATAATGGGTAGACCAACTAAACGCACTGCACTGCAGGTAACGAAAATATCATCGATGTATAAAATTTTTAGATTTTAGTTGACTTTTTAAAAACCGCTCGACCGATTTCGATAAAACTTAAATGGACCACCTGGAAGGTATACTATTTAAAAAAAAAAATTTTTTAGAATTCGGTTCAGGCGTCTTTGAGTAATCGGTGAACATACATAAAAAAAAAGATTCCGACGAATTGAGAACCTCCTCCTTTTTGATGAAGTCGTTAAAAAAGAACGATGAGGTGACATTTATGTCAGTGACATAAGGTTTCAAATGCAACGTAGCCTATCATATTGAACACATTCTATTTACTTATAGAATCGAGTCTTAAATAATAAAATCATCCGTTTGTAGAATCATTTAGTTTTCTCAAAATGGGCGTCAAGTGTCAAAAATTACATTAAGTACATTACCATTATGCAATTACGTAATTTACATTAGCGTAGTGTTTGACAGTCAAAGCCCATCATATCAGCCTTTATTAAGTCCACAGCTGAACATAGGCCTCCCCAATAGATTTCAAGGATGAACGATTTTGAGCTCTATCCACCGACTTCCCGCGATCTTTACAATGTCGTCAGTCCATCGGGTTCGTCCTACGCTTCGTTTTCCTGTCCTCAGTCAAAGCCCATTTTGATTAAAAAAATGTACTTTACAGTCATTAACTATTCTAATTTGGAATATCAATCGGTTTGACAGTTTAAACGCATATCATAGGCAAACAAATTTCTATGAGACCAATCAGAAATTATATACTCTCACAAAAAATTCTATTTTATATTTTATCAGTTCATAAATGCCGAAGCATATGAGGTACCAAACATATATAAAAAACTGAATTGAGAATCTCCTTCTTTTTTGGAAGTCGGTTAAAAATGACTTCTTTGTTACGGGTTCAAACAGCTAAACGTATATTGAAGAAATTTGGTAAGCAGATAAATTGTATCACAGGGAATGATACAGGCTACTTTTAAGCAAATACTACACATACAAAGCCGGGGGCAGAAGCGAGTAATTCATAGCTGCGTTATATAATCGACGTCTGTGACGCAGTGGGCCAAAGCCCGGCTGAGACGCAAAAGGTTGCGGGTTCGATTCCCGCCGCGAGACAAATGTTTGTATGATCTGCAAGTATTTGTCTCGGGTCTGGGTGTTTCTATGTATAATATGTATGTATTTACGAAAAAAAAGTATATCAGTAGTATATCAGTCATGTGATACCCATAACACAAGCTCTGCTTACTTTGGGGCTCAATGATGTTGTGTGGTCCGGAATAAGTATTATTATTATAATTTAATGGCCGTATTATTGCTGAAATCAAAGTAATTACCAATATATATCTTTTAAATAGGAAAATCCGTCAAGGATCAATCTGGGCGAGGTTAAGGACGACATCACAATAGAACGCGGAAGTCACACGATCCCAGATTCTATTGTAACACGCTGACTGAGGCCAAATTTTCCTATTGTGTCATTAATCTTTTCTTATCGTGTCACCAGTTTCTAACTAGTGTGGTGAAAGTATACAAGTGCTCTCGACCTTGCCGACAGGACCTGCAGGAAAGTCGGTTCGGTTGCAGCATAATGGCTGGCACCGAGCCGGGCTTGTTTCAAGCTTTCTTTCTCTATTACTAGCTCTGTTTGTCATTAGTTATTTAGGACCATTGTGGTGAAAGGTTTAAAGTGCGCCTCAGTCTCCTTGTACTGCACTGAACTGCTTAGTCAAGTCAAAGGACACTTTATTCAATACACTCACAAGGATTAGTCCATTGAAAAGTTACATTTGGGTATGCATTTGTCAGAGGACGCAATTTTATTTTTTTAATGTGTAGGGGGGGTCAGTAGAAGCTTAAGTTCAAGTTTGTGGGGTCGGCACCCTTGTCCCCCGGCCGCCATCTTGGAAAAGGGGGTGCAAAGGGTTTTCGCGCTGTATCTCGTAAACTAGTTACCTTACAGAAAATTTAATCAAACATAAAATGTAGCAAATTAAATTTCCTACAATTTTATTTCTATTACTTTTTATCGTCAAGTGACCAACAAAAAAGTTATAAACAAAAATAAATGAAAATTTTGTTTGTTTGTTCTAGGTTTTACAGCGCTCCAAACTTAAACGGATTCTCGAATGCTCATAGGGATGCAATAAAAACTAAAAATTAGGCTTACTTTTCTATCTATATTTTTTTTATTCATACAATTTATTATGATCTTAACATTCCTATGCTATTATTGAACTATGTTTGACCCTTTTACCCACCACCTATGAGGTATAACATGGGCAAAGTCAAATTTATAAAAATTTTGCAGAAGCATCCAGAGTTAGCAAGTGGAACTAAATTATTTATGAGTGAGAAAGTCGAGTCATCGTTACTCAGTGTTGTTGGCGAACGTTTTTTCGTCTTTTTATATGGCGGAAATAAAGACGATACTCTAGACACTCTGCGATACAAACGATTTGCTAAGACAGTGACAAAAAATGCATTAAAAAATGCATTAAATTTTTATAAATTTGACTTTGCCCATGTTATACCTCATAGGTGGTGGGTAAAAGGGTCAAACATAGTTCAATAATAGCATAGGAATGTTAAGATCATAATAAATTGTATGAATAAAAAAAATATAGATAGAAAAGTAAGCCTAATTTTTAGTTTTTATTGCATCCCTATGAGCATTCGAGAATCCGTTTAAGTTTGGAGCGCTGTAAAACCTAGAACAAACAAACAAAATTTTCATTTATTTTTGTTTATAACTTTTTTGTTGGTCACTTGACGATAAAAAGTAATAGAAATAAAATTGTAGGAAATTTAATTTGCTACATTTTATGTTTGATTAAATTTTCTGTAAGGTAACTAGTTTACGAGATACAGCGCGAAAACCCTTTGCACCCCCTTTTCCAAGATGGCGGCCGGGGGACAAGGGTGCCGACCCCACAAACTTGAACTTAAGCTTCTACTGACCCCCCCTACACATTAAAAAAATAAAATTGCGTCCTCTGACAAATGCACACTAAGGCCTAAAAAATGTAACATTTTAATGGACTAGATCGCTTTGAAACGTCTTACATACTAGGTGACATTAGGTGCCAATTCCTCCTTAATTCCTCTGAGGGCAGTGGGACTCGGAAGGTTGCTTCGATTCCCGCCGCAGGACAAATGATTTGATCTGCAAAAATTTGTCTCCAGTCTCTGACAAACGAAGACGAAAATATATATCTCTACTAATATTATAAATGCGAAAGTTACTCTGTCTGTCTGCCTGTTACGTTTTCACGCCTAAACCGCTGGACCGATTTTGATGAATTTTGGTATAGAGATATATAGAACTTTGGAGAAGGACATGGGCTACTTTTTATGTAGGTACCACGCGTGCGAAGCCGCGGACAGCAGCTAGTAACGCTATAATAACAATAATAATGCTGGACATTTCACACAGCATCATCTGGCCCCAAAGTCAGCAGAGCTTGTCTTATAGATACCACATGACTGATATACTAATCAACTTTTTGAAAATACACACATATTAAATATAGAAACACCCAGGCCCCAGACAAATACTTGCAGATCATACAAACATTTGTCCCGCGGCGGGTATCGAACCCGCAACGTTCTGCGTCTGCCAGTACTTGGCCCACTGCGCCACAGAGGTCGTTGACAATAATATCGCGCGATGAATCGATCTATGACAGTAAGTATACATGGTCTTGTGTAAGTTCTTCTGATACGCCTTCTGCCGTGTTCGACCTAAGCCTCCTAGGCTAAGATGTGCACGCTTAGCGTGAACTTACGCTTCTGTTTATCAATGTCTTCTTCAAATTGTGTAATTAGTATTTCAAACGAGTGCAGTGAATTAAAGTGTACTTCAAAGACTTCTTTTGTGCACTTTGCACATGTCTTCGAACAATTTTGGTTCCACGAAATGCTGGTTTTTTCACTGTTCGAGAGTACTGGTACTCACATATATTTTCGAACCTAAAAATCTATTGGTCGGATTAACACATAATCACTAAACCTCTGTGGCGCAGTGGACGACTGAGATGCAGATGGTTGCGGGTTCGATTCCCGCCACGGGGAAAATGATTGTATGTTCTGCAAGTATTTGTCTCGGGTCTGGGTGTTTCTATGTATAATATGTATGTACTTAAAAAAAGTATATAAGTAGTATATCAGTCATGTGGTACCCATAACACAAGCTCTGCTTTCATTGGAGCCAGATGATGCTGTGTGAAATGTCCGTCATTATTTATTTATTATTTACTAGCTGTCTCGTTCGCGACTTCGTTCGCACGTTTAAAAATAAATATCTATTTGTAAATCATAATCATTCTCGAATCGACTAGAACACCCATAAAAAAATGTCATCAAAATCAGTCCAGCCGTTTAGGAAGAGTTTAAACAAACACACGCATATAATAGTTATATATAAGTAGAGATATATTTTGTGAAATTTTCCATCAATATTTTTACATACATAAAAATCGTCTATGTTTCCTGACGGGGAAGGTAGAACCTTCAAACATCCACTTACATACGCAACGATCCCGACATAGGTCTTCAGCTTCATTCCCTCTCATGACATTCCTCATTCCTCGGTTTAGGGCACCCTTGACCTGGCCATTCACGAACACATCCACAATTTCGTCTAAGTAAGTACGACGAGTTATTTCCCTTCAAGCTTCTCCATTCTCGCCTCTGACCATATTCCGTCAATCTTATTTTATTTTGTCAGAAGATGTTGTCGTTATTATTATTTTTTTAATTTCGGACATTTCACACAACTTCACCTGTCCCCGAAGTAAGCAGAGCTTGTATTATGGGTACCACATGACTGATATACTATCGTAAATACATATTATATATAGAAACACCCAGACCAGAAACAAATACTTGCAGATCATACAAACATTTGTCCCGCGGCGATTTCATTCATCTTTAATTTTCTGCATGTTCAGCAATATTATTGAATGATCTGAATCTTGTCCCTATTAGAACTGTGTTGAATTCGTTTTAAGCTTTAATTGGTTTATTGACAATGCGTCATAATGTATAAGTTGATGTCGTACACGATTCTAAAATAGTATCAACACCTTAATCTGTAAACTTAACGTTAATAAGAGGCAAATAGCAGCTGAACAACGAGAAAACACCAGACAAATTCAAAACAATGGCGGCATTGATCATATCACCCATAATAATTATACAGCGGTTCCGCATAATAAGGCAAAAAAGTTGAGAGCACGAAAAATTGATAAGGGGTGGCAGTGATAAGGTGGCTCTATTGATCGGGGGTGCGCCCACCCCCTGAGTATAAGTATAAAAAGCGTAACAAATTTTCGTCTTAAGAAAAGGAAAAGAAAAAATGTATACATCCACCCCCTTGCCACCCTTACCCCTACCCCTGGGGGTGCATTTTTCTCGCGATCATGCCCTCTCTTTCTGGACGTAAGATGTTACAAAGGAGTCTTTGTTCGTGGTCTGAGTTAATTAGATTTCGGATGAGTTTTTTCGGTTTTCATATTTTTGTCTGGGAAATTCGAGGTGTCATTGTTTGTAAAGGATTTAAAATATTGACGCTGTGCCCAAAAACTGTGCCCACAACAAACTTTAAGATGGAATAGCGATTTTATTAAAGATTTTTTTGATAATATGGTTTTTTAGCCACTTCTGAGCGTCAAATCGATCGATGCTTCCAATTTTAAACAAGGTAGAGTTATGCAAATTTTGGCAGATCTAGGTGTTAAATTAAACAGAAATAATTAAGGAAATGCCTTAAAGGAAAGTCAACGTTATTACGTTATTTTATGTTTTATAGTTTACTTTACGTTTTAAAAACTAAAGAGAAAACCGACTTCATTGGATACAATTTAAGACCATAAAATCATTTATCTTGAAATTTTTAGTGGAAAGTAGATGTTTTAGAATTTTGTTCATAAACAAAATATATGTGTAATATGGGTAGACTAACTAAATGCACTGCTCTGCACTGCACACAACGAAAATATCATCGATGTATACAATTTTTAGATTATTGTTGACATTTTATAATACCGATCGACCGATTTATATAAAATTTAAATGGTGCTTCCATTTAAATTTAAAGTATGCCCTTTAAATTTTACATTCTTTCAAGTAAAGTATGTATTCCTGGGAAGTATACCAGACACAAAAAAATAATTTTTGAAATCGGTTCAGGCATGAGTAATCGGTGAAAATACATAAAAATTCCGACGAATTGAGAATCGTCTTTTTTTTTAAAGTCGGTTAAAAATGGGCTTTAACTGTCAAAAATTACGATAATTACCATAACCTAAGTTCATTACCCTTACCTCTACATTTTACCTTACTTATCTATCTACATGTACGGGTAAATAACCTAATGTCATCTTAGAAAGTCAAACAGTGTTGTCAAACCGTGACTCATCGCAATTGGAACTTGGCGTCAATGACTGAACCAAACTTGTCCCATTATAAGGATCAAAATAGATTCTCCGTTTGTCATTTCATGAAGTAATCTAGCTCTGTTTTTTTTTATTTCTTACATTATTGCATGTTTTATTCAGTAATCTTAGCGGAATTTTAATGAATAAGTTGTGACTACATGGAACACGTATAATCAATTGAATTATATGTGTATTATGGTGCAATGTGATTTAAACGACGAGGAATCCCAAGAAAATTTTAGACGCCATTCCGCGATGACGTTTAGAATTGACAATTGACCATCGAGTAAGACTTCAGCAATAAAAATATTAATAAATAATGCCGGACATTTCACACACCATCATCTATCTGGCCCCAAAGTAAGCAGAGCTTGTGCTATGGTTACCACGTGACTGATATTCTAATTATATACGTTTTTAAATACATACATATTATACACATAGAAACACACAGACCCGAAACAAATACTTGCAGATCATACGATTATTTGTCGTCAAACATCCCTAATATATTCATATTATAAATGCGAATGTAACTCTGTTTATCTGTCACGTTTTCACGTCTAAACCGCTGAGCCGATTTTGATAAATTTTAGTATAAAGATACATGAGACCTTGGAGAAGGACATAGGCTACTTTTTAGGTAGGTACCACGCGTGCGAAGCCGCGGGCAGCAGTTAGTTGATTATAAAGAAATATAAACACTTGACACTGGCAAAATTGACATTATTATGTCACGTGCCATTGACAAAGAAGAAGAAGGATCAAAATAAGTCTTTATTCATTTAAGGGATTCATACTAACCTAAATAAAGGACAAACAGAAATCAGAACTATGTCCCACTGCCTTTGTTTCGTGGCTCAACAAGTAGCGATTATGCCTATAGGCTTGCGACGCATCTAAACCTTATTCTATACATCATAAGGTCTATATTACTTTGATAAGTCTAGGACATATTGTTGACAAAAGTAGGCCTTGGTAGAAATAATCTTTTGAACTCTATTTCGGGGTGGGAAGATCTAATTAAGAAGTGACGTATCGGACATAATTGGTAGGCTTTAGAGTTTATTAAAATACTAGCTGCTGCCCGCGGCTTTACACGCGTGGTACCTACATAAAAAGTAGCCTTTGTCCTTCTTCAAAGTACCATCTATCTCTATACCGAAATTCATCAAAATCGGTTCAGCGAGAAAACATAACAACAAGACAGACAGAGTTATTTCACATTTATAATATTAGTATAGATGCGATAGAAACTCTGTCTGTATGTCTGTCGGTTACGTTCTCACGTAACCTTGGAGAAGGACATAGGCTACTTTTTGTGTAGGTACCACGCGTGCAAAGCCGCGGGCAGCAGCTTGTTGAGTATAAGTGTGATTGCCAAAAGGGCGTCCAGCTCAGTATGTGTTGGTTGGAAACAAGTATGTAATGCTTATTACTCTCAATGCTGATTTATAGCTTACTAGCTGGTGCCAGCGACTTCGTCTGCGCAGGATTAGTACTTCGTATAATACTAACGTTTTATGCAGCGCACGCCAGAATAGCTCGCAGATGGCAGATTTTTTTCCTACTTACTTGACACTTATCGTTATATTTTGGACAATTCACACAATATCTTTATAAATTATAGCCTATGTGCTATTCTGATGTATAAGCTATATTATTGTAAAGTTTCATTAAAATACATTCAGTAGTTTTTGCGTGAAAGAGTAACAAACATACATGCAAACTTTTTATAATAGCATTTATAATAATAATTTATAGTAGGAAGTAAGATAAGTATGTAGGGACTATAAACTCCTTCTAAACCATTTAACAAGTTGAAATAAATTAAAACATTACAAAGGAAGCGGGAACCTCCAATATCCTGCATCTCCATCTCAGTCCGAGTCTAAAATATTCACAGCAAAACCACAAAATTCAATTTGTACAACTACCTACGTTCTTGTAGAAATACAAAATGAAGGGGAAATGTGAAAAAACTGGGGTGTTTTGTAGAGGAATTAAACTCAGGGGGTGAACCACCCCCACCCCAGGGGGAAGACGCTGGATGATTAATTATTAGTTTGTGTGTGTTCCAAAGATAGTGTTCTATTGCTTAGGGGGTTGATAGATACCTATGTATAGTGGTACTTAGGGTGCATGCTTTATTAATTACATGGAGCTCATATATATCCGAGAATAAATTGAAATAGAAGTATTGGGACTTCTATTTCAATTGCAGCCAAAGCTGTTTTAATGAAGCATCATTATGGCATCACCTGATGGCATTGGCATTTTAATGCAAGATACTCAAGGATCATGGTGTCAAATTAACTGATTCAAAAACCTTATTATAATAACCTCGATAATAAAAAATCTAACAAAACCCTCTAGAAATTAAGACAATCCCAAATATATCCTACCAGCTAAGGTATTTTCTGTATTATATTGTAAATAAATTTTGCTATATCTGTTCCCCGCGGCTTAAAACGACCTCTGTGGTACAGACGCAGAAGGTTGCGGGTTCGATTCCCGCGGGATAATTGTTTTTATGATTTGAAGTATTTGTTTCGTGTCTGTTTTTCTATGTATGGATTTGTATTTACACAAAAAAAGTATATAAGTAGTATATCAGTCATGTGGTACCCATAACACAAGCTCTGCTCACTTTGGGGTTAGGTGAAGTGTGAAATAGCCGGCATTATTATTAATTTCTTTATTAGTTTATTAAAACCTAGGTTTATTTAATACTAGCTGCTGTCCGTGGCTTCCCACGCAAGGTTCCTACATAAAAAGTAGCCAATGTCCTTCTCGAAGGTCCCATCTATCTCTATACCAAAATTCATCAAAATCGGTTCAGCGGTTTAGGCGCGAAAACGTAACAAACAGACAGAGTTACTTTCGCATTAATAATAATATATAGTATAGATTTCAGGTCACTAACTATTATACTAAGTTTCATCCAAATTTGTCCAGCCGTTTTGTCATAATTGACCCACAAACAAACACATAAACATTAAAATTTTCACATATGCCTATAATATTAGTACCCTAGTTGAACTGTAGCATTGAGTTTCACTATTATGTCGTTAGAGATCTACCTATATTACATCATTTTTATTTCATCACAACTGAATATAAGCTTTAAACCGTTAGTTATAGAGCTGAAACTTCCATTAACGTTTTTGGCAATATCATATGCATGATATGAGAGACTGACCTTTAGTCGAGATTTTAAAATAGGATGGTGAGATTCAAGGTGATTGTGAATTGTTCGTGGACTAAGCAATGCTAGTGGGGTCATTTAGATGGTCTTTGTTATTGGGTCACCTACTTTGGTACCTATAATTTTTACGTCATAAAAAAAAATAGAAAAATATAAGAAAAAAAAGAAAAGAAATATAAATAAAAAAAAAAACTTATACTATAAGTATAAGTTTTTTTTAAAAAGCAAAATATAAAAATTTTGTTTTATCAAAGTGGGTGACATATTTTTTTAGTTTTATGATTTAAAAACTTAACTACGGAGCCGATTTTTATGAAATTTCTATGGGACCCATTGGGAAGTATATCCTTTCACATGTTTTTTTCAAATCGATTCATAAATGAGGGATTATGAGGTAACAAACATTAAAAAAATACAGTCGATTGAGAACCTCTTTTTTGAAGTCGGTTAAGAAATAATATATATATACCTAACCGAGACATACTTACATAGATCTAGGTAAATATTCTTCTTCTAATCGTGTCACAGTTTAATTCTAACCGGTGTGGTGAAAGGATGAAAAGGTTTGTAAAACTCATAATTTTTCAAACAGAAATATTGATTAGATAAATATTAGATTCGAACCTACGATCTTAGGTTCGGAAGGTACCAGTACAACTAAACCGTGGCAAGGTAAATTTCAAGATACGGAACCCAAAATCCCGCAGCTGTCAATTCCACAATAGGTTTAAAAACAAAAACAAAAACCCCGTCTCACCCCATCTGGACTCAATTGTCCCGCAAAAACAACGGAACCTTTCAAAAACGGGAAGAAAAGCTCAAAAAACGGGAAGAAAGCTTCAAATGAGCCATCACGATAACAATGGCGAGAAAAACAATGAAATTGGACATAATGAGTGTCTTGCAAGGTGGGTTTAGCCTGAGGCCGAATAGCGAGCCTTGCGTCATTCCCAATTAATCCGCTGAAAATTTAACTTTAGGTCGCTGAGTTTAAGACGCAGTATTGCTTTGAACTTGCTATAGAGATTTTGACGGCACATCTGAAATTGAGGCTACGTTTTTTGACAAGCCTTTCTATATTCTACTTATGTGGTTAGATGTTTTTTTTTAATTCTGCCAGCATATATGCATACAGCCCACCTGATGGTTCGTATTACCCATAACATCCCTAGACATAACCTCTTTTCGTTATAGCTGCGTTAATTTACTTACTGATAGATACATTAATATGGTTATAATTATAATAACGTTTTAAAAACTAAAAAGAAAACCGACTTCATTGAATATATTTTTTTAATAGAAAGTAGATGTATTTTATTTATACATAATATGGGTAGCCCAACTAAACGCAATGCCCCAATGAGACAGCGAGGTTTCGCATTAATCGAATAACATCAATCTTTCGATTTTTGCTGATATTTTAATTGACCGATTTCGATAAAATTTCAATAGAACCGGAAAACAAAAAAATAATTTTCCAAATCGGTTCAGGCGTCTTTTAATAAAAAAAGATTCCGGCGGATTGAGAACCTCCTCCTTTTTTGAAGTCGGTAAAAAAATACATGCTGTCAACCGTGTGACGATGCATTAAGTGAGAAGTGGACTACATGGTTACATTAAATCTATTCAGATGTATCATCTCTTGTAAGTACAAAACGTAGTGCTACCGGGTACCCGGAAACCGTTGCGTATGCGACGAGCCTTAGGGCTATTATTTCTGTAAACCGGGGCCCTTTGGGTCAAGCGGAAATAAAGTTTTAAATTGAAATTGTGGAAAAGACAAAATGTAGAGACGGAGATGAATACGCGGCGCACACTGAGATTGCCTCATTTATTACTGTAGAGAAATATATTTTTATATTTCTTCACTTAGACTTCAACAATACGAGTCAACGTTTAAATTTAAAGCAATTTGAGGCGTAGGTTCGATTTCCGTGTCGGAACAAATATGTTCTCAAGCTCAAGAACTTAATACTTCACATATTATCCCTACTAATATTATAAATGCGTAAGTAACTTTGTCTGTCTATTTGTTACGTTTTCACGTCTAAAACTCTGAACCGATACTGATGAATTTTGGTTTAGAGATAGATGGGACCTTGGAGAAGGACATAGTCTACTTTTAATGTAGGTACTAAGCGCGCGAAGCCGCGGGCAGCAGCTTGTATTTTTATATAATCTTAATATCAAATTCGATCCAGTGTGGTGAAAGGATTAAAGGGCGCCTCATGGCTCCTTTCATGCTCTTGACACACGTCTTCAATCTTATTAGGTTTAACAATATGCCGATGTTTTCCTACACCATTTGTAAGTACTGGTTAGCGCACATAACTACATTTCTGTGACGACCTCTGTGGCGCAGTGGGCTAAGGTCCGGCTGAGACGCAGAAGGTTGCGGGTTCGGTTCAAATATTTGTATGATCTGCAAGTATTTGTCTCGGGTCTGGGTGTTTCTATGTATAATATGTATGTATTTAGAAAGTACATAAGTGGTATATCAGTTACGTGGTACCCATAAACACAAGCTCTGCTTACTTTGGGGCCAGATGATGCTGTGTGAAATGTCCGGTATTGTTATTATTAATTTGATCAGTCATATCCATTACACGACTGCATTCGAGCCAACGTCCTTTGGAACCGGAAGGCAGGGCAACAAGTTTTTCTAAATAAAATATTAGATATACCTACTTATATATTAAGAACACGGTTTATCTTATCAGCAATTCGCAGTATCCATGTCAATAGAAAGTGTGCAATGTGCAGTGACCTTTATATCTGTCGACTTGAGATGAGAATTATCTTCTGAGAATTTCACGTTCTCATAATAAAGTATAATAAACCACTTCTGTTAATAACTTGTCAAGAACTATTCTATAATAATAAGTAGCAATATTATATAACTAACGGTCTTTCCTACGGGTCCCGTTGGCAAGGTCGAGAGGTTAGTGTGGGTACCTGGGAAGACCTGCGCTGTCAAACAGAATCCCAGGCAGAGTGACGTCAGTGGAGAGGAAACTTCACCCACCTCAGCTTGCTGGAGTGGATCCATGAACGAAAGTTTTCAATTACAAATAACTGCTCTGTAACTTTACTGACGCCACAAAGGCCAATGATGATGATATATAACTACTTACATGAAATATATTTACAGAAATAATTACACAAATGTACAGAATAATATACATAATATAAAATATATGTGAAACAGTGGAGCTATCTATGGACCGCTTTAAATTATTTATAGATAGCTCAACTGATCTAGATCACTGCCAGAAGGCAGCGTTCTTAAGACAATGCTAATACGCTGGGTCAGATCGAAGCCAGCTTCACGCGATGTTCCGACCAGACGCATTCTACCATATTCTACCTAGGTATTTAATACTGAATTTATTTACAGAAATGTACAGAATAATATGAGCTATCTAAGGACTGCTTAAAACGATCTATAGATAGCTCAACTGATCCAGATCACTGCCAGAGGGCAGTGTTCTTAAAACAATGGCAGCGTTGCCACGTTGAATGGCAATGCTAATACGCTGGGCCAGATAGGAGCCAGCTCTTGGGTCTCGCAATGTTTTTACCATACGCATTCTATCATATTCTACCTACCTACCTAAATATAGGTAGGTACGATTTATGACTTTGAGCATTAACATGCTGACACGTCTAATTATCAGAAAATTATACTCAAATCTCGATTAAAACTCGAGTAATATCTATTGTTCTAGAATAAGAGCCTTATAGTGACTTAAAAATAATAAAATTTAAAGCCAAGGCCATTGACCTATACTGATAACATTATCAACGCGTACCGAAAAATTCTTATCCCGGTTATCCCAAGTTCCTCCGAGAACGGGGGTGGTGGATGGGGGTTAGGAGGGGGGATCTCCCACGCGCCTGTGTGAAAGAATGCTGGGGAATCAATACAGCGGTGCACATTAAATTGGTTGGGGGGTGCTCCCACCCCCACCCTTTTTTTGGTGATTTTCCGCTGGGGTTAAATATGTTATTAGATATTTTTTGCGATGTTGCAGACGGTTTTCATTATGAATATTATAATGGAGATTCAAAATTTAATAAATTATAATTATATTAGATAAGTACCTATATGAAATAAGTAAATATTTCTTATAAAATAATGGAACCTACATAAAAGAGGAAAAAAAAACTATATACTTAGGTAGGTACTTACATATCTATCTAAGTAACGTAGATATCGTTATAACGCTAGTATTTTGGTAACGCTGCCCTCTAGCAGTGATCTGGATCAATTGAGCTATCTATAGATCATTTTGATAAACACGGGCTCATAAATTACTCACGTATTATTTAGTCAATGGAGGCACCGACACTGTTTCGATTCATCTAGAGAATCTTCATCAGGGTGAGTTTGATCCGCGCTCCGTGAGTTGCCGCGAGCTTTCACGGTTCGCACATGATCAAACTCACCCTGATGAAGATTCTCTAGATGAAGCAAAACAGTGTCGGTGCCTCCACCGACTAAATAATACGTGAGTAAAGCCCGTGTTTCTCAAAATGATCTATAGATCGTTTTAAACGGTCCTTAGATAGTTTAACTGTTTAACGTGTATTTTATATTATTGTATATTATTCTGTACATTTCTGTACAATTTTCTGTAAATAAATGTTTTTATTTAACTCTATTGAATTTTGCCGTTGTAATGTAGGTTTATATTTTTCTTATATGTAGGTATTAAATCGTTTTCTTTCAAGAAATAATTTCTAAATCACCAGGAAAACCCACGGACTGAAAGATTAGAAAAAAAACGTTTAATAATGACTCATTATTAAACTTTTTTTCTAAAAAGTGGTCGCTCAATTCACATGCTCATTATTAATGAGCATGTGAATTGAGCGACCACTTTTTTAACACGTTGACTTTCTGATAAAATTATTAAGAGTAAAAAATATAGGTATATATATAACAAAGTTTTTTCTTCACGTATTAATATATATATGACAAATTAATTAGTTTAGAAACATAATATTTTAGGTAATCGCGATAGCTATAAAAAGACATTGTTAACAACAGGTTAGACTAGACTAAATATCCCTCAGTAAAAACCTGTAATTGGCTCTCTGTTTCTTTTTTAGTATTATGTTGTTGTAGCTGTTGGTTTTCCAAATATAAATAAATAGATACACTAGACCAGACCTCATAATCCGTACTGATATGCCTCAAATTCTTAAATATCTCTGTCCCTACGAAACCGCGCACCCGAAAACCTTTTCAAGGCCAACGAAATCTGGTTCACTGGGTTAGGCTCAACATAAATCGATGATTGGGGTAGGTCTTGTACGAGGTCACGCATAAAGTGGGTCTTGTACTGGGGTAGACGAACCCTTGTAATAGCCGAGACATTGCGTTATAAATTATAATATTCGCTTATATTTAGGTTATGAAATCTTATAAAAATCACGCTTTTTTTGTGAAAATTGTTAGCAGTTTGATAAAATTGGCATGAAGCACCCCACGCTTTTCTACAATGAAAGATTTTTTTTTGTTAATCACACTATTCTTAATTCAAATTTTATGAAAATAATTTTTGAACTTTTTTGTTTGTTTTTCTATTAAAGGGTGGTTTTTTTTTTAACTATTATTTATTATTACACGGGCTAGAAAGAGGAGGTAATTAATTAATATACTAATAATGCTGGACATTTCACACCACATCATCTGGCCTCAAAGTAAGCAGAGCTTGTGTTATGGGTACCACATGGCTGATATAATACCTATATACTTTTTTTTTGTAAATGTATACATATTATAATATTGGTGGATAATGCACAAATCTAAACTAAGCATAGCTTGTATTATGGCCAGATGTCTGATAGAATAGCATTTTCAAATGTATACCTATAATATTTGTTAACACCCGGTCCCAGTACAGAACAGACTATGTTCAACACGATGGATATTCTAAAAGGGAATCGAATTCTCAACCTACAGCGTGGAAAGTACAGCTGAACTGAACTGACAAGCCAGTGATATGTCATTCTTGAAGAACTTGTAAGTGTATTTAATTGGGTATAACTTAAGCTGTTGCCAATTTAATTGTATTTAAATTTCTTAATAAAAAAAATCAATCAATCAAAAAAAAAATCAAAATCTTTTTTTTTTTAGTAATTTTCCGCTAAATAGTAGATCTGTCGCCAAATTGTTATCGCCAAACAATTACATAATAAATTACATATAATCGGGACATAATTATTACGTAAGTATCAAATAAATATTTTTGTATTTATTATAATAGGTTTGTACTGATAACTATTACTATCAAATTAATTGCTAACGATCATTAAAATATGAAAATATTATTTTCATTTTTGAAACGAAATTTCATTCATGAATGAACTACGATTTTATTGATAATTCATCTCATATTTTATATTAATATTTGGTAATTCATATCTGGCGACACTTTTTATTTATCTGACAATTAAAATATTTCGTGGCGATAGATATTAATGAGATTATTGAAGTTGATGACATATATAAACTTTTCTAACATAATATATAATTCCCTGTGCAATTATTGTTTAATCAGATACAAAAGACAGACGACGCAACAGGTTCACTAGAACATAGTAATATCTACAAACTTCGCCGTAAGTGTTGCAAGTAATTAAAAACTAAATAAAAGCTGTTCTTTTATATTCACTGTTATATTTATTTAACCGCCATGTTTAGTTGTCGATTTAGATGCCCGAATAATGCAATTTTTTTAAATACTCGGTTCGATTCCCATCGCGGACAAATGTTTGTATGATCTGCGAGTATTTGTCTCGGGTCTGGGTGTTTTTATGTATAATATGTATGTATTTACAAAAAAAAAGTATATAAGCAGTATATCAGTCATGTGATACCCATAACACAAGCTCTGCTTACATTGGGGCCAGATGATGCTGTGTGAAATTTCCGACATTATTTATTTAATATTTATTTTACAATTAGTTAATAACTAGTCTAAATTATACCGTAATAAACCATTTGTATATTTTTTGATTAACAGAACATTGTTTTAAAATTTGTAATCACAACAAAAGTACAAATTAACGGTTTTCGGATTTTTCGCTTTACTTGTGCTATGAGACCTTGCTTCTTGCCAAATTTCATGATTCTAGGTCAAAGGGAAGTACCCTATAGATTTAGATTTTCTGGCAATTTCATAAATATGTATTTTAAGATTGCGATTAACTTAGAAGCTTGATTTTTCTACAGCTTCAAGAGACTGCAAACCTTTGTTCATGATATTAATTTCAGCTTGAAACCTCAACGCACTCCTAAGAAAAAGAATCTTGATATACAGACAGACAGACAGACAACGAAGTAAACCCTAGCAAATTATGAAAGAGGTAAGTTACTTTATATAATGAAATTGTTAAGCTTATAGAGCACTTACAAGATTAATCAACCTACATTAAATGTTTTTTTGTTTTACACAAATATTAGTTATCCCTCTATTGCTTTAGATGGATTTACCTTTGGAATTCAAAAGCTATCAACAACAATAAACGAACAGCGAGCCAATCAACATAAAACAACGCTAAAAACTTAATCCATTTAGCTTCAAAGCTGCAAACAAACCAAATAGTACATCCAACGATTCGAAATTCAAAAACTTGGTGGCAAAGCCCACGTGCGTCCAATAAACTTGCATCAAGTTGAATTCACAGAGTAGTTGCTGCGCAGAGAGCAGACTTCATTCATTTTTTGTAACATAAAAGCTACCGTAACAATGTATCTATCAAACACTCCTAACTTATCTAGTTTTGGTAAAGGTTCAGGGTAAAATAAGGGTCTATCTTATTACACACTAGCTAATGTATTGTTTAAATCTGTTGCTTTCTATGTTCGTTGACATTAGAATGACAAGCACAGAGCATACTTAGCGCAATTCTAGCTTATTATGTTATTATGTGATTACTGGATATGGATAGAGAGTAAGGCTAAGATTCGGACTTGTTTGACTTGTGACAGCCATTAAGTTGTTTGCTATTTAACATTTATATTGATAGCAAGCTCGAAGGGACTAAAACCGAAACTCCATTGAAGTGGGATCATTTTCGTTTTTTGGTTAGTACGCGGTCTCTGAACCATACAAGTGTACGGTACTCTGTGCCAAAACTAGCCAGCCAGCGATCAACAAAAACAAAAGCGGTCTGCACTGCAACAGGTTTCGCAGCTCACAATAAATACACGAACTACAACAAAATTCCACGACATGTTTCAACGATACTGGTCGAAAAAGGCTGAAATTCGTTGGTGCATATTCTAAATAAGAACTCTTTAGTTTTCATATTTTGAAATGCGTTCCATATTACTATCGACGATCGATGCGTCAGGTGTTTTGCCACAATGACCTTGTTTTCACAAAATATTCAAATTGAATCCAATATGATTCTAAATTTAATAATTTTAAACTTTCCAGGTCCGAATTTACTTATCATTTTGCTTCACAAAAATGATATTAAGACCGTTAAGTGAACATCTTTGCACAAGTGTCACGTGACATCCAAGTCAGGTTATTTTAATGTCCTCTATGAACCGTTCGACAATGAGAAGCGGTTTGAACGCGAGCGAACTTCCCGCCTATTGAATTTTCGCCTACAAAGGAAAGTTTCCAGGAAACGTTCCGGGTTACCGGCTCCGTACCCGTTTTATATTTTAGTGTAACTTTGACGAAAATGTTCAACGGTGTGCGCCGTATTCAATTAAAGTTTGCCATGCCCAATGGAGCTCTTTCATTAGCCGAGCGACTTTAATACAAAGCTATGCGGTCTTATGCTAATAAATAGCGCTTATTACTTTAGTGGAGAAAAACACTAGTTTTAATTTTAATTAATTTAATAAATAACAATAAATGCGATACTGGCCACCGACGAAAACCGTTGGAAACTAATTAAAAACATCAATTCCGCGCGCCACGCTACGGGGGAATATTTCAAACGCACTCACACACGCACGGCCCACCCCCGTCCACACGCACACAACAGTTAAAAATAAGTCCGCACCATATCCGCGTGAGAGAATGGTCCCGGCTGTCGTGGGGAGGAACGGAGTATCCGACAAGTAGACATCACTAGACACTGCCCTAGAAACACACAGCAGACGAACCCATCATCCCACATACTCGTAGGTAGGTACTAGAACTTAATCAACATTAAGAAAAAAAAAATAACAAGCATTCTGATGAAGCGGTTTCAAAAATGCAGTCAGTTTTAAAACGTTAAAATAAATGGCAAGATTCATTGCAATGATTACGGCGGAGGACTTGGCTGCAATTTATAATAATTAAAAATTCTCAAGACATTTTTCATAGTTAATTTGTATACCGCGAGGACAGATATCCGGTTTTAGTAATGAACAGTTGGCCAGTTCTAGAAGTTATCCGCGGAGACGGGGATAGCCGTGTGTCTTAAGGTGGAGCGGGACAGAACACTGAAACCAAGTTATCGTAAATTGATCTGGGCCGGGGGGACGGGGTGGCAACGACGCGGTCCCAAATTTGACAGCGATGGAAATTGGCGGGAAAGATTATTGGTTCTGCGCTATTGCTTTTTATTTTCCTTTTAAATTTGAAATCCGAATGCATTTGAATTCTGAATTATAATGTTCGAATTAGAATTACAATGTCGGTATCAACTACAAAACTAGGTCACGTAGGTCAGGGATGAATGTAGATTCGTTTTTGCGACGGTATTAGAAATTTCATTGCGTCTGAGAGCTCATATGAAAATTTTGCTCGTTTTAGAACACCCTTTGTGTCTTAGACGATCCTGGCTCACGTTCGCGACTTCATAAAAGCTTGCACACACCAACATCTTAATAACTGAATCCGAACGCTTCGAGCGATTTTAAAATAAGAATATCATAACTGGCCAGTGGGGTGGGGCGGTGGATTTCGGAAGAACGTTTGCACCCCCTCAAGTTTTTAAAATAAGAAAATTTCGGTGGAGCGTGATATTTTTAAAATAAGAACCTCTTTCGTGGCATATTCCGTGGAGAGAGATTTTAAAATAAGAATAGTTTCGGATACCCCCCTTATTCCTCGTTCGTCTGGAGTTGGAAATAAGAATTTGGGGCCCAGATTTGGGTGGCGGGTATATTCGGCGGGTGTCGGGGTGTTCCTTGATGAGAACGGAGGTTTTTCGTAGAATTTCGTTAGCTCCTTCGCCAGGGGCATTGACCGTCGGAGTCGATACTCGAATGTTATAGTAATTGGATAGATAGTCTATAGATTTTTTACTAAAGGTAAGATGTTTCGAAAGCGGAGCTCGATGCGGACGGTATCAGGAAATAGGGGCTAATGAAATTTAGTTTGAGAGACGCTGTAGCTTAAAGGACGCAGGTACTAAATGGAATTAGGTTTGCGAGACTTCGAAAATAGAGTTTGGCAGGCAGGATATTAGGCTGAAAATCGTTTTACTCTCGCCGTAACTTAATAGAAGGTTCGGCAACATGCTAGTTAATGCTAGTTCGCAAAATGGGAAATTGCATAACTTCACTTTACAAGGTTAGGTCACTTTGATGATAACTAATGGGTACATATACTTACCTCCAACATAATTTGTAAATTTGCCTTTGATATGCCATGATAATATGCATATGTTACATATGCTTTTATTCGAGTCCTATAATGATTGGTCCTTGCATGACTCTAATGATCTATGACAGTGAGTGATTCAATAATCAAGATTGACGGTTCTGATATTTTGAAAATAATTTCGGTTTGTATAATAAAAACCTTTGATTTAGATTGAAATTTTTGACCGAAAGTCAAAATCAACCGATCTCCGAAAACCCGAAACCAACTCGAAAATGAGAAATTGGTGACAATTCGGTTGGTTCATTTCTAAAATTATGAATTGTCTAAAATATATTATAGTTAGTCATAGCATTTGTAAAACCTATTCGGTTGGTACCATCTAACTAAATTAAGAACTTAATTAAATTAGATAAAATTAAATTAGGTTAAGTTGGTAACAGGAGAATACCAAGTTTCATTAGACACTTCTAAACCTAATTTTAGCTAAAATTAGTTAGGTTGGTGCCAACAAAATTGAGGCAAATATTTAATCAAATTTAAACAACATAGGTATTTAATTTAAATGTTAATGTCAATCTAATCAATAAATAAGTCAATGTTTACTTATATTATAGAATAGCTCTTACCTATTTCGAAATTAGAACGTTTCCTTCAAAGAAGTAGTCCAGTGGCATAACATTTAAAAAGTTCTTGCCTGAAATTTAATTGACTTGCGAATAACCTTTTTGTTTGAAGCCTATCAAACTCTCAACGGTTGTTTTTTTATCAGTTCAATGATTTGTGTCACAGGTAGCCAACGGTGTGCTGTGCTTCTACAGTTCAGATTCAAACTCTTTAACTTATTCCTTATTTGAAAAATATTTGAATTCGGTATCAAGGTTTTTTGATTGAATCGGTAGATGTTCTATTTATCAGCGTGCATATTTTTAATATTTAAACTACATTACAATCAGTTTTATATTTGTGTTTTTATAAGGTAAGTAGGCTCAGTTGGTAGAAGCTCTACCTTCTGCACTGTATGTTGAAGGTTTGATTCCCTCCCAGGATAAACATTTGTGTTAAGAACATAGGTGTTTGTTCTGTATCTGGGTGTTAAAAGAATCTGAAGTATGTATTTAAAAATATATAAGTATTCTATCAGTCATCTAGTCACCATAATAGAAGCTATGCTTAGTTTGGGACTAGATGGTGTTGTGTGCATTGTCCATAAATATTTATTATAATGTAGGTAATTATCTAGGTAAGTACCTATTTGTTGGAATTATCTCAAGATAGATTTAAGTACGAGACAAGAGATTTGAGAAAATGTCCACCACCTCTGGGGATTAGGTGCAGTTGTGAGCTTGTTCTATATATTTGAACTTTTTTTCACGGAAACAATCTATGTCAGCTTATTTGGATATAGTTCTGCCTTCTGCGGTGTAGGTCGAGGGTTCGTAACCCTCCAAGGACAAACATTTGTATAATGAACATAGACTAGATAAATGTTCATATAATGAACATTTGTTCTATGATGGTGTTTTAATGTATCATAAGTATGTAAAAGTGTATACAGCTTTCTATCAGTTATCTGGTCACTATAATACAAGCTATGCTTAGTTTGGGGCTAGATGGTGTTGTGTGCATTGTCCACCAATTTATTTAAACTATAGCGCAAAAGTCAAAGCTGAGTACCAAGTGAGCTATGAGGCCAGTAGCGGTCACCCATCATGTTATTTGTTCCAGAGTTGTCGCTCGAGTGTCATGGCGGAGTGCTCATTCGCGCGCTGCCAGCAGGAACGTCGCTCAATACGCAAGGAGCTGCAACGGTGGACTAAGAACATGGTCTACATACTTGGTGAGTTTCAACACCATCTTTAAGGTTCGAATTCTACTCAAGAAGAAGGATAAGAATTACATTAAGTGAAATTATATTTAGTATATGAGAATGAGAATGAATGAATATCTCGCGCAGATGATATTATCTCACCTGAAAATATTTCGAAGAGATGATGACGTCATCAATATTGGTGGACAATTCACACAACACTAGCCTTAAAGCAAAGCTTGTATTATGGTGACAGATGACTGATAGAATACTTAATATATCCATATATATTAAAATGTACCCCTATTTCTCTTGGTCACAGCATCACGCGTAAACGGCTGGACCAATTTCGCTAATTCATTTGTAAGTATTTGTTATTGTCAGGTTCTTATAGAAGAAGAATTAAGAAAGTTGCGTGGAAAATTATAAAATTTAAGAAAAGTTAACGACGATATTAACTAATGTAACCTTAGCGCTTTTGACAATATGAACTTTTCTAATGGCTTTATAGCGTTTGACATAACTGTCAGTAATTTGACAGTTATACTCGTAGATTATACCAATTAGAATTTAATATTATTCCTCGTTTGTCATTTCATGAAGTAACATAGCTCTGCTAATTTGATATTTCTTCGTTTTTTGAATAACTTGTGACTACATGGGACAAGTATGGACAATTGAATTAACTGTGTATTATGGTGCAATGTGATTTGAACGACGAGGAATCCCAAGAAAATTTTAGACGGCTACGCGTGACGTCTAGAATTGACAATTGACCATAGACTAAGACTTTAACAAACAAATTGACTATAAAACATAAGCACTTGACACAGGCAAAATTGACATTATTATGTCACATGCCATAGACACAGAAGAGGAGAAGAAGAATTTAATATTCATAGTTAAGACAGGACGTCTGTCGGGTCAGCTAGTTTTAAATTATAATACTTTTATAACACCCAGACAGAACAAACACGTATGTTCATCACACAAATGTTTCCATCTATTTATGAATAATGTACTGGACTCTGTCCAAAGAAACTTCTGTAATATTAGACGGAAAAGCTCATTATCTAAAACAAGAACCACTTGAAAATTTTGTATGCACTTGTATGAATTTTGTTAGTTTGTTTGTTAGTCGGCCTTATTGCTAGAGTTTAGGGATGGATAAAGCAACTTCCGTATAGGAAGTACGTTCACTTTGGAACATGTAACAGAGCCCGGCTTTTATTTTGAATCTAACTTATTTGAGATAGAGTGTAAAATTGTGTGGGAGCGAGTTCTATTTTGCTCTCTTTGTTATTGCTACCGTTTCGGGAAAGTAACTTTGAGTTGGAAACTCGTATCTGTTTTGAGTGTTAGAATATTGTAAACAAAACGCAGGTGCATTATGCGGTAAAAGCCTCGAGTGGAAAATTCTGGATTTTTCTAAAAGTTTCTCTTAGTTTTCGTTTTAAAAAGGGTTGCCAGCTTTAAAACCATTTTGATTTAGGTACTTAAACTTTTTAGGTTCGTTTTTCCTCTACTTTTTTGATGTTATCGCTACGTAACTAGATTGTAGTGATTGATTTCTATAAACTCATTTACAGAACACTACGTAGTGTAGATACATTTTACGTACTTACCTTGCAAAGAAAACTCTTCATGTGTTCTTCATATCAAGTCACGTGACTGCATCTATTTGTACCAATATCAGTGTCAACAATCGGTTACGTACAGACAGAATAAAGTTTTATGTTATCCCCTGCGCGGGAATAGTAGGCATGGTTAGACCTTTACAGCCCAAATAATAAGAATGGTTTTACCTTTATGGCTGATAAGTGAGTTTTGACCTTTATTCCAATATTCGTCTATGTTTGCCTTCGTTTTTTTTACGTTGGTAAACTTGGTTTTAATATAGCGAAAAACACGCCGAAAAGATATAAGATTTCCGGCGCTTGTGCGCGTTTTCCGAAGAATCATGGCGTGAGCGTAGGGCTTAGAACTTAAAAAAAGTAGTGTGAGTTTTCTTATATAAATGTTGTCCCGCAATTATGTTAATCTTACCGGCCAAAATAGATAGACAGTAATCGATTACCTCGTGAATCATACCATATTACCTATTAACTACCTCTAGTGGAACCAACTGTTATGTAAAAAGTGTGCTCAAGGAACATTAAACTTTAGTTAGAACTTTACCACCTCTTTTACTCAACACGAGCGCCACTATCAGTATGAGGTGCAAGTTACTTATCAAAGAAAATACAAAAATAATGTGTTCCATTTTTGAATTCAAACGCGTACTTAAACGCGCTGCGTGCCCAATTGCTTAGTTATCGTTGAATTTTAAAAAAAAGTTGAATTTAAATATAGAACGCGTTATTTTTGTTTTATTTGATAGGTAAGTAATTTGCATCTCAATCTCATACTAATGGTGTCCAATATAGTTATAGCGTTTGGTTGATACACTGCGAGACCCAAGAGCTGGCTCCTATCTGGCCCAGCGTATTAGCATTGCCATTCAACGTGGTAATGCCGCCAGTATCTTGGGAACGCTGCCCTCGGGCAGTGATCTGTATCAGTTGAGCTATCTATAGATCGTTTTAAACGGTCCTTAGATAGCTAACTGTTTCACGTGTTTTATATTATTTTGTACATTTCTTTTAATAAATTAACCTGTAAATCCATAAATATAGTTATATATATGAAAAGCCATCAAATTATATAAAATAACAAATGACGAACGACAACATACGACTTTTGTGACGATTTACTAGAAAATACATTGGCATACTAATGCCGTTGACGCAGAAGAAGAAGAACTGTCCTAAGTTCGTACATTCTGAATGCTAACCATTGTACGTAAGTACTTCATGACGTCAGAACTAAGTACCTTCATCTATCGACTCTTATATGTGACACTTACAAGGCTATCAAATAATTGAGCAATTCCTTTTTCTTATTTTAATATTACAGTAATTATATACTTCCTATTGTCATAATAAATACTAGTGGAACTCCTGACCTCACTTAGAGTTAGGTACCTAGGCTAGGCACTTACTATATTTAAACAAACTATTTTATGACAAGTTTTTCGATTAATAAGTTTCTGCATCCCAGAAGGTAATAGACATATTTAATCTGGTTTTTTAAAGTACTTTCACCACTTTTTGATTAAACTTTAAACATTTGTTAATTTGACATTTACTGGATGAAATCTCAGTTGAAAAATTATAAAATAAATAATAAATAAATATTGCCAGACATTACACACAGCATCATCTGGCCCCAAAGTAAGCAGAGCTTGTGTTATGGGTACCACATGACTGATATACTACTTATATACTATTTTTTTTTAAATACATACATTGAAACACCCAGAACTGAGACAAATATTTGTAGATCATTTAGAATTTGTCCCGCGGCGGGAGTCGAACCCGCAACCTTCTGCGTCTCAGCCGGACCTTAGCTCACTGCGCCACAGATGTTAGACATGAGATAATATCCGACCTTATTTGGTTGACACTATTGTCTAAATTAGAGTTACATTTTGGAATTACAATTTAAATAAATTAAAAACGACATCTAATATGTACTTACATAGTTCTTTTATTGAATTGTCTCTTTTCGTTATTTTTATTTAACACCAAATTACATGGCGACATGGCAAAAACACGTCAATCACACGTCAACTTAATACATATAAGAAGTGTCATTTTGAAATGTTATTCTGATTCAGACTTTAGTTCAATGAAAATAAGATCGTTTGTATTAGGTATTCGAAATTCGAAAGTCCAAACATTACATCTTTTAAAACCAACAGAATCAGAGCTATTATGTAAAGTGATGAGGAATATTTAAAGTTTAAAAAAAACCTAGGCTTAAAACTACCCTCCGAATATAAATTTACCTCAATGTATTTTCAATTGATCTCAGTTTACAGCTGTTAATAAAATACTCGACAAGCATTCATAAAATCGAGCGTTTAGAACTCATTTTCATTTGCCTGACTTCAGCCTTCTCATTAGACTACTAGGTAGGTACTTAACAAGTTTAAATTCCACTTGAAATTCTGAACGGAATATGTAATAATCTTTCCAAGGAGTATTTGACCTTATTTTTTCAACATAGTTATTATTTTTGAATGAACATGTCTAGTGATTTTGTTTTTGTATGGATGTCCAATGTAAATAATTATATATTTAATTTGATAGGTTATTTTAGTAATAGTCATAATTAATAGTTTCTAAAACGTGAAAGAAAACATCGCATCGTGAAGAAATTGGCTCACCCTATTAAAAATTCGAGTAAGTATTCCTATATGCAGACCTAAGTCCTTATTTTATTTCAAAAATAAAAAAAAGAATGTGATTTGTTTTTTAAATTCAATCAATGTTCGAATTTCAAATGTCCTGGTGCAATCTAGCCCTAACGTTAAAACCGTTGCAAATTAAACCACGAAGCCGCCAAGTTCGTCCTCCTTCGTCCCTCTTCGCCCCACTTCGTCCCAACTGATAGCAATTCGGGAGAGATAAGGCGCCGTACTACGAGTATATACGGATATGGCGCGTTGCAATGCGTTCTACAGTGGTGTCATGCGGGTGGAGGAAATTATGTTTTTTTTATTATTGTTTAATTTGTTTTACAAAAGACAAAACTTAATCGATGACTAATGTCTTATCTACAGCTTAGAATTTATGTTTTTACTGAAACTAGATTCGAAGATAGATAACTCTGTCATATAATAGACGTGTGTGTCTGAACTAAAATTACCTACCGTACCCTTCCTATGTTTTTTCTAACATACTGACCATTTATATCACATTGAGTAAGTTCTAATTTCGAAGTAAGTATTTTGTTTAAAAATTACTAGCAATTATTAACATTAAGTCAATGACAAATTACTTTACCAAAAAGCACTATGTTTTAATGATAATATGAAAATCAGTAAATTGTCCAGTAGTATCACTATGTAAGTTTATAGTTATTGGTCTGTTATTGAAAGTTACAATACTCATTAATACTCTCCAAGTTAAGGTAGAGCACTAATTTTCCTCCGAAGAAACATTTTCAACTGTTTTTGTAGAATCTCTGGAAAATTGATAACGTTTTATTTTCCTGATAATAGCTGAGGCCACTGTAGCGACGTGCATCGGTCGGCAGCGCCGCGCATGCGCTCGTCTGCCATCCACTCTACCAAACAAAACCTGTTGCAATTGGGACGCGTGCACTAATGCAACTTCTCTCCCGTTATTATCTGCTAAATTATTCTAACAAGGCTTTCGCGTAGTAAAACTCTAGCCAAAAAATACGCAACAAATTAATAATAAGCTAAACTAAAAAGTGCCCGACAAATTTGAAAATAGAACGACTGAATATAAAATTCGGATTTCAAATTTCTTGCGCGTTTCTTGAGACGTTATGGTGAAGTGTGGTGCGAATTGATAATGAAAATAGGTGCTTTTAATTTGTTAAGTATTTTTGTACATGTGTTGCTATTTAAAAAAGTTCCTATTTAAAAGTTCCGTGTGCGTTTTAGCTAGTAAGAAAAAGTTGCGAAGACTTTTGAAAGTTTGATTGACATTGTGAAATTTTCGGGTAATTTGGAAAGTGGAAGTTTCATCGTGGAGTCAAAGTTGGGAATCGGGTTCAACAAGTGTTCGTCGGATGCCTTCCCGGGTAAACGTGCTATACTTTGCATGCCCTGTCCCGGGATTATGTAGCGTTTCGTACGTGCCGGTGCCAACGGCAAATTCGGGATTTGCTTGTTCTGTTTGTTGATTTGCAATCCTGCTTGTTTATTCAACACTTTGAGCTTGAGCGGGACTAAAGCGCTTGTTCTTTTTTTAAATGCTAGACTTAAAATATTTTAAGGGTGGGGCATCTTTTGTTTTAGACGACTTCCTCACGCGCCATCTTAGATAGCGACAAAAAAAGTGTCATGGCGCTCTAGAAAAAGGTTTTGTTCTAGTTTCGAAGATGGAATTTCCCTGTAGTTTTAGGCTTTTTAGGAAAATTTTGTGAAGGTCGTGTTATGATTGTATTTAATACTTACAGATAAGTAAGTCTTTTGCGAAACAGGTTTGCCTTGAACAATAAACGTGGGAAATTGTGGATTTTGGTAAATGTGAATTGTGGGATTGTATTTTAAGCTCTTTTTTCGATATTTGCACGAGTTGGGAAATACCGCATTCGTTAGCGTAACAGAATTGTTTTATTTCTGAATATGCTTGTTGCTTTTATATTTTAAGTTCCTACCCAGTTGAGTAAGTATGAACATAATAATAGACTCATTGATTTGTTTTGTTTATATATATATATATATATATATATATATATATGTACCACTAGGTATATGTAAGTATTTTAAAACTGTGATCAAAAAAACTTTTTTACAAATAGAAAATAATGAATTAATATTTTAACAATTTAGAAAATTGATTTTTTTTTGTCACTTATCAAAATCATAATATATTATTAATGAATATAAATGAGTATTGTATATTATTCAGTACATTTCTATATATAATATTGTAGATACATATATTACAGTTTCCTATAGTGGCCCCGTCTTCCGATCTAAATCGCGAGTTCGAATCTAGTCGTGCTAGATGCTAGACCAATATATTTTCCTAATCGAAATATCTGCGCTATACCAGTACTCTTAAACGATGAAAAAAAACATTGTGAGGAAACCCGCATCTCATGCAGCCTAAAGAGATCAAAGACATGTGCCGAATAGAGCCTCTGAGCGCGCTTTAATCCTTTCACCACACTGGTATTAAATAACTATTGTTATAATAAAAAGAAGAAGCTTCCAGTTGTGAATTAGTTGTGAATCTAATTATGTATTTAAGTTCTCTGTGCACCACATTTCACGCAAATAAATCATTTCATTTTTTATTTCATTTTATTTCATTTTTTAACGGGATAAACATATCGTTATCATGGTGAATGCGACTGTGCCGAATTGTCGGGATGCTGAAAAACTCATATTACATGGTAAATATCCCGTTTTGAAAATAATAAGTATATTGCTTTGCTTAGTTTGGGGCTAGATGGTGTTGTCCACCAATATTTATTTTTAAGAATACACTAGTCAGATGCACAAACTCATCAGTGGGGGCAGATAAAATTTATGCTATTTCACCTAGCACAGTGCAAGGACAGACGTGTACAAAAGTTAGTGATAAGCAGTAAGGAGATAGTGTTATAATGATTTCTGATCATATGATCAGATTAGACTACGATTTCTGCATAAAACGACCGCGTAAAAATCATGAACAGACTTTTAGCTGAAGGGTTCTCATGAAAACACTACTGAATGTATCTTTTCGAAATAAAGTTATTTGAGCTCTTGAATAAACTATGCTTGTATCCGAATCATTTTGGAGTTTTCGTGCTCCGTATGCTGCTTATTTACGCCCAAGTTTGTGCTTCAATCAAGTGTTAAAATACTGTTTTTTTAGGCTTGTATCATTCAAACCCGAACTTTTTTTACCATTCTGTTACGATACAAGCATAGATTATGACGAGATAAATTGGTAGCGCTCTTCGTTATGATTGTTTAACATCAGACGGTGGAGTGATCACCCTCCGTTTGTATGGAAAGATAATCGACTAGTTCACTATTAATGAAAAAAACTCTTAACAAATCTCATCCTCTTTTCATTTTTAAATAAGGAACAATATTCCCGGAAATTGTAGCTATGTTCGTGTAACTGACACCGACACTTTCCGGCTCGGTAGCCAAAATACGTGGGCCGCCTGCGGACGACAGACCGTCCCGATATTAAGCATTTTATTTCATTATTTCCAATTCACTGACAATCGGATTTGACAGTGACAGTTTTAAAAAGCGATTGTCGAAATGGGTCAGGGATTTACTTCATCTAAATTAGAAGTAATATTATAAAGACAAAAGATTTGTATGTTTGTTTGTAATGGTGAAACATAAAAATAATAGTACTTATCCGATTAAAAAAAACTGACTTTTTAAAAAAATATTATCCAGGGAATCTTCCTACGAAAATTACAATAATATAACCCAAGGTATCCAACAATAGCCTATTATTATCTGGCGTGCGCATGATGACACATTAAATAATGTACCTACTACATGTAAAGCAATGTCAAAGTCAAATATTTTTATTCGATACAATCACAAGGATCACTTTGAAACGTCATAGGTACTAGATGAATTTAGGTGCCAATTTCCTCCTAACCCAAGCCCGTGAAGAACTGGCAAGAAACTGGGCATTGCTAATAACTAAGCACTAATCATTACCCATAAAAAAGTTTGCAAGGCTATATTTCCAATTATTATAGTAAACTTTCGTGAGTTGAGTTGAATGAGTGAGTTTTACTTACGTATTATTTTGTCGATGGAGACACCGACTCTGTTTCAATGTCTAGGGTCTGGGTGTTTCTTTAATTGTATAATCCTTACATAAATTATAAATTTGAAAGTACTCTGTCTGTCTGTCACGTTTTCACGCCTTATCCGCTGAACCGATTTTGAAGAATTTTGGTATAGAGATAGATGGGACCTTGGAGAAGGACATACTTTTTATGAAGGTGCGACACGCGTGCGAAGCCGCGGGCAGCAGCTAGTATGTATAAATTTACAAAAAAAAAAAAATAGTAAGAACTATATCAGTCACGTGGTACCCATGACACAAGCTTCTTGCTTACTTTAGGGCCAGATGATGCTGTGTTAAATGTCCGGGATTATTTATTTATTATATTTTTGTTTTGTAAATACATATTATACATAGAAATACCTAGTCCAAAAACAAATACTTGCAGATCATACAAACGTTTGTCCCGCGGAATTGAACCCGCAACTTTCTGCGTCTCAGCCGGGCCATGGCCCACTGCGCCACAGAGGTCGTAATGACTATTAAAGTAATTTACAGTTCCTCCAAGCTCCGATCTATCTCTATACCAAAACTCATGAAAATCAGTTCAGCGGTTTAGGCGTCAAAACGTAACAAACAGACAGACAGACTTTCACATTTATAATATTATGTATGTACTTTTTATGTAGGTACCACGCGTGCGAAGCCGAGGGCAGCTGGTTATTTTGTAAATATATAAACAATTGTGGACAAAGCACACAACGCCATATAGCCCGAAACTAATAGCTTGTATTATAAGAACCAGTTGACTGATATAATTCTTATATATATATTTTTAAATATTTTTATGTTACTTTTTAATACCCAGACATAGAACAAACAAATCCTCATAACACTAATATTTATCCTTGGTGGGAATCGAACCCTTAACCTACAACTGGACTGGCAGGCCAGTAATGTTAGTTATAGACCAATCTAAAAGAATCCAAGGTCTAAAAGATCATTTAAAACCATTGACATTAAGTGCAAACACTTTCTAATAGATTACTAAGGTGACCTTAACCTATTGGAAAAATGTTTTCTGTCACTTTGACGTTTCTTATTCCATTTACAACTGTTTGTTAATCAGTCAAAACATTCAGTCGTTAAACATGGAAAATATGACGTTCTAATTTCAAATCAATTCAACATTTTTTTTAACTTAAATAAAAATGTCTCTAGGTTGGTATTCTCGAACCTCGAACTCGAACACAGTAAAGAATTGTCACAGTTGGTTTAAAAAATCAAAGGAGTGTTTATCGTAAATAGGGAACAACCCTATTATATATCGTAATAGGGAAAATAAATTCTATTTTATTCAACATAATCACAAGGAGTATGTACTTTGATTCGTCTTACTATGCGGTGAATTTAGGCGTCAAGTCCGAGAAGAATCAGACAGGAGACTCAAAAGTCCTAGTGCTTTTTTTGTATGATCCTTCTTATTTATGAATAATAAAGATGCTATCGGTCAGTTTATCATACCCAGAAACCCTGTTCTGATAAAAATTGTTAGAGCAGATCGCAGCAGGGAAGCGCTCAGACAGCGTTCTTTAATTTAAAAAAAACTATGACACTAAAAATTGATCGGCTAAAAAAAAATATCACTCTAGGTAATGAAAACAAAATGAGAAACTGATTACGATCGATTGTGTAAACCAGGTTTTAAAGCAATGTGTTTTATTTATTAATGAATAATTTGAAATCCACAAACTATTATGGATGTTAATCTAGAAGGGATGTTTGTATGTTTGGTTGTTGAATTGTCAAAAGGGACCGGTTTGGATTCAATTTGGTATAGATATAGTCAGTTACCTGAATTACAATATTGGCTACTATTTATATAGATTCTACAATGCAAAGCAAGGGGCAGAAGCTAGTGTATTATAATACGCACCATAGCTTCTCTACGTGGAATAGATAGCTACTTAACATAGGCTTTACAACATCTAAGTTGAACTAAAATCTTGAAACTTTACAATTTGCCTGAATAACTAACTTCAGCCCGCCATCTAGCGGCGGCGCGCGAAAGCTCCGTGACGTCCGTGTTTCAGAAGTACTAACTTAGCTCAAACTTGCTCTTATCGCTAGGACTTGACTGATAAGGGAAGGACAAATTCATTGTTATTTTGAGTTGCCATTGTTTTTGTAGACAAGTATTTATATTATACCTATATTGACATATAACGTAAGAATGCTGCCAGTTTTCTGGGCAAGCATCCATCTGGTTACGACTGGATTATTTATGTCATTTTTTCATAAATGATCTAGTTAGTTGTATAAGAAGTAGGTTAGTTTAAATTATAATACTAGGTTGTTCGTTTATTAAACTTTTTTGTTTATAAGTTGAAACTACAAATGTTATTAAGTATGTGCCAAGAACTGTTGAAGTGATAAACTTTTAAACCACCCGTAAGTTTCAACGCCTTTAAAAGCATTGTAGCACTCAGATGTCACAAACGGTCACCCATCTTAACAATAACCAAGCTAAATCGCTGAAGGTTAACTTATATTGAAAAATACCTTATGTTTAATGTCATAGGAAGTATAATAGCGTGGCGAAATTGTGTGACGCAAGGATGTGTAGAGAAGTTCAAAAGAAAAGTAAAATGAGGCTGTCTTAGATTTGCTTACTTAGAATGGTAGAGTCATGAAGTGAAGACTCAAAAAGCAATTATTATTGACCAAAACAATTGCCATTTTACTTATTACGTAATAAGGGAGACGGAGCCAATCCACAAATAAAAAAAAACAACAGACTAATTTAAAATTGGGGTTCTTAATTTAAAAGTGAATCAGTCTGTTTTACATTTTTACTAATTTAAAAGAGTATCACTGAAAGTATACAAACTAATTTTCGTCTCCATGACCGTTAAAAATTACAGGGCAATTAAGAAACAGAAAAGTCCCAGCATTCCAAATTTAAACAGCGCATTCTGCTTCACAAAGCAATGTCAACCTTATCTGTATACGAATAATGATGAATGCCGCTAGAATGCAGCAGAACTAATTTTTGATGGTGGCTGCAACTTCATCACAGTAACACAACGCCATCTCTCCGGAATCCTACAAAATTTTTCAGCGAACCATTTTCTTATAAGAACTCACTCACACTACCCTCACTCTGTGCAGTTATGACGCACACTACACTAACAAAGACTACACAATCGAACACACCCACACGCCGAGAAAAAAACGATAAAAAAAGCGCACACTGACACAACTTTTCCTATGCACACGCTAGACAGAGATAGAAACGCTCCATTTTTGAAAATTCAAATTTTTCCCCCTAAACGTCTAATATTAAAAATTTTGCTATAAATTACGCTATGAGGCGAAAATAAGATGTCATTTCGATTATTCCAAGGGCTTAGATAAGCAAGTAGAACTAAATGTACAAGGTTCATACAAGCGAAGGCACTCACACATGAAGACTTCATGTAAACGACACTGCACTTTGTATTAGTAGTGGTGTATAGTGCGACAGGCAGAAGTTGATACTTGTCAAGTACTTTCGATTGAGAGTTCAGTTTCGATATTGTGAATGATTTATTGCTTTAGCAGTGAGTGAGGCTAAGCATTTACCATTTAAATTTAAACACTTATGCACCTAAGCATGAGTTGAAGGTACTTGATTACCTATTGGTAATTTATTATCAATCTAAGCTAAGCACTTAATAAAGGCTTAAATAAAGTTTGATATTGCTACGTAAGTAATTGTGCTTAAAACGCCAATAGAAAGTAAACTTATTTTACATTGACGTAATGTGATATTTTGACACATTAAGTAAGACAGCTTTAATCCATACAATCTAATGCATTTATTAAAAACCTCAAGAATCTTTCAAAAAAGTTCTAAAAGATTAAATGTCGCCGTTAAATGTATGAAAACATACGTTCTTTGTTTCCAAATGTATTATCCTTCACATTCAATGCAATTTTACAATCTGAATGCATTCGAAAACTGAAAATATATGTTTTTTATTGACTGAAAACGGTCTGTAACAAGTATCAAGAGTGCTCAATCGTCGGTTCTCGGTCGCAGTAAATACAAGGTAATGGCTAAGTACGCACGCGGTCTAGTACGGTGTGCGCTCGCCGTGCAGTCCCGCCTATGCACATTCGGCAGAAAGTCGCATTTCCGTTTCCACCACACAGGACCACAACACGCGTAACCGCTAAAAACCTCCGAAATTTAAAAACAGGAACACAAATTTGACCAGACTATTTTTACAAAAAATATTCATATCATTCGCGCAAATCAAATATCAAAAACATATTTTGGGATTTAGTGTTTTTTGCTAGTGCGATGCGTACATATCACTTGGAAACTTAGGACCCGAACTATTTTTAATAAATTATAGAAGAAATAATATTTTTGTGTAGTGACAGACGTGATGTGTTGCGATATATTTTGCTGTGACAGTGTTATAGCTGTGAAGTACGGCTGAATGGATTTGTGAGTGTTGATGAGGTGACGTTTGAATTTGGAACTTTTTTTTATTTTTACAAAATTACTACCGAAGTGTCAAACTGGACCGAAGGAGACGCGGCTACCTCTGACGCATGTGAGTTATCATTGTTTTTAAAAATTTTAAGCAGTGAAATTATATACTAAGTAGTATACCCTTAATCTTGACAAAAGAAGTGCGTGTAGCGTATTGCAGCCATTAACGCATTTATAACGGTGTGCGTAGGGTTCACGCACATTTTTTTTGTATTTTATAATATCTCCCCACCATCTCGCCCCTCTTATACGTTTGTCCCACTCTTTTTCTATGACCTGCCATGAATTAGTGTGCGTGCGCGTACAAGTGTGCGTTAATAAATTGCAACCTATATTTTGATCGAAGGCCAATGACGGATTTAAAATACTAGAACCCTTTTTTATAAACCAGCGGATTTATCAAACATAAAAATGCATTGTATCCAAAAGACTGGCAATGTTCGATTTACAAATTAAAAACGTATTTTCTTGTTCGTTTTTTGGAAAAAGCACGTGAAACGCTTTGAATGTTATAAATTTCGTACAAGGCACCACTTTATTCAATATTTTCGTATTTCTGCATCAATAATACTTCAAATAGTATGGAAATTAGCTCAATAGCAATGCCAGACGGGTCTACGCGCCATTCGTAGGCTAAAATTTGCCGTCGGTAAAATTTCACGCGCGCTTTTGACATCAAGCCCTACTTGCACTATTAACTGCATTTATATCAATCATCGTTTTTAATATAGATTAAATACTGTAAAAACTATACAAATTTCATCGATAATTATAACATCAATGATAAAATTAAATTTATTTTGCTAGCACAAGTCAGCAGATATATCATTAATAATTAAGATAATTTTGAAAAAAAAATATAATTTGCCTTATCTACTTCTAATTTCACTATATACCAGAATCAGAATTAATTTAACCTAGTGCTTTACGATAAAAATAAAAAAGCTGACTTTAAAAACAAAAAAAATGTATGAGATTGTCACAATATGATTATAAAGATGCGCTATATTGTGTATTATTAGAATTTACTAGTACTTATTAATGTACTTGATATATAGGGGTTGAATTATATGTTATTGTATCGTGTATGTTTTCAAAAACAACAATTTAACAGTGCTTATTTGTTCGTAAATTCCCTAAGTAAATAAGGTCATCTGTCAGGAAATGAGATATGGCTGAACATATAAATTGTATAAATATGACTTCAGTAATTACTGACCTATAAAGAGTAAAATAAAAACATAGGTATTGAATATAAAAACAAAAGAGGTATATTAGTTCAGATATGTTTTTTTTAATTGTATTTGTTACTAGAGGTAATCTGACAAAGTTCTAGAATATCAAAACAAATTTTTAGAAACATAATTATTTATATAAACTAATTAAGTATTTATTTACAGAAATAAATACCGAAATGTACAGAATTATCTAGATATATAAAAATGATACTCTATTTCCCTTGGTTACGGCATCACGCGTGAACAGCTAGACCGATTTCGCTAATTATTTTTTGTTGTATTTGTTATTGCCAGTTCTTATGAAAGAAAAAAAATTTGAATTTAAATTTTTAGAAGAAAATTTAAGAAAATTTAACGATGATATGACTTTTCCTAATGTAACCTCAGTGCTTTTGATAATATAAACTTTTCTAATGTAACCTTATGGCGTTTGCCATTACTTTCAGTCGTTTGACATAAATTTTGTTTGTATTTTTTTAGTCAGTTCAGCTATTATGTAACAGATTTAAACAACACATTAGATAGAGTGTAATTATAAGTTAGGCTGTATAATTTTTTGCTATAAGCATAATACATTTACTTTGACCCTAAACTAAATACCTATCCAACAGTACTGTTTCAATGTCGTTAATGAAAAAAAAACAGTATTTCGTAATAACAAAACAAAAAATAAACAAATTGTAAAAATCTTTAATCGTATTTAAATTTTAATTACTAATTAAAAACTATTAACTATAAATCTAAAGCAAAAAAGATCAAGACTCAAGTTCGCGCCCTTCATTGCATTCGCCAATGGCGGCTGCGCGTGCGCTCGGCCAAGGCGAGCGCATGCGCAATAGCGACTGTCAATGTTACTACATAACCTACAACTAGATTGTAACCATAAACGTAGACTACGTGGAATTTCCTTAGATCTACAGCCACAGAGAGAGAGAAGACTGGATGGTGAATGAATAATTATGCCATCAAAGAAAAAAACTCTTAATCTGACTTTGCCATGACGATTGAGTGAATGATGATATAATCATTCATTCAATCATCATCGTAGAGTTAAGAAAAAGTAAGAGGTACATGATTTTAAAGTACGTTACAATATTTTTGAATGTGGAACTATTTTGAACGGTTTGAATTTACCATCGAAGACAAATACAGTTTACCATGATCATGTAGAGTCAAGAAAAATTAAGAGCTTTTGTCAATGACCGTTAGGTAGGTTACAATATTTTTAAATATAGGAACTGTTTGAATTTAGAACCAAGTAGACATTTTTAACTGAAATGTGAAGTATAACAAATGGTATAAACAATTTACAAACTAACATACATAATAATCTTTTTTTTTTTAATCTATGCACAATTATTTTTTATATTTCAATTGCACTGGTGTTATAGCGATGGCAAAACTCTACTGAAAACACAAATCTAGAAAACCTATTGTAATTTGACAACAGACCCAATGACAAACGTTATTGTGACTATTATTTCGAATATCGACAACAAACTTTATAATAACTAACAACAAGATTATGGTATTGATTGTCAAATCTTTTTAAAGCAACATTACTCCACATGGTAGAACGATGCAGATTCCCAAGATATACAAATTGATTAGTTTTTTCCAAGTTTTGAAGGTATACAGCAAATGCGTGTAGGCGCAATCTAAGTAACCGAAACTCTGTTTTGTTATTTAAGTAAGTATAAGAAATTATTGAATTACGGCTAGTATATAATAGAGTTCATAGTTTTAGTAATGAATTACCAGGTTTGGTCGTTAATTGTTTGTACCTATTTGTAAGCTTGTTTAGTACTACGACATATTAAAAAAATCACTTAAAAAATTCGAAAACTATCAAAATAAAATAATATGAAATAAAAAATGCAGGGAAACGCAAATATCAAAAGAACATTATACATCTATAAAAATCTAGATGTAAAAAAATCTATAAAAAAAAGTTGAGCCTGCACTTCTTACGTTCATAGTTTCACTCACAGATAGATATGCAACCAAATTGATTTCATTATGAAAGACATTCCACCAGCAAGAACTTTGTTTCCCTCTATAGGAACTAATTTACGGGATAATAAAATTTCAAATTTTGCAAAACTTATTCAGCCAATTTCCAATCCGTTTAGCGGTTACGGCATAATGAATAAAAATAATGATATTGGACAACGCACAAACACCATCTAGCCCCAAACTGAGCATAGTTGGTATTATGGTGGCTAGATGACTGATATAATACTTATATATTTTTAAACACATATGTACACAGATACTAATTGACCGTTCAGATTATTCAGAATAAACATAATAGTTCTGAAATCACTTTAAAAAAATAATAATATGTGATTGAAACTCCTTTAGTAAATTTTCTGTTAAAACTTTTCGATGCTCTCTGATAAACATTCTTAATTCAAAATTTCAAACCGTCCAAATCCGTTAATACAAGTAAGACGTGTACAAGATGGGTCTGTTCATATTTGATTGAAATGAGCGAAGCGCATCTGATAGTGACAGATAATTATGTCGATCGATAGACAATGCAAACACCGTAGGTATATATAGATTTAGTTAGTTTCATAGCGAGGGTACATACGCAAACCAGGCTCGAAAATCTCGAAAGTCCTTTTTTCGAGATCGGAAACTAATACTCAAAGAACAAATAAAGTATGCAAAGAGCAGCATGGTCATTGTTATTACAATAATGGTTTGAACCATACTTGACAACCTATTTAATTTACCAAAATGAAAACCTCCATGGTTCTTCCAGAAACATTAATCACAAATTTAAATTGTAGTTTACTAAGCACTCAATAGTTTTTGTGACATGACTATTAGTACAGAAAAATGAGCACTCACATACAATATTTTTTATTATGTTGTTGTTCTAGGCATCTAAAATAAATAACTAATAAATATTGGTTGACAACGCACATAACCGTCCAAACTAAGCATATCATGGCTACCAGATGACTGGTAAAATACTTATTTTTATTTAAATATAACACCCAGACACAGAACAAACACCTATGTTCATCAAAGTCAAAGTCATAAGATATTTTATTCAATACAATCACAAGGATCACTTTGAAACGTCTTATATACTAGGTGAATTTAGGTGCCAATTCCTCCTAACCCAAGCTCGAGAAGAACTGGTAAAAAACTTGTCCTGGTCCTAGGGCTTTATTGCATGATCCATCTTATAACTACTATAACTACGAAAACCGAGAGAGAAGAGAGTATATTCATTTCAAATATGTCGGATAACATTATGAGGGCAGAGCAACACGAGGCTATCTTATCAATAATTTAGTCATTTATATTATAATCACACATCACACAAATGTTTGTCCTGACAGGTAATTGAACACGTAGACAAATAAAAACAATAAACACCCTTGTATTTATTGTTTTTATTTTTCTTTTTAAAGGAAGTTTCTAGATAATGCTAAAATTGCTCAAACCCATTCGGTTCTCATGATGGTTTTTAAGACTAAAACAATATCAAGGGATTTCGACAAAGCTTGGTTATAAATAACCTTTAATTAATGCTATGTCTCGAATCATGCTTGAACTTAGCCACATAATTGATTCGATTGTCAAAATTATGATAAAACACAAAAAAACCATGACCCCACTCATAAAGACCAAACATCTGCATAAGACTGCCCAAAAAGTTCACAGTGACTACGGCCTCCAGACGAAAGTAATGAAATGAATGAAAAAAACAAAAAAACATATCGTCCGTTTTCGCTGTCTGCCGTCGAAATTGAGTGACCTCATTTTAGGCGGGATGTCGCGTTACGCCAGCTTCTTTTTTTAAACGATCCAAACATGTGAGAAGAACGTCACAATTAAAACAAAATGGCGACGGATTAATTATGTTTTGGGGGTCCCTAACTTGTCGCTTTTGTTTTGTGTCTGCTACAAATGATTGAGTATACATATGAGTATAAATATTATAGTTTTTTTTCGTTAAATTTAACGATAACGACCTGTGACTTGAAATTTTTTTTTACCAAAAAACATATTGTAAGGTAAAGCTTTCTAAAATTATTTGAAGCTGCACCAACAAGTTTAGCTCAAGTTTACATCAAAACAGTCACCATTACACTTTCCATTTCACTAAGCCCTGTTTAGGTAGGATCTAGCTCGTAAACCACGGCCCAGCCAGCCTGCACATAGTATGCAAGAGCAGGTGTTGGATTATATTCAGGCAGTGCCTATGTAGTACCTAGATACGGCTACATTTAGTTATGGCCACTGTCCAGTTTTGCTTCAAAACGATCTGCTTCTATCTACAATAAAGTCTAATTATGTAAATAGTTAGATATTACTCAAGTGTTTTAAAACAAACTAGCTCAGCTAAGATACTTATAATGTGGATGGTAAAGGAGACATAGCGAGGCCCGCAACAAATTGTAATATTCAAATACACCGCCCCACTGCACCAAACAAGAAAACAAAACTTTGACGATCAGCAACCGAGCAATAATTTCTAGTAGCAGAAAACTAAAATGGCGGCCGCGGGCGAAGATCAGGTTATCTATGCTTCGCTCCGGAGCAAATAAATTCCTCCAAGTAAAAAGTGATGCTCCCCATCCGTCTACTTAAAACACGAGAAACAAGTCTTGACAAAAACCCTCGCGTTCGCCGGTTCTAAGGTGCGCCGTCATTTGTTACCGCCATTTTTATTTTGTCTATGGTTTAGCTTTTTCTTAATTTCGCGGCGGTCGTGCGGCCAGTGCTTGCTTTCTCGATGAAAAAGATTGTTGTTTCGTCTTTGGTGCAGGATATTTTTCTTCTCAATAACCAGTAGGGCGATTATGGAACTCTAATTACAATCAATCTCTATCAGAAATCTATGAAAACTGATAGAAATTGATTGTAATTAGAGTTCCATAATCGCCCTACAGATAACATCGAGCTCTTTCTGGGTTTATTCAAATGGATTCAATAAGATTAATGGTCCATGAATATGTAATCAACTTGACAGGTAAGCTTTTAGTCCTTGTAAGATTCTGTTATCAAAACTATTAAACATATTTAATAATAAATGGTGGAATTTGACACTCAACTCAAAGAACACTGACTTTAAATTTCTGGGAAAATCTTAGACCTGAGTTAAGTTTTGAACGATTTGGATACAACTGACAATAAAAACTGACACAATTTAGTGAATAAAATACCTTATTGACTGGCCTCACAATTCAATTGACAGTAATAGCTATCTATGTTTTGGTTTTGGTTTATAATTCGTGTTCGTATCCTGGGCAAACATTTTGAGTGTTGGATATATATTTGTTCTGTTTCTAGGTATAAGGTATCAAAACAATTTTTTTATAAGATTTTAGTATATCTATTAGTCATTAGGTTTTCATATCACAAGATTTGCTTAGTTTAGCTAAAACACTCCTGTTCTAGTCCTAGTGGTCCCGCCATCCGTTTAGTCGTGGTTTCGAATCCGGTCATGCACCAATGGCTTTTTCTGTTCGAGAAATATACATGCGCAGTACTCAAACGGTGAAGGAAAACATCGTGAGGAAACCACCATGTGTAGAAACTTAAATGTTAAAAAATATGTGCCAAGTGCACGAAAGAAGCCTCTGAGGCGTACTTAAATCCTTTCAACACACTAGTTCGAATTAAAAAACGATAAAAAGTTTGGTAAAAAAGTAAATTATCCACAATATTTATTTAAATCGTTATTTACTGTTGTATAGATAATCATAAACACTAAAATCGCTGCTGAATTGCTGATATTAAGCCCAAAGCTACTGAACGTTCCGTGCATCAGCGTGCAAGAATCCAGTTGCGGACCAGTTTCAAACGTCAGATAGTGAAGTTATGCTTTATATTATATCTTCAACGCACTTATTACGTCTATACGTGTGCATTTAGTTTGTATGCGGGTAAAAAACAAAATAAATCGCCCGGTGAATGACCGCACACTGTTCGCGGTTGAGGCAGGGCAGGTTACAGCGCTGTCAGCGCGGGCAGTTTGACAGCTTTTGAGGTGCGTTCTTCGCTTTTTGAATTGTGGGCGTAGATCTTTTTTACTTTTTTTCGTACGAAATCGATTGGCTTAGGTTGCCAGTCATCTTCGCTTCGTTTGACGTCTTCCATTTTTAAACATTATCCGTTTCGCGATCTCCGCGCGCTGGCTGTACCTATTGATTACGTAGTCAATAGTCATTGCTGTTGGTATAATGGATAGCAATATCTCGTAACTCTTTTTGCACAATGATCATCGTATTCTGTCGATCAATGTACAGATATCGAAAAGAAAACTGTCCTATCTGCCACTCATCTATTCATTTGGAATTTGTTTATCATTGTTTTGTCTTGAACGCCTTAGTTTTAAATATGTTCATTATTATTTATTCCATCGAAACAATAGCCAATTATTTATTTGCTGAAATAACTATAAATTATTATTTAAAATGACATGTTTTTGTTTACGATATCAATTTAAGGTCACAGTTAGGGCCTTTATCAGTTCAATAAACTTTTTATGAGTCATGTAGGGAACATATTGAACTGTACAATATAATTATTGGATATTATGTACTTACCTATACGTATGAGTATGTAGGTTGTTGCTCTTTGCGATATCCTTAAGGCCATTGGATGGTATTTAAACTGAAAGTGAGATACAACGCTGTTATTGAGTATTTAGTCATATTTCTGATTTCGCTACGCACTACAAACCTTGTTAACTGACTTCCGGTACTGACATGAGGGTAGAGTTCTCTGTTTAAATTTAAAATAAGAACGTAACAAAATTACATCTTCATTTCAGTTTGAAATTGGATGTTTCGTTTAAAAATTACATGTTCGTACGTTACTATGTAATTTTGATCATTGTTTGTTATGAAGCAATTGAATAATAAAATATATAATGTTAGTCATTATCATGAGTCGGTGTACGGAATTCCGGTAGCGGTTGTCAGTTTGTTTGTTTTTTACTTTTAAATAATATTTGTGTTTTTGTGTGGTGATTTTGTCTTATTATTATATACCTACATGCTAAACAAATTGTTATTGAAAACTCTCTTTCCTGATTTAAATTCTTAATTGCTATGAAGCTGTTTTATGAAGGAAAAATCGTGGCTTGACAGCTCAGTTATTTTGTTTCACAACCCTGCTGCTGTTGTGGGTTCGATTCCCATCCAGAACGAACATTTATGTGGTTTGTTCTGTGACTGAGTGTTATAAACATATTTATAAGTATATTTCGTAATCTATCAGTTATCTAATTCCTATACTAGGTAGAAGTTATGCTTTGTTTCATCATCATCAACATGTATTAACCATCTTTACTTCGTAGATACCTCAAAGTAGAAACTTTCCTGATGACATTTTTAAAGAACTGTCCATACAAGCATCCAGTCATACCGCGGCCTTGGTTATTGCAACATAAGCGGAAGCAACGAAAATAAATTAAAAAGGAATAAATAAAAGGAAAGGAATAAATACCCGTCAACTACTAAAATAATATGTCCCCATATCTCTTTTCACGATATTTAATAGTTTATCTATAAGTTTACTAGCTTTACAAGACAATAGATCAATCTCAATATCAACTACCCTCGAAACTGTATCAGTCACTCAACCATGAATCTGAAATCCAGTACCAAATCAATCGTAGATAATGCCATACTATATATGTATGTATGTCAGTGTTGTCTGGGCATTGACGTTTCCAAATACAGTTCAATGAACTCCGGATCTTACTACCTGCGTCTTGGTGAAATTTCGTGTGAAATCACCTATTATTATATCCGACTCCTACACATTTGAAAGTATACCTATTAGAATGTTTTTTTATTGATGTCATCTTTGGCGCAGTGGGCTAAAATCCGGCTGAGACGCAGAGGTTCGATTCCCGCCGCGGGACAATAGTCAATAGTAGAGCTGCATATCTCGCCCGAGTACAGGCACGTGAATATATATCACAGGCCAGATGATACTGTGTGAAATGTCCGGGATTATTTATTTATTATTTATTATAATGGCTGAACTAATTTGAACAAAGTTTGAATAGATGTAGATATGAACCTTAAATATCTATAGATTAGACACTTACTTACCTCTAAGTTAGTATTGTAGTTCGTAAATCGTGATTTTCTTGTACTTTTGATAGACTATCTATAAAGGTAATTTACAACTAAAATACTTGCTTTTTCTCTTAATAAGAAATCAGTTTTGTCATCATAACTTATACTGATATGTCTAGCTATGATATACATTTCTCAGAACTCTAGTTAGATCAGAATCTAGAAGATTTTACAGAGAATATTCAGACATATTTCCCTACATTATTCGGCACATTGCCCTCGTGCAGGGGTTCCTACTCCATATACCTACGTACTGTGGATTCTAATTGTATTTAAACACCCAATACCCGGCATTGTTGACCTCGCTAGAGATGCCATACGGTTATTCGTTCAATCAAACATAGGGGATATTATGGCAGCGTTCACGTTGCATCACCATAACGCGAAGCCCAAAGCGAGTCCATCAAGGATTATGACTAAATATAATTATACCGAGAATATAATTTTAAATCTTAAACTTCCAAGGCTTCTGTTTTCGAGTGCAGATGAAAACCTTCTAATAACAAGCTGAAACAAGATATAACAAAGGCCGATCAATACACTTCAGACGGTTTTCGACATCCGACCTATAAAACTGCTAAGAACCGACCAGCGGGGCCGAACATTTGGATGCGGCACTCTGGGGGGTCGAGTGGATTATCCGCTGAGTCGTCAAGTGATGCTAAGTTTTCGTGCCATTTTCATCAAGTAGGTTAGTTTAAAAAGTTTGATACAAATATCTAATAAAACCTGTTTTTATAAGGAAATCAATCTTTAATGGTCTATTTAGACATGTCTTCTAATACAAATATTGCAATTGTGCGAGTGAGATTAAAATGTCATTTAAGATACCTACGTTTGATTATTTATAAAGGATATAAAGTATTCTCAAGCATTGACGACCTCTGTGGCGCAGTGGGCCAAGGGCCGGATGAGACGCAGAAGGTTGCGGGTTCGATTCCTGCTTCAAGACAAATGTTTGTATGATTTGCAAGTATTTGTCTCGGGTCCGGGTGTTTCTATGTATAGCATGTATGTATTTCGAAAAAAAAATATAGGTATATTTGTAGTATATGTATAGTAATGTGGTAAGTAGCTACCCATAACACCAGCTCTGCTTACTTTGGGGCCAGATAATGCTGTGTGAAATGTCCGGTATTACTTATTTATTTATTTATTTATTCTTGTGAAATATTTGGTTATCTTTTGATATGGCAGAAAGGGTTTGTTCAGCTAAACTGACAAGAGCTGGTTTCGAATCTTTATCTATGACAAAAAACTACAGTTCCATTTTCAAATTATATTCGAAACTTAGTGATATTTAAATGAATGCCACGTCCATTGTTCAAGGACTACAAGATGAAGGTTTATCTAGACGGTCAAAGATCCCTGGGGGAAATGTGTTTTACAGTTTTTAGGATAGCAGCGCGTCCAGACGAACTCAGCCAGAGATATAATACGTTTGTGTGTAACAGTGCACACATTCAGAACGTTTGTGTGCGTGAGCTTGAGAAAGTCGTATAACGAGTCGTATAGATCTTGTAATTTTTTTGGACATTATAATGCCTGCATAGGTATCCTACTTAATATTATAAATGCGAAAGTTTGTATGTATTTTTGTTACTCTTTCATACAAAAACTACTGAATGTATTTTAATGAAACTTTACAATAATATAGCTTGTACTTACATCAGAATAACACATAGGGTATAATTTATAAAAATATTGTGTGAATTGTCCAAAATATAACGATAAGTGTCAAGTAAGTAGGAAAAAAATCTGCCATCTGCGAAGCTATTCTGGGGTGCGCTGCATAAAACGTTAGTATTATACGAAGTACTAATCCTGCGCAGACGAAGTCGCGGGCACCAGCTAGTCATCTATAGTTCAAAAAGATGTAACGGCTAAGCTTGTAATAATTAGGTATTCTAGAAACTTTCAGCATGCTTCTATATTACAAAAATCTGTCCTAGTCATGTTTATGTGGAGTTGGTCTTTGCCATTCGTTTTTGAAGTGATAACTTCTTATGGGAGGGTAAATCGCTTCGTTACGTAACGCGTTACGGCGCCAGTCTGGCTACCCTTGCTCTCACGCATACGGCAGCGGTAGGCAGGCTGCTCCTCTCTCACTCTAACCCACAGCGCTAGTTAGATTAGTTTAAGTTATCACTTATGTCGGGCGTCCCGAGACACGTTTTTTTTAACGTTTTTGTACCTAGCTATTGTGAGGTTTATAACGATTATAAATAGGAGCTAATTTATTTATAAAGATTATACTTAACATACTTAACTCATTGCTGAACACGATTGTTGAACATTAATTTATGAAAAATAGATAACAATCTAATTTCGAATTTGTTCTTATTTTTCTTATATATTATTTCCGGTCTATTTAATTAAAATTTGAGCCAATATAAAATTCAAGCCCATAAAAAAAAAGTGTGCAATTCACACGTGGTAGAAGTGAAACCTTAAAAAATTTTGAGCACAAAGAGAACCACGACTATAAGAAACACAATATAATGATTCCTATCTCATTTTCTCTTTAACGTTAAATCTAATGAATTTATGTGTCTGTCTCTTTTTACTGTCGCTTTTTCGTTTCATCGACTTTCAAATCACAACGATGCTAATGAAGTTTCCACTTCCAAAATATCCCCTAGTTTTTTTACCATAAGGTATATTTTCTTGAAATTTTAATGGGACCAAACGGAAAGTAAGTTTAGTGTTATACTTTCCGTTTCCTAAAAAAAGAATTTACCAAATCGGTTCAAAAATAACGGCGTTCTGTTCTGAAGTAACATACATAAAAAAATACAATCGAACTGAATTCCTTTTTTGAATAAGGATAGCTTCATTCTAATTTCAAAATTGTTATTATGTTGTCCCAAACGATTTATGAGTATGAGTATGAGTTATGAGAGAATCCTATTGTTTTATTGACATTTCAGATGGTATTATATAAAATTCAAGCATGATAGTTATAGTTTTCACTTTCAGGGTTCAGTTGGCCTGCTTCCAACTGTAATTTGTGTCTATTTGCTGGGCTGTGTTTGTCAAACTAGGTGAATGGAGTCAAATGTTTGCCATCTTGTATTAAACAAACCTAGCATTGTTTAGTTTGGAATATTTGGAAAGTTCTGTGATGAAAATATATTGTAAACTAATTGTATTAATACATGTAAAACATTTTAAAACATGTAAAAACGTGTACGTCTCGGGACGCCGGACAGAAGTGATAACCTAAACTAATCTAACTAGCGTGGGTTAGAGTGAGAGAGGAGGAGCCTGCATACCGCTGCCGTATACGTGAGAGAAAGGGAAGCCAGACTGGCGCCGTACCGCGTTACGTAACGAAGCGGTTTACTCTCCCATAAGAAGTTATCACATCAAAAATCTATGTTGATTTATCATAATCTTAATTCTATTAAATATGTACTATCTTCTGCCCACGGCTTCGTACGCGTTATAGGTACCTACATAATAAATAGCATTATGTCCATCCCAAAGATACAATTTACCAAATTGAATCGTACGCTCAACTGTTTATTTGTGAAAACGTAGGTAAGAAACAAAAATCCGATCTTATAAAATTACTTTTTTCGAATTCAAATTCTTATTTATATTTTGTTCGCGGGTTGAAAGATATGAATATGAAGATGAATAAATGAATTCATAAAACGTGGGATGAGCGTGGGTAAAATCTTAATTAAGTTATTGAGCACAAAGTCAACAGAAAATATATAGGTACCTACTTAATATTATAAATGTGAAAGTAACTCTGTCTGTCTGTGTGTCTGTGTGTCTGTTTGTTACGTTTTCACGCCTAAACCGCTGAACCGATTTTGATGCATTTTGGTATAGAAATAGATGTGACCTTGAAGAAGGTAATAGGTTTTTATGTAGGTACCACGCGTGCGAAGCCGCGGGTATCAGCTAGTAAGTAATATTTTATAAAAGAGTATTTCATACCTGGACAAAATATTTGAAAGGACGCGGACGCCCACTGCTTCGCTTAGACTAGGCCAATTGGACAGTCTCGTCTAGTCTAGTCTTATCTAACGTCTGGTTAGTAAGGCACTGTGTTTAGAGTGTAGTGTAACTGCTGCTGTATGTTTGTTACAGGTTGGTACTACTTATCAATACTTATGTACACTTAGTCGCAAAGTACTAAATGATAAGATTAGCTAAGAATTACTGTTCTTATTCGAAGTCTTTAAAACGATAATTTTGTACAAAGTTTTATTCATGCTTTGGTTAAAGGTACTTTGTGAGCAACTTTATTTTTTTGTTTAGTTGGTAGTTCCGTAAAATTATATTCTTATTTTGAATATTCTATTGTAATTTTGTGTGGCATTCGTCAATCAATATATAAATTATTATTTTATATATAAGCTTTAACTTTAGATACTCTACTCTATGGATTAATCTGTAAATTAAAATAAATTCAATGGTGTTTCAGTATTTTTGTTTATTACATTTTCATAACTAAATGGTTGATCGGATATTGATAAAATTTGGTAAAGAGATATATTGTATTTTGGAAAAGCACATAATGTACTTTTTATGTAGGTACCACGCCTGCAAAGCCATGGACAGAAGCTAGTTCTACTTAAATAGTTTGTCATAATGGTATAAAAAGTTGCCATTTTGATTTATCTGCAGCGCGCCTATGATTGGTCACACCCGGAATCCTCACTATCAGGCATACTTATCTATTAGATAAATGGATGTGGGTAGAAAGACGTGGTAGGGGAACCTTGACTCGAGCCAGACAAGTGCTATTTATGAATTGAAACTACTAGGACAATGGAACGTTACACTTGGTTTTAGAGGGCTTGTCGGATGCTGACGTGATAATGTTAATTTTATAAGGTTTTACTTCAAAATAAATCTTTCGGACATTTAAATATTTATAAAAGTTTACTTAACATGTTTACGAGCTTGTTCTTAGATTTTAAAACTCCCTGTATTTATTTTATTAAATTTGAGAGTCATATTTTTTGCTTATTTGCTTTTATACTCTCAAGTATATAAAATACCATTATTATATTTAGTACAGTTGGTAAATTTAAATTGTGTATATAAATTATTAAATAGTTATGTATTTACATATGTATAAGTTCGTACAACACGGAAACCTAAAAGTAATTAAAACAATAGTACTGGCAATCGATTATTCTAAATTGAAATAAACTTAACCTAATTAACCTACAAATTTAAACTAGCGTTCTTTAAACAAATAGGAAGTCCGCCATTTTGGCGCTTAAAAAAAATTAGAAGGCGGAACTAGGTTGCCGTTTTTGTTGAATTTCGAACTCTGGCCCTCCAATAGGGAGCGCGGGCGGAGCCTGTCAATTCCACTGACTTGACGTGGACAATGACCTTTTGTTTTTTTTTCAATGTTGCCTGTCTGATGATTCGGAACGGACCAACTTTTTTAGGTTATTTTGACAATGGTCTGGCTCGCATTCTACTCGTGTGGATGGTTGGACGTGAATTTTTAGTTTGTTGACGAAATGTTTTTAACTTTTTAAAAAGTTGTGGCTGGTTGGACAACGTTTTCAATTTGGACGTGAAATGTGTTTTTAAAGTTGAGGTTTTATTCGCCGGTGAGGCATTGTTGCTGTTGCTTTATTTATTTCAGGAAACGGCTACGTTTTTTCAGTTTTATTGTGACAAGTTTTTTTCAAAAGATTGAAAACTGAAGGAACCCACGCCTTAAACCGCTTACAGAAGACAGTGTTGAGATGTTTTGGGACATATTTATCAATTTCCAAATAACTCAGTGATATAAACCAGACTAATTTTTTTTTATATTTTAGTTTGTCTAGAAATATAAATTTAATTCAAATTATCAGGTACTTCACTAGACTATTGAAAATTCACCCTTAAACCATTTAAGTAGTCCCTACCTATTCAAATCTTATCAAAATCTATACCGCTTCATACTAAATATAAATTATATAATATTAATATAAATAATCCCGGACATCACACAACATCATCTGACCCCAAAGTAAGCAGAGCTTCTGTTATGGGTACCACATGACTGATATACTACTTATATACTAAAGGCGCTCTTTTACTAAAGCTTCTCGCAGGTACTACATCTATTTATAGTCTCTAAATGTAAAAGCTAACACAATATCATAAAGTTTGCGCCACACCGGGTGACACGTACTTTTACTTCAATTAAATTGGAACGCTTCGGGTGTGGTCACATGTGAAAAATTGAAGAGCTTTTCTATCAATCTATATATTAAATACCTACCAATATGTATACATAAACTTAAATAAAATATACAGCGTGAAACTTCAATGGCGACATTAAATGGAAATCCGGGTAGAGCAAATAATCAGTAATTATAAAACAACTATTAACTAAGCTGCTCCTATCTGGCTCAGCGTATTAGCATTGCCATTCAACGTTGAAATGCCGCATTGAGCTATCTATAGATCGTTTTAAGCGGTCCTTGGATATCTCAACTGTTTCACGTGTATTTTATATTATTCTGTAAATCCATGAAAAGAAAATCCATACAACGTCTACTAAATCGATGAACGCCGCTCATTCTAACGTAATTTTTTTTTAAATAAAAGTATGCAATCATTTCATCAATGTTTTATTATGACATGGTCACGTTAAACTATCGTCCGTAAACCGACTTTACTGACAACCAATTTTTTTGTGAAGTTGTAATCGCCCAACGAAGTGGGCACGGGTCAGCTAGTATTTTGATAAACTACGGTTATTAAGACATCGTTTAAAAAAATAACCATACTGTCACTGTCACATATACTGTATTTCAAATCATTGGCAAACATGTTACCAGACGACTCATAATCTGCACAGACACTCTACTTATTATATGGATAGTTATAAACTCGGTGGTTGGATTTGTTATCACTAAAGTTACAAATCCACTAAAAATAAAACTTAAAGCCAAAAGCACAATAACATAAAGTCCGCGTCACACTAGAACCAGGCGACGACACCAGCTTTTAGATTAATTGAATTAGGAAAGTTTAAGGTGCGGCCACACGTGAAGAAAATATTATTAAGAAATTGAAAGATAGAATTATATTTTTATAATAAAAAGTTTAAGGTGTGGCCACACGTAATATAAATATATATTGAGTAATTAATAAATCAAAAGTTTATAAGTTTGATTTGTTTTTAAAATATTTACTAATTATGAATAAGTACTTTGTATTAAATATTGTACAAAATAAACATGTCTCTAATTAATATTATAAATCCGAAAATAACTCTGTCTGTCTGTTTGTTACGTTTTCACGCCTAACCTGCTAAACCGATTTTGATGAATTTTGGTACAGACATAGATGGGACCTTGGAGAAGGACTTAGGAGAATTTTTTGTAGGTACCACGCGGCAAAGCGTGGTAGCAAAGCTGCGGGCAGCAGCTAATTAACTATAATCCCTTATATCCTTAGATCTCAAGATACTTAGATCTTTGAGTTTAGGGGGGTAGTCTGAGCCAAATCTAAAACTCATGTCCGGAAGCCTACATTTAATATTGTGTTTAATATCGCAGATTATCGAGATATATATATATATATATATATTATATAAAGAAAACAAAAGTTTAGAGCTTTGATTTTATATAATACATTAATCATATATTTTGGTTTAATTTATTCAAAGCATTATTTTAGTTTGGTATTTCCAAGTTTTACTGCATATGATTAAATAATTCAATTTACTTACAAGGTTTTCCTGTTTTCAATTTAAATGCATTATTCTTCTAATTAATATTGCAATTAAATAACCTATTTTGATAGCGTTTGCGCAATTTGTGCTTTTCGTATTCAAACTATAATATTCTGTTACCTAACACTTCCTTTTATAGTTAATTAGTTAACTTAGTTTGTTCTATAAAAGCTAGCAACTGCCCGCGACTTTACCTCCATTGTACGCAAGTAAAAAGTAACCTATACTAATGTTAATCCAGTTTAATTCAAATCGTTGCTGCCATTGTAAACAAACAAACACATAGACAGGGTTTTTGTTGTATATTAAATAAATGAGTTTTTAAAAGAACAACACTTATGTTCAACACACAAATGTTTATCCTAGGAGGGAATCAAACCCTCAACCTACAGCGCAGAAGGCAGAGCTACGACCGACTGAGCTGACAGACCATTCATATAATACATATATACTTCTTTTTTTTACATACATACATATTATACACAGAAGTATGATTTGAAGTCCTTTTGTCAATAGATAGAGATGGCCACAGATTTAAACAACACATTAGCTATTGTGTGCGATTATAAGATATACCTTTGTCTTGTGCTCAAAGTACCAACACAATTTTTTTTTTATGAATGGCAGTGATTTTTAATGTTCAATGCTGCCAACTCTACCTACTTTTATCCGTGATTGAATCGTGTCTGGTGACCTATAAAATGCATTATTTAACACCTACGTAATACTACACCGGCGCGCCCACATTACTCCAACGTGTGTGTCTTTCCTACTTTACACGACACTGTTATATGCTTCGGACCAGGACTGCATCTAGGGACTGACTGGATCTAAGCTCGGCTTAGACAGAAATCTATGCAATCATAATTTCCTAGACTATTATTCATAAGTATTTAGTGAATTGAGTGCTCAGTGAATTGTCTTCTTTGTGACTGCATGTGCGTGTGCGTGTGCGTGCATATCTACGATAACATTTTTTTTAATAGTTAAATAACTACCTAAATACGTGTTTTTAAGTAATAATAAGATACATATTTGTTCGTAAAGATCGACACTGTATCTTATAATCAAATAATGACATTTAACACAGCGCCATCTAGCCCCAAAGTAAGCAGACCTTGTGTTATGGGATTGACATGACTGATATACTACTTATATAATACTTATACTTTTTTTGTAAATACATACATATTATATACCTTCATAGTTTGTAGAACTACCCCACTAAAAGTGTCTTGACTACAGCCGTGTGTCCGTGCCTTTATTTGCTTTCGATGTTTGCGCGCAGTGTGCCCCGGCCTTTACCTTAATTGGCGCGCTTAGCGGAATTAGAACATTGATATTCAGTATTTTCTAAAATAAAAAAAGGGAGCAGTAGTGTTCAACTGCCACTTATAAGTGACTAGCTAGCAGCTTACGCATTTAGGTATCAATATCAATATCATATAGGATCAATTAGGTAACCTATGTCCGTCCCCAAGAAACAGTTTACCTCTTTAACAAATTCCATTTAGATCTGTTCGGCCGTGAAAAGTTATCATTATCATACAAAGAGAGATTTCATCTTCTGCTTATTATCGTATAGGTAACTAGTTATTTCGATCCATTGTGGTTTAGGGTTATTTAAGGTTATTAAGTTGCGCCTCAGAGGCCTTCTTTCGTGGCACGTTTCTTTGAACTTTAAAGGCTCTACATTTTTCTTCACCGATTTCCCTTCAAAATAAAATTAAGACAGATAGAGACACTTTCTCAGACTTAGTAGACTAAGTTAATATTTTATAATAAAATAGTCTTCAACGTCAATATCTACCTCGATATTTGACGACCTCTGTGGTGGAGTGGGCTAAGGTCCGGCTGAAACGCAGAAGGTTGCGGGTCCGATTCCCGTCGCGGGACAAATGTTTGTATGATCTGCAAGTATTAGTCTCGGGTTTGGGTGTTTCTATGTATAATATGTATGTATTTACAAAAAAAAAAAATATAATTAGTATATCAGTCATGTGGTAACCATAACATAAGCTCTGCTTACTTTGGGGCCAGATGCTGTGTGAAATGTCCAAGATTATTTATTATTTTATATATATATATTTATTGAAATAGTTCATTTAATATTAAAATCAAGGTAAATTATACACAATGTATGTAATGTTGTATGTTGTAGCAATGCATAGTAGATCATACTTATATTATAAATGCAGTAACTCAAGTCGTAACAGCATATCCGATTTCGGTTAAAAAATTAATATACAGATAGGTTATTATTTGAAATAATCACAAACCTTAACTTAAATTTGTTCTGGTAAATATAGACCCTAAATAAACGGTCTCTAGCTCGACTTGCGTATATAAAACATCAAAACAAAAGTTACAGAAAATCTACAATAATACGACACAAACAGTAGCGAACTTTGAGCACGAAAATAAAAATGGAGGCGTCCGTAAACTTGAAACAAAATTACGAATCATTAGAGTTAGACCCGCTATACTAGTTCCACTTCACTTCCTCAGAGTAATGTAACCAAGGTATATACTTCATTAAACACCGTGTATGAACACTGTTGATCGCGGTCGCACTAAACGGCGACTGACTGGACTTGACAACGATAATGGAACATGGATAAATAAATAATAAGTAATGTTGCATTTCATATAGTAACATCTAGCCCTAATGTAGGCAGAGTTTGTGTTATGGGAACCATAATGACTGATATATACATTTTTTATAAATATTTAATATTATAAATTCCATACTAATATTATATATTTGAACGTGTCTCTGTTTGTCTGTTTATTTGTTACCTTTTCGTGGGTAAACGGCTGAACGGATCTAATTTATTTTCTGATCTTGAATTTTCTGCAAATGTTGGTGTTAAAATATAAAATACCTTACTACACTTGCCATTTGCGATGTTGCGAGTGAGGCTGTAGGTGAACGCGACCAAGCTGTTATTTACTAACGTGAATTGCTCACGCGATTCACCGAATAAGCTAGCTGTATACCATAGCTTGCTTTATTACTCCAAGTGCCCGACTATTTTCTAAAATACCGCCATTTGAGTCGCAACAAAAAAATCTCCGGCAATCAGGTCCTTGCAGTTCTACTCTTGTGGTTCTACTTACATTGTGGCATCTAATGACAGAATTAGGAGCAAAGTGCGTGGTCTGCACGCACGCAACTAGTGTGGTCACTTCATGGTGAAATGTCACGAAAAGCCGGCTTTTTTGGATAATACTATCATATATATAATCATAACCAAAACGTCGGGAATAAATTAAAAGGTAATACGCGGCTTTTTAGGATTGACAGCGTGTATATATATATATGTTTAAATAATTACAATGACTAGTAAGTACTAATTAATATACCTGCAATTACAAAATTAATATACATATTAGTTTGTCAAATTGACATATTTTAAGAATACTGTTGAAGTTAAAAACGAAGGTAGATAAGTAATAACGAAAAAGAGAGTACATACATATAGGTGAGTATTAATCTGATTATATTATTTGACATTAAACATAATAATAGTAGTATTAATAGTAGTAGTAAAAAGAGTTGGTAAAAAATGTTTTGTTGGAGCTTTTAAAATTATAACTTAGTTAATAATATTGTACAACATGGGTATAGCAATTTCCACGCTAAAAGTAACTTTGCTCTTATGATGTGTTCTTAATTTGAATTTTATTAGAGTCTGATGACAAAGAAAAAGTGAAACGTGGTTCTTGTAAAGTTGCTAACATTGGCCGGATAGAGCCGGATGCTTTATCCGGCTACTGCGTAGTAATTTTAAACTGTATTCAAAAATGAATGTAGTGTACATTTATTTTGGTGTTTTCTGGAAATTCATTTACTCCTTTCTTAATTAAATTTATTTGTCGTTTTTGATTCTGACCTTTTGTCCAGATAGTTCATAGTTGTTTATTCCATTGACAAATTACATTGTATGCGGAAATATAAATTATAAAACATAAAATTAATATTGATAAATTATGGTAATCATGCAATATATTATAATGTCAAAACCTAACCTAACAAAAAATAATCAGAACACTTTAATGTGATCAATCAAGTAAATCAATAATTATAAAACGGGTTATAGTTCATCCAGCGAATAGAGACATATCTCCAGAAGAAAAGACTTCAACTCTACCTTTAGTTTTGTTCTTTGGTGAATAATAGATTTCAGTTCTATTGGCAGTCTGTTAAAAATTTCAACTGCTTGATATCTTAAACAGTGTTTTATGATGTTGAGTGTGGTATCTTATTCTTTAGATTTTCTTCCTACTATTTGTCCGCACATTATTTTCAATATGTCTCATACTCGTATAATGTTTTTGGCTAGAAAGCTAATAAATACTTGGGACCGTCAAAATACCCAGTCGACTAAAATGCTCTCTGCATGATTCTCTCTGAGAGATTTTAGTCGACTGGGTATAGTCTAGTAGTGGAGAACTAAAGTTCTTATACTTCGTTTTTGCATAATGAATGCTTTTTCCAAATTATACCTGTAACTGGTTCCCCAGAACTGAATGCTATACCTTATTTTAGTTTCTACTAGTGCATAATATACCATTTTTAATTGATCGATGGTTATTTCATCGCGTAAGGTACGTAATGCATAACAAGCTGAAAAAATGGAATTTTCTATCCCTTCCCTTCTATCCCATCCAATTCATTTTTCCAATTTAGGAGATACTCGTAGTCTAAAAATATAGGCTCTGAAAAGTGTTCCTAAACTGACCAAGAGATATATAAAACGAGATGTGCCTTTGACTTACTATTGTCATTAAATATGACCACATCACTATCGTAGCTAGAAATGATTCAGAATAAACTTTGTAAAGAACACCTCACAGTGTGAGTAAACGTGCCACAAAACTTCGTCACGTCAGACCGATTTTAAGTGTTTTCCTTTACTGTTTATTAATTTAACAAATGTAGCTTACGTCTGTATCCGACCATTGTTGACCGGTCAATTTCTCCGACCTTTCTATATTACCCACCTCATACGCACACACGCATATTCAGCACGCACTGTATAATAATCCGTGTTACGCACACCAAGACAAATTGTCCGAACGAAAAACGCGAACGTATTTACGTACGCACTTACACACACATGCATACTCGAAGGACACGCTGCGAGGTCGACGACCCTGGTTTTTTGCGAGTGAACGCAGCCGCACCGTACAGTGCATTCAGCGAGCATTGGCCGCTGATGACTTTTTTTTTCGACACCAAAAGATCGTTCACTCGTTGATACTCAATATGTGGCTATTTTTACGCTGTGGGAATAGGGATGGGGTATGTCTTTTTTGCTGTGGTTTGAGATGATATCCCGTTTGTTTTGATTGCAAAACTGCGGTTTGATGACATTATTATCGATAGCTACGTGTTTTTAATAATAATATATTTTAATGGTCAATATTTTATAAGACCATTAAAACAACTTCCTTGAAGTATAATTGCATATTTGATATCAGCAAAATTATTTAACGGTGCATTTGCAGTAGTCAGTCACTATTTTTATGAAAGTAGTAGGTAGGCATTGTCAGTTCGCGGGAGTACCAACACTATCCTGATGGCAATAGCGAACATGTTCGATGGTCCTTTATTCAGGCGCTGTATTGGAGTACTGATTAATTAATAATGTATGTATATAAATATAATTATTAATTATAAATATAAATCTATATTACATATTAAGTGAATTTGACTGTTGACTAACTTAGCCCTAAGATTTTACTAACCCATTATGGATCTGAATGAATTGATGAATTATTATTATTATTACCAATTCCTGAATGAGCAGTGAGCACCTATTAGAATTTATTTTGCTGAAGGACATTTTATGTTTGTGGTATCAAATGTAAACGCCAAAGAATGATGAAAAGTCCAGCTTTGTTCCGGTTTAACCGGAGAGAACCTGTAAGAGTGAGTTTTTATCCGATGCCGTTAACTTCTATCAATGTAACGTTCGACATCTGAATACGAAATAAGAATGCAATCGACGGGTAACTGAACTTGCAAATGGCATTATCGGATAATAACATCTTAGTTTGCGCCATTTTATCTGTTTACTTTTTAGTTTTGTTCGCTATAAAGCACGTTTGCTCGGAAAAAGATTTAAATGAAATTTTAAAGGCAGCTCATTTAAGTGAAGTTTAAAAACATGGTATAATCTACATTCATAGAAAAATATTACGAATTATTAATACAAATCACACAATTGAAAATGTACATAATACTGTTTCATATGTATTTTATGTTCCTGTTTATTATTATGTGCATAATTAATAAACTAGTTTAATAACATATGGCAAAAACGATAACAGCGACCACTTCTCGCCGTTTCTTCTATATTATTCAAAACCTAGCCCAACATTCGGCGGGCCGGCACCCCAATCCTGCCCTAACCTACCCCAAACGCACCGCACACAGACAATCTTATACACACAAAGAAGCGGTTTAGTGTGAGTGCGCCTTAAGAATTGAGACATTATGATTTATGGCTTCAGTTTCTAGGTTTTTCTTTTTAAGGAAAGTTGAAAGAACTTCCAAGTTGCAAATAACTTTTAGGTTTCATTTGGAGTTCTTTTAATTTGTTTTATAAGATTGCGAAAACGAAGTAATTTAAAGGTAGGCTATGTAAAAATTTCAATAATTGGGGTAGGTAGGTTATATCTTATAAACACACACTGGCCTCAATTTTATTGGCACCAACATAACTAATTTTAGCTAAAATTTGGTTTTGAACTGTCAAATTAACCTTTGGTATTCTGCTGCTACCAACTTTACCTAATTTAATTGTATCTAACTGAATTAAGCGTTCTTAACTTAGTTAGATGGTACCAACCAAATAGGTTTTACATATGCTATCACTAACTAAATATATTTTAGACAATTCCTAATTTTAGAATTCATTTCTAAAATTATTTGCAACCAATATATTCCAAAAATATAAATTTGCAAAAATATATTCCAACCGAATTGCCACAACTATCTAATGAGTTGTTTAAAACTCCTTTCATCCTTATTCATTGACATTACAATGACAAGGATTAAACATAATTACTTAAACGCTATGCTTGCTAATTATGTTACTACAGGATAGAGGATGCTAAATAACTAGTACTATAAAACGACTTTATTGGTAAAAGAACTATTATAATGGTGGCAATTCGGTTGGTTCATTTCTAAAATTAGGAATTGTCTAAAATATATTTAGTCAGTTAGCATTTGTAAAACCTATTCGGTTGGTACCATCTTACTAAATTAGGAACGCTTAATTAAGTTAGATAAAATTAAATTAGGATAAGTTGGTAGCAGTAGAATACCAAAGGTTAATTTGACAGTTCAAAATCTGATTTTAGCTAAAATTAGTTAGGTTGGTGCCAACAGAATTGAGGCCAATATCGATCAGTCAAACTTTTTAGTTTAGGACTCACCAGTCCTACTGAAGTAGTACAAAAAATGTGACTCTAGCATGACGAAATTCTAGGTGTATAGATATTTGAGGGAAAATTGAACAATTGTCCTGCCGCAAAACCTAATTGTGGTTGATGATGATAACGTAGGCAGAGGCACTAACATTAAAGTAGGTAGAGTACATTCAGTACAGTAAGTACTTACTGATAAAAAACAAACCTTATTAGAAATAACTTCTACCTTTAGATAAGAACCTACTTATAAGTGCTTATAATAAGACTAGTTGCTGCCCGCGGTTTCGCGTGATACCTACATAAAAAGTAGCGCACGTCCGTACCGAAATCTATCTCCAATTTCAATTACATAAAGATTCGTTTGCCGTTTAGCCGTGAAAAGCTATCAAAAAAACAGTCAGACAGAATTGTGGGATTGTGGATATTTGAATCCGAGGAGCACTTTTATCCTTTCACCACACTAGTTTAAAATAACTAGTGACATTATAAGAAGAAGAAAGAATTATGGTCCATGGACAACATTAATAACTTGACTCTATCTTACTAACATAATCGAACAATTTCTGACTATTCATAATAAATAAACAAGTTCATAAGAAAATAAAACTCTTTTGTATTTGTGTGTCGACCCATAAACAGTGCGAGAGTGTGCGTGGCCTACATAAATAATGTATGTGTACGTAACGTACGCCCAATTCTTGCGGCGTGTGCGTGCGGTGTACGCCGGTGTGCGTGGTTTCTTCGCTCGGAATTCCAAGTTTGAAATTGGAATGAATGACGGTTAGGTTACTGACCTACGCAAATGGCACTCGTTCTTATTTTGAATTTCAAAACTTTTTCTTGATTTATTGTGGCCATGACTAAACGGAAATTGGTTTTCTTTATTAAAATTTAACGTTGTTTTAATTTAAAGTTAGGTTGATTTGGTACTACTTAACTTACCTAAACGAAGTTTATTAAACATGTAGGTATGTAAGTAATTAGCAAATATGCATGCTTAGAAATGTTTAAAAATATTTTAATTACATTCTTATGTTAATTATATAAAAAACATTGTGCTACAAAAACCTCTCGAAACTTCTCTAAGCTAACAAAACATCCGCTCTTGACAGTTTTTGAGCAAAATAAATTCGAAATCCGACTTCCGGTGGAAAAATTAAAAGCTTTTCCTTGACAAGGTTCCGTAGGTGGTGTTTCCCTATCCCTGTGCGAGGGAGATAGAAAATGTGCGTATTTTTGTGCCGGAGCAGGAGGGCAAGAGGGCGACGACCTTTAAAACAAATCGTTGGCAGAAAGGGTTCGGCTTAAGTACGGATAGCACAATAATTGATGCTAATTAGGTTAAATTGAATGATTTTTTTTTTGTAAAAAATTTAAAGCTAGTGATATAAATAGATAATAGATAAACAAATAAAAAAGAATACATATCAATAAGAGTATTTGTAGTATTTGGTACTTACATAACTACATGGAAACGAAGATCACGAGTCTAAGCTTAGACTTTCGCCATAATATTTAGTGTTTATTATTTAAATTAAATTAGTTGAAACAATTTAATTTGTTAGGGGACACATTACTGAGAATTCAGGTATTTTTTCAATAATATAATAAATCTGTGCATGTATGATAATAGGAATAGGTACTTATTTAGAATAGTTACATTTAATATTGTTCGTAAAACTGATTAAAAAATACTCATACCCAGCTTAATGTAAGGAATATAAGAATTAAACAAGCATTTTTTGTGGTTAAAAATACAAACGCTCAATGCATGATAAATAAAACGGTTTTCCTTGAAATATTAATCAAATTCAGTCTCGATTGAGTTAGAAGTCCTCTAGAATACTATTTGAATTTTGATTTCCATACATTTTGCTTATATCGTCTGATATTGTCACTTTGCCAATAAATTTCTGGGTCAAGGTGAGACGTGATCCTTTTATGCCAAATTTGTTTTTACAATATATTTATTATAAAACATGGATCTATAGTAGTTTTATTATTAGATACGCATTTTATTACTTGTTTCTTTCGTGTTTTCTAATATTGTTCTTTTAAATTAAAATAATTGGATAGTGTCGTGCTAATTGAAGTAATATATAAACAACTAGCTGGTGTCCACGACTTCGTCGCAGGATCGCAGGATCATAGGACTTGCCCAGGATTCGTGCGAGCAGGAAAAGCTCGCAAGTGGCAGATTTTTTTCCTACTTACTACTCGTTTATCGTTATATGTGGACAATTTACACAATATCTTAATAAATTATGCCTATGTGTTATTCTGATGTAAGCTAAGTTCTAAGCTATATTATTGGAAAGTTTCATTAAAATCCATTCAGTAGTTTTTGCGTGAAAGAGCAACAATCATACATACAAAGTTTCGCGTTTAAGTAAGGATATATATAGGCACATAGGCTATAATTTATAAAGATATTGTGTGAATTGTCCAAAATATAACGATAAGTGTAAAGTAGTAGTAATAAAATCTATCATCTGCGAGCTATTCTGGCGTGCAATGCAAAAACCGTTAGAATTACACGAAGTTCTATTCCTGCGCAGACGAAGTCGCGGGCACCAGCTAATTAAATAATAATAGTCAAAAATTAAAAACAAATATGAGACACTTAACTGATTTTTTTGCCACTCGTACGTTTATCTAGGCGCACCCTACTCCCTAGGCTCGTTACAAACCTAGACAGGGACCTAGGCGAAAAATGACTAGGGTGCACCCACACACACATACACACCTATAACTACATACATATTTACATATTTGGTATAATAAGATACGGGAGCGTGTGTGTAGTGTTTAGTTTTTTTGGTTACTAAAAAATAGAGAGCCAAATAAAATCTCGTCCAGATCAGCGATTTGCATCAGTACCTCTATAACTGTAATGGCATTTTTACAAGTGACATAACTGTCGATCCAGATCAAAAGTTTTTAATCCATGGTAGTGGTCTAGAGCGGTCTGTTATCTCCGTCACCATAGTTGGCCACTGACTTGTAGTAATAGAGTCACTATAAGAATAACATCCTCATAGATCTCATGAGGACCCTGTGGTGGAGTGGGCAAAGATCCGACTGAGACGCAGAAGGTCGCGGGTTCTATTCCCGCCGAGAAAAATGTTTTGTATGATCTGCAAGTATTTGTCTCGGGTGTTTCTAGGTATATAAGTAGTATATCAATATCAGTCATGTGGTACCTATAACACAAGCTCTGCTTACTTTGGGGACAGATGATGCTGTGTGAAATGTCCAGCATTATTTATTTATTGACTGGCCTCTCTGCTCAGTTGGTAGTAGCTCTGCCTTTTTCGCTGTACGGTGAGGGTTCGATTCCCTCCCAGGACAAACATTTGTGTGATGAACATAGGTATTTGTTCTGTGTCTGGGTGTTATAAAGTAACTTATGTATGCATTTACAAATATAAAATTCCATCAGTCATCTGGTCACCATAGTAAAAGCTATGCTTAGTTTGGGGCTAGATGGTGTGTGAAATGTCCGGCATTATTTACTTAGATCTAAGTTGGTAACTATAATTCGGGTAGAATATCCTATTCTACCCTATTAAAACACAAATGTGCGTGGATTTTTGTATATTTTTTTGTTACTTAATTACGCCATAACAGCTGAATCGATTTGGATGAAAGTTAATATGGATATAGGTTTTGATCTGGATTAACATATAGACTAACATATAGCCTGCGTGGTACTTTTTATGTATGTACCACGCAGCCAAAGCCTTGGGCAGCAGTCAGTATTTACAAATTTGAGAAATTAAATCAATTTAATTTCTCACATTTGTAAATTAGTAAATTTGCTTTAAATCCATGTGAATTTTCTGTTATGCCTATTGGGCTCGGGGATGTTTTTACAAATGGCGAGATTACATTGTTGTCTGAGCGTGCCGTATAGAATTCTGCTAGGATTTCGAAATATGACGGTGTTGACGAACAATCGGTAAATGGTGACACGCTCTTAGTGTTCGTTTTTAACAGATAGGAGGGTAGTTGATACCCCTGATTCAGATAGTTCACAGGACTAATGATCTTATTTTGTTGAAGTCAAAGTATGTTTTTGTTTACATTTTTATGTCGTTTTATTTCATATTTTTATGAATTACCTAAATTTATAGTGCTTGGTGCATTTTACTCTACATTTTATTTTACTCAACATAATTTGGTGTTGAGTTAAACTACAGAAATTCTTGGCAAATCAATTCAATAACCCATACTTTACATGTAGGGTTTATATGTGGTTAACTGTACTGTTAATAGTAGTTCTGGCAATTATCAAACACTAGAATTTTATTTAAGTACTTTTTTGGCCGGGGATTTATTTTGTGATTCATTTTTCTGTCCAGTTAGTCATTCAATAGGATAACATTTAAATATTATGCGTATGTAGGTATGTCAAATTAGAATATTATTATGTTTATTTTATACTAGCCTCTGCCCGCGGCTTCGCGTGGTGCCTACATACAAAATAGCCTATATCTGTCCCCAAGGTACAATCTATCTGCTTACCGATTTTCATCATGATTCGCCCAGCTGTTGATCTGTAAAAAGGCGACATACAGACAGATAGACAATTTCGGATATATATATATCCCAGGGCAAACATGTGGTTGAGGTGTTTGTTCTGTGTTTAGCTGAGATATAATGTATATGTATCTATTTAAAAATATAAATATAAGTATTCTATCAGTCATCTAGTCACCATAATATAAGCTATGCTTACTTTGGGGCTAGATGGTGTTGTGTGAATTGTCCAACAATATTTGTAAAAAAAATCTGTTAAGTCTGGTTGTCTGTAAAGTCGGTTTACGGACGATAATTTAACGTGACAATGTCATAACAAAACATTGATGAAATGATTGCATAATAGTCTGGGTGTTATGAAGTATCATAAGTATGTATTTATAAATATAAAAGTATTCTATCAGTCATCTAGTCACTATAATATTGTAAATTTGCAGTTTTTTACTACCTTATCGTGTAGAATATCGATAAATAACAAATAATAATAAATAAATAAATATTGCTGGACAATGCACACAACACCATCTAGCCCAAGCAATGCTTAGTTTGGGGCTCGATAGTGTTGTACACACCACCATATACACGTAATAGTCCATTTTAATCATAATCTATACTTGTTACGACGCGACGCGGAGAGAATTTAATTTTGTTTTACATTTTTATTTTTGCTTGTCTTTAATTTATTTTGACATAATTACTGATGGGAGAAGCCAGTGGCTCCTGAAACACAGTTTTTACTAGTTCAGGAGCGTATTAAGTTATTATAGATCTGTAACATTGTATTGTCTTTTTTTTCTAGTTTGTATTACCGTGCTAATTTTTTCTTGTTTGTATTATTTTGCAAATTTTTATCAACGTAGGATTAATACCCTGCAAAAGCGGATTAGTGGGCGGACAAACAGACGGACAGAAATGTCAGAAATATAGGGGTTCCCTAACTTCGGAACCCTAAAAGATTTAAGCTGTAAATGGCATTTTATTTACATTTACAATACTGACTCTATAAGCCAAATGCAGCGTTATTGAACAAGAACAGAGCCATGCATGGAGTAGTCCGTGTGTACGTTAACATTGTATTTATTTTTTTATTTTATAAACTTGGTCACAACTGTAATTTACCAAGCTTGGTAAACACCTCAGATATCTATTTACTCTAAAGATGACTAAAGGATAATCAGAGGCACGACCAAAGTTTTACATAATGTTTCTTATTTTTAGGTTTTATAAAATGACTAGCATTTATTTACAAATGTACAAATTTATATACAATAGCACATAGAAAAAAACAGAATTCAGTTCACTGACAGCAAGTAAAGTGCCTAAAAGGCAGGCAACATTATCTCGTTGAATAGCCATACTAATCCTTTGTGCGAGGTAAGCACCAGCCCTATGATCATTGGTCTTGTCCACTAGTCTCTTGGATAACTCGATAAAATAACACACATTTTAGTACTGGTAAGCGAAACTGCATTTCTAAGCAATGTCTAGCCGTCATTACGCTACGTTGCCCAGTCGCAATAGTTTATAAACCCCAGCATGCCAAATACCCTCGTTTCTCGAAGGAGTAAGCAGATTCCCCCTTGCTTCGATTCGGACGTAACCTCTCTTTTCCGTCACCGACGTTTAATAATATAAAAAATAAAAATATATTGCAAAGCCCGCTCCACAACCTCTCTGTTCAATTCCGTTTACTAAATTGGCATTTGCTAATTAGATCAGAACGGCAATAATTGGACATGAGTGTAAAAGGGACGGCTATACTAAACCTTCGAGTGCGAAAGAGATAAAAGCCTGGATTAAAAGAACGCATTTGCGGTGTCTGAAAGGATCTAGTTAAATGTGTTTTTTGTTTTTTTTAACATGTACGCAAATAAGTATTTATTCTGCTATAAATTTAATTATCCAATGGCGGTGGACCTATAGCTTAGAGTAGATAAATACAAACGTATATTATAAATGCGAAATATTTCATGTTTTATAGCTAGTTAATCACACTCTATTCTGATCTGATTGAATATCTGATTTCTATAAAATTTAGTATTATGTAGATAAATTATGACCAGAATTTGCGCGCGAGTGAAGTCACGGGGCGATCCACTATATAGTTAGAAACTTAATATAATAAGCTTTTTTATTTCTCAATTCACATGAAACACCAATGTAATAAATAGGCTCATTAAATATTGACTCTATAATTTATTGTTTCCTTATTTATTTTACTTTCTATTTATAATAAGTACACTTACATAACATAACATTTAGGGTTCCGTACCTCAAAGGGAAAAAAATTACCCATATCACTTCACATCACTTCGGGATCACTTCGTGGTCCGTTTGTCTGTCTGTTTTTCTCAAGAATGCGTATTAAGAATTTAGCTATTTTAGAATCAAATGTATCACAATAACCACAGCCATCAAAATTGACAATTAAAAGGATGGCCCGACTATCCTTTCATATTCAAAAAGGAGTTAAATAAGGAATTTATTTTGTGCGACTTACGACTTCAACCCTTGAAAAAAATTTAAATTTCAAATGGAGGTAAGTATCGAGTTGAAATGAATATCAAATAAGGTCTACAATTTCTTAGAGCTGTAAAAAAATCAACCTTCCAAGTCAAAAATTACGGCCATTTATGCCGACTTTTGCCATTAAATCAAAAACTACAGGGTACTTCCCTTTAACCTAGAATCGTGAAATTTGGTAAGAAGCAAGGTCTCACAGTATAAATAAAGAAAAAAAATCTAAAAACGTTGAATAGTTGAAAAGTTGATTTATATTTATATCACATAAAAAAATTGCTATTACAAACTTACGTGATCGTGACGTATGAAGTCAACGTCAAAAGATATATTATTCAATACAATCACAAGGATCACTTTGAAACGTCTCACATACTAGGTGAATTTAAGTGCCAATTCCTCCTAGCCCAAGCCCGAGATTAATATATGGGAACATTTTTTCAACTACAAAGTTCAATCATTCAATATAACTTTTCGTTAGAGCAATGTTCAGCGCTTTCTTATTTAATGAGGTATTAAATAAAAAATATTGGTGGACAATACACACAACACTATCTAGCGTCAAACTAAGCATAGCTTGTTATAGTGACCAGATGACTGATAGAATACTTATATATTTTTAAATACATACTTATGATACTTAACACCCAGACACAGAACAAACACCACCATAAAAGAACTATTATGGTGTAAAAAATATACGGAACCCTCTAGCGCGACTTTCGCACTTGACCGTTTTCTTTAGTTCCAGACATTTTATATTCTCCTTACGATAAACAAAATGGCATCCATTTTTAAGCGCAGGTACTCAGACTAAAATGAACTTTAGATTGTTGCACAAAGGTTGAATTCGAATCGGCTCATTACCAAAGACATTGTTCGGTTTTAAATAAAAATGTAAAATGATATTGCATAGATTGGATTTTTTGTAAAACCGGTATTTGTATATTATACACTTCTACTAAGTAGTACTTATTAGTAACTATTTATACTTAAACACTTATGTTTTATATATTTTTATTTTTATATATATTTATAGACTGGCCTGACAGCTCCAGTTGGCAGTAGGTCTGCCTACTGCGTTATAGGTTGCGGGTTCGATTCCCGATTCGAAAAATGTTTGTATGATCTGCAAGTATTTGTCTTAGTTCTGGGTGTTTCTATGTATGTAAGTATGTATTTACAAAAAAAATATATAAGTAGTATATCAGTCATGTGGTACCCATAACACAAGCTCTGTTTACTTTGGGGCTAGGTGATGCTGTGTGAAATGTCCGGGAATATTTTATTATTATTATAGTCTGTCCTTGTCATTCCAATGTTAATAACATTGATGAAAATTGACAATTGACAATTAATGATAACAACAAAGATGACAACAGAAACATAGCTTTTTTAAATTGATTAGTTTTCTCGCATTATTTCATGTTTTATTGTTTAATTGAAGCGTTACTTTAATCAATAAATTATGACTTCGAAGCACAAGTGAAGACAATTAAACTATAAGTGTATTTCTTTGTGTTTTTACGATGAGGAATCCAAGTAAATTCTATACGGTCATTCCGCGATGACTTTTAGAATAGATAAATGACGATCGACTGAGACTTATACTCGATACTCTAAGAGCGAAGAATCCTTTGACAAATTGTCATCAAGACATGTCATTATAGAGAGAAGATTTAAATGACACATTATGTAATGTTAAATAAAATAGACCTAAATACTTAATAAACGTCCGTGAGTTCCTATAATAGACCGATAACTTCTGGAATAATTTAAGATAAGACCATTCATCGTGTCCTATTAGATACGTTTGTATAGATATTTAGACTTATCCCTTTTTCAAACGACTTCAAAAAGAGGTTTTCAATTCGACAGTTTTTTTTTGTTTATTTTTTATTTTTGTTACCTTATAACTCCGTCATTTATGAAACGATTTGAAAAAATCTGATTTCTGAAGTCGGTTGTCTTTTTAGTTATTAAAACGTAATTATATTTTCATATTTTGCTTCAATATTCGGACAGTATGATGGGCTAGGCTGGGGTAGTGTGCGTTGTCCAATTTACAACCAATGTGATGAAAGGATTATTGTTAACCAAATATTTATTTATTTCATAGCCGTGAAAAGCAGATAGTGTATAACAAAACAGTGTAAACATTTTTATCTGAGCTATAAAATAACCTTCCCACGTCTTGGTTATGCCCAGCTGTGGGCTAGCTAGATGATGAATCGCATAAAATGTAATTAGCCGAGGCGCGATCGATCGAGCGCGACAAGGAACCCGCTTTGCAAAACAAAAGAATCGTCTGAAGAAAAAGTCCCAATTACGTTTTGCTGGCCACCCTCCCCCTGCGGACTGCTCCCCCCCTCCGGCCCGTGTGGGGCCAATAACATAGCGGGAACAAATAACAAACAAAAAAACAAATATAATCTAAAATGATTTATAAATTTACTACTGTTCCTAATAATACAATACTAATTACTAATTGACGACCTCTCTGGCGCAGTGGGCTAAGACCCGGCTGAGACGCAGAAGGTTGCGGGTTCGATTCCTGCCGCAGGACAAATGTTTGTACGATCTGCAAGTATTTGTCTCGGGTCTGGGTGTTTCTATGTATAATATGTATGTATTTACAAAAAAAAAGTATATAAGTAGTACTTATATATATAAGTGGTACCTATAACACAAGCTCTGCTTACTTTGGGGCCAGATGATGTTGTGTGAAATGTCCGGGATTATTTATTTTATTTTATTTATAATCCCCAGGCTTGGTAGATCAGATCTGGAAGCCTACTCTGGAAATCAATAAACGATATATCGTGTCAATAATCATGCATTGCTTGAACTATTGAAACCAGATCTCTGTATCTGTAAATACGTAAGATACTTTAATAACACCCAGACAGAACAAACAATTATGTTCATCACACATATGTTTGTCATTAAAAGGAATCAAATTTTGAAAATATCACTCGCTTAAACTGCGATGAATAGTCGCAAACAACCACGAAGCACGGTGAAAAAAAGCCGCGGTTGGGCCGAACTAGTGTGTGTTACCAAGAATTCGCCAGCTGCTATAGTTTTCTAAGCGCGCTAGGCCTTACTCCCAACTGCGCTGTGAGCCAGTTGAAAGCAAGCTACCATTACACCACGGGTTCTACCAGCTACTCCTACTTATCGTGTCACTAGTTATTTTGAACCAGCACGGTGAAAGGAATAAGAAGTGCCTCGGAAGCCTCGCGCTTCTATAAGCTTCCTATAAATGCACCTAAAGTACCTATCAAGAAAACTTAAAGCTTTCATAAAGAGTAATCTTTCGCAGAAATCGTATTGTAAAATAATATTTTTTTAATTTTTTTTTTAGAATGTTTGAAAACTTATAGCTAGGAATATTAAACTGTAGATACATGTGGGATGCATGTACTCTTATGGCAAATTACAAGTTTACAGATAAATTACTATATCATTAATAAGAATGGATGGCCTCATGTTGCTCTGCCTCAGACAGTTAACTGACACATTTGAAATGTATATTTAAAATCTCTTGTATTCGTGTTTCGTAATTAAGGTAGTTATAAGATGGATCATGGAAAAAAAACGCTAGAACCAGGACGAGTTTCATGCAGTTCTTCTCGGATTTGGCTTAGGAAGAATTGGCACCTAAATTCACATAGTATGTATTCAAAGTGATCCTTGTGATTGTATTGAACAAAATATCTTTTGACTTTGACTTTGACTCTAGATGTCAGATTAGATGGGTTAGATGTTCTTTCAAGTTAGATAATACTACATATTAAATATGTATGTTATATATTAAAATATTAAATATTCTAAATCGCTCTTATAACGGCCCCGCGTTTTCCCCAAAGAGTTTTATTGCACTGTCCAAAGGAAGTAATTTCGAAGGTCCGACTTTTAGTTTTTAAGAAAGTTCATTTTCTTTCGCAGACATTTTTCCAGCAATATTTGTGGAATCCCTCAGCTTTAACTCCAGGTGTTAAGGTCTATGTTCCATTGACCGCACATTCTAATCTTACCTAGGTACGACTAGCTTCCAAATTGCTTTCAAAGAAAAACTAGAGCTCAACTTTTTAAAACCAATTTCGAGAAGTTAATGCTAGTTTAGAAAACAATGGTGTTTATTTTATTTAGACTTACTAGCTGCTGCCAGCGGCTGCACTCGCCTGGTACCTAAATGAAAAGTAGCCTATATCCTCAAAAACCATTTTATCTTTTCCGAATTTCACCAAAATTCGTTCAGCCGTTTAGCCGTGAAAAGGTAACAAATAAACAGACACTTAGACTTACCTAGTATTTTTCGAACTTATACTATTAGTATCGGATTTCGATATAACTTCGATACGCTGCCCTCTGGCAGTGATCTGGATCAGTGGAGCTATCTATGGATCGTTTTAAACGGTCCTTAGATAGCTCAACTGTTTGACGTGTATTTTATATTATTGTAAATTATTCTGTACTTATTCAATTATATTCTATTCTGAACATCTGTAATTATTTCTGTACTTATATAATCGATATAACTCATTGCAACTGCTAAGCTTTTCATGAAACTTATCCAAGTTTCATGAAAAGCTTACAGTTCTAAGGTTAGGAGGAGTTGCACCGAAATGCACCTAGTATGTAAGACGTTTAAAAGTGATCCTTGTGATTGTATCTAAATAAAGTATCTTTTGTTACATAATCAGTGACTATAAGGTATATAGGAACAAACATGTCTTATTTGCAATAAAGTCTGAATTAGAATAACATTGAAATGACACTTAATATTATTAAAGTGACGTGTGATTGACGGGTTTTAGCACATTTTAGATAACATGTAAAGAGGTTGATTAAAACTGTGGAAAATCCTAGGAAAATCAATTCAATACAGGAATCAAATGTCAATATTAACCTATTTTAGAACTGTCGTATATAAATATCGCAGTGAACGAAGGCTCAGCTGAAACGCAGAAGGTTGCGGGTACGATTGTTGCCGCGATATAAATGTATGATTTGCAAGTATTTGTCTCAGGTCTGTTTCTACAAAAAATATATAAGTAGTCCTTCCAGTCCTTCCTTCTAGCCCAGTCATCCCGTGACCACGACAGAGTGTAAACCTGTCGAAACGTCGAAAAAAATAGGTAAATAAACGCGATAAATACCCGTAAGTATTTATAATAATGTGTTCTGATCGCGTAAGTTTAAAAACTTTAATATATAAGTAGTATATCAGTCATCTGATACCCATAACACAAGCTCTGCTTTGGGGCTTTGCTGTGTGAAATGTCCGGCATTATTTATTTATTTATTCGGACTTTGGTCCAAGCAAGATTATATCTAGTCTGACGAAACAGGATCAACACGACTGTCTTGTTATGTAGGTACCGCGTTCAAAACCGCGGGCAAAAAAAAAAACAAAATGTTTTATTTCTGTAACTTAAGTAACATAGTTTATCAGTATTGGATACCTCCTTTTAAGAAACTAGTTGATCATAAACTAGTTGATCATAAAGAGAATACTCGTAGATATGCTATATATATCTCTTTGCCGTTTAAACTCAAAGGAAACTCACTAAAGCTGAACAATAGTGACCTTGGCCGTATGAATCACTAGTGGTTTAATCTGTCTTTGTTTCTTTGTGACCCACTTCTGATGACTGCAGTCAATCGGTCAAAATGCATTCGGGGACATTAGGGCCTATGTCCACTGTAAGCTATAGTCCACTGTAAGCTATAAATGATATTTTTTATGTTTATTTTGAAATAATTACAGAAATGTACAAAATAATATAACATAAGTACATATGAAACAGCTATCTAAGGACCTTTTAAAATGATCTATAGATAATAATAATAAGAATGCCGGACATTTCACATAGCATCATCTAGCCTTAAAGTAAGCAGAGCTTGTGCTTTTTTGTTAACACCTACATATTATACATAGAAAAACACACAAATATTTGCAGATCATACAAACATTTGTCGACCTTATCGGTTTTAACGGCCTCTGTGGCGGCCGTTAAAAGAAAAGAAAGGAATTAAAAACAAAAAACAATAAAATCAGAAGCACTACTTTGAAGCTTCTTCTTATATTTGAATGTAGGTGCCGGTTTTTTCTATTCTCAGTTCAAAATTAGGTAAAACATTTTTTTTTATATTAAAATAAAAATAAGATATTTCTTTTTCATTTTTCTTTTATCAATATATTTATTTCATTAAGATACTGACTACGCTCAAAGTTGTCTAACTTGCTTCGCTATTCTGTTATAACTAAGCTAGCTATGCTGCATCGCATCGCTTTTGGTGGACCATCATCCTGCCAAAGTCCTTTATCATTTGGGATGCATTATTCATGCTCTTTTTGTGTCGTATGTTTTGTTTGTTTTTGGATATTTTGTCAACTTTACTCATCAATACAAGGTCAGTGACTCATTGGGTTTATTTATTTTATTTATTTCATTTAATATGTTATTTATTACTCCTATAATGTCACATTTTCTAAAGAAAAAACTTTAAGTACAATTAGGCTAAATTCGGTACTTTTAAGAGATCCCAACTAGGAACCCAAGTTTCGACATGTCTGTCTGTCTGTGCCCCTAATTAGAGCTATTTGCGTGGTCTTGGTGAATTTAACACAATGATATTTTGATGATCGAGCCTTCCTCCCGCTTCCAGTAAGAGGGGGTTCAATTATGCAAGCTATGCTTAATTTGGGGCTAGATGGTGCTGTGTACATTGTTTACCCATTTTTATTTTGTATTATATACTTACAAATATTTTTTTGTTACAGGTACGTAATTAGTCAACTATTTAATCAATAAAAGAGAGTAAGTGACATTTACAGCACGAGTTTCTGCGGTTTTCATACTGTTGGCGAGGCCATCTTAAATATCTAATATTAACCCGTGACTTCTATTGACGTCACAAAGCGCTCATTGCATATTATATATTATATTATATTTATCATTATATTTATCATATATTATATCATTGCATACCTATTAACACAAACTCAAAATAATTTATTTGACAGAATTGAATAGGTTTTTAAAGAACGATATGTGTTGAGGCTGGAGGGCTGGTTACAAACTGAACCGAACATAAATTACACAAATTTCACCGAATACATATACTATTCTTAGTCCCTCCGCACACACTAGTGGCAAACAGCGCGTTTTGAAATATTAGAGCGAGAGGGAGACGTATTTTCTTGTGTGGGCATGATCACATCTTTACAAATTTAAGTGCTTTAAATAAAAATACTTATATCTTTTACCGCGGCCTAGTTACGAAAACCAGCCCACGCACCACGCACCATGACAGATTTTTCTCAATATTAGTAGGTAATTAGATTAGTCTGATAATTTTATTTCATCGAAATCAATTGAAATTGGAATGTTTTACAAGCATTTTAATTTGTCCTTTTCATTGAATGAAACAGACTTGAAGCTGATTTATCAATAGTCGGCCCTAAACAAAATTAAACGACTGGAGCGGTCCATATAAAGCTCAACTGTTTTACATTTTTTTAAATTTGACGACCTCAGTGGCCCAAGGTAAGGCTGAGATGCAGAAAATTGCGGGTCCAATTCCCGCCACGGGACAAATGTTTGTATGATCTGCATCTATTTGTCTCGAGTCTGGGTGTTTCTATGTATAATATGTATGTATTTACAAAGAAAAAAAGTATATAAGTAGTATATCAGTCATGTGGCCATAACACAAGCTCCAAGGTAAGCAGAGCGTGTTATGGGAACCACATGACTGATTTCTTTTATTATAGAAACACCCAGACCCGAAACAAATACTTGCAGATCATACAAACATTTGTCCCGCGGCGGGAATCGCACCCGCAACCTTCTGCGTCTCGGCCGGATCTTAGCCCACTGCGACACAGAGGTCGTCAAAAATATGTACTATATATCTAGTACATATGTAACATTAACCATATAGATACTTATGTATAAATTGATAAAACATTAATTGCAATACCCAACACACACAATGTCGCAATATAATAGCTATAAGCTCACTATCGCACTGATAAGCGATATCGCTGTCAAGTGCACGACAAGCCGAAAATGAAATGCACTTACATGCAAGCTGGGGTGTCCATGTTGTGCATCTAACATGACGATTATTTTTGGCGATCTTGCGAAGCAAACATTACGCTCTTATATTATTTACAAGCTGCTGCCCGCGGCTTCGCACGCATACTACATACATAAAAAGTAGCCTGTGTCCGTTCCTAAGATACAATCTAAATCCATAACCATATATGATTGATGCAAAAAAAAAAACTGTTGATTCGATCGCTACCAAACTTCATAGGATCACCCGCTAAGCCAATTTGAATATTTCCTAAAAATTTTATAGAAATCGGTCCAGCCGTTTCGGAGTCTATAGGAAACAAACATACACTCATCGCCTTTTATATACATAGATATTTAAATAGAGCTAGAGTTATTGACTCGGGTGCGAATAATTGGAATAAAAGCTTTGTGTTTATTTGTGATTTGAGTAAAAATAATCCGTATAATTATTTATCTATATATATAAAAGAAAGTCTTGTTAGTTACACAACCTATAACTCAAGAACCGCTGGACCGATTTAGATGAAACTTAAAACGAATATAGTTAGTAACTTGGATTAGGATATGGGCTATTTTTATCCCGGAAAAACAACGGGAACGGGGCGAGTGAAGCCGCGGGTGGCCGCTAGCGCCATCTACCAATATTTATCCGTAACTTTGTTAATCTCTGTAATTATTACAATAATTTGAATAGCTATCTTTATAAAAGCGATATTAGTACTTTAATATTTTTTGTGAAGTTGTAACCGCCCAACGAAGTGGGCACGGAACAGCTAGTTTTTTATAAAAAAACACCATCACTACATAGTATAAAACAAAGTCGCTTCCCGCTGTCTGTCTGTCCCTATGTATGCTTAGATCTTTAAAACTACGCAACGGATTTTGATGCGTTTGGTTGGTTTTTTTAATAGATAGAGTGATTCAAGAGAAAGGTTTATATGTACTTACATATAATACATGGATAGTATAGCAAAGAAAATCGATAATTTTAGAGGTTTCTAATGTGATGTCGTAAATAAACACATTTTTTTGAGCTTACATTGCAAACGCTGCCTGGCTGAACCCCACGAGATAGATCAAAATAATGTACTACAGTATTGTACACCCTCAAAAGGTCTACAAAAAAGACCGCGATGGTATATGTCTATCTCTTAGGCTATGTTATTCTCTTAGATAACGTTGTATATAAAGACATTCTGTAGTATATTTAGTATCAGCATTGCACCCGTGCGAAGCCGGGGCGGGTCGCTAGTTTTATATAAAATAACAAATGACGAAAGACGAGATACGACTTTGTGACATCATACTATTAGTCCATTAAAATGTTACATTTTTTAGGCCTTAGTGTGCATTTGTCAGAGGACGCAATTTTATTTTTTTAATGTGTAGGGGGGGTTTAATGTGTTTTTATATGGCGGAAATAAAGACGATACTCTAGACACTCTGCGATACAAACGATTTGCTAAGACAGTGACAAAAAATGCATTAAAAAATGCATTAAATTTTTATAAATTTGACTTTGCCCATGTTATACCTCATAGGTGGTGGGTAAAAGGGTCAAACATAGTTCAATAATAGCATAGGAATGTTAAGATCATAATAAATTGTATGAATAAAAAAAATATAGATAGAAAAGTAAGCCTAATTTTTAGTTTTTATTGCATCCCTATGAGCATTCGAGAATCCGTTTAAGTTTGGAGCGCTGTAAAACCTAGAACAAACAAACAAAATTTTCATTTATTTTTGTTTATAACTTTTTTGTTGGTCACTTGACGATAAAAAGTAATAGAAATAAAATTGTAGGAAATTTAATTTGCTACATTTTATGTTTGATTAAATTTTCTGTAAGGTAACTAGTTTACGAGATACAGCGCGAAAACCCTTTGCACCCCCTTTTCCAAGATGGCGGCCGGGGGACAAGGGTGCCGACCCCACAAACTTGAACTTAAGCTTCTACTGACCCCCCCTACACATTAAAAAAATAAAATTGCGTCCTCTGACAAATGCATACCCAAATGTAACTTTTCAATGGACTATATAAACAATATAAACACTTGACTCTGGCAACATTGACAATATTATGACACATGCCATTAACGAGTAGGAAAAATCTAACCAAACTTAGTTATATAAATTGATATGTATTATGTGTGTGTGCGTAAATAAAAAAATAAAACTAGCACCAACCCGCGGCTTTGCACGTGTGTTACATAATAAGCAGCATACAGTCCTTCCTTACAATACAATCAATCTCCTTACTTCAATCACACACGTCAAGGTCTAGCTCGAAAACAAGCGCTACTTTCCTAGGGGAATAGCAGGAGCAGGGCTTAATATCTTTGACCGTTTTCAGAAAACATATGCAATGATCAATCAAATAGTCGTCACGCAAATAAATGATTGGGGAAACTATATGAATATGGCCACATACTTATACTTCATCGACTATATACCTACAGGCCTTTGACTCGTTGAACCACGACGCTATATGGAAAGCACTCGCATAACAAAGCGTTGACAATAAACACGTTTAAAAAACTAAAAATATAAAAAGATCCTCCTCCTTTTTTGTAGTCGGTTAAAGAAGTTTTTATTTTGCGCTTTTTAGTACCTTATTCGAAATTCGTAAAACTACAGGAAAGCCACAAGTAAGCAATGTACGAAATTTCGTTTACATGGATGACATTCTGCTATTTTGATTGAAAAACCATGCTACAGAACCAATTTCGATCAAATTTACATGGGACCAATCGGGAAGTGTATCCTTTCACATGAAAAATATTTTTTTTAAATTTGTTCATAAAAGCCAATTCCTTCTAACTCAAGTCGCGAAGAATTGGCAAGAGTCCTAGTTCTAGACAAACACCCGAGATCTGGGTGTTTTTCTACATAATAATAATTCTACATACATATTTACAAAAGGAAAAAACGTATATACCTACATAAGTAGATCAGTCGTGTCGTGTGGTATAATTAACACAAGCTCTGCTTACTTTGGGATCAAATAATGCTGTGTGAAATGTCCGGAATTATTCATTTATCGCTTTTTCGTAGGATCCTTCTTATCTTCTTTATATACGAATAATATAGGGTTATATATATAGGGTTACAAGGGTTATAGGTATAGACGTACCTATATTGTACTTTTGCTCAAAATCGAGCAGAATGTACTTAACTCCACAATGCACTGGAAAAAAAATACAATAAATGAGTCGAGTAAATGTGTGTAATAATTTACTAGGAATTAATGTATAAGTAATATATATGATAGACAATGCACACAACACCATCCAGCCCCTAACTAAGCATAGCTTGTATTATGGTGACCAGATGACTGATAGAATACTTATATATTTTTAAATACATACTTATGATATATTAGAAACACCCAGACACAATAAACACCTATGTTCATCACACAAATGTTTGTCCTGAAAGGGAATTGAACCATTAACCTACAGCGCAGAAAGTAGAGCTACTACCAATTGAACTGACAGGCCAGTCCTTGACTAGGATTTAAAATCAATTGGCGTTTTAATTGCAATATAAAATTATATAACGATTGAGAAATTGGGTCTTATTTTTAATTTGAATCTTGTTCTCTTCGGAATAAAGTCCTGAATTGAATGCCAATTAGTTACGCAAATTTAATATTTATATATATATTATGCATATTAATGAATGATTTCCGCATGATGCAAAACTGGGATTACATTTATGACATTGATAACAGTAACTATAACAAATATTATAATAATTAGGTTGATAGCGCATGGTCTATTTTGTTATCTATTTTACAGTTTCCTTAAAAACGGTCGTAGAATGACGGCTCCCGCTTCGTCAAATATTAAGTGATTTGCCGTTGAAGCCGTCATTTATATATTCGTCGTCTTATATAATGTTATATGATAACCAGTTACTTTTATTATTTTGACAGCGCATGAAGACAAGGAGTAGCTTATACCTATATTAATCCAGGTCCACATTTTTCCAAGATTAATTGAAAGAGTTTCAGGCCTTTTCTCTTGATTGAACAACAAATTTCTAAATATACGCACAAACTTTCACACATGTAATTAAATAAAATAAAATAAATAATCTCGGACATTTCCCACAGCATCATCTGGCCCCAAAGTAAGCAGAGCTTGTGTTATGGGTACCACATGACTGATACACTACTTATATACCTTTTTTTTGTAAATACATTCATATTATACATAGAAACACCCAGACCCGAGACAAATACTTGCAGATCATACAAACATTTGTCCCTTTGCGGGAATCGAACCCGCAACCTTCTGCGTCTCAGCCGGATCTAAGCCCACTGCGCCACAGAGGTCGACAAATTTAATTAGCATAAGAGTTCTGGGCCCAAACTTGTTTTATAAAAAATATTGGTTCTGATAAAAAGCTTAATTATAAATAAATTAACCGAACAAACATTAGTTTTACTATTCTTTATATTAAAACTTTGATAGTTTTCTAAATTGTAATAACAATTACTGCAATTTTTTGATTTATCTTTCACTTCTGACTTTTATTTTATTTACTTTCAGGATTTATATAAATAAAAAAAATAAAAACTTTTATATATAAATCTCGGTTTCATTTTGAGTTCAATTATTTACAAATGTATAGAATAAAACAATAACATAAAAATACACGTGAAACAGTTGAGCTATATAAAAACCGTTTAACACGATCTATAGATAGCTCAACTGATCCAGATCACTGCCAGAGGGCAGCGTTCTCAATTCACTGGTTTTCTTTTTCGTTTTTAAATTAAGCGTATTTTAATCCATTAAAACAAAAAGCTTACTGTTACTGTAACTGTTTAAACGTTATCCAAAGATTCTTGAAACTGCTATCTATGTAATTTCAGCAGAAACTAGGTATTTGCACTCGTAAAACACTAAAATAGTAAAGGACTTATGACTATAATCCATCGGAAAACAACGAACCTTATCAAGGTACCTCAACTCAAGGTCTTAGATAAACTGAACATCGTCATTGTCTATATACACGTAAATGCGAAATTTGTGTGCGTGTTTTATGACTAGAAGTTTGTACAAAAAACATATAGGTAGTAGGTATATCAGTCATGTGGTACCCATAACACAAGCTCTGCTTACTTTGGGGCCAGATGACGCTGTGTGAAATGTCCGGCATTATTTATTTATTCAAACATCCAAACAATACCTGGCACGCACTAGCGAATCATCCGCGCGATTTCCAAGTAATTTTCAACGCGGGCTTTTCTTGATCGTGCGCCGTATTGGAATCAATTTGGAGTTTGCGTACTCCGTATGTTATATACCCCCTAAAGTTGTGTTATTTTTGAGGCTTGTATCTTTCAATCGCAATTTTTTTACGATTCAGTTGCGATACTAACATATATATTAATGACAAGTCATATTGATATCATTTTTAGTTTTGGTTGTCCAACATCAGACGGTGAAGTAATCATTCTTCGACGTTTGTATAGAAAGATAATTGGTTCTGACTTTCATAATGTAATTGGTTTATCCGTGTTAATTAAAGTATAATAAATAAATAAATAAATAATGAAGTCACTCTTAAGTATGCTCCTTGTCTGTCTAATAACATTTAATAAAGATAGCGACAGATTTTTAACACATTAACGGGTGTGTGTTTGTTAATAGAGATCTTATATTCAGATAGCTATGGCGACTTCTGTGGCGCAGGAGGCTAAGGTCCGGCTGAGACGCAGAAGGATGCGGGTTCGATTCCCGCCACGGGTCAAATGTTTGTTTGATCTCCAAATATTTGTCTCGGGTCTGGGTATTACTATATGCAAAAAAAAGGTATATAAGTAGTATATCAGTCATGTGGTACCGAAGACACAAACTCTGCTGACATTGGGGCCAGATGATGCTGTGTGAAATGTCCGGCATTATTATTATCTATTATTTGACGTTAGAACGACATATTTAAAAGCGACGCGCTAATTATGTGATTATTATCCTATAATTACACACTAGCTAATTTGTTGTTTGAATCTCCTTCTTCATCATTAATGACATGTCGTAATTATGTCAATTTTGCCTGTGTCAAGTGATTGTTTGGTTATAAAGTCTTAGTCGAATGTCAATCGTCATTTGTCATGCAATAGCACGAGAATAAAATATTAATTTAGAAGTTCTATGTTACTTCATTAAATGATAGGTGCTACCTAGCGAATTAATCCGCTCTGTTTAAAAGGATGTTATTTTCAAGTTGTATCAACGCGGAGTTTTCTGCTAGTGCGTGTGCCGTTTGATTTCATGTTCCGCTGAAAAGCGAGCGGCGAAAAAATATTCGCAGTGCGCGTTAGGCCTTGTAATTTTATTAAGATAATAATATCTTATTTAAAAACAATTATATACTTAGTAATAATAATTTCATGAATACAACAATAATAGTTTTATTTTAAATAATATTTGCAGTGCGCGCTAGGCCTTGTAATTTTAGTAAGATGTAGGTCCCTTTGATAAGCTTTTCAACATAGCATTCGCAGCATCAACTCCCGCGCATTACTGTCTCGCTCTATCCCATCATCTGCTATCTCGCTCTGTCTCGTAACTAGCGCTAGCAATGACCTAGCTGTGTAACCTACAAACTGCCTAGCGAGTTACTGGAACGACAGTACCTCGACCTTGCAGATAACTTGATACAAACTATGCGGTAATCTACTCTACTCTACTAAGTAATGCATTCTGTGGATCTAAAAAACATCTCATAAGTTTAATCCCCTATTTTACCCCCTTCGGGGTTGATTTTGCATAAACGTTGAAACACATATTTCTTTATTTCGTACCAAAAGCCTAAATATGAATTTTCAGATCCCTAACTAAGGAAAATATAAGTTGCCCAAACAAACTTTCATCCCCTATTTTACCCCCTTCCAGGTTGTTTTTTGAGACAAAAAGTGACCTATGTTCTTCCCCCAAATGCAATACATCTTCTTACCAAATTTCATAAAGATCAGTTCAGACGTTTAGCCGTGAACACGAAACAAACAGACAGAGACACTTTATACTATCAGTATGGATTATAATTATATTTTTTCATTTTTACTAAAACCGACTACAATATGACGTCAAACAATAAGGGAGGTACTGGTAGGGACTACGGAAATGCATTAATTATTTTGACAATAGAGTTAAACCGGTTGGTACAAAAAGTTTCAGTAGTTCAATCAGCAGCTATAACATGAACTGTTGAAACAAAAAAATCTGTTGTTATTAACTGTTATTACAAAAGAATCAGCAAGAAGCAAGAAGTTCAATCAGCCACCATTACTGAAACTGTTGAGACAAAGTAATGGAACAAATAGGAACTTCTTAGTCTCATTTGTTCCATGTTTGATTTTCCATTTGATGTTTGTAATGGAAAAGAGACTAGTGGTAATAATTGAAAAGTCTCAGTAGTTCTTGCAGCCGGCATTACTTGAACTATTGAAACAAAAGATTCAGAAGTTCAATAAACCAGCTCAATTGAGAACAAATGAGTAGTTTTCCAATAGACATGTGTTAGAAATGAGTAACAGACTTGAATAATTAAATATAATTACAAGCACCTGTTCTACCAGCTGGCTCGTTAGCATGTTAGTGTTCTAGCTGATATTCTTAAGGCGATTCCCTGATCAAATGACTCGTATTCACGACGCTGAAATCGCGATTTTTTTTGTCAAAAATCATTAATATTAGGAATTCTGTGTAAAGCTTAACGGGAATTGTTTTAATTATCCTACTTGTCGTTTATTAGTGTAAGCTGCAAGTTTCAACTACTTTAACTTGAAAAGATAATGATAACGATTATTTTGCATTTTTTTTTGTCATTATTTCATAACATTTTGATAAACACGGGGCTTTACTCACGTAATATTTTGTCGATGGAGCCAGCGACACTTTTTCGATTCATCTAGAGAATCTTCATCAGGGTGAGTTTGATCCACGGTCCGTGAGTTGCCGCGAGCGTTCACGGATCGTACCTATAATTATTTCATAATTTTGAAACAATGAAGTTAGAGGCAAAATATTAAAAATACATACTATATATATTTTATAACTATTATTTCTTCAAACAACAAACAGATAGCCGTATATGCTGTATGCCGTATATATGCCGTATATACGCATATATGCTGAGGTCTTAGAAGTCTAAAAAGTATAAGCCAAAAAAAATATATCAATTACACTTAAATTAAGTACATTAAAAGTAGCCTAACCGTTCCCAATATACAATCTATCTCCGTACCCATACCCGGATGTACAAACAAACATATTTTTGTAATTATATTATTAGTGTTGATAGTATGGAAGTATGTAGTACATCAAACAGTTATTTCCTATATAATTAAAAAATATTAAAAACCCAAATGTTTTTATTAGGCCTCTCATTTTTTTTATAATTATGCAAAATCGAACATGCTTTAGCGGTTTTTGAGTTGTTGTAGAATTCGTCAGGGAATAACTTTTAATGTGAACACAAATTTTTCGTTTTAGAAACACAAAAGCTTAAAAATGATAAGATACCGCGCTAAGTATATAAATGTTTTGATAATAAATGGTAGGGTTTTCCCCGAATACAAATACTTACCTATTGATAAGTTCCGAAATAGCTATGTTCAAATATTAAGACATAACTTTTGAAGAACGCGTTATAATTTTCTAAAACAGAAAATACACTGGTTCCATTTTTAAAAAAGTATGAGTTTAATTTTGGAATGACGGCTGTTATCTACAGAGGCGTCGTGCATAGAGGTTTCTTATCGTCTAAAGTCAACAATGAAAACTGTTTAGAAGCACAGTTTCGGCCGCTATCTAACCGTGAAAAAACTATGCCCGCCCACCTTGCTTACGGTATTTCGAACGTGCGACAGGGAAAGATAGCGGAATTTCCGCGTGTTAGAGGGAATAAGGTCTATTTTTGTTTGCGGTCTTTGGCCTAAATGGAGGCTTTTATTAAATTAATTGCGCTTGTCACGAGTTTTGTTTGGTTATCGATTTTGTTTGCGGAAAATTGTTTTTTAAGACATTGTAGTGTTTTTTTATTATTTTTTTTAATTTCCTCCACTTGAGATTTGGAATCCGTGGTACTTATATAAAAAGCCTATATGCCATTCTAGGTCATAGACTAAATCAACACAAAGTTTCATCCAAATCCGTTATTGCGCGATTGAGCCACATACAAATATCCACACAAATTAATAAGTTTATTTATCTATTATATTATAGTACCATCACGTTCCTTTCTGCCTTTCCAGTTTGAAACTATTTTGCCTTGCGTTGGTTTTGGGTTACAGGCCATACCTTCTTTTCTTTGTTGTCTTTCTTTTCTTTTGTTGTCTTTCTTTTCTTTGTTGTTTGACCAATAGAGTCCGGGCAGTCAACATCTGCTCAACATATTTTTTTGTAATGGTTCTTTTTAATGACTTTTTCCATTGCAAAGTCATCAATAAAATATTGTTAAAATTAGTCATAAAAATACTATCAAATTACAAATACAAATTATCTGTTGAACACTAACTACTACAACTAATTAATCATTTGCCTACCTTTTTTATTTAAATCACAAATGTATTTATTGAACACTTAGAGCTCATTAACTTTAATGTATACCTACCTACCTAAATTACCTTTTTAGTTAACAAATATACAAAGAACGTTAACGTTAATCTAAACGTTATTATTTAATCATTGATAAAAATGCCAAAACTAAACAGATGTTAACCTATTGATGATGATGTCAGATGTCTTCGATCAGTCAAAATAAGAAAACAAATAAAAGAGGTTTTAGTACTTGACCAGACCCACGAAATACGTAGCTCCTATTGGTCTTTAAAAACAAAAGAAATCGAGCAAGCCACCCCCGGCAACCCGTCACTTCACAGAAAAATCATCCTAGTGGTGTAAAGGCAGAAAGGAACGCGATAGTACATACTTATTATAAGGATTAATTAATGTGTCGTAAAATTTACTCCAAAGAAATATTTTTAAGATACGAACAAAAGGTTGTTTACAACCTTCGGACCTTTTTGTAACAGTTAATACTTCTTTACTTTAAAATTTGGTATAATATTTATTTCGAAATTATTGCTTACTTTTGTGTCATCATAACAGCCTTTATAAAGTCCACTGCTGAACATAGGCCTCTCCAATAGATTTCCAGGAAGAACGATTCTGAGCCCTCTCCATCCACCGACTTCCTGCGATCTTTACAATGTCGTCAGTCCATCGAGTGGGGGGTCGGTACTTTTGTGTTAGACAAATAAACACTATCCTAGATTACTTTTGATCGTCTTTGCGCTCTTATATTATTTATTGTTCTCGAGTTATTTCCGGTTTCATCAGTACCTAATTTTTTTTACCTAGTTTTTTTAATTTAAGGCTTTGTGTTTCTTTGTGATTCGAGCAAAAGTAAGCCGTATCATTATTTTATATGAAAGACACCATTTTATATAAAACTAGCGACCCGCCCCGGCTTTGCACGGGTGCATGCCGATGCTAAATATACTACAGAATGTCCTTATATACAACGTTATATATGAGATAGACATATACCATCGCGGACTTTTTGTAGAACTTTTAAAGGTGTACAGTACTGTAGTACACTATTTTGATCTATCTCGTAGGGTTCAGCCAGCGTTTGCAATGTAAGCGCAAAAAATTGAGTTTATTTACGACATCACATTAGAAACCTCTAAAATTATCAGTGTTTCTCTACTATTTTATGCATATATTACACATATAAACCTTCCTCTTGAATCACTCTATCTATTAAAAAAAACGCATCAAAATCGTTGCGTAGTTTTAAAGATATAAGCATACAACGGGACAGAAAGACAGCGGAAAGCGACTTTGTTTTATACAATTTAATTATGATAACTGACGAACGACAAGATACGACTTTGTCGTATACTATAAACAATATAAACACTTGACATTGGCAAAATTGACATTATTATGTCACATGCCATGAACGAAGAAGAAGTGGTCTTTCCTATTCTATTGTATAAAAAAAGTTAAGTGTACGGGCCAAGGAAGATACTTTAATTAAACTGGCCTGTCAGTTCTGTTGGTAATCTGCCTCTGAGCTGCTGGTTTTGGGTTCGATTCCTCAGCACAAACATTTGTGTGATGAAATAAGTTTGTTCTGTGTCTGGGTGTTATAAAGTATCATAAGTACATATTTACAAATATATAAGTATTCTATCAGTCATCTGGTCACCATAATACAAGATATGCTTAGTTTGGGGCTGGATGGTGTTGTGTGCATTTTTCATCAATATTTTAAGGTTGCCAGTAAAACCAATGACATTTCATCCAAACGCTTTCGTGCTTCGAAGAAGCTTTTTTACGGAACATTTCAGTTCTTTAGCGCACAGCTGATGCGTTCTCCTTCTCTATTTCCCTTTCTCTTTCTCATCACACACACGCATAGACTGTTGGCTGACAGTACAGTTAGAATTGAAGAGCACTGGATGTCTCGTAGTGGTCCTAAAATCGTGGGTTCAAATCCAGTAATAAACGCATTTCGTAAAACCTAAGGTTAAATAACATGTAAGTGCGATAGGAGCCTCTGAGGTGCTTAACCTTTCAACACACTGGTTAGAAATAAATAGTATATTATAATAAGAAAGCTTATTATAATATAAATTACTATATGATTGATAAGAATGCATGTCCTCATGTCGCTCTGCCGTCAGACAGTTAACCGACACATTTAAAATATATAAACTCTCTTGTATTAGTATTTCGTAGTTTAAGATGGATAATGTAAAAAGAGCTAGGACCAAGACGAGTTTCTTGCCAGTTCTTCTCGGGCTTGGGTTGGGTTGAATTGGCACCTAAATTCACCTAGTATGTAAGACGTTTCAAAGTGATCCTTGTGATTATATTGAATAATGTATCTTTTGACTTGAGTTAATAAGAGAGGTTAAGCCATCACGAAGGCTTTTGAGCGATTATTAAAAATTGCAGTTAAATGAAAAATTATGACTAGCAGGAAACCACAATTGACTAGAACTGCATTTATGTAGGTACCTATTATTCGTGTATTTCCTTATCCGTCGCCATTTTGGTTCATTTTACTAATAATACACCTACTTATCGCCAAGGGTTCCGATTGGTCGGCCATAGACCACAAAGTCATTGGTCAAGTGAATTTTACCTATTTATTTTAAACGCGTGCGTCATTGACAATGATTTGTAAATTGAAATAATTAACATAACATTAAACTAGGAATAAGTTATATATATTTATTGTAGTTAGGTATTTAACTAGACAATAATATGTTCCATGTTATAACAAATAACCACCCTTACCTATTACCCAAGAGATAGACAGAGTGGAAGACACTATTAAATAATCCAACTAATATTATAAATCCGAAAATTTGTGATGTTTGTTAAAAGTTTATTCAAAATGCAACGGCTTGACAGATTTGGATAAATTTTTGCATAGATGTAGTCAGTGACTTGGTTTATCATATAAGTTGATTTTTATGTAGGTACCACGCAGACGAAGCCGCGTGCAGCAGATAGTACACACTAATAGTATAAGTTCAAAAGTGTCTCTTGTTATTTTCTGTTTACCATTTCACGGCTAAACGGCTGAGCGGATCTTGATGAAATTTAGGAAAAATATAGATTGTATTAGGGGTAAGGATATAGGCTACTTTTAATGTAGGTACCTACCTAATGTTTTCTAACTCAATTCGTTATTAGTAAAAACTTGTCTAAACATGGCGAATTGATAATTATTTTCGTCCGGTATCCACAGTTGGATAACTAGGTTCGTAGCTGACACCTTATCTACCAGTCGAGGCCATGCCCTTGCGACTCGAATACCTACCTAATATGTAATTACACACGCTAGATTGAATACAGTCAATTGAACATGGTTATTACTTTTGATGTACCTTTTTTAGGTTTATTGATTTAATTTCCATCGACGTTCTAAGATATACTCCAAAAATAATATGCCTACGACTGATATCCCTAAGCTCAGTAGACTTATCTTTAACTACCCTCAAAGATAAACATAAAATAAATATTCGTATAAAATGCAAACAACACCATCTAACCCTTAACTCGTCAAGAATCTCGTCCAGGTCCTAGTGCTTTGCATGATCCATCTAATAACTACCTCAACTAATAACTAGTTGCTGCCAGCGGCTTCGCACGCGTGGTACCTACTCAAAATATACCCTAAGTCCGTGCCCAAGATACTATCTACCTGCTTACCAAATTTCATCAGGATCCGTTCAGCCTTTTAGTCGTGAAAAGGTAACGAAGTGACTTTTTTTCATTTATTTGAAGGGAGTATGGACATTTCTGACAGAGACGACTAGACTTTTAAAATGTGTTTATAAATAGGGGCCTGCTATTAAGTACTAAACAATTTAATAGCCAAGCCACGACGTGAACTTTGAAGTTGGCTATCTACATGGAGCTGTTCATTTTAAACTATTTAACTTGACAGCTGACAGTGACAGTTAACAGTGTGGATAAAGATGAATAGATAATACAGTTGATTCTTCACCTGACATTTCACGAAGCTCTTTTAAATGAGTTAGTTTATCTGGTCTTATTTCATGTTTTAAAGTAATCTTAGCGGAATTTTAATCAATAAATTGTCACTTAGCACAATGATAGACATTTGAATTGTATTGTGTATTGTTTATTTTTTTAATTATCTGACCTCCTGTCCTTAGGTTGGGCACTGGAAACTGCGTCACAGTGTCATACTTGCATTTTTCAGTGTTCACTTCTGTATTATGTACAGAAGTGAACATGTATTACGTTAAAAGTAAATAAACTTATTATTATTATTAAAAAATATATATAAGTGTTTTTTGTGACATCGAGGAATTTAAGAACATTCTAGGCGGCCATTCCGCGTTGACGTTTAGAATAGAAAAATGACGATCGACATGGTGATATTATAGGAAAGGAAAATCACTTGACATTAATAACACTGTCATCAAGACGATGCCATTATAGGAGGAAGAAAAATAGTGAATATAGTTGTTTAGTGGTATAAAAATGGCCTCTCCAAATTATTACTATTAAGTATTACAATACTATACTCCAATTTATTTATTACTAAACTATTGGAAAGACAATACTAAACAGAAAAACGTGGCAAGCTTTATTTTTATTTTATTTTCTTAGAAAAACAAACAGTCTCTTAATACCATTACTATGAACTAAATAGATAAATAAAGACCAATTAATAGTTTTGGAAGAAACCTTCACCCAAAGACCCGTCTCAGCAAACAAACCTAAAAAAAAGAAGTATATATATATAATTATTAACTTAAAAACACTGTGAAAACTAATTAGAACATTACTTAATTAAAAAACAAACTTTTTTTAATTTATTATTTTTTTTAGGTCCAATTTTTTTTTTTTAAGGTACCTAGGTCACTATACCTACGTACAATCTTTTTTACCACCATGGTCGTTCGTTCATTTACCATGTCGTGTGTTCAATCTGTTTAAAATGTAAAAGCGTTGAGCTATCTAAGGACCGTTTAAAATGATCTATAGATAGCATAACTGAACCAGATCACTGCCAGAGCAATGTCCCCAAGACATTGCTACGTTGAATGGCAATGCTAATACGCTGGGCCAGATAGGAGCCAGCTCTTGGGTCACGTAATGTCTACCGAGAAATAATTTTACCAACTTTCGTTGCTGGTGTTCCACTAGCTACAAGTACATACATACACAGTTAGGTAGGTACCTACATATAGAGACTTATAGTCGAAAGCACCTGTTTCCGTCAAAACCGGTCTTTGATAGCGCAAATCGCAATATCTATTTTATAATTTTATATAAGTACTATTTGCACTACCTGCTTTAAACTCAGACTTGAGCAATTCCCTTAACAATTTCCTTTTTATTTAAGTGCTAGTTATACAGCTTGGACTTGCCTCTGGTTAGCTTTTATATGTGGAATTGATGGCTGAACTTACAAGTTGTAAAAGCAATTCAAGTTGACTGTACACGTGGGAATCATTAATATAATAATATCTAATTATATTGATGATGATATTGGTGGACAATTCACACAGCATCATCTAGCCCCAAACTAGCTTGTACAATGGAAACCAAATGAGTAATAGAATACATATTACATATTTTGATGACCTCTGTGGTGCAGTAGGCTAAGGGCTTGCAGATACGCAGAAGGTTGCGGGTTCGATTCCCGCTGTGGGATAAATGTTTTTATGATCTACAAATATTTGTCTCGGGTCTGTATCTATGTATAATAAGTATGTATTTACAAAAAAAAAATGTCATGTCATGTGGTACCCATAACACAAGCTCTGCTTGCTTTGGGGCCAGATGATGCTGTGTGAAATGTCCGGCATTTTTTTTTTCTCCTGTATTCTGTTTGATAGAAGATACTTATAAGTCCTGTAATTTATTATCATCTCCTTGAGTAAGTATTCTTATCTAAATGACAGAGTAAGGTCACCTGATTTTATTATCCAAGTCATTCAAGCTTCCGCGTCGGCCCGCCAACTTAGACCTAGCAATTGTCTTAAATATTTATCTCTATATACAAAACTGTCCGTTTAATGCGTCTGTCTGTCAAGATTCATTTAAAAAGAAAAAAATAAGACTGGTATACCAGGGCTTGGTAGACAATATCCTCTGATAAGCGATCATGAAACTCACATTACTTCGTAATAATTACAGAAATGTACAGGATAATTTACAATATATATAAAATACAAAAAAGTTAAGCTGTCTAAGGACCGTTTAAAACGATCTATAGATAGCTCAACAAGTGAGATCACTGACACAAGACACTGGCGACATTGCCACGTTGATTGGAAAATTGAGAAATTGAGTTTACAAATATATTTTGACAGTCAATGTCTAACAAACCAAAAAACTCAAATCCGACAAAACATTCTCAAGTTTTAGCGAGACTAACATACGGTCACTGATTTGTGTATATATATATATATAAATGTAGATATATATGTGTTATAATAATAATTGGAGCCCTGAAACAGCGAGATAGCAAGATAGCGCCGTGACAAACCCAAAATGATCGAGATGATCTTTACAACTTTGATAGAGTTTGATAGAAATAATCAGAGATATCATAATTACGCTTTAAAAACTAAAAAGACAACCTACTCATGTATATAAAAAATATCATCGATTACCTCTACAATTTTTAGAATTTTATTGAGTTTTTTTAATGAGTAATCGGTGAACAAACCTACATAAAAAAAATACAAAACAAAAAAATTGGTTGTCTGTAAAGTCGGTTTACGGACGATAGTTTAACGTGACAACGTCCGATCGTAACGTTACAATGAGCGTAAAAGGACAATGAGTCATTCTTTTTGTGCGTGCAGCCGGCGTTCATCGATTTATTAGACGTCACGTCAAAAAAGATTCTGACGAATTGAGAATCGTATATATAAACGTGAGAATGAAGTGATGTCGAGTAAAATTACTAGTCTCAATTAACAGAATAGTCTATGAGATGCGGAAACTTGTATTTATTCGAGATGTATTCACAACCTTGGCTTTGACTAGAATACTAGATTCATTGCTAGTCCATTGAAAAGTTACATTTGGGTATGCATTTGTCAGAGGACGCAATTTTATTTTTTTAATGTGTAGGGGGGGTCAGTAGAAGCTTAAGTTCAAGTTTGTGGGGTCGGCACCCTTGTCCCCCGGCCGCCATCTTGGAAAAGGGGGTGCAAAGGGTTTTCGCGCTGTATCTCGTAAACTAGTTACCTTACAGAAAATTTAATCAAACATAAAATGTAGCAAATTAAATTTCCTACAATTTTATTTCTATTACTTTTTATCGTCAAGTGACCAACAAAAAAGTTATAAACAAAAATAAATGAAAATTTTGTTTGTTTGTTCTAGGTTTTACAGCGCTCCAAACTTAAACGGATTCTCGAATGCTCATAGGGATGCAATAAAAACTAAAAATTAGGCTTACTTTTCTATCTATATTTTTTTTATTCATACAATTTATTATGATCTTAACATTCCTATGCTATTATTGAACTATGTTTGACCCTTTTACCCACCACCTATGAGGTATAACATGGGCAAAGTCAAATTTATAAAAATTTTGCAGAAGCATCCAGAGTTAGCAAGTGGAACTAAATTATTTATGAGTGAGAAAGTCGAGTCATCGTTACTCAGTGTTGTTGGCGAACGTTTTTTCGTCTTTTTATATGGCGGAAATAAAGACGATACTCTAGACACTCTGCGATACAAACGATTTGCTAAGACAGTGACAAAAAATGCATTAAAAAATGCATTAAATTTTTATAAATTTGACTTTGCCCATGTTATACCTCATAGGTGGTGGGTAAAAGGGTCAAACATAGTTCAATAATAGCATAGGAATGTTAAGATCATAATAAATTGTATGAATAAAAAAAATATAGATAGAAAAGTAAGCCTAATTTTTAGTTTTTATTGCATCCCTATGAGCATTCGAGAATCCGTTTAAGTTTGGAGCGCTGTAAAACCTAGAACAAACAAACAAAATTTTCATTTATTTTTGTTTATAACTTTTTTGTTGGTCACTTGACGATAAAAAGTAATAGAAATAAAATTGTAGGAAATTTAATTTGCTACATTTTATGTTTGATTAAATTTTCTGTAAGGTAACTAGTTTACGAGATACAGCGCGAAAACCCTTTGCACCCCCTTTTCCAAGATGGCGGCCGGGGGACAAGGGTGCCGACCCCACAAACTTGAACTTAAGCTTCTACTGACCCCCCCTACACATTAAAAAAATAAAATTGCGTCCTCTGACAAATGCACACTAAGGCCTAAAAAATGTAACATTTTAATGGACTATGCCTAGGTTTTGTAATTCTTTCCCGGAAATTAATTTCAAATGGAAATATTTTCTTGGTTTCAGGAAACTATTGTATTTTTCTGACGACATCTATTAGAATTTACAGGGTTATTTGTAATAATTGTTATTGTTTCTGCAATTTTGTAAAATATCAAGGCTTGCACCACGTCATTCGATAATCGTTGGGGCTATTATATAATGGTAAAAGAAGTTCTGTATAATTGATGACACTTAAAGAAAATTTTGTTAAAATCATACGCGTTACTTTATTTTAAATTCACAGATTTGGATAATAACTTTATTGGAAATGAAATCGTATGTCAAAGTTACACGAAGACGCAAAGCATTATTAGTATGGAACTAATCTAGTGGTCGAGAATAGTGCAGAATATTAAAAAGTTAGATTATTAAAAAAAACGTTTGCGTCTCGGGACGCCCGACAGAAATGATAACATAAACTAATCTAACTAGTGCTGTGGGTTAGAGTGATAGAGGAAGAGCCTGCCTACCGCTGCCGTATGCGTGAGAGACTGGCACCATAACGCGTTACGTAACGAAGCTGTTTGCCCTACCATAAGAAGTTAACACTTAAAATAAAAAAATGGTGGACAATGCACACAAAAACCATATGGAAACCATGAACGTGTAGTTTGCCTATAGATATGTAAAATAGAAAATTGAAGGCAATTTTTACGGTCACTTTCGTAATAACGATAATTGAGTTGAGTATCATGATAAGTACAGTGATGTGTTTATATCGCAGTCCCAAAGGCGACATATTTATTACGTATCATGATAAATATAACAAGGGAATTACACGTGGCGCGTTACTTGCCTATAACGAGATACTAAACTACTTGATCGCACAGTGTAACTACAACTACTCTCGTATGAGTCAGTCAACTCTGGTGACTTCAACTAGCCGCCCTGGAGGCCACCGTTAGGACGTCACAGCTTTTTGAAATCCCAAAGAACTTAAAGTGGCCTCCGATGAACAGAAGAACAAATGAAAAGACCACTGCAGTCACAAATTCAGTTACTGACGTCTGTCGCTGAGTTTTGGTTAACTTCGTGGATATTAAAGTCACGATTAAGTTCCGCTTCTTAGCTTCGCTAGTTACAAATAAAGCTACCCAACGATATAAAACGTGAAATTTATGCTCGGAAAAGTGAGATGTCATTGGGAGAGACGACGTCTAATCTGCCACACAACATCAGTTTTGTGATTAAATGCAATCTCGCTTGATGATTATATTCTGACTTTTTTTTATAACCCCTGAGATACGACGAATCAGTTGGAAACAGATCGAGAACAACAAATAATATTTTTTTTAGGTAAAACAACAGCGTTACAGATAATATGAAACTTAATGAATACACTTCAGAAATAAGGCCTAACAAGTTTTACACAAATAGTAATCAATTTAGAAGTGGATCATTTTAATTTTTATCTATCCCACAAATTAAAAATGAAAACTGACCATAACATAAAATGACGATTGTCAAATAACACGATTTTGTTATTGTAAATTCATCAGGTAACCTTTTGTGAACGTTTATACTTAGTATTTTTTATTCATTCTCGTTTTGTTCGCTCTGTCCTTATGTCCACAAAGGAGCTGCGCAAACGTAGACACTTTTTGTTGCTGACACGGCACATCATCACAGGGAACCGTAGTTGCTGTGTCCTGTAGCGGTGATCGAACATAGTCGCCCGTTGCTACTACTGGCCACTGGTACAATTCGCTGCTTGTTTTCCGTCAGTCTCACGATGGACGTCGATGAGTACAATTGTGAAATTTGTTAATGTTGCTTGTGTCTTCAACTGACGACTTTTAGTTTCCAGTTACCGACACCGAACACTTTTTGATCGTCAATGAGTAAGTGTTAAGTGGGAGCAACTGGACACAAGAATGTTTACGAATGCGCAGGAAGTAGTTGATTTCATACTGGTTCTATAGAAATCAAATATTCATCGGTAGCTTGTATCTGACACAAGACACAAAAGTGTCCACGTTTGTGCCCTGCCTAAGTGACGTCTGCGCAACATATATTTTTTTATTCCTTTCTATCAGTTGTCAATTCAAAACTAACGCTATTCTTAATCATCGCCTTTCACAGAATTCATCCATCTTGTCTTTGGCATACCTACCTCTACTTTATGGCCATCCGTTGTCTTCACTAAGTGACGTCACGAGCAAATCATTAATGGATGAACGTGAATAAACGGTGTGCTTTTAACAAAGTATTAGCTGTGTAGGTTTACAAAATGGGTATGAATAAGGTTTTAGTGCGGTAAATTTAGTAATGCGGCGTCTGAGGGGCCCTTTAGCAGGAACGAAACACTGACCTTGGCATGATTATGTTTTTATTTATAAAACGTATTTTAATTGGTTGAGTGCTTTTGTGTCGTAACAAAACAGTTGAATGTGCCATATTATGTCTGGACTCCGGACTTCCCTCTGACTGCCTCATAGAACGTTCACAATTCCATGGATTTAATTTGAGATACCTACGCCGGGGAACAGGAGCCCAACGCGTTTTCAGTATTTTATCACGGCGATACGTAGAAACATCGCGTAGCCCAAGAGCTGGCTCCTATCTGGCCCAGCGTTTTAGCATTGCCGTTCAACGTGGCGAAGCCTGGATCTGGATCAGTTGAGTTATGTAGGTATATGTAATTCGTAGACAGCTCAACTGTTTTATATGTATTTTATACTATTGTATATCATTCTGTACATTCCTGTAATTACTGTAAAGGATGAAATACCTCATCATTATCATCCACAGCCTGACTTCACCCACTGCTAGGTCTCTCTAAGTTAGTACCATTTCCCGCGATCATGTGCTAATCTTGTCCAAACGGGGGCCCGCTACTTTGATGACCCATTCTGTCAAAGAACGGCTGAAGTTCCTAATTATGTTGTTTGTCAATCCAATAAATAAATAGACCAACCGCATGTGACAACGCACAGTGAAGGCTTCCGAAGACTAGTGGTTAACTCCCAAACCAATTCAACCATCTACACGTAATTCGCAAAATGAGAGAACTTGTGGTACTTCTATCTATTTTTAAGGTATATTTCTTGTGTTGCTACATTAATTTGTAGAGGCCACTAATATATATTACCGTGCTAAATTTAATTACGATAAAACTAATAGTTAGCGAGTTAAGTTAAGAAGCTCTGCCGGGTGATAACATAATTGTGATACTATCAAAACATTGATACTAACAGTTTCTATTGATGAATTGGTTTTACGAAAGGTTGATGTTGATTGTAACACATGCTGTCATATGACAGACAGACAGACAGACAGACAGACAGACAGACAGACGAATATAGCGAAACTATACAGGTTCTTTGTAGTCTTGAAGACCTCGACGGCGCAGTGAGCGAAGGCCTGCGTGAGACCCAGAAAGTATCGACTCCCGCTGCGGGACTAATGTTTGTATAATCTGCAAGTATTTGTCTCGGGTCTGGGTATTTAACTTTGTAAGCAAATTACAAAAAAAAAGTATATAAGTAGTATATCAGTCATGTGGTACCCATAACACAAGCTTTGCTTACTTTGGGGCTAGATGTCGCTGTATTCAGTTTTCGGAATTATTTATTTATTTGGGAATCATATCAATGAGCTGTGAATCAAACTTATAAGTGATTGTGTTATAAACCAGACGACTTTTTTAAACACATGAACACTAAACCTCGCAGGTATCTATTGGCAAAATCAACACCCTTCCAAATCAAAGCAATCAAAACTCTATAGCATCAGCACAAAGCACATTTATCAACGGCTGACTGTTGAAGGTTTTACGACGGGCTAACTAGCCGTAATTTTGATGGTTTGTTTATACATCAGTAGCTCAACATGTGTTTGATCTGTTATGAAATTGTTGTGTTATTGACTATCTGTATTATTCTATAGTCAAACAGATAATAAGGGTCTTTCTCATAATAACAACATTAGTTAATGTGCAGGAAATGAGCCTTTTGACTGGCCTGTCAGCTCAGTTGGTAGTAGCTCTGCCTTTTGCGCTGTAGGTTGAGGGTTCGATTCTCTCCCAATATAAACATTTGTGTGATGAACATAGGTGCTGGTTCTGTGTCTGGGTGTTATAAAATAAGTATGTATTTAATGTAAAATATATTAATATTCTATCAGTCATCTAGGCACCATAATACAAGCTATGCTTAGTTTGGGGCTAGATGGTGTTGTGTGCATTGTCCAGCAATTTTTATTTATTTATTTTAAACCTTTCACCACACTGGTTCGAAAGAAGTGACTAGATAAGAAGAAGATAAGAAGAAGAACCAGCTAATATGGTGTTAGAATCTATTTACATATTTATTCATTGACTTTACAATAATTAGAAGAGACTATAACGCTACATACAATAGCTGAACTATCCTTTTTCTTCGTGAATGGCATGTGTCATTAAATTACAATTTTGCCAATGTCAAGTGTTTATATTGTTTAGAGTATGTCACAAATTCATATAAAATAACTACGGATTATTTTTGCTCGAATCACAAAGAAACACAAAACTTTTATTCCAATTATTCACACCCGAGTCAATGACTCTAGCTCTATTTAAATAAAAACACCAAGGTTACTAATGAAACCGGAAATACATGAAAAATAATAATATTAGAGCACACTGTTTGCTTCGCAAGACGATCAAAAATAATCCAGACTATAGATCAACGCTACAATAGTTTTATTATATTATGACGGTTACATTTCCAGTTTGACAGTGGCAGATAGTCACTAATGTCAAAACATGACTGCAACAATGTTGCCACGCCATACAATATCTAGGTAATGTTGCCTAGAAGTTACATAATCCCAATTGAGTCTGCTCAAAATCAAAAATTTAACACAATGATTCAATTGATCAGTTTTTTTGTGAGTAATACATTAATTTCTAGTTTTTTTTTGGTAGACAGCTAGGTATTTGTTGAAATAAATATGTATATCAAACCGAGACATTTAAAAAAATAAAAAGAGTTTTCTATTACAATAAAATATAGTTAACACGGTACCTACTGATTTCTGAAAGTTTATAAGCCTGCGAGTCTGATCTACTATTTCACGACATTCAAATCAAGTGGCCATCACAAAGTGACCCCATTGAGTCCAATCGGGAAATGGAGTAGTTTTTCACCGACAATTAGCGCTCGTTAATCAACTTGACAGATAAACTCGTTAGCCTTTCAGGTCACTCCGAATCATACTTCAACGTCATACGACTTCAACGTCATAGTTAGGGACGATTCACAATCGTCACATTACTAACCCAATGTAATTGTCGTGTGTGAAACATGTCTTACTTTTATTAAAATTTTGGAGACTACTTTTCAACATCCAAAAGGAACATCCCTTCGAATTTCAGCCCTCTACGACCAGCGGTTTATGCTGTGTCAGGAGGTTGCGGGTTAGATTCCCGCCTCAAGACAAATGTTTGTATAATCTGCAAGTATTTGTCTTGGGTCTGGGTATTTCTATGTATAATATGTATGAATTCACGAAAAAAAGTATGTAAGTAATATATCAGTCACGTAGTACCCATAACACAAGCTCTGCTTACTTTGGGACAGATGATGCTGTGTGAAATGTCCGGCCTTATTTATTTATTAAGGTCAATACAATAGCTAATTAGTATACCTAGAGCATACTTGAACGCCACGTTAAGTAATTATGTGTTTATAGGATAGAGTTTAAAGTTACTAACCCAAACTAGCCAAAGCTCGTCTGTCAGCCATAACCACAGGTTGGACATTGATTGCATAATTGTACTAATTCGGAAACACGAACGTCGCCGAAGCGTCTAATTAAAATCGTTGTACTGTAAATATATCGTGTAAACGTTAAAACCAAGGTCTCAGGGACCAGAGACTCGAACTTCGTCTGAGAAACCTTAGCACAGTTCCGAGCCGCATTGCAAAGCGACATCGCCTCGGACAGGTTCGGCGCGATTCAGATAAATAAAGTGAATCGGAGACTAGAGCAGCGCGACTCGACGCAAGGTCGCGCTACGTACACCAAGCTTTAAGAAAACGCGGGATAATTTTATTTTAATGTAAAGTAGGTACATTACAGTAGGTACAGTATGCCTTTGACAGCGTTATTCAAAGGCATAACGCATTTGGTGACCGCAAATAACGCTCTACCAGAGTTTTTTTTTTGCAATTAGCTCTTTAGTACTGCTTAGTATTAAGTCCTGCTACCCGCGGCTTGGCCCGCGTTGTATTTATTATATTAGTTATTCAGGTCCAACAATATATCTAAATGTACCAAATTTCATCTAAATCCGTCCAGTTTAAGCGTTAAGAAGTAACAAAGTAACACACAAACTTACGAACACATTTTTTATATGTAACTATTAGTGTTACCTTAAAATACAGCTATTCATTTCTTTAAGTAGATACTTATTTATTTATTATTAGTCAGATTGGTTTCAAAACAAATCAGTTAGTTTATTAACTAGTCAACTAAACTTCAAAAAGCTTGACGTTAAATATTAATCTTGTAAAAATAAAACTCTAAATAAAAACACGGAAATTCCATAAAAATGTCCCGCGTTCATAATGGTGTCCGTACATGCGCCCGCGCACACTCTAACCTAGAAACGGTTGGATTTCGTGACATTCATGCGTCTGTGTGCGTTTCACACAACTGTCTGTTGCGTCAACATACATTAGAACTGCGATAGATACGCGGTAGACTCTACGCTGTTGAATTAAAGTTAGTTTTCGCGTGGCCATTGTATTAAACGTTAAATAACTTGGTATTGGCTGGTTTTGGTCGTGATAAAATAAGCTGGGCGTTATTTGTACGTTTAGAACTAGTTCGTAGGGGATTAGAACATTTGATAGGTCGGCCTTAATAAGTAAACAATTGTGCAAGGTTGATACTTGATAATTGGAAGTGATGGCGGTGAGTTTGTTTTATTTGTTATTATTTTATTCTATAAATGTTTTTATCCTCTCATCTTATAATGACATAATTAGCAAGGTGTTTAAGTATGTCATGTCTTTGTATTTTATCGGTCACTCTGATGTCAGTTAATAGAGATTTAAATGACAAATTAGTTAGTGTGTGATTATAATGTATACCTACCCTTAAGTAACTCTAATTAAATAAAACTATTTACATATCTAATTTAATTAAAATATTTAGCATTGGATTTACATTACTTTTTATAATAATAAAAATGGATTCCGAGATTCAGTCAATAGGGTCACCCTATTGTAACTTTTTTCGGTACAGCAGTTGACAAAAATCAAATATTCGGAGTTTAAAAAAAACGAATTGTTTTTAATAATTTCCAAATTAATTGAAAAATCAATAATTAAGAAATAATAACATTTTAGAACATGTTACTTTGGCTAAAACCAAAGTGGATATTATTATCAATAATATGCATATAATATAATATTAATATTTGATTTTTGATATGATATGATGACTTACCTACTTATATCTTGAGAACGGCAGTGATCTAGATCGTTTCCAATGTACTTAGATTGCTGAACTGTTTCACAGCTGAACAATGTTGTATATTCTGTAGATTTCTGTAAATAAATAAAACGATGATGTCAGTAACTGCCAATTTAAAAGTCGAACAGTGACTAAGGTACCTTGCCCTTAGATGGCCTGGTACATAGGATGGCCCACTTTAAATAAAAGGCACTTTCAGTAATTTAAAACTTTTAAAATGTTGTGGGAATGTGCGAACGCATCCATTAACAAGCTGGCAAATCAAAACGAACGGAAGCAAGACGCCATTTTGACAGCAGTCATCAGTTTGTCAGTATCGTTTAGAAAATCACGCGGGTAATAATCTCGTTTCGTCAAACTGTTTTTCATTTTGGCGTTCTATGTGTGGATTTATTTTGTTTCTATTAGTTAACCTCAAAGAATAACGTTTTGAGCTCTAAACTTCACGTTAGTATTTTTGTGTAACGTATATACAGTGAATTTGTTTTTAATTTTATTCTCATAGGGAAATGTCTTTATAATGGCCCACCCCTCGTGAACCGTGAGTGCCCGGGCTATATTCAAGCTATGAGCCAAGTTATTTCATATCAAAAAAAAAATATCATATTCAAATTGAGCTCATGGCCCTAAAAATAATATTTATCAAAATATATGTATGTAGGTTCTTATTTATATTTTTACTTTTTTAGATTAAATAAATGGATCATCCAAAGAAAAAAATAATGTCAAGTCAAAGTCAAAGTCAAAAGATGATTTATTCGATACAATCACAAGGATCACTTTGAAACGTCTTAAATACTAGGTGAATTTAGGTGCCAATTCATCCTAACCCAAGCTCGAGAAGAATTGGCAAGAAACTCGTCTTGGTCCTAGCGCTTTTTTATATGATCCTTCTTATAACTACCTTCTACGAAATACTAAATACTAATGTGGTGAGTGGACTGAAAATCAGTAAAAAATTAATGATTGCTAAGTTGGATCCCATAAAATAAAAGACTCAAATTTTATTTAATGCTTTGCTGCTTGCTGTTTGCGGTTAGTTTTGCATAATCATTTTTCAAACTTTTTGCAATATTTTTATGTTTTTTTTCCATAGTCCTAGTAAGGCCCATTTTGAGATAAAAATTAATCACAGAAAATCGTTTTTTTTTCTTGTTACTTTTAAAATTTTAGTTGCATAACTGATAAAAACTGTAATATTTTTAAATTCATACTTAGGGTTTTGATTTTATAGCTATTTTTAATTTTCATAGGTTTTAGATAGCCCATGTCTCAAAAATCTGCCAAAATTTTGTAAAAAGTACGTTAACCTAAAAGAGTATTGTTATACAATGTGTTCATTTAACGAAAATCACATCCAAATCTCAAAATAAAGTAAATACAACATCTAATATACCGGGCAATCTTAGACCGATAGGTTTCTAAGATGACCCACAGTATAGGTTTTTATAAATTGAATTTTCACAGTTAAAATTAAAAAATGGTCATGAATTTTACAAAATGGCATTGAAATATAATTTAACTAGGCCATACGATTGTGTTCTTAAATAATCTGGTTTCACGATTTTATTGCATTTTATAATAAGGTGGGCCATCCAAGAGCGAGTATATTAAATATTTAATAATAAATTATATTATTATTATTATTAAATATTTAATGTAATAAATTAAGTACCTTATTCAGTTTAAAATTGAAACGTTGCAAAACCTAGTTCGAACACAAATAAGTACCTAACTCAATTAGGCATCGCCTTGACGAGTCATAATCATGTGGCATACCTATGGCATTACCTATATGTGACTAAGCTATAGGTATCCTAGGAGTACGTCAAATGAATACATCTGACTGTTAAAAAATGCTGGTGATTCTGTTGTCCAGCTAACATTTCGTAAAATACGCACCATCTCAATTTTTCCTACACCAAAGTCCATATTAAAGTAAAAAAAAAATAACAGTTTTTAAATAATTATAAGGTATTTTTGTTTCTGTTTCTACAAAAGAGATATGTAACAGTAGGTATTATAAACAGGTGTAATTACTTATTAATAGTTAAAATTGACATTTTGTTCATTAACTGAATTGATTTTTCTAGCATTTACCGCAGTTCATCAACACATCTTTAGACGTTTACTAAAAAGCTAGAACACGACTATCTCACTTCAATTTAGTAAATTTATGAAGTGTCATATGTACGCGCTGACACGCGCTGTCACGGCTAGTGGCTAAATGCTATGTGGCTCTACCTTAATCTGAATAGTCCATTTGATTCATTAAAAATTTGTTACTTACAATCTTATTGCTACAATGCCATTTGTCTTGATAACAATTTTGCTAATTTCAAGTGTTTTTTTTGTTATATAATCGTGACAAAGTCGCAGTCGATCGCCATTATGTCAATTCTAAACGTCATCGCGTAATGAACGTCTAGAATTTCTTGGATTCCTCGTCGTACAAATCACAAAGCAACATGGAATATAATATTATAACTCAATTGTCTACACGTGTAGTAAGAAGGCACAATATATTGATTCAAATTACATAATAACACATCAAAAAACACGAAATAATATATTATGGCTATATTACTTTATAAAATGTCAAAAGAAAGTTAGTAGTACACAAGTCCACAAGTAGAATGATTTCATATTCTGAATTCTGTATTCACACTTTTAAACCTTTGATAGCGTTCCAAATTTGTAATGAAGCCCCATTTTTTTAGGCCTGGGTACTAATCTTTTTGGCTTTATCATAGTCTAATGTTTTACAATTATGCTGAAATTTATTATTATTGCCAGTATAGAATAACCTCCTTGGAACTGGGAAGTTTTTTTTTTCTAATCTAATATAGGTACAAAATGATAGATAAATATTTGCTTTGTTCTGACGCAGGTGTGACGAACAAATGAATAAGTTTGATACAACCTAAAACGTGACCAATGCCGGTATATTTAGTCACCTCTGATAAGGCATCCTTACGAAAACCTTAGTCATGGCGATTTAGTATTTTTGACGTCAAAAACCTTTATATCATATGAAAAAAACAAATCAAATGAAATTAAAAAAATAATATAAAAGGACCATTTTTAAATGATTCAGTCCAAGAAGAATCCTGTAAAAACTCGTCTATCCGAATTCTTTTTTATGCCACGATATATCGGTCTCTTCAATCCGTCTACGTTTCGGCTTTGATTGCAATTCGATAATTATCCAAAACCTATTTAAGTAACTATTACTATGGTAACACAAAAGAAAATATTCGATCGATTGTTGGCTTAAAAACTTAAATGTAAACGACTTTGTAAACATTGCGTAAGCTTTTACTCTGCGTACCGATTTTGATACATTCTAACGTTCAAGTCATTCAAATGTACGTCAAATTCGAATTCGAATTTCCAATTCGTCAGTCGAATTGACTGTGGTTGCCGTTGTTCATTACCCGAATACAAAAACACATCAAAAGCTATCGTTCAGCAGTAGTTCTATTTCAATATCAAGTCAGTATAATTGACCTTCTTGTCTACGACCTAACTCCTTCTTGTATTATATTTAGATTTATTTTTTTCGACTGGCCTGTCAGCTTAGTTGGTAGCTCTGCCTTCTGAGCTATAGGTTGAGGGTTTGATTCTCTCCCTGCATAAACATTTGTGTGAAGAACATAGGTGTTTGTTCTGTGTCTGGGTGTTATAAAGTATCATAAGAATGTATTTAAAAATAAGTATTCTATCAGTCATCTGGTCACCATAATGTCTATGCTTAGTTTGGGGCTAGATGGTGTTGTGTGCATTGTCCAGCAATATTTATTATTGATTTATAAAATCGTAAAAATAGCACGAAAAGTTGTCAGCATAACATTAGCTATCCTCAAATCACATCCACAGAGTATTAGCAAAGTGACCATGACACACAACGAAGCACTAAACATACCCTACACACATGTTAGTATAACATTGTTAGCGGATTCGCATGTGTGTTGTAATATTAACGCATTGATAATAAATAACCCTCTAAAGATTGAATGGCCTCGCGTGAAAGAGTCCTAAGGCCGCTTAGGCTGCTAAATTTTGTGAGACCCAAGACTGAATCTTTTTTGACATTCATTGTACCTAATTATGTTAATTTTGTAATTTATCTATGTTTTATTAATTGTTGTTTAATAGTTACTAGCTTTTTATTTTCTCATTGTACTTTCTATTGTTATTCATTTTTCATTTCCATATCATTGATTTTGTTATGTGTATTTTTGCTTTATTTTGGAATGTATTATTATTTGACTCTTCAATTATTTGACTAATTCTTTATATAAAATAGGTTAAAATAGTTGACATCTGAAATCGAATTAATTAGTGTAAGTGGTCCTAGACCGTTCTTATTATTAATAATAAATAAATAAATTAGGGGAGTCGTGGCCTAACTTCCACTGAAACCGGGTTTTTACTGCCGATATTTCAGAACAAAACGCAAACTCAGATATTTCTTTATATGTTCGTATTGCGTTGTACAATCGTTTAAAGAAATGCGAGTAACTGCCGTATCCATTGAATAGCATACATGTTTGTTCTGTGTCTGGGTTTATAATTATAATGTACTAGCTGTACCCCGCAAAGCTTCGATGTGGTAAAAAAAAAAATTAGATAAAAACAATCCTTGATGCGGATTATATATCATACTAAAATTTCAGCAAGAACTTTTTGAGTTTTTGAAGCGTACACAAACCAACATAACATTATTATATATATAGATTTAAAAATATATTCTATTAGTCAACTGGTTCTTAAAACACATAGTACGCTTAGTTTGGGGCTAGATGGTATTTTGTTCATTGTCCACCAATACATATTTTTATATTATTACAAACTAACCCGATAGACGTTGTCCTTTCTTAATTGACTGGCCTGTCAGCTTAGTTGGTAGTAGCTCTGCCTTCTGCGCTGTAGGTTGAGGGTTCGATTCCCTCCCAGGATAAACATTTGTGTGAAGAACATAGGTGTTTGTTCTGTGTTTGGGTGTTATAAGGTATCATAAGTATGTATTTAAAAATATATAAGAATTCTATCAGTCATCTAGTCACCATAATACAAGCTATGTTTACTTTGGGACGAGTTGGTGTTGTGTGCATTGTCCAGCAATATTTATTTATTATTATTATTATTATCTATGAATTTTGAATTCGAATTTGTATAATAAATAACTGTCAAACGACTGACAGTTATGTCAAACGCCATAAGGTTACATTAGTTACATAAGTTAATATTGTTAAAAGCGATAAGGTTATAGTAGAAAAGTTAATATCGTTGTTAAGTTTTTTTAAATTTTCAAATTTTCCACGCAAATTTCTTATTTTTTCTTTTTTAATAACCTTTTCCTGACAATAACAAACACAACCAAAAAAATTATTAGCGAAATCTGTCCAGCCGTTCATATGTGATGCCGTGACCAAGGGAAATAGGGATTCATTTATATATATACATATATATATATATATTTAAATAGATTTAGCATCGTTTGCAGACTCAGATCGAGAACAATACAATATACACAATCTGACATACATAGACAATCTGATTGAATGAAAGAGGACTGATTACGAGTTTATTGACGGTTTCGCAATCGAGGTGAAAGCGCCAATCAATACCATGTGATGGTTCTGCTGGAATCTGCTTGTTTTTGCGAGCACCTCGATCGACAACATAACATTTAGGTTTACAAACCGCTAGGGTATTGATACACTTGTCAAAAAAACTCGTAGCTTGCATAGTATTCAAAAACTAACCTCTCGACCATGCCTATCGGCAAGGCCCGCTGGAAAGACGAGTCACTACATGCGGTGTCGGTTCGCTTGCAGGTGCATAAGCGTAGATTTTCAGTAATTTCTGAATGAAATCTAAATACTATACTCTTGAAGATAAGTGAATATGGTCGGTTTTGACTTAATAATGAATAACACAGTCGTGAATTATCTACCTTTCTTTATTTATTTTTATTATTTTAGTGTGAGTGAGACCCCCATTCTCATGTATCATATATTATGCTGAGCCTTTTGCTTTCTTGCTTCTTATGTGACGTTAAATTAATATTTTCTATGTCTATTTCTACCTCTAAAATGTTTAACCTATCTTTTTAGTTTAATTTAATTTCAATCCATGCTGTTTCAGTGATTTGAAACAGCATGAACAGCAACTGAAACGCAAACCGAAGTTGCAAAGCAGCTCGTGTAACACATAAGTTGATTGAAGTATGCAGGTATATCTAAGTATTTGTTATTGTATTATTCTAGCTTTTGAAACGGGAAAAATAGTGTTTACAAAACTAGACCAGCGTGATCTGTATTGCATCACTCTACATTTTCCGGGTAACTTACAAAATGGTATTTCACCAGTTAATTTCTGATAAAAACAACTAATGCGTCTTAGTTTGAAAAACATTGCACTAATGTACTTGTCCTGCGTCCTTTGCCCTAGCAGAAAAAAACATAGAACTAATAAGGGGAGAGAGAGGTGTCTACCGAGCCCTAACAGTCGTGTGCATAATTTTTTTAAATTTATATTTCCATAAAACTCTTTACTAAATTCACTGAACTAACAAAGAAAACAGAAATAGGGTTAAATTGCAACCGAACATTAGGAACCGAGCGACGCACAGACATTAAAACTAAATGAAAAAGAATAAAATAAAAAAATATTTTAAATAACTGTCAATAATAAATGCTACAAAACAGTTCTTAAAAGAGTTTTAAAGGCAAGATATTTATTGTATATTATTTATTTATTAAATTCACAAAACAGGTTACAATCATCATAACTTAGATATATATTAAAGAGAAAAAATCATAACTACATCCATAATCCTAGAAGTGAATATGATATAAACATTTGCGGAAGAAACGCATAAATTGTTTTCTAAACAGGTACTTATTTAAATACTAATTCACTGTAAAAAGGTAAAGCTTGTAGATTTGTTTTTTTTTCGTTAGGTTGTAAATCTAGGAAATACTATACCAAATATGTTTTTGTTTCACTGAGAGATAGCTAGATTATCCTTGAGAGCTTTAAACTATGGTAGATAGTATATTATAAAAGATAGTAGATACTTATCTCTAACCTATACCTGTAAAAATAAAACCGCAAGATGAAGCTAGTGTTCAATAATTTTCGAAAACGAAAACCTCGTAAGTTCCAAAGCCAATCTCATTTGCAGAGGCTAATAATCCTGGCTTGTAGGTAATTTCACGTTTAGGTAGAAAGTGACGGTGACCCTTCTCACCTCCTGATCTTTGACTAGTTCCCGTCATATACCATGTGATAATGTTTGAATTGATGACGATTTTCTTGTGTTTATTTATCCATTATAGCTGTTTATTTGGAAAATAACCGCTAAGACTGATTGTCTTGAGTAAAATCCTACCTACTTAAAAGGTAAACCAATTATTTGTGGATAATACTAGATAATTATAAATTAGCGAGAGAAGCGTTAAGTAAGTAAAGTAACAGAGTTTTTTACTGATTAGTAATTTTGTGTTATCATCAAATTAATCAGCATTTTCTAACCATATCTAAGCCGCGGGACGAATGTTTGTATGATCTGTAAGTATTTGTCTTGGGTCTGGGTGTTTCTATGTAAAAATATGTATTTATTTACAAAATAACAAAAAGTATATAAGTAGTATATGTGTCATAACACAAGCTCTGCTTACTTTGGAGCCAGATGATGCTGTTTGAAATAACCGGCATTATTCATTAATTTATACTATACAAGTTTTTGAAACGATGCCTAAAACTCGTAAGTTTTCTAATATCAGGTTATTAAGTTAACAAAAGCACGATAAAAAGAATTAAGATGGACTATAGATGCAACCAGATGGACAGGACCTATTGGCAAAGAAGACCAGTCAGCCAAGAAAACGATAGACTGACGACATTGTAAAAACCGCTGGGTAGCAGTGGATGAAAAAAGTAGAGGACAAAAAAATATGGAGTAAACTCGAGGTCTATACCCAAAGAGAGATTTCTATCCAGAACTATGAATTGAATATATACAAAACATATCTAATGGGAATGGAAATTGAGAAAGGCTATAATAATATAATAAAAGTAACAAAAAACGAGGTAAATCTCCTTCAACTCGATCTGTAACCAAATTAGCAAGGATCATACACAAAAAAAGTTAAGACTAGAAGAGTTTCTTGCCCGATTCTTCTTGAACCAGGGTTACGAGGAACCGACACACCTACATTCATCTATCATCTAAGAACACGATTCAAAATAGTCCTATTTTCCGGCAGTAGAATTCGGCAAGAAACTCGTCTGGTCTTAACGCTTTTTTGTATGATCCTTGCGATTGCAATTACGATTAGTCTTTGAACTTAAAGAGGTACTTAAGAGATTTCCCACTTTTGTCTCCATTTGAATACCCACCAATGGCCCTCTATACTTTTGATTGTATTGAAGTCTGTGAGTAAAAACTATCACAATAACGCAACATTCACTTATAAGGCAAGTCATTGTTCCATGCGCGGTGTTTTCCTCCACCATTAGATGCTCCAAAGACGATTTCCTATAATTTTACAAGTTCACGATAACAAAAGAAGTTAATTTGTGTGATTCGTAACGCGTCATCATTTCAATAGCGGTAGGGTTGCCAGTACCTTTTACTGAAAACTAGGGATTTTTAGACTTCTTATATTATATAATTTTATTATCGAAAAACTGTAAATGCAACTTCCTAATGTCTTTAAAATAACGATATGCCAAACTATTGGGTATAGTAAAATAAAAATAAATTAACACTACTTTAAATGAAATGTCGTAAATGGCGATTGAAGGGAATAAAATACACCAGAGGATGGGCAGCAACATCCGCCTGATTACGTAACACCAATACTGCGATCAGCAATTCTCCTGCCTAGCGTGGTGATTATGGCAAAACCCTCCAGTCTTAGAGGGTGCTCATGTCCAGTGTTATGATGATGAAAATGAATGAAAAATTGAATGAAATGAAAAATTTCATTTTAAATCATTTCAGATGATTTTTTATAATGTTTCTGTTTCATACTCTGTAGGTAGAGTCATACACTAACATAATATTAAGCTATCGTATGTCTAATCGCACTGAATCTTGACATTGACATATCTTATAATAAAACATTCAATAGCAAATGTTTTGTTTAAATCTGTTGTCATCTTAAGTATGCTACGTTAATTTATTATTTGAATAAACGATAGAAGGTACAACCAACAGAAAACACTAATAAAATTTAGGAAGTTGGTTTTAAGTCTATTTTAGATAAAAAATAACGTTAAAAAAACAACGTTATGAAAAACTGATTATATTATTGTATTATTGGTTTTTCATAACGGTTTTAGGTTGTCATCTCTCTTTGTAGTTTACAAATCTGGCAGCCCTATTCCCGTCCGCCATTTTGGAATTTGTGCGCGCTTGCGACTGTCATTAGGCAGTGATGCCAACTCCGCAAAATTGCAAGTTGCCGCTGCGTTCAACTATTAAATGATAGGGTCTTTACCTGTTGTATTACTACTTAATTATATCGCTTGTGTAGAACAATTAGAGGTTATTTAGGAAAGCCATAACCAGTAGTGCCCAATCATGGTCATCCATTTTTTTTATCACCTATCTATATACCAGTATAAGTTTGTTCTTCCTGTTACTATTGAGAAAGCATAGTCATTGAGAAAGAATACTATTGAGAAAGAATAGTCTTATTACATTGATATAAATACTACTGGACGTAGCATTTATATCAATGTAATAAGATTTTAAAATGCAGTGATTTACGTAGGTTGACATAACCGGATAAAAAAAAAACATTTCACACAGCATCATATAGCCGTAGAGCTTGTGTTATGGGAATCACATGATTGATAATATACTTTTTTTCTTAAATACACACATATTATGCATAGAACATATAAGATTCTATTATATACAAATATACCTAACCTAACTAGTCCGTTTTAATGGACATTAATCAAACGTCCATCGTATAATAGGTACAACGTCAAACAGTTAACGCAAGCTAAATGCAAGCAATGTGACATGCTCTCAGTCTTTTCCAATTTTAATTCACCTGCAATGTATTTTTCTGTGTGTATTGTTTGTGTGTGCTTAAGTGAAAGAATGAAATATTTTTTACTCAATAAAATCACAGGGATCTTGTTGAATCTTTTTATATACCTACTATGTGTATCTGGGGCCGGATCGTCCTATCCCCAGTTTAAAAAGAATTCTGCAAGAAACTCGTCAAGTCTTAATGCTTATGACACTTGCTAATTTTATTACTGATGCGGACTCTAGCAGCTTTTTTTTCATTCATAAGTAACCTTATAATATATAATTCTTCTTCTTATCGTGTCACTAGTTATTTATAACCAGTGTGGTGAAAGGATTAAATTGCACCTCAAAGGCTCCTTTAATATACCTAATAAGCTTTAGCTAGGTATTTCTATGTATAAAAAGTATATAAGTAGTATATCAAACATGTGGTACCCATAACACAAGCTCTGCTTACTTTGGGGCCAGATGATGCTGTATGAAATGTAATTTTAATGTCTTTGTCTATAATCACATGGACAATGTTAAATCGTCTTAAACTCGGTGAATTTACGTACAAACTTCTAAACCAAGGCCGAGATAAATCAGGCAAGAAACTATCCCGCTTTATCGTAACTAAGTAAAAAATGTACCATAAGTTAAAGTCAATTTAAGCGGACATTAATAAACCGTCCATCGTACGGAACAATGTCAAATAATTAAAGCTCTCGTGCAACTATTTCCCATAAATTACCGCTAAACCGAAGTCCAGCGAAATACTTTAACACAAAATGAGAATAGTTCTCTCTCTAGTTGTCAATAGTCGAGGTTTACAATGGCCGGGTTTATTAAAATACTTGGAGGGTTATGCAATTTTGAACACCTGTGCTGTGTGGCCTAGTCATCCCGATTGTTTAACTTTGTTTGACTTATGCCTTGTGTTATTAGGTTACATCATTTTAATAGCAATGGTTCGGCACGTGGTAAGTTAATATTACAGTGTACTTCGTTTTTTTATGTGTCACTAGTTGACTCGACAGACGTTGACCTGTCTTAACTATTATTTGCAGCGATTGCGCCAACTGTCAAACGACTGACAGTTTTGTCAAACGCCATAAGGTTACATTAGATAAGTTAATATCGTCGTTAAGTTTTCATAAATTTTCAAATTTTTCACTCAATTTTCTTATTTTTTCTATCAATAGAACCTTCTTCTGACAATAACAAGCAAAACAAAAAAAGAATTAGCGAAATCGGTCCAGTCGTTCACGCGGCATGCCGTGACCAAGAGAAATAGCGATACATTTATATATATATATATATATATATATATAGATTAGATGAAAGATTTCGGATACGAAACTTGTAATTCTGATTTTTATGCTATTAAGACGGGACCGTGGGGAACAGGAGTCGACCGCGTTTTCAAAATTATTTCACGGCGTCTCGTCAGTTAGAGAAACATTGCGTGATACTTTAAAACAGGTCACTTAGGTAGGCTACATAATTTACGCATAACCTTAGTATGTATTTATAAATATATAAGTATTTCGACTAGCTTGTCATCTCAGTTGATAGAAGCTCTGTCTTCTGCGCTGTAGGTTGAGGGTTCGATTCCCTCCCAGGATAAACATTTATGATGAACATAGGTTTGTTCTGTGGGTATTATAAAGTTTCGTATTTATGTATTTAAAAAAATAATAAGAATATATCAGTTATCTGGCCACCATAATACAAGTCATGCTTAGTTTGGAACAAGGTGGTGTTGTGTGCATTGTCCACCAATATTAATTAATTAATTTATTATTCTATCAGTCATCTGGTCTGGTAGATGGTGTTGTGTGCATTGTCTACCAATATTTATTTATTTATTATACTATCAGTCAATAACTTAGCTGGTTAATTAGTATCGTATATGGAGGTGAGTGGGCATGCTTCACTGGGCGGAGCGGCCAGTGAGCCCGTGAGAACACCTGCGGAATTTTATTGAAGGCTTATTTAACTTTATTGACGTTTTTATTGACACACAGCTTATGTGTGCTTAGCCTTAAGGTATTACCCCAAAAGATACATGGGTGGTCAACAATTTTTACGAAAGTATATATCGTTATCTTTGGCAATTAATAAATAATCCCGGACATTTCACACACCATCATCTGGCCCAAAGTAAGCAGAGCTTGTTTTTTGGGTACCAACATGACTGATATACTACTTATATACTTTTCTTTTTTTTTGTAAATACATACATATTATACATAGAAACACCCAGACCCGAGACAAATACTTGCAGATTATACTAACATTTTTCCCGCGGCGGGAATCGAACCCGCAACGGTCTGCGTTTCAGCTGGACCTTAGCCTACTGCGCCACATAGGTCGTCATAAACTGGTTATTATTGGCAGCGCATGTCGTCAACCTTTGGATCGAAATGGAAAAGCGACCGATATGGTTGTATCGTAGTAATTCTTGATTTAAATACGATGAATCTCGTTGGGTATTCATGTCTCGATTCTACGCGTAGCCGTATAGAACTCGAGTTTACATCGTTAATATCGTATTCAACATTTTTATTACACTATTAAAATACACTACTGACTATCTATATATATGTATTAATTCGAGAAGCAAAAACTTTGTACCCTATTTACGAAAATTGCGCGGACGGAGGAGTATGAAATTTCGCACACTTATAGTTTATAGGAGTGCAGAATGCTAATATTTTTTAAATAATGCATAAAAAATACACTAATTATTAATTAGTTATGATCGAATTTCGACCAGTGGGCGATCAAATAAATGTTTGAAACGTCTATCAATCAAAACTTAACCAAATACTCGCAGCTCATGTGTATCTATGTAAAACATGTGCCAAATGCATAAATGGCGCACTTCAATCCTTTCTCCACACTGGTTCGAAGGTTCTTCTTATCGTCTCACTAGTGATTTTTAGATTACCTACGACGTAAAAAGGTTTTTAATAATCTCGAAGCATTATTGGCGTAGTATCTAATGTTAGGTACAAATTTTGGAACACCTTGTATCTTACTTTAATATTTTTTACTAGTGACTTACCTTAGTAATTACAATGGTAAATATAAGCTCATATTTATATATTAAACTATTTTTCTTTAATTATAGTTTTAAAAAAATCGTACCAATCAAATAAATTTATAAAATTAATTATTTTTTATTTTTGGTTAAAGTATTAAGGTGCGCTTCAGGAGCTCCTTTCCTGCACTAGTGCGTAAAAGTTTAGTGCACTTTCAAAGGATCTAATGACACTTAAGCAGAAAAAGATTGGTTCAATAGAGAACGGGACAATATAGACTTTTATAGTCTTTAAATGTTCTGGAAATGGAACAACTGGTCATTATTTAAATTATAAGGAGAAATTTTATTAAATAAATAAATTCAACAAGCTTACAAATACTAATTATTAATTACTAGCGACCCGTCCCGGCTTCGCACGGGTGCAATGCTTTTACTAAATATATTACAGAATGTTTAATGTGATTAGAAACCTCTAGAATTATCAGTGTTTCTCTACTATATTATGCATGTATTATACATATAAACCTTCCTCTTGAGTCACTTCATCTATTAAAAAAACCCGCATCAAAATCAGTTGCGTAGTTTTAAAGATCTAAGCATACATAGGGACAGACAGACAACGGGAAGCGACTTTGTTTTATACTATGTAGTGATTTAAGGCTATGCACTCTATTTACTGCTTGAAAATTACTTATAGGTAGATAAAAAACAGAGTTCAGTTCACTGACCTCAGGTAATGTGCACAATTGGTTGGCATCGTTACCTCGTTGAAATATATTGTATATATACCTAAAAATTAGGTACATAAATACCAAATGTTTGCATGATCTGCAAGTATTTGCCTCGGTGTTTCTATGTTATAAATAAATAAATAAAATAAATAATGCCGCACATTGCACACATCATCATCGGGCCCCAAATTAAGCAGAGCTTGTGTTATTTGCAGATATATTTTTTTAAATACATTACTTAGTTATAATATATGTATGTATATAAAAAAAGTATGTATGTAGTATATCAGTCATGTGGTACCCATAACACAAGCTCTGCTTACATTGGGACCAGATGAAGCTGTGTGAAAAGTCCAAAAGAGTTTTTTTAGTAAACGTATTTCAGTTTGACAAAAATAAATATCTCCACAATCGACGTTTCAACCAGCACTCTGCGTCTAAATTGACCAATGAGCTCGGTTTCCTTGTTTTCATTAAAATAATAAGTAATCACTAATCACAATTAAAATAATGAGTTCTTTGTACCGCACTGATAAAACTTTTCGCTACACGCTAAAATAATGTAAACAAGAGCAACTTTTTTATCACTCCTGGTTATATACGAGAAGCGATAGTTAAAGTAATAAACAACGGAGCCAATTATGATCGTAGCTAACAATTTAGCTGCACATTCTTGAAATATCATAGCTAAATGTCATCAAAACAGTGTAATTAAGCCCTCATAAAATATACAGATAAGTTGGCAACACCAAGGCTTTTAGGCAGATGTTTTCGTAGATATACAGTTACGTTTAAACTTTTATTTGATAGGTGCTGTTAAAAAAATACATACAATACCATAAATACAAAAAATTACAAGGTTTAAGTTATTCCATTTGGCACACACATTTATATGCGTGCCTGAATCATATAATTAATCATATAATGGTGGTAATTCAAAAGTTCCTACAGACTAGCTAACTTTTCCTAAACTACAAACAACCTTATTTTTCCAAAAGTTCAAATTTATAGTACACTAGTTGCTGCCCGCGGCTTCGCACGCGTGATACCTACATAAAAAGTAGCCTATGTCCGGCTCCAAGGTCTCATCGATCTCTCTACCAAAATTCATCAAAATCGGTTCAGGCGTGAAAACGTGACAGACATACAAACAGACAGAGTTACTTTTAAATTTATAATATTAGTAAGCATTTTCCAATGACAGTTAAAAAAAACAAAATAATGCGTTATGTTTTTTTATTTTGAATTGAATTGATTGACAGTTTTAATTTGTCACATTTATTTACATGAAGGCTTAGAAGACATAACACGTCAATTTAGTAAATTTAAAAATGTTACAGTAATTCGAACGTTGGTACAAACTAAACAAGAAAGTTTTTAAGAAATTTTAATTAGTCCGGCGAAACTACAGAATCAAGGCCTCACATTTCATCTGGGCTTTGGTAGGTGAATGGCCTTAACACAGCAATATAACCTGTAATGTGCGTAAACATGTTTAAAAATAAATATTCAAAGATGGAACTAACGACGACCATCAACCAGCCAATGATGAAGCAGCAAAAAATGATAATTCAATACGCTATACCCGGCCCTTTTTTTCAAAAGTTGGCCTTAAAAGGAGCCCATTTGATGGGAGATGTATTAAAAATTGAAATAACAACTTGCGTGCAACGACCGACCGATAGATAATGGAAAAAAAGAAACAAGACAAACCCCGTGAATTGCAAATGAGATCTTAATGCGATAAATTTAAAGAACTATTTCGAATAAACATTAGCGTAGCAGATGTTGCTCGAAATGAAGATTAGGGGAACTAAGGCATAAAAAGCGGTCAGCCAATGGCGTCCTGCCATGGTCATGCGTCCCTTTCGCACGGTAATCACACTCTTTCTAATGCTCATATTTTTTGCCTTATTCTAATTCCTCATTCAAATAGACGTTCGATTCCAGGGGAGCGCAACCTTTTACGTCTAACAACTTCTTTGAACGTTTTAGAGTCCTTATACAGTGAAAATATTTTTGTGCATATAAATAAGGTATGTCAAGGTACAATAAGTTAATAATTATACTTTTATCATAGATCTTGGCTTTCATTTTTTCCATGGTCGTGCTATTGCGTGAGCTGCGATGGGACAGATAAGCGTTTCGTGTTTTTTTCGCAATATTTTTGTTTGTTCTTGTACTGTTGTTTGCTTCGTTTATTTACATCCAGCTGTACGCTCAATGTCAAAACTATAGAACTCAATCAGACCCAATTAAGGGTATCAAAGCACTCATTAATATCAAAATAGAATACCAACGAACTAGAAGACTTACAACTCAGAAGTCAGAACACGTTTCATTTTGTGCAATTTTGGGAAGAGGTTGTCACGTTTTATTTGTTCATTAAATTAAGTAAGTTTATATCAGACTCATGACAAAACTGAAAAAGCATGAGACATAAAACAATATGAAATTCCGCATAATTTAATTCATAACAATGCAAAGGTTGCGCCAAGGTCACAAAAGATGCACAGCATCCTGTCCTTTATTGTTCTCAGATTTAAGATGCACACGATAGGGTTACACCTTTGTTTTTATAACATTATTCGACCTACTTAATTTATGACAAAAACGATATAGATTATCATAATTATATAACACAATTTCATCCTAAAAACTTATTATTAAACATTATTTACGGATATGTACATACTAATTCTAGTACGTACTAATTCTGTCTGAGTGTTTCTATGTATAATATGTATGTATTTAAAAAAAAGTATACATGTAGTATATCAGTCATGTGGTACCCATAACACAAGCTCTGCTTACTTTGGGGCCAGATGATGCTGAGTGAAATGTCCTGCATTATTTAATTTATTTTATTTAATTATAAATTTTGAAATTTTCTGGTATTACAGTAATTATTTATCATATATTTATTCATAAATAATCATTGTATATAATTATTGATTATTAGTGAAACGGATGAGCCCCAAACAAAACCTCAACAACCTTGTATTGTAACCTTTCTCTATTTAATCATTATTAATATTATTACTGATTTTACAAGTTGCTATTTCATTTGTTTGTGATTTTTTTTACTTGTATATTATTAATTAATGTAATTGGTACTGTGCTGTATTAATTAAAGTAAATAAATAAATTGTACCTTGTTCACTCTTTGTCCAAAGTATTCGATTTCCTTTGATTTTGACCCTTTGCTTACCATAGAGCGAAAACCAGGCTATGGCTAGATATGGCTAGATAGGTAATTGGATAATAATTCAGTGTGAATAATTCCTTATAATTTTTTTTCGTTACACAACAGATTTTCCTTATAAACATCGGAATGTGTACCCATAACTAGAAAAATTGCTAAAAGGCCATTACTTAATAATGATAATTAAAAACTGCGCGATTCCATGCGAATGTGTGATGCTGATGTGCCAAACAAGGACGTCGTACGTTTCCGTGTTGAATCATTTAAAATAATAGAGCTTTAAGTTAAAGGATGTAGCTTTTAGAAATAATCATCTTGAACAAATTAATAAAATAAAAAAATTAATAATGCCGGACCTTTCACACAGCATCATCTGGCCTCAAAGTAAGCAAAGCTTGTGCTATGGGGTACCACATGACTGATATACTTCATACATTATTTTTTTATTATTAAATACATATCTACATATTATAAATAGAAACACCCAATGTATTAAATAAATAAATAAATTATACAGTGTATTATAAATGTGTCCATGATATCTTTAAATCCGATCCACCATCGTCACCAATTCCTATTATCACACCATTCTAATATGGGACTGTCTGATACCACACTGTCTCTTTTTAATGTTTTTACGAAATTGAAGAATATCATAATCAAAATGTCTAGCATTTTGCTTAGATGTTAGATTTATGTGATTTATGTAGAGTTATGTGCCGGTTCCTTTAAACTCAAGTCCAAGAAGAATCTGGCTAGGAACATGGAGGAGCAGAAAGTTTCATCTGATGATGCTAAGGTCTAAACTAAAACCACTTACCGTTTCATATGTACGTATTTACAAAAAAAAGTATATAAGTAGTATATCAGTCATGTGGTACCTACCCATAACACAAGCTCTGCTTACATTAGGACCAGATGTCCGGCATTATTATTATAATTATAAGGTATCTCATGCAATAACACTAGACAAGTTATTTTGTCTGTTTGTTCAGTGTTTTCCCTTGCGCTATTGCCCTTTTAACCTAAACACAGTAATCCTTCCATACTACTGCTTGAGGGCAGAAAATCTGCCATTGTGATGGTATCCACCGAGATGAACTCTTGCTGGAAAGTCCACCTGTGTGAATTAGAGGAACTTCTTCTACTAAGGTACTGAGTGTCCTAATAACGATTTCATACGTAATGGTGCTAAAGGGTCAAAGATATGTTACAGAGGGTCTGAGTGCCCGCTGTCGCTTACACCATGTGACAACATTCAAACATGCATATACAAATGCATCTGACTCATGTCGACCTTGAAATAGACCAGTCTAATCGCAGTTTTAGCCAATCAGTAGGCGGCGCACGCTGCGCGCCATCCTTTGTTATATCGAGTTTTTGTCACGCCATTTTGAAAAACCTTTTGTTTTTCAACTTTTCAAGAATTCATTAACTCGCAATCTGTTATTATTGACAATAATTGTCTATTGTTGATCCAAATTGTGCTTCCTACTGACTATTTAACTGAGTAATTACGTATTTCAGAGCAAACCAATTAGAGAATGATTTTCCACCGTCACACTTTAGACCGTATTTCAGAAATAATCGAACTCAAATCGAGTACTTTTTATACATTTTCTGACATTTTCTGAAGGTGTATAAATCTGTGCTAGTTCACGATCTGAGAAATAAAAAAAGAAGATGCTCACGACTATATAATCTCCTGTAACCGGAAGACATCTCAGATATCAAGTTACATAATCAGTTCTTTGAGGATATCTAAAGGAGATAGTCAGAAGCACGTCCGAACATTATATTGAAGAGTGACAGTGGAAAAATATTTTTAAATTATCAGAGCTGGTGTTACAAAAGTTAAAACATTATTGCCTATAGTTTTAAAATCATAATGAGAGACGACACGAAAACTAGGTGGATCGTGCTTATTCCTCGCGATCATGAACGATTATTTTCAGCCTTTGACTCTAGGCTTTATTTAAATAAGGCACTAATGATGCGTTTTGTTATCGTTCATCAGCTGTGTAACTGATTATTAAGTCATCTGTGACAGTTTCCTTTAAATGTCAGGGCTGTACCAACCAACCTACACGGAGATTGATGATAGTGTTTTTGTTTTTGTTTTTGTTTTGTTTTAAATGGAATGTGAACTAATTTAAATAGATTCACTTAAAACCTCCTAGTGACTTGTCAAATTTATTTAGATATATCGGAACGATCGATTGTGTTCGATTTTAGTGTTTCTTTATTATTTTAAAAACTTCGCTATAAGAATTCATATTGTTTTAGTAATTAACGGGTATTTATCGTATATTACCTTTAATTAAAATTGTTTCGTTGTCAAATGCAAATTATCGTATCGTGTGATTTTTTTAAGTAGAATTACGACGTCGATTGTCAAAAGTGATGTCGATCGTTTAATCATTCAAAATTAAAGTCGAAACGATGTTGCTTATAGTAAGTTTTTCACGACTAGTATCCCGATATATTGCTTACCGTTTTGCTGAGTAGACCGTCAATGAAGAATACGATGGCTTTACGAGAAAGAATCTATATGTATCTATATGTATAACTTATTGTTTATTAAGTATGACAGTTCGTCACTAATTACCATAAAAGCCTCGGTGAAAGAGCACAAAAGCACTAATCACTCGGTGCATCAAACTGCACATTTGTGCGAGTAGTGTTGACACGTATCCGTCTTTTAAACTAGCCGGACTTTTAGATTTATGATCGGCTAATACCTCAATTTTAAACACACACAGCTTTAAATTACGTCTTCCTTTTTTTATAGAATGGAGCTAATAAGTATTTATTCATAAATATTTTCTTTTATTTGTAGGTTATTTATACCAAGCTAAGGTAGACATCTCCTCAGACTACTAGTACTATCCAAGGCAGTCAGAGACACGTTCAAACATTATACTACATATGCCCACATTTTTATACATTTGTTCCGTACTTGATAGATTACAAGCCAATTTTAAAAGAATACTGACCGATGACACATCTAATTTTAGGTTCTAGAGTAAGCCTGTTTCCTCAAGATGTTTTCTTTAACACTTAAATTAATACATATAAATAAATACTGGTGGACAATGCACATAACACATACTAGCCCCAAGCTACGCAAAGCTTTTAATATAGTGACAAGATGGCTGATAGAATACTTATACATTTTTACACATATATAAGATACCTTATAACACGCAGACACAGAAGAAACATTTTTGTCATCACACAAATGTGTGTCCTGGGAGGGAATCAAACTGTCAACCTACAGCACAGAAGGCAGAGCAATTACCAACTGAGCTAGTCAATCTGAAAGCACACAATCGATCTTTACAAAGCAATCAAGATCTAGCATGTTGAAAATGTGTGTTCCGGCTTTTATGCCGGTCAAATCACTTAATTACCTAACTGGTTTCATAGACATCCCTATTACCGTACCGAACCATCTCTTTCACAACATTAGCTACTCGGAAACGGTCTAATGTGTAATTATTTTTTTATTATTCCTTGACGGGAGTTCAACAAACGCATTAATTGCAATATTAACATGTTGAGGGTCTCGCTTCAGTTCGTCTGTAATCGTAGTTTGGACTATCATTTGTTTTTTATTACAAAATAAAAGGACAAGAAGACACTAACACACACGTACCTATATAAGCTGTATTTTAATGAAATGACGTTGGCTGGCTATCAATGTAGGCATGCTTTGACATTTTAAGTCGGATAGAGGTCTCATTTTGTACCTACCTACTTAATATTGTGTACTAGTTAAAGCATTATAGTTATTAATCTACACTAATATTATAAAATTGAATATTTCTGTCTGTCTGTTTGTTTGCTTGTTACCTTTTCACGGCTAAACAACTGAACGGATCTTGATAAAATTTTGTACGTAGATAGATTTTATCGTGGAGACGCACACGGGCTACTTTTTATGTAGGTACAACGCGTGCAGAGCCGCGGACAGTAGCTGGTAGTTTTGTATAATAAAATGTTGATAGCGGGTTTTTAGGCGATGGTATTCAAAAATTGTGGTTGATATTGACTTATACAAAGTTATTTTATTAAAATAATAAATTTAGTTAAAATGTTGACATCTGAATGATCCAAAATATGAAAAATCTCGCACAATTTCATGAAAAAATTACGGAACATCATAATTTCACGAGAACATTTTGCGAGAGATTGAAATTGTTCCGCACCCCTGCAACGGATGTAATAGACAACGTTCAGTTTTTGCTCACTCTATGTTAATTTTTATAACGATTGATTGCGATTCAGATTCAGATATAAATCTATTTAGCCAACTCTTTGTCTTCACTTCACGCACTTTATTCTTTTAGTAGGTAATGCAAATGTCCGTTCCGTTACTATCATCTGTCAGTTCGTTTTTCTATAAAAAAAAACGATTCGTTCCGTTCTTTATAGAGAAATGAACGGGCAAAACTAACGAATGATTTCGTAATATCGGGCACAAATTGAATTAGCGCATAGCTAAAACCTGACTGTTCCCACTATTGAGTACTAACTATTGAGACTTTATCGTCGTACTAGTCCAACTAGTTATGATTTTCAAGCGCTTTTTCTTCGTAAAAGACATTCTCAAAATCGAACCCCTCAGATATACAGCGGTGATACATTTTGCTTGATTCCTACAAGTCTAGTAAGTAGGTACTTTCTAGTTAAATGAAACTAACGACTTCTGTGGTGCAGTGGGCCAAGGGCCGGCAGATACGCGGAAGTTTGCGGGTTCAATTCCCGTGGCGCAAATATTTGTATGATCTGCAAGTATTTGATCGGGTCTGGGTCTATCTATGTATAAATGTATTTACAAAAAAAGTATATAAGTAGTATATCAGTCATGTACCCATAACACAAGATCTGCTTACTTTGGGGCCAAATGATGCTGTGTGAAATGTCCGGTATTATTTATTTAACTTGATGCGAACGGAGCCGCGGTAAGTTTGCTAGTTATTATTTTAATAGGCTAGATGTAAAGCTTTTTATAATCGACCGAAAGCTTACTAGTTTTACAACTCTAAAACTACCAATAATAATAATAATTAGCTAAGGAAGAGCCGTACACGCACGTTATAGGGTTCAGTAATATTTTAAATGTATAATAAATCAGACGCAAAATCTTCAATTTACATTAATATTTTTAATAATAATAAAAATAAAGACGAAGACGTGGAGTTATTATTATTGGGCGTAAAATAATAATAAAAGCGCTAGGACCAGGACGAGAAACTCGTCCAGTTTTTTTCGGGCTTGGGTTAGGATGAATTGGCACCTAAATTCACCTAGTATGTAAGACGTTTCAAAGTGTATTATACAAAATATGTTTTAATTTTGACAAAATATTGGCTAACAAATTCACACAGCACGATCTACACCATTGTTAGTACTATAAATAAATAAATAATTAATGCCGGACATTTCACACACGATCATCTGGCCCCAAACTAAGCAGAGCTTGTGATATGGGTACCACATGACTGATATACTACTTACATACTTTTTTTTTGTAAATACATACATATTATACATAGAATCACCCAGACCCGAGACAAATACTATGGAAACTAACTAACTGATAAAAACTTATAAATAAAATACAAGACCACTGATGGTGTAGTGGTACCTACCATAAGATCTGGGTTTGAATCTGGTCATGCTCTAATAGATTTTTGCGCAGTATCGGTGCTCTCAAATGGTGAAGGATCACATCGTTAGATAACTGCCACATCCTACAACCAAAAGTTCAAATTCCAAATGTGTGGCATTAGTTAGTATTCCTATAAGCGGCGATGGGCTTGCCACCTGTCATGTACAAAATACTGTGCAAAATAGAATAGAATAGAATAGAAAATATTTATTAAACGTCACATATCAAATACAGTGCAAATGTAATATAAACTAGTCTATGTACAGTGACGAAAAAAAGGCTACCACTCAGCATATGGTACAGAACTGTGAAGGCTGCTGTATCGCTGGTTTTCAGTGGCGCCATCGTGAGTAGCGCAGCAGCTACTGCTGATAGATATTAAAATAGAGCGTGTGCCAAATATAATGTTTGAACGTGCCTTTGGAGTACTCTTTTAGATATCCTCAAATATCTAAGTAGAGCACGAAGAACGAAGTAAAACTAAGTTAGTACAGATGTAAGCATATTTTTTTTGATTACGTACATAAACATTTCATCTGGTTTCAAAATTTCACGTAGAAGACAAAAACATGTAAGTAGGTAAATTCCCATAGGATTTAAATTTTCGCCACTGAACCCTAAACATGCATTTACTTTCTCATCGAAAATGTGAACGAACCCAACCGGTCTCTGTTTTCGTATCGGCTATAACTAGCGAATATTAATTTATGTTTTATTACTGGGCGATAAAGTTTATTGTACGATGCACTGTAGTTACTTATTAGTTTGTTTACAGTGCGAGCGGGTATAGCTGCTATGTTTCGCGTGAAACATTGAACTTTGTAACCAATATCAATGATATTAGATCTGAGTCTGCACGGACAAATACACTGTCCGAACTTATGGTACAGAGATAATTAAAACTTAAGCGGTTACGATTTAGATAGATGCCCGATATCAATGTTTAATATTTTAATCTCTTATAACTTTGATATCCGGAATTTTTAAATTAGGTCTGAAATCCTCAATAGAAACAAAAAAATATTTATTCCTTTTCAGAATTATTTGATATCGTATTCCAAATTTTGAATATATTTTTATCGGCCAGCGTATTTTCGATTCAAAAATCCGGAGGACTTTTCTGTAGAAAAGTGAGTAGAAATATTAACAATGTCGTACCTACAATTGTCACTGTAATGTGGCCTCAGATTTTTGTATCAATAAACAAAATATCTAAAATTGCAATCTACCCGCTACCGCTACCCGCTTGCACTATAACCACTCTTGGCCACCGTCAAATCGAGATATCGTCAAACGGATGCCAAGGTCCGAATAACGATATTTTTGCGCGAATAGATTATAAATAACTATCGATTATAATAATGATTGATTGGCTCTATCTTGAGGTCAACTATAACGTGTATTGAACTGTTATTAACTTTGAACAGTGATAATGAAATAAGTTAGTCAATTTTAATAGTTAGTCACTGGTTATATTTTGGTTCCTCTATGTTAGGTCAATGACCTAGTTATATATTAACGAGCTAGAAGATGAGTCAATACCTGCTCAAAGTAATAGTGATACAATTAGATTATACATCATCATTATGATTAGGTGAGAAATAATTACAGAAATGTACAGAATAATATACGATAATATAAAAAACATGTGAAACAGTTGAGCTATCTAAGGACTCAACGGATCCAGATCACTGCCAGAGGGCAGGGTTCCCAAGATACTGCTAATAATTGAATGGAAATGCTAATACGCTGAGCCAGATAGGAGCCAGCTCTTGGGTCATGCAATGTATCTACCAGACACCCTGAAATAATTTTGAAAACGCGGTGGCCTCCTTTTCCCCACGGGCCCAAAAGGCTCAAATATGTAGGCCTTATCAAGACCTGCATATTTGCGCCTTTTGAAGTCCTCGGCATATTCAGTCGCCGCACCAGCCCTAACGGAAGTCCCCGAAAGATGGGATTCGACCAGGGTGTCGATTGATTAGGTTATACAAGAAACACTGGATCTATCATACATGCGATGAATTTTTGTGTTGATTCATCTTAATACTGTGCCCTCAGCTTATGAACTTTTGTATAGAAAATGTACAGAATAACTAAAGGTATTTAAGTAATCAATTTATAAACCATTTTCTAGTCGTACTTAGATAATTACTTGTAGGTCGAAAACAGAGTTTATATCAGATCTAAAACTTTGTTCGTTAGGTCTGAAGTTTGTACCCCAAAAGGCAGAAATAGGGATGCATATTTCCGCCTCTTGAAACTATCTGCTGCAGCAGCAGCGGCACCCACGATCTTGTCATAATTTTATAACTAAACATGAAATCTTTCTCATTCCAGGTCTAGAACGGGTAGCAGAGGAGTTGATGGGTCGAAGAAAATGGAAACAATATCAGAACGCGTTGATACCGAAACCCGAGGAGTCCAGCGACGAAGATTCCATGCCATCCAGCGACCAGCCGCCCGCGCTAAAGATAAAGACCATAGAGCAGATCAACGAAGACGATGGACCGAAGAACAGCAGACCAGAAACGATCCTAGAAAGCTTGATCAAAAGGCCGGCGACGCAGCCGAAGCTGGAACTAGCAGAGGAGCCGACGGATTGGAAGCCCCCGGACAAATGTTACTTTTGTACTGACGGGGAAAAGGGGGAAGCGGTGGCTGAAACACCTCAAGGGCCCACGGTAAGCTATCATTACGGTTTTCAATAAATATTCAGATTTTATACAAACGACTGCGCCAATTAAAATCTGCACATCCAACCGGCTGCGCCAAAGAATATCCATATATATCAAAAGTGTATCTGTTCACGGATCTTAACGAATTATGGTAAGGAAGTAAATTGTATCTTGGAGAAGAATATAGGCTACTGCTTATGTAGTAACCACGTGCAAAGTTGCAGGCTAAAGCTAAACAGGACAAACATAAACAGGACACTGCATAGTATGAAGATGATCAGGTTTCTGTATCATTAATTTGTAATAAAGTGAGTTGGAACAATAATAATTATGGTACATTGCATATTTTTTTGATTCATTTTGAATTGTCAAAGAATTTAAGCGATTAAACACAAGCGAGTCTACAACTTTATGACGCTTCACTTGACTCACTTGACACTGGCAAAATTATTGTCTTAGTAATGAAGACAGATCGTTATTAATTGAAGAGAAAGAAATACAGGTATCGCATTATTATTTTTTGGCCATTTTGCGAAGCAAACATGCGCCCTTATATTTCTGGTTTTATTAGTAATTTTGGTGTATTTATTTTAATAGAGCTACAGTTATTGACTCGGGTTGAACAACTGGAATAAAATCTTTGTGTTTTTTTGTGATTCGAGCAAAACATAATCCGTATAATTATTTGACATGACACTTTGACATGACATTGACATGACATTGACATGACATGACATGATAAAGACACCATTTTATATAAAATAACAAATGACGAACGATAAGATACGACTTTGTTCTTTAAACAATATAGACACTTGACACTAGCAAAATTGTCGTTATTATGACACAAGCTATTAACGAAGAAGAAAAATACAGTTCTGAAGTACTTAGGTAGTCTAGACACGCTATCTTTGCTATAGAATGGGCTACACCAAAAGATTTGTATATGGTGCCTTTTTACACCAGTGACTGGTTCAATTGAGAGATCAAATGCTTTTGATTGGTTCACCAATAGTTCTTGTACTCCGTGATTTAATATATTTTCAAATATTTTTTACTTCGGCAGAGTTAATTATACTATATTAAGTCATCATCATCCAAAGCAATGACTAGAACCTATGATGCAACAATACATTTCTTGGAAGAGGTATATTGTAGACTTTGACCATGGACTTTGCTCTTAGCCGAGAACTTTTATGAGTCATTATCATTATACTCTATAGGTAATATTGTATTCGATAACTGACACATTTTGTGATTCATAAAATTCAATCATAGAAGAATATAATCAATGTTTTGACTCTAATAACTGCACTATAATTTATAGTAGTATATAGTATTATAATAGTACATTAAGTATATAATATAGATTTTCTTTGCCAAATTAATATACAGGAGCGACTTTAATAATCATTAACCATTTGACTACCTTAGCGGCTGAGACGTAGAAGGTTGCGGGTCAGATTCCCACGCGGGACAAATGTTTGTATGAACTGCAAGTATTTATGCTATGTAAGATATCAATGAATTAACAAAAATATATATGTATCATATATATAGTGTATCAGTCATGTACGAGTAGTACCCATAACACAAGATCTACGTTTTTCGTACTTTTGAAAGGCTGATTCTGCTCACTCGATTGGAAAAATCAAACCGTAGCTGAAAGCTTTTGAGGTGTATTCGTATTTTACTAATAAACAACAGATCAGTTCATCTATGATAAAAAAACTGCGAAATCAGTCTCCAAGTCGTAAAATAAACAAACATAACAAGAACTAGTAAAATCTTGTGTTTCAGGAGCCAGTAGCTTTTCCCATCAATTATTATGTCTAACTAAATTAATAATAACCAAAAAATAAACATGGAAATCTATATATTCGAAATCTAACTTTGTACCCCTTTTTACAAAAATTGCGCGGACGGACGAGTATAAAACTTTGCACACTTATCAGTTTTTATAGAGAAGGAGTGCAGAATGTTAATATTTTTATTAAATATGCATAAAAATACATTAATTATTAATTAAGTGTGGTTGAATTTCGATCAGTGGGCGACCACTTGAAGTCCATATTTAAATTTATTATTTTGATTGGTTAACTTTGATTTTGTAATGCTACCCTTCTTTTTCAACCCGCCTGTGGCCAACCCAAATGAAAGCGTATCGCTTATAGCAGATATATTGGAGTACAATAAGTGTGTTTGACAGCAGTGGTTCCGCAAATTACGACTATTGCCAGTTGTCGCAAGTTACGTAATCTGGCGTATTAGGATAGGATAAGAAAACCAAATATTCTACTTTACTGAGGAATCTAATCACAAAATACAGCTGTAATAAGTTATGCTGACAGGAAATCGTTTGAAAATTCAATTTATTTGCCAATTATATAGGAATTTATGCAACGGAAAAACCTAAGAATTTAATAAAAATAAATTTACATTAATTTCCAGTTAATGCGTTTATTTGTTAGGTATTAAATCACTAGATGATTATTCTATAACGACTACGAATTGTTCAAGTCACTGTCATTATTACCTGACAGTAAGCCGACCAGAAATATCTGACCATAGATAAATGCTGTTTTTCCATTCTATGTATTCCATAATACAAGTCGAATCCCAAATTGAGATTGCATCGGATTATTTTTGGTCGTCTTGCGAATCAAACATTAGAAAACATCTATCTAACATCTAATCATCTAAGAAACATCTTAGAAATTTGAATTTGAATTTATTTTACACAAGTTATTTCCGGTTTTATTTGTAATATGGTGTTTTTATTTAAAAAGAGCTAGAGTTATTGACTCGGGTATGAATAATTGGAAAATATAAGCTTAGTTTTTTGGGATTCGAGCTAAAATAATCCATATAATTATTTTATATGAAACGACACCATTTTTAGAATGTCAAATGAGAAATGACAAGATACGACTTTGTGACATCATACTATAAACACTTGACATTGACAAAATTGACATTATTATGATACATGCCTTTAACGACGAAGAAGAGATTGCATCAGTTTTTTGACAGCATTTTATTTAGATCTATTATAACATTATTATTCTTGGTTCTTATGTAATTTGAGCACGAGCTTTTTTTCTAAAAATACCTACAGACCAGTGAGTGCTTTTATTGGATAATTAGATATATATTGTTCCCATATTATTATTGTCAATTTATTTCGGTAAATATTTTTATGTTGATTATACCTTTTAGTTTTTTTTGTAGTTTTATAAGTAATTTAAAATACCGTTACAATACCATAATCTAGCATCCACAATAATAATATGAATTCAAAAGTGTATTTGTCAGTCTGCTTGTTTGCTTGTTAAACGACTGAACTGATATTGATTGATACTGATATTGATGAAGAAAACTATCTGTACCCGTGAATTTCATTTCGCCTTACCTAATACTTACGCAATTCTTTTTACATTAAAATATCCTTATAAGTTACAATATACCTTATTTACTCCGGAATAATGTAGCTTTCCAAAGATGAAAGAATTTTGAAAATCGGTTAAGTAGTTTACTTTATGAGTTTATTCTTTTACAAAAAATTCACAAACTTACCAATCTTTCCTATTTACCTATATAAATAAAATAAAATAAAATAAATAATATAAATAAAATGACTAGTGGTCGCCCACACGTCGAAACACGACCACACATAATTAATAATTAATGTATTTTTTATGCATAATTAAATTAAAAAATAGCATTCTGCACTCCTTTTCTATATAAACTATTAGTCGAAATTTCATACTCCTCCGTCCGCGCAATTTTCGTAAAATGTGTACAAAGTTTTTGCTTCACGTATTAATATATAGATATAGTATATTCATTACTGTAGACGTTAGATTGAGATTAATTAACAACAAAACGAGCATCCGCATCTACTTTAATCATTGTCTGCCATAAATACAGTTTATTGTAAACACTTTTGCTTAGCAATTAAACCTTGTCTAAACCATGCTTAGTCTAACCAGCTTAAGCTGAGCTACGGCTCTCTTGCAAACGGAACGATCGAACGCATTCAAAAGATGCATTGTGAATATTATTACAATATTTTATCAGCACGTCTTTTGACTTTATAGAAAACCAGCTTCTGCACGCGGCTTCGCACGCATAGTAGATACATAAAAAGTAGCCTATGTTCGATCCTAAGATACAATCTAAATCCATACCTAATTTGATTGATGCAAAAAAAATGAGTTTTGTGGATCCGACTGCTACCAAACTGGACAGGATCACCCGCTAGGCCAATCTAAAGATTTCCTAAAAATTTCATTGAAATCGGTCCAGCCGTTTCGGAGTCTATAGCGAACATACATACACACATCGCATTTTGTATATATAGATAAAAGTACCTACGTACGTACATACATACGTACGTACATACATACGTACGTACATATATACGTACGTACTTATATATTCTTAGTATATTTTTACAAGCCAAGATAAACGACCTTACGTCGTTGTGTGATTGGTTGGACATTTAACATCATTTGGCGACCTCGGTGGCAGCTGAGACGCAGAAGGTTGCGAGTTCGATTCCCGTCGCTTGTAATGTTTGTATGATCTGAAAGTATAATATGTAATATGTATAAAAAAAGTATTCCATTTCATTATTATAGCCATTTCTTTCAGACCACCTTTGGGTGGACAGGATAAACAGAACGATGGCGGTGAACAAAAAGTTAAATAATACACCAATACATAAACATTTTAAATATTATGTTAATGATGCCTAACTTATTATCTACAGAACACATTTACATTATAAACATAGACACATATTAACAAATAAAAATAATAATATGTTGTGATAAAAAGCTAAGAAAAACTCGTATACAATTTTCAACTCCTAGTCTAAACAAGGTATAAAGTATTACGTAATCTAAATCGTGAGCTACTACAGTGGGTTATTGTGGAGGCTCTGATAGCTCAGCGTATACTGGTCGCGCGTCAACCAGTTTCAATTTAGAAAACAATGCCCATAATGCCTTATCCATTTTCTACGATTCCACGTCAAAGTAGGAAACCTAGTATTTTGATTAATACGCGCGAAAGAGAGGGTGCGTGCTGGACCGGCACAACTGATTTCCATCTCTGTTATATACGCGTTAAAGTCGATTTTAACTTTCAAATTCGCGGTGTACTGAAATAGTGGATGTGTAGGCGTAGAGCATGAAAAGTAGGCAGTGTTTGGACATAGAGTGAAGTGGAGTGGTATTGTTGATAAAACTCTGTTCTAAGTGACACTTAATTTTATTAGCGAGAGAGCTTTTACAGCGGGTTTATTTAATTTTAAACGTGGGTTTTAAAAGGGTTTTGAAAATGTTTATAGTCTAAAATATTATAAGGTTTGTTTAACTATTAAATAGTTAGTTTAAAATAGCTTACTAAAATGAAAAGTAGCATGGCTACTGAAAGATTGAACATAAAAATATTTTTGCACAAACGTGTTATCAAAACAAGAGTGGCATGGAGTACATATTTTTTTGAAGATAGTTTTATTTATGTTACTAAGAAGACCCGGGAAATTACTTTCTTACTCCGTTAATGTAAATAGAATGAAATGAAATTAACAGAGTTTTTATCAGTTAAAAATATTATTTCATAATGATTGGGCATTTGATGATTTTCTTCTACCTAATGGAGAAAAAATAAATGAAGCTAGACTATTCAAGTTTTTCTGTATTCCAGACAGTCTAATGCCTGCGCAGCTAGAACGTCTTATGATTCCGCTACCTATAATTATTTGTCGCTTACGGCGAAACCGTCAGAGCTTGCTGCTTCCGTCTTAAAAATTCATAAAATGTAAAAAAAATACTTTGAAAAGTGTAAAATTATTTTTAACATTTACGTGAGACGTAACCAGCAATTCTTTAGCAGTTAAAACTTTAATGAATATACCATAATTGCATAGCTGAGGCACTTAGACCATGAAGCATCGTACACTAGTATTTTTGTAATTCATAGACGGGAATTTCGTATTGCAAGATAGATTATTAGGGCAATGATAACTGTTCTTTAATTATTTATTAAAAATTTAATAGATAGTTTACTTTAAATGATTAAACTCATAAAAAACTAGCCCTAGGTGTTATTGTTTTATTATATCGTCTTGTTTGTTCATTGTATTTTTATGTCGATTCAGTTCGTAGCCTGTGTTTTAGTCCTAATAAATAGTAGTCTAGCTTTTAATAAAATCCGCGGTCCGCGGTGCGTGAAGTCTCCATTCCTCCCCCAAGCCGATCGGTTAAACAGCATAGGCCGGACAGAAAAGCCTATAGGGGCGGTCCGCAGAGGGTGGAAACCTCGGAAAATTCACGTGCAAAGACCCACCCCTCTGCGAAACACGTGCAGCCAAATAGCCTGGCGGAACGAACGCCTTTACTAAACATCGCCAGCTTGCGAAAAAAAACAACCTAGAAGTTTCAAAATTCAAACATCGAACAGCTGCGCATTCCGTTTTTTCTGTGAGTTTTTTAAATATTTGAATTCGAATTCAGAACAAATTAGTTGCGCAACAACATTATGTTCGTTTTATTAATATACACAATGAAAAAGTTTCTCGAGTTTAGCCACAATCAAGGTTTAAGTTTCATGTGGAAATGAGTGAGGAACCGGCTGATGGCCCGTCTGATTCTGATGGTAAGAATGTAAAGATACTCATAATAAAATGTTATATAATATAGGTACTAATACGTCTGTGATGATGTGACCGAGCCTCCGATGATCACGATGAAAATATTAACTGTTTTTGTTTTTTTTTTAATTTTTTGGCATAAAAATGACTTATATCACTTAGATTAGTATACTAATCAAAATTTTGTGTAAATAAGCTCCATAAAAAACAATAACCAAAACTCACCAATGTTTGTAAAGATCATATTTTTTTGTGAAAAAATTACAACGAAATGCTTTGATTACAAAAGTTTTTGAACTCTTTCAGCCTAATCCCAGCCTTTTACATTTTCAAATCTGTCGCTTTCGTGACAAAAAAGCGGAAATGTTGAAAAGCTTTGTTGCTTTGCTCCTTGTTCATTTTTCAAAGTGTGAAACGGAAAAACATGAGGCCATTTCATGGTTAGTTGGCGTTATTAGGTTGGTACATGAAATAATTTTTTTTTTCGCGGCAAATTGTACTGTATTGTGCTTACGATTGCATGCGTCACTCTTATTTTTTACAGTGGGAAAACGTTGTTTTTAATTAACAATGATAAAGTAACAAAGATATGCGTATTTGTGCCAGTTTTTGTTTATTAATTTATGGTCTGAACGCTGTGAACATATTTTTTCAAAATTGCTTTTACATGATTTACCTGTTATGCTGCTTTTATTGTTTTGAGCTATTTTTTGTAGGTCTTAATATAAGTCGTGTGTTATATTAAGACCTACAAAAAATTGCTCAACGTCATTGTTATTACGACAGCTAAAAATTATTTTAGTAATATTGATATTGAGCATTTATATCACTTAAAAACTTCACGGCCAACCATTCAAATTCAAGCATAAGGAATATTATAATATAATGCAAATGGTGTAGGAATGATCATTGATAGGTAGATAGCTTTTGTTAGGTAGATATCTGATTCTCTATAATATATGTCTGTAAATGTACAGAATAATATACAATAATATAAAATACATGTGAAACAGTTGAGCTATCTGAGAACCGTTTAATACGATCTATAGATAGCTCAACTGATCTGGATGCCTCCCATAGGGCAGCATTCCTATGACACTGGCGGCATTGCCACGTTGAATGACAATGCTAATACGCTGATCCCGATAGAAGCCAGGTCTTGGGTCACACAATGTATCTACCAGACGCCGTGAAATAATTTTGAATTCGCGGCAGGCTCCTGTTCCCCACGGGCCCAGGGTCCTTATCAAGACCGGCATATTTGCGCTTTTTGAGATTTAAAATTAATATAATTGATTCGTTTTCGCACAACATTACACACATGGCAACCAAACAATGTAAAGCTTACTAACTGCTATCAATCTGCCCGTTTGCGTCAAAGCATGAATGAATACTATGTTATAGACTTATCCTTGACACACTTTGATTCTGTAGGTTATCTTATCAAACAAAATAGAATCACATTTGAATGTTTCGCTGGAAAACTGAATTACATTAACCGCGTCCAATTTCAAGCGTCCAATTTTTAAAAACAAGTCCTTTAAAATTTAAAGAACTTGTTTTAAAAAATTGAACGCTCTAGTCCTCATCAAGACCTCAATCTGAATAACCCCGCACCTCTACGTTAATAATTAAGTAGTCAGTCAATTATGTCAATCATTCTAATTGTACATCCAATATGTCATAAAATGTACAATAACTACAAAATACCGATTACTAGTTAGAATTTATACAGCTTTAACTAACAAGCAGGCAGGTGTTTGTCTATTATACAAAAACATCACGACCTCACGGCCATATTGGATATTCAAATCGATCAAAATAAAATTATGCGAAGACCTATAGCTTAGCAAATAAAAAAAAACGATTGTTCTCGAACACATTATTAAAAATACTATTCTAAATTCAAACGGCCCATTAACCGGTTCCCACGAGCGCCATGTTGGGTCGTCCTCGCCTGCTATTGGTCGAGGCCACGAGTTAGAATTAGAATGTGTAGACCCCACCATTTGGCGAACGGTAAAATTACCAGTTTTTTTCACATTCAAGTTCAAATAAATGGGAGCAGCTGCTCGAATGACACCTTGTCATCGGCTGTTGTCAATTGTAATAGAAAAACTGTTGGTTAGCTGAGACCAATTGGCTGTAAATTTTGATAAATAAGGCCCTCTTTATATACAAGTATAGACACACAAACTAACATAATATAGTTAAGCATATATGTAGGTATGATCTAGAAATTTTGAATTTATCGGAGTAAAGTTACATGTAGTGCCTAGTAATGTTACTAGCTCATAGCCATTTCACTATAAATGATACAAGAAAAAAAAATGTTGAAATAGATTTGTCATAACAAAAAAGGTTCTACATTATAAACACTCAACATTTTACAATAGGTACCTAAAAACACGCAATTAACGAATGCGCATTTGACAGTTAGCTATGCACTAATGCACTAAAGTACATGAAATGACGTACCTGTGTGGCAAAACAATCTGTTAGTTAATATTCAAGGTGGACGTGATTATCGAATCGTCAAGGTGAGCCCAACTGGTTGCCGTTGCCGTATGACACTGTACTTGTTCTACGTTCTATGTCAATGTTTTGAATTTAGAATTTTAGTTTTTTTTCTTGCCTATTCCACGTTTTATTTACGGCCTGTCAGATATTGTTTTCTGTGGTATATTTATAAGAGTTTTTGCTACTTATGGATGTCTTGCTATAAAAACTTTTTGCATAGTTGGATTCTTCGGCTGTTTAGATGTTTTGATCGTAAAGCTTATTTGCACCTTATACAAGACAAAATAATGTCCGTTTTCTTGATATTGGCGATCGTTCAACTCTAGTTAGGATCTGATCTGATTTATCTGACGCTTTGAAATCGTATGAAGTATTTCGATGGATCAACTGTACAATATAATTTTGAAGGCTACTTATTTTCAGATACTTCTAGATACTGCAACCATGTCGCGGGCAATTTACTAGTTTTTAATAGAATTTAAATATATTCAAAATAATCCACGCGAATAAGATAATTACAGCTAAATTATACTTTATGTACTAGGATAATAAATAATTTAAAATTGTATGTGCACGACTGGGTACTGATGAGTTGTCGACCTTGGGTGCCGGAACTGCTGTCGAATCTTTACAATTGACTGGAGAACTTGATTCATTGGCATACATTGTTTATTAGGAAGATACCTACCTAGTACCTTACGTATTATTATAAGACATTTGTATTCCTACATGGCAAATTTAAGAGCCTAAACACAAACTGTTCCATAACGCATAAATATCAGATCTGAAAAAGCTTGGGACAAATCTGATGCTTGAATCGGTATATCAATAATCAAACAAAAAAGCGTTAAGACCAGACGAGTGTCTTGCCGGATTCATGAACTAGGGTTAGAAGGAACGAGCACCTAGATATAAGAAGATGATTCAAAACATTCCTCGTGATTTTATTTTATAAAACCATTTCTTTTCTTGGTCTTTAAATCACTGGTCCTAATGGTAGTAATAGTAATCGGCTATTTTCGTAAACACTGGACCTCTTCTTCGTGCAAAGAATAGTAAACATAAATTGAGATATAAACGTATAATAAGAGCTGTGGATTTTGTGCATTAAATTAATAAAACGTGACTGGCGAAATTGAGGTGTTATCTATGAATGCCACTATCCAAGAATTGAATTGCGTTGACAGTTATTGCGTTAGACAACGTATTTATAAACTAGCTGCTGCCCGCGGCTTCGCACGCACAATACATACATAAAAAGTACATAAAGCCTTCTCCAAGTCAAGTCCAAGTTCTCAAAGTCCTTCTCCCATCCCATCCCATCCCATCTATCTCTATACCAAAATTCATCAAAATCGGTTCAGCGGTCTAGACGTGAAAACGTTTGTTGAAACGAAAGTCTGTCTGAAAACAGACAGACTTTCACATTTATAATATTAGTAGGGAACAGCCAAAAATATTATGCTTTTAGTTCTGAAAATGACAATACTCTCATAAAACATTTCATCCCCCTTTTCAACCCTTTACAACACTTTTTTACAATTAAAAATAAGCCTATTTCCTTTCTCAGGCTTTAGACTATCTGTGTACCAAATTTTATTTAAATCGGTTCGGTAGTTTTGGCGTGAAAGCGAGACGGACAGACAGACAGACAGACATAGTTACTTTCGCATTTATAATATTATATTAGTAAGGAAGTAAGGATTATACAATTCAATATTATATGAAAATACAATCGAAATCTTTGTGCTGATTTATATATTGACTTTTCTTACTGGCTATTTACAAAAAGGCCGGAAAATTGCTTAAAAAATACTTCGAAGGTTGTATTTCAGTATTTTGTGCATGCAGTCATTTGTTAAAAACTAATGACATAATGGCTGACAGATCACGAACTATGATATCAGTTTCTGGCTAAACTCATGATTAAATCTCCGATGACTAAGGAATCTCTGACAAGCTTTTGACCTCTTCGTAATTCTACATTGCTAAAACATGTTCCTATACAAGCATTAGCACTTTTGTTGTACGGGTAATGAAACTTTTGGGAATGATCGAATACCCCGCCGCTAATTAGTGGTGAATTTCAGGAGTAGGTATAAATACGAAGTTTCCTCTATATATATCCAAAAGTAACAAACCTATACAGGAACACAAAATGGGGCAAACGTGGAAAAATATTATTAAAGAAAACAATATTTTCTGGGCGAACAAGGAATATAATGTGGGGCGAATCTGGAATTTTATAAGTGGGGCAAAACTCTGCGGGGCGAATGTGGAACAAATCATTTCAACTGTCTAAGATCTTTGGTTTATGGTGGACAGACACCATCCCGGAACAGACCAAGACAAGTCTTCGAACCTTGAATTTAGCTGCCCAATTCGTGGGGTACCTACACTGTTTTTGCGCGATGTCCTTGTTACGAGTATTATAACTTTTGTACATATAACACTGTAATTTTGTTACATATTTACATACTAGCTGGTGCCCGCGACTTTGTCTGCGCAGGCTTAGTACTTTGTGTAATTCTAACGGTTTTTGCAGCACACGCCAGAATAGCTCGCAGATGAAAGATTTTTTCCTACTTATTTTACATCGTTACATTTTGGACAATTCACACAATATCATTATAAATTATAGCCTATGTGTTATTCTGATTTATAAGCTATATTATTGTAAAGTTTTATTAATACCCATTCAGTAGTTTTTGCGTAAAAGAGTGACAAACATACATACAATCTTTCGCGTTTATAATATTATATTAGTAGGATTTGATTACGAATCTTGATCAATAAATAGACTGAACTAATTTTAGATGGTGATCTGTTTTGTGAATTTATTAAATAAATAAATACATCAGATGTAGCTATAATAATAATAATAAATCATTTATTTCGGACCCATAGTCCATAGAACACAATACAATTTTTATGATAAAATACAATTACAAAATGAAAATTTAAATAAGACTATTGAGCCACCAGCGATGATACTGGTTTCAGCATCATCATCCAGTGGCCCGCAATACTAGAGCGGAGCTATGTGTAGATTAGTCAGTTGATTTTTTGTTTCGCCAATCTAACTAAATTGGTGTGAAATAATTACGATTTTATTTTGCTTGCTCCAAAGTATCTATAACATTTATAAATGACACTTAAATGTATTCAATTGACTGATTTACGACTTTAGGTACAGTGTGTCATTATCACAAGAGTAATGGTAGTGGTAACCTTTGCCTTCCGATCATAAGGCCGTGGGTTCGAACCTGGTCGTGCACCAATAGATTTTTCCTTTCGTAATATGTAAGTATGATAACAATGCTTATAATGCTCTCAAATAGCGAGTGGAAACTTGAGGAAACAAGTTCATCCTGAAAACTAATAAAAAAAACGTGTGCGTCTCGGGACGCCCGACAGAAGTGATAACTTAAACTAATCTAACTAGCGCTGTGGGTTAGACTGATAGAGGAGGAGCCTGCCTACCGCTGCCGTATGCGTGAGAGAATGGGAAGCCAGACAGACTGGTGCAGTAACGCGTTACGTAACGAAGCGGTTTACCCTCCCATAAGAAGTTATCACTTCAAAAAAACTAAGGTGTGTGTCATTGGTTAATATTCCTATAAGCGGCGATGTGATTGCGTCACTTATGTCATGTACGGAATACTGTGTCATAATATATAATATATGGACATATCTCTGACATCCTTAGATATAAGAAGGTCAATCTTTAGTTAATTAAATTTGAAAATCTTATGAAAATGGTAATAGATTCTTCGATTGTCATTTCATTACATTGCGACTTCATAGCATAAGTATGGACAATTTAATTATAAGTGTATTATTATTATTTAATTATAAGAGTACTAGCTGGTGCCCGCGACTTCGTCTGCGTAGGATTAGTAAGTAAGGAGGATTAACTTAGGTTTTGATTGAGGAGGATTGTAAGGATTACTTCGTATGATTCTAACAGTTTTTGCAGCTCACGCCAGAATAGCTTGCAGATAGCAAATTTTTTTCCCACTTGACACTTATCGTCATATTTTGAACAATTCACACAATAACTTTATTAATTATAGCCTAAATGTTATTCTGGTGTATAAGCGATATTATTGTAAAGTTTCATTAAAATCCATTAAGTAGTCTGCGTGAAAGAGTAACAAACATACATACAAACTTTCGCGTTTATAATATTATAAGTAAGGATTATGGTGCATTGTAATTTAAACGACGAGGAATCCCTAGAAAGTTCTAGGCGGCCATTCCGCGATGACGTTTAGAATAAGCAAATGACGATCGACATTCGACAAGACTTTATAATCAAACAATCACGTGACACTGTAGGCAAAATTTACATCATTACAAGCCATTAACAAAGACGAAATCTAGAAGATGTAACTAGAAATCTTAAAAGGTTTCTACCGAACCCGTGTATTGCAGTTGTAATCACTTTTGTTTTTGTCAGTCATGTAACGATTCTCTATGTTTTTACAGAGTCCTGCATCGGAGTCAGACAGCAGTTCCGTGTCGGGTGCGAAGAGTCCCGCCGCGGCCGCGCCACCGCTGTTACAGAATCTACTGCAACTACACGCGCAGAACCCTCAGGCCATCGCGCAGGTAGGTGTCCTGAACCTCATTTGAACCTCACATTAGATAAATCAAATATATTCCTGGGCAATTCACATAATACCATCTAGTTCCAAACTACAAGACAAACAGACGTATCTCACAATACTATGCATACCTTGACAGTCTACCACCTGTACGAACAAATCGCTTTGCTTCTACATTTATAACGCGTAACAGGATTGGAATACTTTGCCGTTGTCTGTCTTTCAACTACAATCTGGGTCTGTTCAAGTCAATAGTAAATAGGTGTCTTCTAGACCTTGGTGCCACATCATCGGCCGCATCCTCGTCAGACAAGGCGAGATCGTGGTCGAACGTAGGTTTATCGATGATAAAAATAAAAAAGCTTTAATTCCGGTAACCAGACAGAATAAGAGCCTATGTTTATCATACAAATGTTTGACCTGGATCCTGCGAGCCCGAAACCTACAGCACAAAAGGCAGAGCTTTGAGCAACTACCTATAGAGCTGTGAGGCCAGTTTTTTATCATCATCGATAAACCTACGTTTGACCACGATCTCGCCTGATGTTAAGCGACGATGTGGCCGACGATGGGGCACGCAGGTCTAGAAGACACCTATTTACTCGAGACTTGAAGAGACCTAGATTGTAGTTTTCAGGAAAGACAGACGACGGCAAAGCATTCCAATCCTTGGCTGTACGCATTATAAATGTGGAAGCAAAGCGCTTTGTTCGTAAGGGTGGTAGGTTGACAAGGTATGGATGGTATTGAGCGGTACGTCTCCTTGTTCTGTTGGCCAGTCATCTAGACTATTCTAGAAGTGAGATCTAAAGCATTCGAGAAAATGTATTTATCATTATTTAAGTTCCTACTATAGATAGTTTTTTTAATTCGTTCCTAATGAGAATGAAAATGCACTGTGCATTCAATACCAACTCAATACCAAATACCAAATCAATATCAAACTCAATATCTAATGATAGACAATGGAAGTAAGTTCTCTAAAGAACCATACTGGATCATGACGACCTCTGTTGCGCAGTGGATTAAGGTTCGACTGAGACGCAGAAGGTTGCGGTTTTGATTCCCGCTGCGAGACAAATGTTTGTGTCATCTGCAAGTATTTGCCTCGGGTCTGGGTGTTTCTATGTAAAATATTTACAAAAAAAGTATGTAAGTAGTTTAAAAGTCAGGTGGTATCCATAACACAAGCTCTGCTTTCTTTGGGGCCAAATGATCCTGTGTGAAATGTCCGGCTTTATTTATTTATCTAAACATTGGACTTAACGAGAGTGATGGAGTATTATAAATGCGAGTGTTTGTGTGCTTAATGTTCTCATTTTTCACGCCAAAACCACTAATTGCATTAAGGGGATTGGCATGTACTACAATGTCACAAACGTTCTCTTAAATATGTTTGTATGATACTTTTGTAAATACCTTGAAAAACTGAACTGTTTTGGATAAAACTTTATCTTATGTTGAGGTACTCGTAGCTTAGCCGCAAATTTGTCACGATACGAGGGTTGATAATGCATCCGTGAACTTACTTCCCTGTTTGTAAGATACTCCTGTTTTAGCATACATACCTTGTGGGACTTTTATTCTTGCTCTACCTATACCTCCTATACCTAATCTACAGGAACCTAAGCCATAAAATTGTGACGAAACGATGGTTAATCATTAATCATGTAAGTGCGCTATACTAGTACTCTCAATCGGTGAAAGAAAAAATCTTTAAGTAACCGACATGTTGTAGGACCTAAAAAATTTGAAGATATATGCCGTATGCACGAAAGGAGCCTCTGAGGCGCATTTTAATTCTTTTATCGCATTGATTCGAAAAAGGGCACGATAAGAATAAGAAAAAGAAGAAGAAGAAGAAGGATATCATGTATCTTGTAGAACTTATAACAGTTCTAAGTCAAGGTATATGCAATCTAAAGTTAAGCCTTTAATTAATTCGTCACAAAACGAGGGTTGACCAATATACAATAAACATTCTTTCAGTGCTTTTAGGATATCACGGTAGGATACCGTGTAGGACATTAAATTGTATTGACTCCAGCTATGTTTAATCTAGAGGTAAGCTAAGTCATGAATTCGTCACGAGACCGGGGTTGATCAAACTTACTTACACTGTTTATAGGGTACCTTGTAGGACTTCCAACTGTTCTCCTTTCTGTTCCAACTCCAACTATACCTAATCTAGAAGTATCCAGTAACGAGGTGAGGGCTGACTAACTCGTGAACTTACTTCCAGTTCCAGCAGATGATGGCGGCGTTGGCGGCTCTGGGCACGGGGCTGGTGCCTCCGCCCTACGCGCAGAACTGGATGCTGCCCAGGATGGTGCAGAGACAGCAGTGCGACTCGTAAGTACCATCACCTTCAGTAACTTTGTCCAGATGTTTGTTAGACAGTTTATGCAAAAACCATTGGAGTTTCCGACTGGTTGAGATTTAGATTAACCTCTTCTTATCTTCTTTTCTTCCTATAATGGCATTTATCGTGATGTAATTTTTTACTGTGTCAAGTGTTTGTACTGTGTACTGTTTTGCTGTAATACAGTCACAATGTTTTTTTTCCTCCTTTTTCTGCTATAAGCTTGTCAGCCATGTTTTGGGAGGAGGAGTCACAAAGTTGCAGTCGATCGTCATGTATTAATCTAAACGTCATCGCGGAACGGCAGTCTAGAATTTTCTTGGGATTTTTTGCTTTACAAATCTCATTGAAACCACTTATAATTCAATCGTCTGTGTAGACATAACACACAGACATACAAGTGTTGGTGTTAAGAAGTCACAATTTATTGATTAAAATTCCGCTATGATTAACTAATAAAACATTAAATTTCAAGAAAAAAATAAATGAATTTAGAGTAATGTTACTTCATAAAATGACAAACGAAAAATCCCTTCTTACCTGAAAATCGAAGACAAAAGTGATCTTAGTCAAACAAAACTGACTCTTTGCAACTGTCACTACCTGGCTTATGCGTTTCCAGGAGAACAATTATCTGTATGTCTGTACACCTTATCAGAATCGAACTGAACGATAGTTTTTCAATAGATTAGATGTTTCATATTCCACTATTGAGCAACAGCTCGCCAACGATCGATCGAATGTTTTGTCGACCGACAACAGAATATGTTTTTGGGTAATTATCGAATCGCAATCAAAGCCGGAACATTGATAATTCAGAATATAACGATGACCGTTGTAAATAGAAGAATATGCCACCCTTATGGATACTGCATTGATCTGCTGCTTCCATACATAAAAACATATTATTACCCTAGCTTAAAATAAGCTCCAAAGTTCAGGTAACAGACTCACTAAGTATGATATAGTTACGCTTACTTAAGATTCAACCCAAACCCCCAATGAATCGATTTAGATAATCCAATATCGTTCAGAATCGAGTACCTTTCGGACGCAGGTCACATCCATTAAAGATTGGTTTCCTATAAAGCGACGGCCTTCACAAGACGACCGTCTGTGGTAGATAGCTGAGGATATATAAATCAAAAGATACTTTATTCAATACAATCACAATGATCACTTTGAAGCGTCTTACATACTAGGTGAATTTAGGTGTTCCTATTCACCTAATTCCTCCTAGCCCAAGCTCGAGAAGAACCGGCAAGAAACTCGTCCTGATCCTAGCGCTTTTTTGCATGATCCATCTTATAACTACGAAAAACGAATACAAGAGAGTTTATACATTTCAAATGTGTCGGTTAACTGTCTGAGGGCAGAGCGACATGAGGCCATGCATTGCTATCAATAATATAGTCATTTATATTATAATACGCTTTCTACAAAAGACTACCCTTTATGTATGTTTTAAATTTTTTAATAGGTTCATAGTTTAGTTGCATTTTCCCAAAGCTTATTATAAAAGAACACCGTGTTCCCCATAAAGGACTTATTAACTTTTTTTAGTCGAAAGCTAGATATGTATAATATGTGTCTATTCCTAGTATTGATTTTATGAAGTTTACTATTTTGCTGAAACCCATCTCTATTTTTATGAGTGTATAACAAATTTTCATATGTATATTGTGAAGCTATTGTGAGAATATTAATTTCTGAAAAGAGGAATAAGCTTAAAACTATACCTAATTGTGATACACCAAGGTGCATCTTTAACAACTTAGTAAGTAAATAGTAGCAATTTCAATAAACTTCGGCTTCATTAACACATCAAGCCTATTATGACTTAGATCTGTCAATTGTGGGTTGACAGGCCGGGCCAATCATATACATTTTGATAAACACGGGTTTTACTCGCGTATTATTTTGCCGATGGAGGCACCGACATTCGATTGATCTAGAGAATCTTCATCAGGGTTTCCATAAGCCCAAATGCAAAGAGTAAATTTCGATGGCGCAAGATTGATATTCGCCGAACTCGAGAATGTGAAATAACGGTCATCGTTTTACGGAAAACTCAGGTTTATAACGACGCACGTTACGCCCCAGAAAGCTATCGATTCCAGGTTCTATTTTTAGGGACTTAGAGTTTCACGTAAACTGAGATTGAGAGAGTTTTATCACACTGTTTTTTTATTTACACTGTTTATGATCAAATACTATCGATAGATATTAAAAATAATGTATGGGAATGATCACGTGACTTCGTATTATGTCATTACCCCGGTAGTATGGTGATTATATTCCGTCTCATTGATTGAGAAGAAATTCGTTTTATGACTTTCTATAACCAAATGTATTTTTTTTTAAATTTTGAAGACTTTTTATCTATTCCCCTCAGCTAGAGATTGGAAGAAAGACTGAGATTTAGTTTTCATACTTACCCAAATGTAATTGTAACTATTTTCATGGGTTGTCGTTTGCGTATCGTTGCTTGTAGAGCAACGATACTAACGATTGTACTCGTAAAATTACTACTTGACTAGATTTTTTACCTTCAAGAAAATGGTATTGGGTGGTCCAGTTACTAAAAAATTTGTAAATAATCTTAAGCTATTTATTTTTATTTATTTATTTAACTAGTACGAACATGTCAATAACAATTAAAAAACACAAATTAAAATAACGAACAATAAGACGATAAAACGAATAATAAGAACAAGACTTTAAATGATAATAGGTACATTTTAACTTTGACATCCTCTAAACTTGTTTAGAACCTTGTTTACTGGAAAATAGTTAATAAACAAATACAAAAACATTAGAAAAATAAAAATAAATAAATTATAATAATACTAGTACTAAAGTAAGCATCTATACACTCAAACAGACTTCTCACAGAAACTCAGGGATTCTGATAGAATCACCTTCCATCTGTCCGCTAACACATCACATTCAGGGTTTGATTAAATAGAGAGTAAATTAATTTTTCTACAGGGTATTGCACATTTTGAAATGCACTTGATCTCGCCTAGTTATACTAACACGCGATTGCCAAAAGAAAATCAATGAAATAGAGACAAAGGATCTATTTCACAATATTCACATAATATGAGCTAATTAAAATCAGTTAAATTCAATCTGTTATTTTTATTGTTATTTATTCATTGGTACTATATCAATGAATCAAAATGGCAAAAGATTTAATAGATTAAATATAACAAAAACATAACAAAACCACACAGATCCAGATAAAGTAGGTTTGAACGAGCTCAAACATGTAAATCAGTTACGGTTAAGTCTCTGGTAGTGAATCGAAAAGAGCCGATTGAAGCGGAACGTGTTGGGTGGAGAATTAATTTAATTGCCGCATGCTGATCCAGCACCATGGTGGTCTTAAATACCCATCAATATCATGAGCACAGAAGTAATAGTTCTCCATGGGTGCAAGGACATTACTGAATTTATTGGTTTTTAAGATGCTCACACTGAGAACAGGGCGTATGTACATCTGTACGTACATCTGTACTTTATGACTTCGTTAGACCATCGTCTGCATCGTGTCTAACTCATTAGGAATAGATTGGCGGAATAGTATTAAATATTTGTCCACCTGTTTATTCGTACATTTATTTACAAAAATAATTACAGATATGGACAAAATAATATACAATAATATAAAATACACGTGAAACAGTTGAGCTATCTAAGGACCGCTTAAAACGATCTATAGATAGCTCAACTGATCCAGATCACTGCCAGAGGACAGCGTTCCCAAGATACTGGAGGCAATACCACGTTTAATGTTTTGTAATGGATTTCCGTAAATTCACGCCTGAATCAATTCTTCTTATTTAGAACATTCTACATAATATCTTAAAGACGCGATTGTCTTAAAGATATTACTTCTATGTCATAATTATAATAATAATAATGCCGGACATTTCACAGCATCTGGCCCAAATTAAGCAGAGCTTATTATGGGTACCACATGACTGATATACTAATTATATACTTTTTTTGTAAATGCATACATATTATACATAGAAACACCCAGATTCGAAATAAATACTTGCAGATCATTCAAATATTTGTCCCGCGGCGGGAATCGAACCCGCTAATATCATAATTAATTAGCTGGTCAGTTATGTCATTTCAAAGTTAATGAATAAAAAACCCTTTACTTCCTATTTGCGAACATCCATTAATAGCATCTATCGATATTATTTTAAAGAAAAAAGAAATGCTTTGTTTTGATTGTCAAAGGAATGATTGCAAACGGCAAAATAAGGCAAACGGATGATTTGCTGATCACTAATATCTGAATAAATAAACATCTACCTTCAAATTTACTAATAAATGAATAGTGCCTGATTCCTATGTAATGCCATCGATTAGTACCATCCATCAGTTGATTTCTTGATACAAATTGAAACGGAACGTTTCTTTTCTATGAAGAATAATAAACTTGATGGATGCTACGATCAGACGCTACCATATTATTTAAATCGTGAATTACTCAACTATCACAACTAGTGTATTTTATTTAAATTTTAATAATGCAGTAAGAAAGTAATTCCCGAATTTAAAACCAGAAAAACCATTAAAGTACAAATCAGGTTATAGAAGTTTGCACCGAACTTCACCTAAACCGAAGTCATACGCGCTCACTAGTCTTTATAAAAGCATGATGCTATAACTATTTACGTAACAGATTGAAACCATCTTATATTCTGCCTTAAAATTTGATCCAAGGCCATTAGAACGGCTTCATTCAACAGATTTTAAATTATTTTCATAATAAATCTATGGGCTTGCCTAGAGTTATTTCTAAGAACCTAAATCTTATAAATCTTGCGATAATAGAAGTTTATATAATCGATATTTTTGAGATCGTCAAAGGAACAAACAAAGATTTTTGTGAGCTGGCAATATTTTTGATCATGTCTTGAATGCTTTAATGACAAAGGTAATGAACTTAAGCGTTACTCTTGATACTTGAAGCTCATTTTGATCTGAACTCAGCGAGTTTGTAGTCATTTGATTTCAAAAGAACACAATTAATCGATTTAAAATTGTTGATTATGGGATTGTCTCTTATTTTTTGTTTAATTCTGCTGCAAACGCGTATTTGACCTGTCACGTTCAATTTGCTGGTCTGCCAATTAACTGTCATGTATGCATCACTAAGTAAGTACTATGGTTTGGAGGTTGTTGATTAGTTGGCCTGCTGAGCATTTACAGTTAACATCGAGCGGCCTAGTAATTTCGTTACAGGGTTGACCATCAGTTAATTCGTAACTTCGTGCTGTTAAGGCTAGGTATACTTACCCAATGCAACGTGGGCTGATCACCCAGCGTAAGATAGTCAATATAGTCACTGCGGAAATATACAAATAAGAGTAAGTATCTGTTTTAATTCTTGGTAATTTGTATGGAGGTTTAACAGAAGCATTTGACCAACTTCATAATTAAATACAACAAGTTGTCGTGTTCGTAAATACTTGTAGCTTAAAACGACTTATTTAATACAAATTCAATAATATAAACACTAATCCAACCTTGACTGCAATCGAGTAGACAACCGCCTATATACTTCATGCAGCGTACCGCAAGGTACGACACTAGGCCCATTTGAATTTTAAATGTATACGGAATTCGTGCTATTGTTCTATGCGCATGTAATGACGACGACAAGTGGCCAAACAAGACATTGTGTACGTAATGGTGATGTATGGAAGCTGTTCCGATGTTTATCTTAGATATTGATGGATTTATTGAAGTAATTTTGCTATGAAAATACCTTTGGATTTATAGTGAACGTTTTAGTTTGGCCTTGCATAGCAAGATGCGGAGATTATTCTCAACAAAAGATGTGATGTGATTGAATAGGAATCATCTATTTTCTTAGCTGATTTGACGCAACTACACTATACTTTTAGACTACGAATACTCGTTCCAAGGTTTGAAAATCGAGAGTTATGTTTATTTTTGTTAAATAAAATATAAGATATTTTTTTCAAGGCAAACATTTGTGTGACAAATATATGATAGATGATGTTCGGTCTATGTTTGCGTGTTATAAAGTATCTTACGTATTTATTTAAAAATATACGAGTATAAGTATTACTAATATTTCTAATAATATTTATTTATAAATAGTTAACGTATAACTAGTGATATTTTTTTCCTCAAACTTATGTGGATGACTTTCTGACTTACACAGATGATACAAAGTATATAAAAGTCAGATTCGACCCATCAGACCGTCTAAAAGGCAACTCGGGGAGCAACAGGCATCTACGAAATCGGTGTGCGAGCGGAACTGCGATTGTCGGAGACGTTTCCGGCGATCGACGGATGCACGTGCCGTGCTGCCTTCAGCGCCGCTTATGAGAATCTCAAGCTTCTAGAAAATGTATTCTTATACCTGGCTTCACTACATTTGACTGGTCTTACAGCTCATTAAGTAATAGCCTTCTTACTGTAGTTTGGAGCTACGTACTGTTTGTCAAATAACTCTTCTCAGATAACACTGGACACAGAACAACCATGATTATTTTATACTTCACTCACTTTTGCCCAAGGCCGAGCCCTCGTACCTAGATAAAAAGTTAATCCCCATAATCACGCAATTATAATATTATTTTCGATTCGATTCCGTCCTAACGTTGCTTGAATGAGTCAAACATCCGCTTAAATATTAACATTAAAGACTTTGCTAGAACAAATCTCGATCAACATCCAATTCCGTTCACTGCAGCCTTAAAACCACGTTACTTGACAACAGACAATCGAACTATCACCTTCAAGAAGCTACACAATAGCGCGTCGCTTTTGTCGCGGCGTCACTCTCGCGGCTATTCACTATTAGAGTTTCGCTGCGCGCTACACGCTTGTTGGTCTGAAAAACGGTATTAAAACGGCTTGGAAACGTGACGGATACAGTTTTATTAATGACAACAGCAAACAAAAGCTTTAAATCCTACGCTGTTTGTGCTGTTACTTCATGATGGCTTGATACATCCTAAATAACATTTTCTCTTTGTTAGTTGAAAAAAACCACTTGAAACTGGAAACGTTGAAACGTACGCGTAAGTAACCAATCAATGTGTGATTTCTTTTAAGTTTGATAATTATGTAGTTAACTTATAACTAAATTCTGTCAATAGTCTCAATTCAATTCAATAAATGTCTCAATTCTGTCAATAGAGTGTGTTTATTGGTTTTGTCTGCTCTAAAATTGAACGTAAAACCGTTTCCATACCGTTTTATTATCGTCGCGTCTTTACAATGCATGTTACCTGCCCAGTTCGTCTATTCTCTATTATTGAGACCGCTAAAATGGGCACAACTCGAGCAGATGGAAATGCGAGACATTGTGCTACCTGTCGAACTGAAACTTGAAATAAATTGAACATTGCTGAACATTGGAGACTAGCTTATACCACGACTTTGTCTAACAGCAACAAATACACAAAAACATACTCAGATTTGCTTTTAATAAAAAATAACTGTTCTGTTAATTTACGTGAAGATGCAATTATAATTACTGGGGTATTCAAAAATATTTTTATTAATTTCATATTCTAATTTGACCCTCAATAAAAACATCTGTCCCTTAGAGTCAATGACCTGTGAATAACACGTTACATACATATAAAACAACTGATGATTTATTAACTTTCGCGTTTATTGTATTTTAAATAAATAATTTGAAAACGTAAATAGGGTGCGCAAAATACGCCTCTTTGTAGGATAAATAGTAAATAAAAAATAACAATAAAACGTCACTAAATAAATAAACATTTGCACAATACAAACAGCTATGTACTCTACTACTATTTTAGCAAATAATATAAAGTTACGCTCATCAACACTTTAGCCAGGACGTCACATGACAAACATATTTTTACATTACATACATTATATTTTCATGTGGTTTTAATATGCAATATATTTCATAGGCCTCAATTCAGTTGTTTCGCTAGAGTTACTAAAATTTTCTAAAACAAAAACGATCTTATTCTGTTTGAATTAAAGTCTGAATTAGAATAACATTTTTTAGTGACACTTCCTAAATTAACGTATAACAGACGTGTTTTAGCTCAATTTAGTGATCGTGTAATTAAAAATGCGGTTATTTTCTGCAGTTTTTATCAACACCTCTATACATTATTTTCAATAAAGGAATTTATTGGAATAAAAATTATAGCAATAAAACAAAAAATAATTTTAACTTATTTTAGAACTGTGATTTAAAATGGGTACTCTAATTTGAATTTTATTGATAGCAAAATAAGGTCGTCCATATTTTAGAAAATTTAGCTAGTCCGGCGAAACAACAGAATTGCCAGCATTAATAGATTATGCAATTAAAATAAAAATAAACAATGCCAGACATTTTTACAGCATCATCTAGCCTCAAAGTAAGCCGAGCTTGTGTTATGAGTAGGTACCACATGAATGATATACTTTTTAAATACATACAAATTATAAATAGAAACAACTAGACCCGAGACAAATACTTGCAAATCATACATAAATTTGTTCCGCGGTGACTATCGAACCTGTAATCTACTGTGTCTCAGCCAAGCTCAGGCCCACTGCGTCACAGAGGTCGTCAATTATCAACAACCTGAATGAGAGGTAATGATTATATTTACAAAAAAAACATCTTACCATACCGTAGCCTAAATACTTAACATTTCCCCAAAACCACATATATTGTATAATATTTAAACAGGATCATTCATTAATGTTTGCCATTTTTTGAGTTCCAAATATATTGCAAAACATATATTTGTTTTGACATCATTGCACTTTGCAGTGCGTACGCGCAGCTGAGCAAATGACACGGGTTGACACATTAAATTCTTCCAATAACAGTGTATGAAAGCTGAAAAAACATTAATAAATTTGGATATAGCTGGAGTATTCTGCAATTTGAAAAAAAAAACTAAAATACCGAGAAATCCTGCGTTTAAATTTATTTTCATATTTTTTTTTATTGATACATCTGTGGTTAGAATCGTCTTAACTTCTGTCACTCATTCATCACGAAATCTTAGAAACCACCGAACGGATTGGAATGAAATTTGGTATTCTTCTAGGGCCGTATGTGCTCGCTATGAAAGGTTTTCAAAAAAATCACTCAGGATCATGGTGAAACCGTGAAAGCCGCGATTATGCATTGTAATTTTTCCGAAACATTCATTCGTTCAATTATTATCTTGCTACTTTTTATCTACCACGGGGGCAATGCCGTGGGAAACAGCTAGTTCTTAAATATATTACAAGTTTACAGATTTTACAGTTTTAGACATTTCTAGATGTTTGGGCGGCGCGGCGTCGCGTCCGGAGACCCCGCCGCTGTATTTTATCGAGCGTTGTAAAGTTTTGAATAATAATACAAAATATTTAATATAATGAGAATGACCCAGTTAGGTTACTCTATTTTAATAAAAAAAAATTAAATGCACTTTAATTTTCATTTGCCTTGTGGATTGAAGATGAACGATACCTATAGTATTTTTTTTTTATATAACTTTTTTGAAATTCGTAATTCAATACGTTGTTAATTATAAAATATTACATTGTTTTCGCTTAAAATACAAAATGGTGTGGATTCATAATTATTTCTATTACAATTATCAACATTATCCCTACAATTTTTGGAGGTAATTTTCAGTAAATAAATATTACTGTCAGTCATCTTAATACAAGCAATGCTTAGTTTGGGGCTAGATGGTGTTGTCTGAATTGTCTGAAGTTTATATTTTATATACTTATGTTCTAAATAATATTAATCAAAAAATTATCATTAAAATTTCAAAGTCGAGTCAAAGTCAAACGTTAATTTTATATAATAAAAACCATATTTGTATTCAGCGCTTAAATTACTTAGCCTTCTATTAAGTTAAAAATCTGTTCATTATGAGAAAATTCATGAAACTTTGCAATATCTTTACCATATAACAATATCTTATGTCATTGTCATAAATGACACCTCATTTTTTTCTTCTACAGACTAACGCTAGGGATTATTTTTGGTTGACTTTAGTAACATTGCGCTCTTATTTTATTTATTTTTCTCAAGTTGGTTAGGATTTTATTTGTAATTTTGGCGATATTATTTAAATAAAGCTAGAGTTATTGACTCAGGTGTGAATAATTGCAATAAAAGTTTTGAGTTATTTTGGATTCAAGCAAAAATTTTTTTTTTATAAAAATGTCACCATTTTTTTGAAATAACAAATGAAGAACGACAATAAACGACTTTGTGACGTCCTTATAATAAACAATCTAAACACTTGACATTGGCAAAATTTACATCTATGACACATGCCATAAACGAAGAAGAAGACTAACGCAATGTCACCTCCATTAATTAAGGTCTATTGTAAAAACTGTATATTTCTTCAGTAGGCTAGCAGAAGATAAGGCTGCCCCCTCGTCTCCACTCTTAACGGAACAGCCCCTGGACCTGAGTGCCAAGTCTACATCCAGCACGAGCGGCACCCCGCCACCTGACGCCAAGAATTTGGATAACAGGTAAATGCTTCATTTTAATTGAACCCTGAATTATACAGAGAGTCCTCAAATTATTGGGGATTAGTCCCCCTGCTGACTAATAGAAGAGCTAGCGATAGAGAAGGAAAACTTGATAAAAGCCCGGCTCGAAGCCAGCCGTTATGCACCTGCAACCGAACCGACACCGCATGTACTGAATCGACTTTATGCGCGCCCTGTCGGCAAGGCCGAGAACTTATATTAAGGCTCACCTAAGTGCACGAAAGTAGCCTTGAGGCGCACTTAAATCCTTTCACAACACTCTTAGAAATGCTAGTGACACGATAAGAAGAAGAAGAAGAAGAGAGATTTTAATAAGTTTATCGTTTGTGTAAGAGTATGTGTCTTGTCTGTGGCACCGTAGATCTTAAATGGGTTTGATTTAGTTTTGTTTTAAAAGGTGACTTGATCTAACGTGTTTTTAATGATTCAAGAAAATCTGTTCAGTCAATCTTCAATCAGCTCTTTTCTAGTAGATGATCTAGGCAACTTCCACAGGTCTGATGGTTCTGAGTTTGACATCCTGTTAAGTAGAAACTTCAATGATATTTCAAAAATATGGCAACCTTGACCTGCTGATGGATGATGTTTGGTGTCATTGGAATGGTCTCAATAAATAGTATATAGGTACATTTAAACTTACATAAATATATTTTATACATATGTAACCATATGATGAATCTACGTAGTCCAGGTACTACTCATCGAACAGTACTCTTCGCAGAAAGTACTGTATACAAAACAGCTATTTACCAGCTGTACAGACAGTCAAATTGTTTGCCACATTTTTCTTTCCATGGTCACTTCCAGAATTAATGCCAGATGTTGTAACTTCTAGACGTTTTTTATTTCTAGATTTATTTCTTTGTAAACGATGATGAGCGAGATTATGGTGTTTTTCATAAATTATCCAGTTAGTTATTTAAGGAATTGGATGGTTTACGTTATAATAATAGGGAGTTCGATGTTCGTAATAATAATTGTATTTTTTTTATTTTTTCATTGATTATATTTGCAAAAAAAATAACAATTCTACCTATATCAATTTAGATCAGTTTAAAAATATTAAAAAAAAAATGTTTTTCTTAGAAAATTTACGGCTATTTGGACTTAGTGTAAGCAAAATAAAATCGTTATTGTAACGAAATGTTAGATATCCCGGCAAACACGGGAATCAACACTAGAATCTATATTTTCTATTTACCTATTCGTTAATCGAAATTGGCTCTAGCTTAGAATCATATTAAACCAAAACTAACAAACTCAATCGATAAATTCGCAATTCTCCACGCCATGCGAGCCTGGACCCATAACCATTCACTACGGCAGCACTTCCTATAACCCGCAATCACGCAGGACGCTGGTAACCTGCGCTTGTAACCGGGTACCGGCAAATACTCACCTTTTTCCTCGTTCACGCCTTAGGCCTGGCGCGCACTGCGGATGAATCCGTGCGGATTTCGCAGTTCCCCGCTGGCAGATTTGCAAATTCATTGTGGTTTTAACCGCAGTAAATCTGTTTTTTTTTTGTTACTGTAATATTCCGTGTAATATTTCGTAAAGTGTTTTCTATCTTCTATCTATCTATCTAAATCTGTGTTCTATGGAGAAGTATAAGAAACGTTATAATATTATCCACATTTCAAATGACTTCGATTGCTGCACAACAGTTAAAAAGCTTTAAGCCAATAAAGGGAATCCCCTTGACTTGACTTCGGATCAAAAAAACAATCTTTAGACAGCATTTAAGCGCTAAATGACTTGCAGACCTGACATTATTACGTAAAAGCATCAGTAACGACAGCAAAATACAGCGAAATCAGTCTCAAGCCGTAAAAAAAAATCTTATCAAGGAAGCTAGCTCTCACCCCGCAGCCTAGTTCTCAACTATCGCCTACGCTTACGCATATAAGCAGAGATATAAGCATATAAAAAGTGTATTTGTAAGCAGTGATCGCGCAATTCACGCCCATTGCTTGTTGTCGCGAGTTACGTAAATTGGGGACCGCGTAGCTATCTAGTATTACTCGGTAATACGCCCCACCATTCAATAAAATATTATTAAAAAAAAAACAATTTTAGATAAAATCAAAGTGTTTATTGAGGAACATAATAAAATTATTTCTTAACGTTATGGTACTTAGTAATTTGAGCAGTCTCTTAAGATATTCGACTTATTATAGTTATTTTAAAAACCTTAGGTGGGGCATTTTATATTACGACCGTAGGGTAATATGCCTCAACCTGTATTATAAAATGCTCCAGTGTAATACTTAATCACATTTCTAAACTACTTAGAACAACAGATTTGAAAACAAATAACACACAATTTAGTCTCTATCAGAATTAGGTATAAACGCTTAGTCTTTTGGTAATATTTTCACCTTAGTAAAAGCAATATTTTAATATGACACTTTGGAGTACAAAAAATTTAAAATTTTTCAAAGATAATCAATAAAAATAAAGATAATCTCGTACAGACCGCATATCCTTAACTAAGTCATCCGCGGTCCATGATGCTCGTAGTGTTTTCCGTTCGTATTTACGGAAATTTATCTGCAATAAATTGTAGGGCGTATTGCCAATTTTGATTTACAAAATGCCCCACCGTATTCCTGCGGACATGTTATTAACCTCGCAATAATCAAAACACAAAGGTGATTTGAAACGTTTTACTACAGTGCAGATTATTTCGATGTGAACAACATAACAGTATAGATATACAAATTAGTTTGGAACTCACCACAAATTGTAAGAACGCCAATAAATCAATTTTCTCAATATTTTTTTACCAAACAACGCAATTCACTCGTGAGCGTCCACCATGTTGCCGGGGGACTGAAGAGTACACGTTTGGGTGTAAGTAAGCCGCGTAGCTAGGTTTGTGTCAGTGCTAGACCAGTGAGGCGTTTTGTCAAGTGGGGCGTATTACCGAGTTTTACCTTATTGGCAACAGTAATGAACTTCAGTGTAATACAGAACCAGGAGGGCTGTTTTCTGTGTAAATGCGTCTGTAGCTCGTGTTACAATAACAATGGCAGCGAATGGACCCATTAAAAACTAAACTCGGGTTTAATGAACTTTTGACAGGACGCCATCACAATTTGACACTAGCCTCCTGCCGTAGAATATGACACGATAACGATCGTAAAGACTGCTCTAATGATAGTCAAATTGGACACTAGTGTCATGTGAAAATATGCTTTATTAGTAACAAGAACTGACCATAACCTGCATTAACTAGGTGCCTGTGCCTAATGTATGATTCAGTGGTGCTAGTGGAGCAGTTAATAAGCCGCTCAAAACCTCCGTCATAGCTTAACAGCTTGTAAGCCATGTCGGAACCAGATAGCTTTACGACCCTCTGAATCACGGAATCGATATTGCTGTAAAAAAATCTGTAAAAATAACGCGTAAGTCGCCATCGGATATTTAGACGTTATGATACAATTTAAATTGTCAAAATGTACCTTTACAGTTATACCCTTAGAATGTTAAAAACACTCTTGGACAGCAGACTCTATCTCTGACGACTTTTGTGGCGTAGCGGGCATGTGTTTTACTGAGTACGATATGGTGCTGGTTCTTTTCGTCTAGAGTCGTTCTGGAGGCGTATACAACCCACATACCCGCATACGTACTCAGTAAAAAACTTCCCGCTACGCCACAAAAGTCGTCAGAGATAGTGAGTCTGCTGTCTAATTTTTGAACCATAACTGTTGCTGTATTTTTCTTACTACAGTGAAATGAAAGGTACTGTTCCCCAGATTACGTAACTGGCGACAACTAGGAATAGGCGTGAATTATATTACACTCTTCGTACGCTGATACTTCTATAAGCGTTTCATCGCGATAGGCGAGTGATAAGTAGCGTCTGGCTTTCGTAGTAAGACAGTTTTTTACGACTTGACAGTTAAATTCTGTCAAGTTGATATTACTGTCGCTTCTGTTACGTTTACGTAATACCCCTGCGGTTAAAAATAATTTAGTTCGTGTTAGAAAATGAAACATCAGAAACTCTGCCATTATTGTCCTAAATAATCTCACTTTTAAATAGCAGTTTATATTAATATATGTAAACAAAATAAACTCTTTCAAAAGCGTTCCAGAAAGCCATCTAGCCGAGATAAAGTCTCGATTTCAGCATCGATATTAAACACAATGTCCAATCGATAACTGAATAAATTCATTCGGTACGATGTGGGTCGCATGACTCGCCAAAACAAATAAAAATGCTTCTATAGACTGTCAGTGCATCGACCTTGCATCCTTCTTACGCAACAAACGAAAACTGCATCTATCACCAGCGCATAAAGCTGAAAGTGATATGAATCCGCGCGCGAAAAATAAGAAAGCTAAATACAAGATGAAATTCAAGACGGCAGCCGAACTTGGGGGATATTGAATCGTAGAGCTTTGGCACAGAGTTGTTTTTTAGTTTGCGTGTGATGAGATAAGGGCGCATTCATAACCCGTTATCGGTGAGACCGACAGTAAATATTTCGCATATTATCTCGGATTAATAGTGGTTGATGTCGGTTTGGACGATTGCCGGCTGGCAGCCGCCAGGTGTCGCTGTTGACAGTTTATCATTTTATCAAATGTTGACTTTGATATAACCAGAAAATACTAGTTCAACTGCTTTTACATACCTAAAGTGATATACGAGCGGTATTATCTAGACAAACGGAGCAAAATAATATTACCTATAAAAATGATGTCTGTTTGAGTAAGTGCTCAAATGATACATTGATAATTTGATGACGATGAACATTGCTTAGACGACGAAGCAACGCTACGAGTTCTACAAAATAGAGATACAATAGACAACAAAGAAAACAAGCAACTCCATTGGAATTTAGATTAGTCTGGAACTTTCAATGCAAAAGGTAAAAAAGTTGGACGCGGGAATAGGAATCGACACCACCTAATTCGATTATCGACCGGATAATGTAAAACCTTTGTTTTTGAAATAGAAACTTTTAAAAAAAAATACCGTATTACCACATATGTCTATGGTGAGATGCAAATTACGTAGATCGGGTTGGGGGTCTATTTTCAGTTATAAAGGTAGATTTAAGAAGGATCATACAAAAAATCGCTAGGACCATAATAAGTTTTTTAGATTCTTAATAGACTTAGGAGGAATCGGCTCTTAAATTCAGCGTATGTATGACGATTTAAAGTGATCCTTGTGATAGTGTATAACAAATCAGTTTTGCATTAAATTTGAATGCGTGATGAAACCTAATTTGATTAAAAGCATACCGTTTGTTTTTAATATGGCTTCTGACTACCTTCAAACATGATCTCATCACTGATCTCTTCAAGGGAAACAGTCGCGTGATAAAATCTCTAACAGAAACAGAAATATACTTTACTACAATTTGCATTTACGACATGTTTTAATAGATGTTTTGTATTATTTTTATTATTTTACAAAGATCTTAAGTCTTAGTAACTTTTAGTTTGTCATTGACGCGCCTAGATTTGTAAAATTAAGGGTCTACGGAGGGTCTACGCCAGATTATTATCTGAAGGTTTATGTAATTATTGACAAATTAATTGATCATCAGGAGACCCTTCAAAGTAATTTGAAGCACTACAGAAAACATAAATTTTGTTTAAGAACCTCATCATCCTTCTATGTTACTCACCCACCTTTAGCGGTTCCTTCTAACCAAGCTCTTGCTGTTGCAGATTAAAACGCGCAGCCCTAGATGGAGCCTGCAACAGTATAACAAAGCGAAACTACACGGAAGACGAGCTCCATTCAGCACTCAGAGACATCCAGACGGGAAAACTTGGCACAAGGCGCGCAGCCGTCGTTTACGGCATTCCAAGATCCACGCTTCGAAACAAGGTCAACAAGTTCGGTCTGACCCTAGACCAACACGAGTCAGAGCCTGACAGCGACCAGGAACGAACTGAATCCCCACCGTCGGTGATATTAAAGATCCCGACCTTCCCTCCACCGGATGATAAGAGCCCTTCACCGGCCACACCTGTGACCACGCCTATAACACCTATGACTCCGAATTTCCAAGCCTCGCACAACCCTTGCCAAACGCCTTTACTACTCCCACCTTCGGTGTTTGCTGATCCACCGACTCAGCATCTGTTCACATCCCTCAGTGACGTGATAGCGAAGAGCATCAGTCAGAAGTTCCAACAGCCTTTAGACAGGCCGCAAGCAGACATGCAGCAATACATGCGAGCCCCTGACCGACATGTTTCTGTCATCAAAACCCCTCCTGATAACCACCACAGGAATTACCAAATGCCCAGTAATTCCAGAGGTGTCTCCAATAATAACGGTCAATCAGCTGCAGGTGGTAAAGGCACTCGACCTAAACGAGGGAAATACAGAAACTACGACAGAGACAGTCTAGTGGAAGCTGTCAAGGCAGTCCAGAGAGGTGAGATGTCGGTACATAGAGCTGGCTCGTATTATGGTGTACCGCACTCGACCCTCGAGTATAAAGTGAAGGAGCGCCATCTAATGCGTCCCCGAAAACGCGAGCCTAAACCCCAACCGGACGTGAAACCGCAGCCTCCGAAGCCTCAACCCCCTAAACCAGCGACTAAACCCTTCTCGAACGGACTCAACGGTCCGGAAACCGGGGTATATCCTCCTGGGTATCCATTCTGGCCTGGAGCGAGCTTCGCGCCGCATCCAGCTCCGGATCTATACGCGTCTCAAATGATGCGTCGATTGCGTGAGGAAGCGCCTCCGCCAGCTAACGGATCCTTTCTCGAAGGCATCATCAGGTCCAGCTTGGAGCGGCCTGGCGCAGCACTATTGCAGCGGCTGACGGAGCCGAGGGTCTCTGGAATTCCCCAGGACTCTCCGAGTTTGTTAAGGAGGTTGGCAGGTACCGCGTCTCCAGAAGACGGGCCGCCAGCGAGACGACCGCGCTTGGACAGTTCTGATAGGCAACTGGCGGCGGAGATGCGTGAGGCTGTGCAGCGATTGCGTGCGGACAAGCTGCGGCCTCGCAACGGCACCCCTACCCCTCCCCTCTCCCCCCCGCCGGCGCCCCCTGCCCCCCCGGACCGCGCCTAGGACGCGAGATGATCTCCTCACTCCTTGTGATAATAGTAAAGTACATTCCGTTGGGGACAGCCTCGCTCCGGCCCACCGGCATCCGTCATGGAGCATATGATTCCGTTTAAACTATTGAAACGACAATAAGCTAATTATAATAAGCTATGTCGAAATAACTGCTTTTAACCGAAATATTCAGTTATTTTTAACAAGGTTGAATACTTTTTCGATATAATAAAAGCAGTTAAGTTGACGTAGGTTTTTATTCCCGTACCTACTTCCTGCGTAACTTAAAATTAGCTTAAATAGTCCGGTTTGTTTCGCTTTCCCGTCGCGACACGTCACCAAAAATCACAATAGTTACCTATACGTCACAGCCGTTCGGTATATCACAGCTTTACTGATGCAATCACAAATAGTGTTAGAAGTATTTCGGGTGTCATTGTTTGTGACTTTCAGTGATGTTCAAATAGTTAAATTATTATTTGGAACAAAACCCAAAAGTGCGGAACAAATGAATGGGAGTAAAATCATTTTGTACGATTGTAAAAATGAAGTAAAATTTTGAGAATGACACTGTACGCCACGATCGATCATAGGGTTGTCCAAAATTAACGCGTATCCAGAGAGCCTCAATTGCAAAAGACAACCAAAAGTTAACGTTATATAAAATTAACTATTTAAATATTATTATTATGTAAGGTAAAAAAAAACAATGTAACAAATTAATTATAAAGCTAGCTATGAGTGTAAATGTTATCGATTTTTAAGTGAACAATTGCAGATTTTGTGCGGTGTTTTTATAATTAGATAGGTAATATTATATTGAATGAAATTATTAGCGCTATTGGCAGGTAGTGCGGTTGTGGTACTGTCTTTTTCTATCGAGAGTTATATGAACGCGAATGCATAGGAAGGACATCTTTTCGAGTTTCGAGCTTCGATGTATACGAAGCTATGTTCGGACTTATGTGCAATTATTATTTTGTATAAAATTGTAATTTTGAACTGTGTCTAAGCTAACACGTGGATTTCCATAATATGATTACTGAATGTGATATTTAGGCATTACAAGTGCGGTTTGATGGACGCCTGAGGGGCGCATCAACCCCCGTCATTATATACACGTACATTAAATACATCTAGTAATCTTATATATTTTATGTACTATTATTGTATCTTAAGAAATAAATTCTTATTGGTCCAACGTTTTAAATGTTTTATCGACTATACAAAAATGCGGAATATTCATTACTTATACTCTTTGAAACACAACTTTGAAATGTAACCCAAAAACCCTTCAAGAAAGATATCTTCAAATAAAATTATGAAATTTTTTGGTGTTAAATCAAAAGTACTTATACTATTACTAAATTTAAGAGGTGGAAGAAATGTATACGCTCTCACAGAATTAATTTAAGTAAAACTATTTGGATATAAAATTAAATTATCATAATATTAAACTTAATGTAAGTTTATGTGTAAATGTGCGCCTCATGGAAATTAAGAAGTCTTTGTATTGTGTATGTAATTAAAATATACATTATTATTATATACAAGTTAAACTATATTTATGTCGTACTTTTTCTTCGGAGACCATAAACATTGTGCAAAATAGGACTACTGGAGACTGGCCTCGACATTTCGACATGAATAATTGAAATTGTTATTGGTTATTCCAAAACTTAGACAAATCATTTTAATAGAATAAATATTAAGAAAAATCTATATTCGACTCAAGAATAAAATATCTTAAACATAATACATATCCCGAGTGCCGAGATGTCGAACGCAATCTCTTTATAAAGAATAACAAAAATTTTTATATTCAAAATTTTAAACTAGTCGATAGCGTGTCTTTCACCTTTGTTTCTTGTGCATAATTTTCGATGTCTTTTTAGCATTTAGTGTTTAAAAAATAATCTCTATAAACGTTACGTGCATTTATCTAAAACTTTTGTATATTTAAAAAATATATGATAATTATTTACCGTCGTGTTGACAGTGACAGCCCTACCAGACCGCATTTCGATTATTTTTTTAAATTTGGAAGGAAATCGAACAACATTTTTGAAATACGTACGCTCATCCGTGTGTTGCCTGACATTTGTTGATAGCTTAAAAAGTTTGTTTAAGTTTGTACAGAACATAGGAAGGGACATTTTGCAAAGAGAATTTAGTTAATATTCAACATTCCGATTAGAATGTTAATAGATTGTTTAAATATAATTTTTTCATTGGGAACAAATCATTATGTTGTTTAATCTTATTTTTAACGTTAGTTATTTTTAAGTGGCTTTATTTTTAATAATACATTTATAGTTAAAATTATATTGAGATGTTATTAGAGGTCATTGTTTTGTGCAAGTGTTTGGGGATAGGTACATTCCCGGGATAATGAGAATTGCGACTGATTGTTGTAGGAGAATAGCCGAACGCTATCAGCTTTGGCTCGGTCTGTACAAAAGTATACGCCGCCTTAACACTTAAAATGTTATTTTCAGCGGTCCCTACAATCATTAAAATAATCAATATTTTGTAACATACTTTTTGGCAATTGTGATTGCAAAAATATACGAAAATGTTGAATATTTTAATTGTGAAAACGTTTTGTCAAATCGTCCAACAGTTAAAAGAGAAAATCTGCCTCTGCTCAAATACCTCATATAAATATGATTATATTTTTCTTTAGATGGCAACCCTAAAGCTTCTGTGTCATGTGACGTTTGACAGTTGTCGTGACACCATTGGCGGGACCGCTGGTTTATAGTGAATCATTTTATTGTATATTGTTCAATCATTTTCCACGTAGTTTTAGGTAGGTATTTTAGTTAATGTTTAGTGTAATTTCAATTACTAAGATAGTCGGTAGTAATTCTTTAATATTTTGTTAATTTTTTTCGTAATACGCTCCGTAAGATTAGGTTAGATTTGAATGGCCCTCGGGCCAGGAACAAAAAAGACAATGAAGGGAAATTGCATTTTTTTTAATTAAACATAAGAAACTTCCAATTACTTACTGTGTGAATGAACTTTTAACCCACATTGAAACTTTTTAAATTATTTTTTATTTTTTTATGGCGGCATTCTCCGTTATCAAGAAGCTTCGAAGCTTCGAGAGACTTTGACAGATATTGTTCAAAGCATTTCGTGAACACAACTTTATTTTGTTTGTCTGTATAAGTCGAATTTTTTTATTAGAGATTTATGTCTCATTAAGCTCATTTATGGGACTTTCTTCTTTCGTAAGATGGCGCTTCTTTAATTTCCTATACTTTAAAGTAACCAAAATGTGGCATAGTTGGTACTTTGTAAAGCGTTGGCTTCAGACAAAGACGCGGGTTTGAGTCCCTTCACTTCAAACATTTTTACATTTCAATTTGATATCTACTATAGAAAATTATCGGTCATGCGTTTTGTCTACTTGTACCGAAGAGACGGGTTCTGAAAAGACGTGAAAATGTTGAATTCACCTTTATTGTCACTTATTGTTTATCCCTTACACTCTGTATCTATTGCTAGATTAATTTAAACAATAATAATTATTGTACTATTATCATACAATATCGTCTTAATATAATTGACATAGAGTTATCGCGGAGAAGGAAAGGTATAGTATATCGAAAGGTTTTTCATGTATGCAATGACACAGTTTTTGTTTTCTGATGTATTTACGTACATTTGTAAATTTACGTTATGTACAATATGAAGCATTTAATTTTAGAAATATAATATAACGTTATCTTTTTTCAAAGATGAAATTGCATAGTAATTAATTCGATTCTCTTACGATGTATTTATTTAACTTGACGCTTACAAAAACACTAACATCACAACGGCGGGGTGCTTTCTTTTGAGAAGGCCTCTTCAGTCGTAAATTGGACTTTTTGTGATTTTAAAAACCCAGATAATGGACCAATATAATGATAGTTACACTGTTATTCTCCTGATGATTAAAAGCTCGGGTTTCTTTCTATATACTGAGGTATTACCCGGAGAGAGCTAATCAGAACAAATTATTATAATATTGTTATTTAATTATTGAGTACAAGTTTAATGAAATTTTATTTTCAATAGACCTTACTCGCCTCTTTATTTTTGTTATTTGTTCCTTTAGTTTTTATTATTATTGTTTAAATATCGTAAACAGATTAGAATCGCGTTGATTTGCGTGACTCGTGATTATTTTATTATAAAATATATATAACTGTATGTTTCACTTCACGCAAGCACGTTATAGTTTCACAATACATAGAATCGGCGACACTCGAATTGGCGAGAATGCGATTGGCAAGGCATGTGTTGAATCTAGTCAAATTTATAGATCGGAAAAATTGAAAAGCTTAGCTTACGACGATTTGACTGACTTTTGATAAAAGAGTTGTAATTGACGTCCAAAATCCGTCGCTTGGCGACTCAAAAATTGGAATTGTGGAATTGTAGAGGATTTCTTGAACAAAGCGTTGATTCATGTGAACTACAGGCTTCGAAGTGGAATGTTCTTTCATAATGTCCTTATATCTTTAGGAACTTTATATCTTACGTTATTCTTAATGATATGGCTGGTTAGGCAGGTGTAAGAATGTGCGAGAATATTTAAAACCTGTATACAATAAATTTCTTTCATTTGTTGATTTGTTTGTTTTATTTTTAATGTTTTACCAAAATAAACCTAAATAGGTGTTTTACCAGTTTTTTTTTAATTCAATAATAGTTCTTTTAACTTTTAAACTTGTGTTTTTAACGTGACAACGTCTAATAAATCGATGAACGCCGGCTGCACGCACGAAAAAAGATGACTCATTGTTCCGTTACGCTCATTGTCACGTTACGCTTATTCTAACGTTACGTTAGAGCTCTATCTATCTGTTTTGTTATGACGTTGTCACGTTAATCTATCGTCCGTAAACCGACTTTACAGACAACCAATTTTTTAGATGAGTTTTAGGTATTTCTGAATCTTTTGGAACATTCCGCAAATTAGTTTTTACATCCTGGATTTTGGTAATAATGTAAGTATATATATAATTTGTATAAGAAAAATAAAAAAAACGGACAATGTTAACCACAACGCCAAATGTCATGTTTCGTTCTCAAAAAATAAAAAAAAACAATAACTTAACAAAATAATGGCGGGTTGCTAGTGTAAGTGGTTATTTTGTAACTAGTCACCGCAAATATATATAATATACATACTAATTTTGGTTTTGACAGTTCAACGTTAACTGAGTTTTGTTCAAGAAGGTACCTACTTATCTAAATGCCTCGAGCAGTAATGCCACTTGGCAGCAAGGTCGAGGTTTTTTTCAAAAAAAGGAGCCGGTTCTACTTAAATACATATTGTGGTTTTCATTTGGTGGCTATTTTTACTGTTGTAACGTATCCGCATCGTATTTTAAAATCCTACTAATTATAATAATTATGAATAATGCCGGACATTTCACACAACATCATCTGGCCCCAAAGTAAGCAGAGCTTGTGTTATGGGTATCACATGACTGATATACCTACTACTTATATACCTACTTTGTTGTTAAATATTTATTATACATAAAAAAATAAATAATGCCGGACATTTCACAAAGCATCACCTAGGTACTACAAAGTAAGCAGAGCTTGTATTAGGGTAAGTATCACATGACTGATATACTACTTATATAATATTTTTTTTCTAAATACATACATATTATACATAGAAAAACCCAGACCCAAGACAAATACTTGCAGAGCATACAAACATTTGTCTCACGGCGGAAATCGAACAAGCAAACTCCTGCGTCCCAGCCGGACCTTAGCCCACTGCGCTACAGAGGTCGTCACAGAAAAACAATTATATAAATATGTGATTTGAAGTAGAATCGCAAAATATTTGTAACATATTTCAGTAGGTACGCACCGATAGTGCGGTTTATCTTTTCCTGAGGCGCCATCTAGTTTGCGTTAATGTTTGAATGTTTTTTTGTGGCTCAATCAGGCCGTCACGCTTACTTAGGTACTCCATTGGCGCAGGGACCCAAAATGAGTCTTGGCTTCCGAAACGAGAACTCTCCAACTTCTCCGGTCCTTTGCAATCTCCTGCCAGTTATCAGCTGCAAGCTCACGCAGATCAGCTTCGAGTCTATCGCCGTAATACAAGCTAGTTTGTATCTATTCAACATACACTAGCTAAATAATTGTTTAAATCTGTTACCCTATTCTTTAACATTAGAATGACAAGGACAGAATATACTTAAAAGCCACGTTGGCTAATTATGTTATTATAGGACAGAGGGCTAATCTGTGAATTATAAAGAAAGAAAGAAAGAAAATGTTTTTAATTGACCTACCATCTAAGGCACTTACATAATTAAAAAAAACTACAAAAAAATAATCCAAAAAAACTAAATGTATCAAATTCACTTTGCCAAATGTTATTCATAGTCCGTCCAACATTGAAATAAATGGAGAGAAATCTTGTAAATTCCACGATCTTCCTAGGTCTTATTGATTATATTGATGCAAAACTACAATGGGGACCACAAATTGAAACGCTTGCTGGTAGGCTTAGTTCCGCTGCATATGCAGTTCGTGCGATACGGTGGCTTACTGATGAAGCTACAGCTAGACTAGTTTATTTCAGTTACTTCCATAATGTTATGTCATACGGCATCATTCTCTGGGGGAAAGCAGCTGATATTAGTAAAATATTTGTAATTCAAAAAAGGGCAATACGTGCCATTTATAAAATGAAACCACGAGAATCTTTGAGAGAATTATTCAAAGAAATTAATATTCTCACAATAGCTTCACAATATATATATGAATTTTTTTTATATACACATAAAAATAGAGATGGGATTCGGCAAAATAGTGACCATCATAAAATCAACACTAGGAATAAACATAAATTATACATCCCTAGGTTTCGACTAGAAAAAGTTAATAAGTCATTTATGGAGAACACGGTGCGCTTCTATAATAAGCTTCCTGAAAATGCTACTAAACTACCTATTAGGAAATTTAAATTGATTAGAATGCATGGCCTCATTTCGCTCTGCCGTCAGACAGTTAACCGACACACTTGAAATGTATAAACTCTCCTGTATTACTATTTCGTAATTAAGGTAGTTATAAGATGGATCATATAAAAAGCGCTAGGACCAAGACGAGTTTCTTGCCAATTCTTCTCGAGCTTGGGTTAGGATGAATTGGCACCTAAATTCACCTAGTATGTAAGACGTTTCAAAGTGATCCTTGTGATTGTATTGAATAAATCATCTTTTGACTTTGACTTTGAAATGGTTGTATTACATAGGTGGGTAAATGCTTTGATTCGTAAAATGATTTTACAATACAAAACCTCAGAAGAATATGCACAATAAAGGGCCACGACAACTGCAGCCCATAAAAAACAAAAAAAAACAAAAATCACCGCCCAACCCTGACATTGCGCCGGCGACGAACAAAGCCGAAAACAGTCGAATCGACATCGCCAAAAGAGACCATGACCTTACTCCCTTGCTCTTGACTTACTTGCATGCTTGTGCGCATGTGTGTGTAAGTGTGTGTGTTTTGTGTGTGTTTGTGTGACTATGTAATTTTGATACATGCGGTTGTTTTGTTATTAGTTGTCAAAGATTGATTAATTAGATGAGCCATTACCACTTTTGATAGGCAGTGGCGGATTTATCAGCGGGCTGAGTAGGCTTGAGCCTAAGGCGGCAGTTTTAAGGGACAGCTAATTTTGGGTACGATATTTTTTTAAGACGACCACAGGACATCTTTCAGAGGACTTTCCTTTTATTATTCAATGGTGCTGCAAAGTTCTATGGTAAAAAACCCAGTTCTAGAATTTCAACCGGCCCTCAAATATATATAAACACTAGCTGCTGCCCGCAGCTTCGCACGCATGGCACCTACATAAAAAGTAGCCTATGTCCTTCTCCAAGGTCCCATCTATCTCTATACCAAAATTCATCAAAACCGGTTGAGCGGTATAGTCGTGAAAACGTAACAAACAGACAGACAGAGTTACTTTCGGATTTATAATATTAAGTTAGAAGTTAGATTTCGTTCAATAGGCGTGAATTGTTCAATCACTGCTGCCAAACACACCATTGTACCGCTGATATTGATAACACAAGAGCTTCACGGGTGGACGACAGACGAGTAATAGACAACGGAAAGCTTTAGTAGCAATAGTTTTGTTTACGACTTGGGACTGATTTTGCAGGTATTGCAGTCGCGTTGCTGTTGCTGTCGGTATCGTACTTTTACCTATATAATTCCCCTAATCTGCCTCTGTTCACAATTTAGTATTAGAAGAGAGCAAAATTAAGGAAAACATATTTTTCACTTTTCCTATAGCCCATAGTCCATACGCATACAAGCCCGACTACTAGGGGGTAAACTCGATGTTTTAATTAAGTCAAGTCAAGTCAATAGATACTTTATTCAATACAATCACAAGGATCACTTTGAAACGTCTTACATACTAGGTGAATTTAGGTGCCAATTCCTCCTAGCCAAGCCCGAGAAGAATTGGCAAGAAACCCGTCTTGGTCCTAGCGCTTTTCTATATGATCTATCTTATAACTACCTTAACTACGAAATACTCTCTTGTATTAACAAGAGAGTTTATACATTTCAAGTGTGTAGGTTAACTGTCTGACGGCAGAGCGACATGAGGCCGTGCATTGTCGATACAAAACATTATCAATAATATAGTCATCTATATTATAATAAGCTTTCTTCAAAAGACTACCTTTTATGTATGCTTTAAATTTCAGTAGCATTTTCAGGAAGCTTATTATAAAAGCGCACCGTGTTCCACATAAAGGACTTATTTACTTTTTCTAGTCGAAACCTAGGGATGTATAATTTATGTCTATTCCTGGTGTTGATTCTATGAAGGTCTCTACTTTGCTGAATCCCATCTCTATTTTTATGTGTGTATAACAAATTTATATTATAATTATATTATAAATGCGAAAGTGTCTCTGTCTGTCTGTTTATTACGTTTTCACCGCTAAAGAGCTGAACGGATCTTGATGAAATTTGGTAAGAAGATGTATTGTATTTGGGGGAAGACCATAGGCTACTTTTTGTCTCAAAAACGCACCTTGAAGGGGTAAAATAGGGGATAAAAGTTTTTTGGGCAACTTACATTTTCTTGAGTTAGGGATCTGAAAAATCATATTTAGGCTTTTGGTAAGAAATAAAGAAATATGTGTTTCAACGTTTTTGCTAAATCATCCCCGAAGGGGGTAAAATAGAGGATGAAACTTATGAGATGTTCTTTATATGCACAGAATGCATTCTTCCCAAATTTAAAAAAAGGTTCTAAGCATACGCGTACTAAGTCGCCGGTAACAGCTAGTAATAATATAAATATTAGGTATGTAGGTACTATAATTTTTATATATGCCAAATATAAAAATGATCTAGGAACTGACAATTGTAGAGGTAAGGGCGGCAAACATTTAAACATTTAAGGCTTTACTTGAGAAATGTGTAAATACCCCATTGGATAGGTAGTTTGAATCAAATGATGCCAAGGAAGGTATCATTTGATTCAAACTACTTGTATAACACATTAAGTAGGAAGGTTACTACTGGTAGAGGAAAACTTTGTAAGAAAACCGGCATACCTACCCAAGAAACCCAAAAGAAGTTATGTGATGTTAGGTTATTATATTTTCTTTTGCAGCGATGCGATGGGCTTTCAACTGATCGGTCGCGTGCGGAATATTAGCTTCTGTGCCAAATGTTATTGTTGGATGTACCTCTGGCTACCCTTAAAAGATGATATCCACAAAAAGTTGCAACGAATACTCACCTAAGTTGTAGTTTATATGTGAGTAAACTTAACTTTTAGGTGGATAGATAGATATATAAACACTTTATTGTACACAAGAAAACACACAAAAAATAATTATTAGCAATACAATTGTACAATGTGCGGCCTTGTCGCTAAATGCGATCTCTTCCAGGCAACCTTTGGATGAACAGGATAGACAAAAACCAAAAAGTTGTCGTAGGTTCTTACTTCCTACATTACCTAGGTATAAATGACTTTCTGCTCCTACCTCATCATTGCCGCGCAATTCGGATACTTTCGGCTGCACACTCCCGCGCAGTGCATTTACATAAATAAGTGTGCGTGCATTTTTCGATGCCTTTTAGCAGTGTGAGTTTATTTTAAAGGCAAGTAATTTAGTGTGAGTGCACTTTTCGTGGTGCGTTGTTGGTGTGCGTGTATTTTTCGCTGCACAGTGCATACACTTTGGGCAATGCACTCCGGGACAATGGCACTGACCTTGGGCACGCAGCTGCTTGGGACGATTCCCGCGCATTTCGGCGTTCGAAATTCGAACGAAGTTTATGATTGTTATTATTTTTTAAATTATCGAAAGCGGCAGTTTATCGTGCATCGCTATTACATATGATTATTCAATTTATTTTATGTCTGAAATAATCAATTTTAGGGTCTTTTACAATTTTTAAATTAGCTTTAAGCACTATTATATATTTTATAATACCTTTAATTTAAGATGGAGCTTTCGAGAATATCACCTATGATTCTTCTTGAACAGGAGATAAGAAGAACCGGCACCTAGTCTCACTTGTAGGTTGGTGAAGATGACGATTCAAAATGATCTTTGTAATTTTATATCAGAGAATCACATAGAGATAAGTTTAAAGAAATTAATATTATGACAGTGCCTTGTCAGTATAATACGAAAATTTAATGTATGTGCACAAAAATGTTCATTTATTAAAAAAAAATTGCGATAATCATAGTATTAACACTAGAAATAAAGATAAACTCGCTGTTCCCACTGTTAGGCTCGCTAAAGTTAATAAGTCTTTTATAGGGCAATGTGTACGCTTCTATAACAAGGTCCCAAGCGACGTGTTAGATTTGTCGATTGGCAAATTTAAAAACGTAATTAAACATAAACTGTCTATTAAAGCATATTATAAAATATCTGATTATTTAGAAGACAAAAAAGCTTGGGATGAATCTGCTCCAACTCGACTCGGCATCCGTAACAAAATTGTCAAGGATCATACAAAAAAGTGTTAAGACCAGACAAGTTTCTTGCCTGATTCTTCTTGAACTGGGGTTAGGAGGAACCGGCACCTAGATTCACTAGCATGTAAGAAGACGATTCAAAGTGGTCCTTGTGATTGTAATGAATAAAGTTATTTTGAATTTTGAATTTTGAATTTTATAAAATAAATAATGCCGGACATTTCACACAGCATCATCTTACCCGAAAGTATAAGCAGAGCTTGTATTATGCGTACCACATGACTGATATACTTAATATACTTTTATTTTCTTTGTAAATACATTCATATTATACATAGAAACACCAAGACCCACAACATACATACAACAACATAGTATTCCTATTTACTGGCTGGTTACGTAATTAAGAACGCTAAATAGTTTATACCTTTATTCAAATTTAAATAGAGAACACTCAGTCGATTTGTTACTGTTTTATAATTTTGGCGCCATTTAGTGCTGTAAAAGATTAAAAGTGATTGCTTCATATGAAGAAATAAAAGTTGTGATAAGTCTACAAGGGAAGTAATAATAAAACTTCGCCGGAAGAATTGTTCTTATAAAAAGATATCCAACCATCTGCAATGTTCAAAAACGATGGTTTTCCATGCTGTAAAGCATTTTGCTACCTATCAAACGACTTCGAATTTTCCACGTGTACCTAAACAGAGAAAAACAACTCCTCGAGATGACCGAAACATCGTTCGTATGGCAAAACAAAATCCTTTTAAAGGGTCCAATGAGCTGAGAAAATAATATTTTGGTGAAAACAACCCTTCAGCAATCTCAGCACGCACTATTGGAAGACGTTTGGTAGAAGAAAAATTGCACGGTAGGATAGCAAGAAAGGTACCCATGTCGAAACTTTGCCACAGACAAGCCCGGCTTGCATTTGCGAGAAAGTATGAAAACTGGACTGTGCGACAGTGGAAAAATGTACTTTTTTCTTAGGAAACGAAAATAAACAGAGTATGTTCTGATGGAAAACGATATGTACGACGTCCCGCAAGGGCGGGATTTTTGTAATTCAACCCCTAAGAGGGAGAAAAGGGGTGAAACCTAATTTATGAAACTTTTAACGCGTGGTGCGATTTGCTAGAAACTTGATTTGAATTATTACAATGCAAAATAAATGGACATATCATGATTTTTCATAATAACCCTTACAAAGGGGTAAAATGGGGTGTTAAAGTTTGCATGGGATCTTTTTAACGGGTGGTGTGATTTCTTAGAAACTTGGTTTGGATACTTAAAATGCAAAGTAAATAATAATAATTATTATTATTATAATAATCCGGGACATTTCACACAGCATCATCTGGCCCCAAAGTAAGCAGAACTTGTGTTATGGGTACCACATGACTGATATACTACTTATACTTATAATTTTTTTTTGGTAAATACATACAATTATACCTAGAAACACCCAGACCCTAGACAAATACTTGCAGATCATACAAACATTTGTCCCGCGGCGGGAATCGAACCCTCAAATAGAAATGTGTTTCAAGATTTTTCAAAATAAGCCTCATAAAGGCTTTCAAAAAAAAAGAAAAGGGATGAAAACGAATGTATGAAACTTTTTAACGCGTGGTGCGTTAAAAAATTTCTAAGTTTCTTAAATTTGCTTGAAACTTGATCTGAATAACACTTTAACATAAGCTCGATGGTTTCTCGTACAAACGCGCGGGTGAAGTCACGGAGGCTCTAGCTAGTATATTTACAAAAGAGGTAAAAGTAGAGAGCGGAGACCTTGAAAAAAAGAACAAGAAATATCTGAAACTGGAGGCATAATATCAAATAATGAAAGAGGTTTTATTTTGTTCTTAAAAGAGATGGCAACAGTAAATAAATTTGTTTTCTTGTGTTTATTCGTGGTTTGTTAGGAATATTATATATTGATAGGAATAAAACCGATATAATCGGAATATGAATCAATAAATTGTTTTGATGTAAACTTTACCAATGTCAAGTAGTTATGTTTTGTTATAATATTGTCACAAAGTCGTGGTCGATCGTCTTTTGTCTATTCTTAACGACATCGCGGAATGGCCGTCTAAATGTCCTAAAAAAATAAAAATGATAATTCCTAGGTACATATAGAATTGTCTGTCTGTCTGTGAACTGTCACTTAAGTATGCTATATTGAAAATCAAGACAGATACCACTATAGAAAGAAGAAGGATTCTTCGTTTGTCATTTCATGAAGTAACATAGCTCGCTTTATTGCATGTTCTATTCAGTAACCTTAGCGGAATTTTAATGAATAAATTGTGACTACGGAACGGGTATGGACAATTGAATTGTATGTGTATTATGGTGCAATGTGACTTAAACGACGAGGAATCCCAAGAAAATTTTAGACGGCCATTCCGCGTGACGTCTAGAATTGACAATTGACCATCGACTAAAACTTTAACAAACAAATTGACTATAAACAAAAATAAACACTAGCTTGACTTTAGTTTCCCGTCGCACGAGTTTGAGGGTGAAAAGGCTCGAATCTGATAGGGTTTTGCTTCCTAAATACATATTTACCACTCTTAACAGAAGGTAATCCTTAGTTTTCGAGAAAATAATAAAAACATTTCTAACCCGTGAAACGAAACGTAAAATTATCAGATAACAACCAAATTTGTCGAATTTGTTGTCTGTGGTTTAACATGTTGTGCAAAATTTATGCGAACGGAACGTAAAAAAACCTGTCATTTATATCATTTGTATCATGTGTCACTGTAATAATATTGAGTCATTCCGTCATTCTCCTCGAATCTCGCGAATGTTCTCTCTGTGTCGGTGTTTTGTAGTGTTTTTATTGTGGCTTCTTGCGACGATTTTGACTTATCCTCTGGACTTTGATTGTATGCCTCCATAAAATCTGGTGATTTTAGTCCGAGATGAGTAGGTTAGGTTAGGGTTGTATATAAAAAGGCGAGCGAAGCGAGCCCATCCATAAAATCTGCTATAACAACAAAACTAAACCCTTGAATATCTCGAGAACGGGGCAATCAGTTTTCATGGGAGTGGTACCAGAAGGAAGGGTTGTTCTCCCCTTCCACCCCTCTTTTTTTCCTTCATTTTCGTGCGACGGGAAACTAAAGTTTAACCGAATGATAGACCTAGGTATGTATGTCAACTACGTACCTTACCTACTATGTAGAAATCGGGTGAAGCCTGATAATAGTGTTAATAGGTAAGTTAATAGTCTCTACTCAATTTTACATCTGATTACAAAGAGACAACACGACATTTAAGTCTACTCAACGAATCGCCAGAGGCGCTTATACCGTATTCAAAAAACAAAACAAATCAATTTTAAGCCAGTCACCTTTGTCAAAAAACTCAAATTCAATTATGTTTTTATTAAATACAATCACAAGGATCACTTTGAAACGTCTTACATACTAGGTAAGTTCAGTTGCAAATTCCTCCTAACCTAAGTCCGAGAAGAAATGGCAAGAAAATCGTCCTGATCCTAGCGCTTTTTTCCATGATCCTTCTTAAAACTAGCTTAACTCGTAATCGCGTTTCTGATATCTAGGACCTAGATACTTAACTAATAAGTACCTAGGTATGTCTACTTATTAAACAAGTCCAAGTTAGCTTATTCTCAGAAAATTGGCATTAATTTCGCCATTTAAGATATTATAGAGACATGTCAGTAATTCCAAATTGAACAATGTTCATACCAGAGGCCAATTAACTGTAGAATAACCAATATACGGTCACGCGAGCGAGTACCAAATACTAATACTTATACAGGGTGGTTTTTTGAGACAGGGCAGTGAAGGCAGGGAACCGTAACCGGAACGAATAGCTGAAAACCTTTTGATATAGATAGATAGATAGAAAATACTTTATTACACACCACAAATAAGTACATTAGACTAATAGAAAACAATTACCTACGTTTTAAAAACTAAAAAAAAACCGACATCATTGAATGAAATTTGAGCCCATAAAATACAACCGAATTGAGAACGTCCTACTTTTTTTGAAGCCGGTTAAAAAGTTTTTATTTTACCCTTTTTAATGTTTATTATTTTTTGAAAATCGTAAACACCACTAGAAAGTCACAGAAAACCAAAATATTAAAATTTCGCGTCATCCAAGATAATGAAATATTTTTTTCGGATTTTTTTTGATTTAAAACCAAACTACTGAGCCGATTTTGATGAAATTTCTATGGGACCAATAGGAAAGTATATCCATCCACATAAAAAAAGAAACAAATCAGTTTATAAATGACGGAGTTTGAGGTAACAAACATAAAAAAAAAATAACCGAATTGAAAACCTTATTTTTTTAAGTCGGTTAAAACAAATTTAATCTTTACGATAAAGGTCAGGTTTTTACCTAAAATTATAGCGTTTTAACTGAAATAAATAAACGACGTTTACCTACCTACCTCCAATCTGGCTCAGCGTATAAGCATTGCCATTCAACGTGGCAATGCCGCCAGTGTCTTGGGAACGCTGCCCTCTGGCAGTGATCTGGATCAGTTGAGCTATATATAGATCGTTTTAAGCGGTCCTTAGATAGCTCAACTGTTTGACATGTATTTTATACCATTCTGTACATTTCTGTGATTATTTTTGGTAATTTTGGTATTAATGTTTATTTGCCAAAATAAATTTATACCCTACCAAAACACTACGTGGCTGTAGTTACCTACCCTACCCAACAACTCTCTCAATATCGACTCAGTAAATGATCCTAGGTATTGTTACGATCGCGGACTCCATAATTACAGGCAGGTGGTCTTAAAATGGTCTTTATATCTTTAAGCAGAATCTTACTTGAAATAATGCTCTAACCACACAAGTTTTCGCTAATAATCTAGGCTGCGAACTTAAAACATAAATGCCCAACTAAAACATCATCATCATCCACAACCTGACTTTACTCTAGGAGTTTGTACCATCCTGTGCTAAAGTTGTCCAAACGCAGTTCGCGACTTTCTCAATAATCGTCTAACCATCTTGTCAAAAGACCCCAAAAATATACGATCTATAAGGTCTAACGGAAGCTTGGACATCCTCCCCTTAACTAACTATTTCTTCTAATATATAAAATTCTTCTGTCACGGGGTGCGTAATCGAACTCCTCCGAAACGGCTCGACCGATTTTCGTGATCCTTAGCGAGGATATTAGTCAGGGGGGAGAATCGAACAACATCTATTTTTCATCCCCCTAAATGTTAAGGGTGGTCCACCCCTTAATTTTTTTTTTTTATTTTTCAGACAACATTTTTTGTTTTTATTTTTTTATGATACATCATACAAAAATACATGCAACCCTAAATTTTCACCCCTCTACGATCAACCCTTATTTTTTAAACATCATATTTACCTATAAAAATGTTTCCTAAAAATGGCTAAAATGGCAAAACGACGTTTGCCGGGACAGCTAGTCTCTATATAAAATGCTAGCTTTCCCACGGCTTTCCCGCGTGGTAGATAAGAAGTATCAAGATAATAATTTAACGAATGAATGTTTCGGTAAAATTACAAAGCATAATAGCGGTTTTCGCGGTTTGAACATGATCCCAAGTGAATTTTTCGAAAACCTTTCTTAGCGAGCACCTACGGCCCTAGAGGAAGCTGCATACCAAATTTCATTCCAATCCATTATCCACTCTGTCGTGGTCACGGGATGACGGGGTGTCATCCCGTGACCACGACAGAGTGTAAACCTGTCGAAACGTCGGGAAAAATAGGTAAATAAACGCGATAAATACCCGTAAATATTTATAATAATGAGTTTTGATCATTCCAATCTGTTCGGTGGTTTCTGAGATTTCGTGATGAATGGAATTTGACGAGTATAGGTATAGTAGATATAATAAATATCGGTGTACAATCCTAAACTATCATAGCTAGTATATGTGAACCAGATCACAGATATAATACTTATATATTTTTATATATATAGAAAGCCTGTCAGCTCAATTGATAGTGGCATTCAAAAGTCTAAAATCAAAATATTTTTGTTCAATAGAATCACAAGGACCACTTTGAATCGTCTTCTTACATGCTAGTGAATTTAGGTGCAGGTTCCTCCTAACCATAGTTCAAGAAGAAACCGACAAGAAACTCGTGTGGTCTCACTTTTTTGTATGATCCTTGCCAATTTTGTTACGGATGCCGAGTAAGTATTACTTACTAGCTGTTGCTCGCGACTTCGTCCGCGTGAATATCAGTTAAGTATCGCGGTTGGATAAATATTATTACTATGTCCTTTTTTTATCATAGATAGACCTACGTTTGACCACGAACTCGCCTGATGTTAAGCGACGATGTGGCCGACGATGGGGCACGCAGGTCTAGAAGATACCTATTCACTCTTGACTTGAAGAGACACAAATTGTAGTTTTCAGGAAAGACATACGACGGCAAATCATTCCAATCCTTGGCTGTACGCATTATAAATGTGGAAGCAAAGCGCTTTGTTCGTAAGGGTGGTAGACTGACAAGGTATGGATGGTATTGAGCGGTAAGTCTGCTTGTTCTGTTGTGAAAAGGAGATGGTGGAACGAGATCATGCAATTCCTGGGCACATTCTCCGAAATGTATTCTATAAAAGATCGAAACGCAAGCAACTTTACGACGGTGCTCGAGACTCTGGAACTTAGCCTCAGCGTTTAGCTGCGGTTTTTTCTTCCTTGAGGTTTAAGCTCTATACTGTACTGTATACTATATTTTGTCAAAGTCGATTCAGTAGTTTAGCCGTGACGTGAAGTCGTTGCAAGGTTGTTAGGTTAAGGTTCGATTCCCTCCCAGGAAAAACATATATGTGTAAAGAACGTAGTTGTTTGTTCTGTGTCTGGGCGTTAAAGTGTATCATAAGTAGGTATTTATTTAGAAAAACACATAATGTTCTACTAGTCATCGAGTCATCTGTGTTGTGTGCATTGTCCACCAATATTTATATATTACTAGCTGTACGGTTCGTGACTTCGTGCTTAAAAGAAAAAAAAAATGTTATCTAATTTTAAATATAATCCAATCGAATGCACTTGAACACACACAAAAAATGTCATCAAATTTGGTCCAGCCTTTTAGGAGGAGTTTAATTACAAACACACGCACAGAAGATTTATATATATAAAGATTTAATTATATATTAAATACATACCTAGAGTAAAATTCAAAGTACTATGCAAAGCGTGTGTTAAATATAATGTTTGGTCGTATCTCCGACTACCCTCCTTTATTATTATAAATACTTACGGGTATTTATCGCGTTTATTTACCTATTTTTCCCGACGTTTCGACAGGTTTACACTCTGTCGTGGTCACGGGATGGTCAGTCATGATGTGACTCATAATGTGTTCTGATCGCGTAAGTTTAAAAAACTTTAAACTAAAGGAGGGTTCCTTTAGACATCCTCAAAGTAACTACAGATCTGAAGTGTCAACCGGGAGATTACAATTAATATTACCCAGACACAGAAAACACATCTCTGTTCATCACACAAATGTTTGCCCCGGATGAGAATAGAACCGATAACCTAGCGCAGAAGGCAGAGACAGCTGAGCTGTGCAGCCTGCTTTTGTTTTATTTTCAATTAAAGTTGTATTACTTATTTGTAAGTTCGAATACATGTGCCAAGTGCAAGGAGCCTCTGAGGCGCTTAAAGTCCTTTAGATTTCCCTTTTAGTTTAGTTCGTTTTGGGCGTTCTATCGTAGGGTAGGTATTCCGATATAAAAAATACAACAAAAAAATATGAAATGTACACAGGTAAAATAAAAAAAAGTTTTGAAAAAAAAACAAAAAAAAATACCAACATCTTACTAATGACAGGACCAATAATTAAACAAACACGTAAATAATTTACCTTACCTTATACACGATTCTTTAAAAATAAAAAAGCTTTATATTTAATTATTATATACCAGACAGACATTTTCCATAACTCAATTCAATTCATTTTAAAATTATCTTTTAGCTTTTTTATAAAAAACGTAAGCGCTTAAATTCACAATAAAACACTGTTTCAAGCACCTCGGGATAATCATGATATTTATCTGATTTTTATTTCATAAAACGAACCGAATTACACGTTATATAGTCCTCATATTACTTATAAATTGGCTATTTATTTTGTGTTTAAGGTATACGAACCAAATTTTAAGCGAATCGGATCACGCGTTAAAAATAACCCGATACAAATTTAAAACCCCCATTGCACACTTTTCTAAGTGTTGTTTGGGAAAACCTTAAACCACTCGTTTATTTATTTTGAATTTAAGGTACATAAACTAAGTTTCAAGCAAAGCGGGTCACGTTCTAAAATATCTCCATACAATTTTTAAATCCCATTGCACTCCTTTTAAGGGTTTTTTGGAAAACCCAGAACCATGTGTCTGTTCATTTTGTATTTAATGTATATAAACCAAGTTTCAAGCCAATCTTATCATCAATACTCTATACAAATTTTAAACCCCGATTGCACCCTTGTTCGGGATTGTTCGAAAATAAAACATTTTAGTCCTTAATCTTTTGTATCTAAACTTATTTGATCAAAGTAACAGAGTTGTAGATTTAAGGAATACGATTTTTCATACAAACCCCTTTTGTTTACCCCAACCCCACCCCAGGTTTTTACCCCTTTTCACCCTCTTTCTTAGGCATTTAATTTTGGAAAATCCGTCCTTATTGAGCGCCTACAAAGAATCAAAGAATGCTCGTGCTAAATTTCAATCCCGTAATCCTTGTAGTTTTGGAAATCTTGTGATGAGTGAGTCAGTGAGTGGTCTTCTCCTATATATAAATACATATATATTAGTATATAGATAATTGGTGAGTACTAGGTATGTATTAGCGGATGATGCATTAAAGGAATCCATCGGTAATTTAATTAGCCTACTTAAGTAGGTGACCTATGATAGCATGCTACCCATACATTAAACAGAAATATGAGTACCTACATGTAACTGGTTTCGTCGAATTCTTTAGTCTTCGGGCATTTAATTAATTTTACAGAAAAAGGGTGTAATCCCGAACATCTCATTTCTTACGAACATAAATAAATAATAGTTTAAAACTAAACTAAAAAACACGCTCTAAATAGAAAACCAAACTAAAAAACAGAAAATAAATTTTAATAAATTTGAAGTAAGAATAGTGTAAAAAATTCTAATAAATGTAAATGAATAATAGTGTAAGTAAGAAAAAAATGTTTTATTTAAAAAACAACAGATTGACAGGTGTGCAAAATTTGAATGAAATCTGGCCGTTTAAAGTGGGTCAAAATCACGTCCTAAGGAGTCGGTTACAAATATACAAACAAACACATACAAATGAAGCTAATATAAAGCGTGTAAAAACTGTAGGTAGGTTACCTAGCTCTATATTATAATTAACTGATCTGACGTTAATGTATGAGCTGTTCTTGTTGTCATGTAATGTCAGAATTAAGATGGCGATCACTCTGTTATACATCTGCTTCATAATGTCACTGTGTCACGTGTCACTAGATATTTCGAACCAGTGAGGTGAAAAGGCTAGGGGGAGCTACCGATACGGGTACGAATAACAAGATGAGCGCCCCTAGCGATACGTCGAGTATTGACCTAGGTGCTCGTATAAAATCAGCTGATTTTGTGCGTCTCACCTCGATGGAGGAACTGTCAATAAACTCGTAATCAACTAGCTAAACGTGTAGGTACTAATAAGAATTCTGTGCTAATAGTTTCGTAGACTCACAGTAATATTTAAATAATTAGATAAGTACATATCGAATAACTTTATACAAGCGATTCTTGTATATATGTATATAATCTGAATCTCGGAAACGGCTCCAACGATTTTTATGAAATTTTGTATGTAAGGGGTTTCGGGAGCTATAAATCGATCTAGCTAGGTTTCATTTTCAGAAACGTCGTTTTATCCGAATTTTATACCGAGCAAAGCTCGGTCATCCAGGTACTTACTATCTACTTATGCTAGTCAGTCCAGTCACCCAGTCCTCCCCTAAAGAAAGCAAAGCATTAGAGGAGCAGTGTTGGTTGACACGCAACTTGCGCATTAGACTCCACTATCGGTGTCACGAAAGTAAGTAAGTAGTACCTACCTATCAAAGTAGGTACCGTACCAAATCTACCGAGCGAGCTAACTTTTAACTGGATGTAATAACTACATAGTATAAAACAAAGTCGCTTCCCGCTGTCTGTCTGTCCCTATGTATGCTTAGATCTTTAAAACTACGCAACGGATTTTGATGCGGATTTTTTTTTAATAAATAGAATTATTCAAGAGGAAGGTTTAAATGTATAATACGTGCATAATATAGTAGAGAAGCACTGATAAGTTTAGATGTTTCTAATGTGATGTCGTAAATATAAACACATTTTTTTGCACATACACATTACATTGCAAACGCTCGCTGAACCCTACGTGATAGATCAAAATAATGTAATACAGTATTGCACACCTTAAAGGTCTTCAAAAAAGTCCGCGATGGTATATGTCTATCTCTTATGTTTTTCTCTTAGATAACGTTGTACTTATATAAAAAGACATTCTGTAGTATATTTCGTATCAGCATTGCACCCGTGCGAAGCCGGGGCGGGTCGCTAGTAAATAATAAATAAATATTGCTAGACAATGCACACAACACAACACCATCTAGTCCCAAACTAAACTAATCATAGGTTGTATTATGGTGACTAGATGACCAATAGAATACCTACTTACCTACATATTTTTAAACTTTGGCCAAATTTAAAATCCAAGTAGCAATTTATCTTCTTCATCATCTGTTAACAGTTTATTTGGCCCTTTTCTACCCTTTGTGTGTACCCTTTGGGATATTAAATTGAAGCCTGGCTTTGCTTAGGGAAATCTGTTAATTTTAAGGAACAACACCTTAAAGTTGAACGAATAAAATGTATATATATTAATAAGTTCAGGTTTTGAACATGATAACTATAGTTGAACAGATTAAGATTTCATACTGAATAAAAAACAAAATAATCAAAAACACAAAAAACATATGTTCAGGTTTTGGTAATTAGCTTCATATATTAACTAAAACTAATTTGAGAGATTTTATTTTTATCTTAAAGCGATAGATTCTAAGTTATAAGGTCTGTAAAATTATGCTATTTCTCCATTAGTTGAATGGGTCCATGGACCTGTCATTTTTTGGGTCAAGCAAATAAAATTGTACCCAATACTTGAACAGTCAATTTCTTTTTCAAAAAGCTTAAAAATAAGAATTTGTATATATATAATCAAAGCTTGATTTTCAAGTTCTTATTTCGTATAAAAACCACTCAAATCGATCATTACTTCTTGCTTTAAACTAACAAAATGCTTAAATTGTTAAGTAGGTTTCTTAGTAACAGGTTTTCGGCGGGAACCACTCGTACAACGACTTGCCACGAGCGTGTCAGTAGTAAAACTTTTGATGTTTTGATTAAAAATGACGGACAAAATATTTAGTCCATTAAAATGTTACATTTTTTAGGCCTTAGTGTGCATTTGTCAGAGGACGCAATTTTATTTTTTTAATGTGTAGGGGGGGTCAGTAGAAGCTTAAGTTCAAGTTTGTGGGGTCGGCACCCTTGTCCCCCGGCCGCCATCTTGGAAAAGGGGGTGCAAAGGGTTTTCGCGCTGTATCTCGTAAACTAGTTACCTTACAGAAAATTTAATCAAACATAAAATGTAGCAAATTAAATTTCCTACAATTTTATTTCTATTACTTTTTATCGTCAAGTGAAAAGGCAAAGTCAAATTTATAAAAATTTTGCAGAAGCATCCAGAGTTAGCAAGTGGAACTAAATTATTTATGAGTGAGAAAGTCGAGTCATCGTTACTCAGTGTTGTTGGCGAACGTTTTTTCGTCTTTTTATATGGCGGAAATAAAGACGATACTCTAGACACTCTGCGATACAAACGATTTGCTAAGACAGTGACAAAAAATGCATTTAATCTCTCTTCACTTCCTCCAACACAAGATGCAGCCCGTTTCCACAGTTTCCGAGTGTATCACCAGATTCAGTTATGGCTCGGTAAATATTGTGATCCAGAAGAATGGGGCTGGAAAAAGCATGGAAAATTTTGGATGCCAATCCAAGCTTCCAAGCCTCCAGCACCCCCCGAGCTTATGAAATTAATCTTTTGTAGATGCAAAGGAAATTGTGGAAGTGCGTGCGGTTGCCGAAAAGCAGGCCTTAAATGTTCACCAGTTTGCCTCCATTGTGGTGGTGAAAGCTGCAGCAACATCGTGGACATATCAACATTACTTGAAGAAAATGAATTAGAAGATGAATAATTATGAATGAACTGAAAAAAAGTTATAACCTCCAAAAGGAAATTTGTTACAAAATTTTCATTTATTTTTGTTTATAACTTTTTTGTTGGTCACTTGACGATAAAAAGTAATAGAAATAAAATTGTAGGAAATTTAATTTGCTACATTTTATGTTTGATTAAATTTTCTGTAAGGTAACTAGTTTACGAGATACAGCGCGAAAACCCTTTGCACCCCCTTTTCCAAGATGGCGGCCGGGGGACAAGGGTGCCGACCCCACAAACTTGAACTTAAGCTTCTACTGACCCCCCCTACACATTAAAAAAATAAAATTGCGTCCTCTGACAAATGCATACCCAAATGTAACTTTTCAATGGACTAATTTCCATATGCGGAAAAAAATATTGCACACATGTCAATAGCGAGATATTTGAAATTTTTTGTAATTTTGTATTGTCAGTCAAGTCTTGGGGGTCAGTCAACTTTTGGTGCCACTACCCTACGTCTTTCCTACGGGTCCTGTAGGCAAGGTCGAGAGGTTAGTGTGGGTACCTGGGAAGACCTGCGCTGTCAAACAGAATCCCAGGCAGAGTGACGTCAGTGGAGAGGAAACTTCACCCACCTCAGCTTGGTGGAGTGGATCCAAGAACGAAAGTTTTCAATTACAATTAACCGCTCAGTAAATTTACTGACGCCACCTAAATCATCTTCAACAGATGAACAAATGCCAATGACGATGATGAGGTAGGTAAGTATGTCGAATGTCCGACACCAAGAGCTAAGGGTTCAAACTGCTTTTTTTTTAATAATAGCTTGCATAAACTTGAATAGTTCACTGACGTAAAAAAACACAATAGAAGACGTCATTTAAAGAATGACTTTTCGCAGTCTGAGCAAAAATAATAAAAGAAAAGAAACCTTGCAAATTGACGAACTTTTTACTAGAGACTTATTTACTTACCTACCCTACCTAGGTTACTTAATCACCTAGGTAACTTCTTCTGGTTATCGAGTTACCAGTTCTTATAAACCAATGTGGTGAATGGGTTAAAGTGCGCCCCTGAGGCTTCGTTCTTGCATTTGGCACATGTCTTCGAACTTTTAACGTGATAATGTCATATACATCGATGAACGCCGGCTGCACGCATTAACAATTGTCACGATCCGCCTGAACCGAGCATGCAAGCGAGAGTGCGGACCAAGCGATAGAGAGGCAAGATCGGTTCATTAATGTTTTCTTATGACGTTATCACGTACTTACCGGAAACCGACTTTACAGACAACCATTTCTCTTATTATATTCTACAATATGACGATTTCCTCACGATGTTTTCTTTCAGTTTTCCCGTTTGAGAGTACCTAGGTACCTACCTAATTTTCTGTTTGAAAGATGTAACGTGCGCTAGGTAGGTAGGTAAGTAAGTATATAAGAGAGCGCATGTACATTTTTCGAACAGAAAAATTCATTGGTACACGTCTGGATCCGAGCCCATGACCTTAGGATCGGAAGGCAGGGCCACTACCAGTAGACCACCTGTGCTCTTGGTAATATAGGTAGGTACCTACCTATTGCATATACCTACCTACTACTTATATTTATCTGGATAGTATAACTATCCAGATAAATATAAGAACACTAGTTGCTGCCCGCGGCTTCGCACGCGTGGTACCTACATAAAAAGTAGGTATAGCCTAATGTCATATTCCTATTAGTTAAATAAATAAAGTACTTACCTAACCTGTATAATAATAATAATTCAATACTCACTTGGGAACAGCACTAATATACCTATATTCCAACTTTTATATTATTTATTTCGAAATTAAAATGTATTTTTATAAAAAAATATATTTCGATACACGCTATGTACCTAGATAATTAAACTTTGTTTTGTTACATTTTGTTTGATAAGTAATGCCATCTCCTGAATTTTTTAGAAACTACACCATGCATGACCTAGTAAAATTTTACGCAAGATGGCGCTGAAAGGCTGGATTTGAAATTATAAACCAATATGCAGGGTTTTCTAAATTGTTTTACATAAATTCCCAATCGATTTACGTAATTCATATATAAAGCTATTTCTGTTACTAATACAATATTATTTTTATTTCGCAGTATAGTTGCTAGAACCCGTCTTTCGAATCATTTTCTGACAGCAGACCAAATGTCAAAAAAAGTAACCATTTATAAAAAATACCCATTATCTTGGCAAATACTTTGACAGTTTACCATACTAATAATAACAGTAATAATACCGGACCTTTCACACAGCATCATCTGGCCCCAAAGTAAGCAGAGCTTGTGTTATGGGTACCACATGACTGATATACTACTTATATACTTTTGTTTTTGTTGTAAATACATATATACATAGAAATACATACATATTATACATCGAAACCTAAATCTAAAATGTTTAGATAGACGATCTCTGTTGCGCAGTGGGCCAAGGCCTCAACATCCAGACCCGAGACAAATACTTGCAGATCATACAAACATTTTTCCCGCGGCGGGAATCGAACCCGCAACCTTTTGCGTCTCAGACGGACCTAAGCCCACTGCTCCACAGAGGTCGTCACATACTTCTTATGCTTTTGTGATTTCAACGGACTAGCTAAGATTTCGTAATAATTATACGAACAAACTTGTTATGCTTATTGAAAAGTTCAAACTAGATTAACATTTTTATATGACAGCTTTATAATAAGTAAAAATTGACATTTTGTTCACATTTTGATTGAATTGATTGAGGTGAAATGATATATTTATTACTTATTTATTTGATTGAACATAATGTATTAAATTTGATCTTATATTTAATTTGTCCATTGTATGTCCTACCATATTCATTGACATGCAAATTTTGTTCAAAGTTTGCTTTTTATTTAGAACCGATTTACATGGAGACTAAAATGAGCTAAAGCACGTCAAGCACATATCAATTTAATAAACCTAAGAAATGTGACATAAAAATGTTAGGTAGATAAGTACTCTAATTTAGACAATGGTGCAACCAAAATAAGTTTTTTTGTTAATCATTATTTTGTTAGTCTGGCATTATAGCAGAATAAAGGGAACTGTGTGTAAGAAACTAAAAGTTTTTAGGGTAATATTGTTTACAATATTGCAAACCCAAACATACGTAGAGAGGAGCATGATGCAGACGTTTTCATAATAATTTAAAAAATCGGCACCGACTGGGCAGGCAGGGTATTAGAAACAGCTTTTTAGCAAATACAAGCACTTTGTCAATCTAGGTATGGTCACCCTAAAATTTAATACCGTACGAAATTACGCGACGGTGGAACCGCTTTGAGGTCCGCGCTAGCAAAACTCGTTGAAAATGCATTCATCAAAATGGTAGAATCGCTGCAAATGTTTCTATTCCTGTTCAAATCCAAGTACAGACGAAAATACTCATGGTTATCGCCATTCCTGTGTTCAGTTTTCATAGTGTTATTGTTGTGTGTTGGAGTTCTTTCTAAGTGTAGTGAACATAACTGTATAAATGGTGTGTGTAGCAATGATACCTGCGTGTGTACTGAGGGTTGGCAGGGTCCTGAATGTCAGTACTGCGGCGGGAAAGTCAAGTGAGTGTTTTTCGTTTTGAAAAATCCACTCGAACGTGGTGGTTCAGTGACCTCTTTCCCAGGCGCGCCTTGTTTGCCAATGGGCCGTTTGCAAGAGAAAGCCGTAAGGATTATCCAATTACACCTACAGTTTGGCTTCTTTGCTTCATCCTGAGTGCTTTCCAAGGTCGTAGGTCTTGCCTATTATAAAACAGTGAGCACAGCTTGGTTATTCATAATCAATGATCACAATCACTAACCACTGTTTTACTACCTACTTACCTGTTCCAAATTCAAACTTTTGCACTGATTGACTCAAAACCATAACTCAGAACTGAACCAGAACTCATTATTACCTACATGTTCTAAATTCAAATGAAGTGACTAAAAGAAAGAGAAAAAACTAGACAATCTGTAACTCAAAATCATTCATAATGTTATAATAATTCATATACTTTGGTTTAAGCCCCTTCCAAAAATCTATTATAAAGTGCCAAAAAGTTTATATTTACAGTTTAAAATTGCAATTTTTTTAAACTTGTTTTATGGTTTACAAAACAAGTTTACAATACAAAGCTTAAAGAGCTTGTGTATCTTGCTTAAGCTGGGTTTTTTGACCTATAGAAAAGTCAACAAATGGTATCATTAGAAATATTACTAAGTTACACTATTGGCTTAGTAGTGGAAACAAGAATGGTCACAAAAACAATTTAATCAACATAGCTTTTTTTTGTAATGCGAAGGAACTCTGGAAACAGATTCTCCGCTCCCATTAAAAGTGAGTCAGGAGTTAGTTACTCTGTCAGTCTAAACGTTTTACAAATATTTTTGTGCAAGAAGGCATTGGTGCTTTTCAAGGGGGCTCACAATCCCGGTCCAAGAAGTCACTGGAGCTCTTTGAAAAACACTGAGGCTTTGCGTTTCAAGGTTTGATGTCTGTTTCAACATATTAAGTCCAAGTTTACATGTCATATTGTTTGTATTGTGTATATTTAGTTCAGTACACTTTATGTTAGTAGATAATCTCTATGTAATATAACTGTTGATGAGTCATATTAACCACAATTGAAATGAATTGTCACATCTGTGATAGGAACTCGGAATGGACAATGACCTGAGATGACCATTTCAGTATACCTGTTTTGTTTGCTACTGTTTTTACCTTGCTAATAGAACTTAATTTGTATTAAATTATTTAATAGATCTAACAAAATGATGTTATAATTTATTTTGTGTTTTTTTGTCAATACACACATGCAGTCGCAAACTAAGCATAGCTTGTATTATGGGAACAAGATGGCTTATAGAATACTTAATAATGATACTTTATAACACCCAGAAACAACAAACCTCTATGTTCATTACACAAATGTTAGTCCTGAGTGTAAACCCACAAGCAACTGCAGAGAAGAAGGCAGAGCTACTACTGACTGAGTTGAAGACTCCAGTTGTTTCTATCTCAGGATATCTCAAGGGACGGCATGAGTTTATATAAATCTGCAAATATATAGTACTAAGTAGACTTCATTTCATAGATAAGCCTTGCTGGAGGTTTTTGCGTGGCCTATTAACTTCGTCTCTAGAGTTTGGTTGCTGACTGATAAGAAAGTAATAGTTGACAGAGGTCTTCTAAGTAGAGAATGGCTATATAAGAGACTAGCTGCTGCCTGCGACTTCGTGTGGTACCTACATAAAAAGTAGCTTATGTCCTTCTCCAAAATCCCATATATCCATATCAGTGGGTTATGGGTGAAAACGTAACAAACAGATACACAGACACACAAAGTTACTTTCTCATTTATAATATTAGTTAGATTGTAGACAATTAAAATGTCTAATTTCTTTGTCAACAATATAAAATACATAAATAAATAAATAATCAAATAATCCCAGACATTTCACACAGCATCATCTGGACCCAAAATAAGCATAGCTTGTGTTATAATAATAATAATAATAATAACAATAATAATACCGGACATTTCACACAGCATCATCTGACCCCAAAGTAAGCAAAGCTTGTGTTATGGGTACCACATGACTGATATACTACTTATATACTTTATTTTTTTTGTAAATACATACATATTATACATAGAAACACCCAGACCCAGAAAATTATTGCAATCATACAAACATTTGTCCCGCGGCGGGAATCGAACCCGCAACATTCTGCGTCTCAGCCGAACCTTAGCCCACTGTGCCACAGAGGTCGTCAAATATTGACAATAATGCCAGATATTTTCACACAGCATCATCTGGCTCCAAAGTAAGCAGAGCTTGTGTTATGGATACCACATGACTGATATACTACTTATATGCTTTATTTCGTAAATACATACATACACACATTTATATTTTACATAGAAACACCTAAACCCTAGACAAATACTTGTAGATCATACAAATAGTTGTCCTGCGGTGGGTATCAACCAGCAACCTGCGTCTCGGCCGAGGTCTAAAATATAAGCATCAGCATACATGCATCAGTAGTATTGATTTTTCTATTAAGACAGTACTCGTACACTCAGCAAAAAACCTTCTGTGTAGAAAAAAAAAACTTATTTTGCTGCTATTTAGTGGCTTGTTATTGAAGGATTGAAGGAAAAAAATATGTATTTGCAATATTTTCCCTCAATTTTTTTCTTTAAAATTGTTGTTTATCAGTTACTTACTTAAGGTTAATTCTGTAATATAATTATTAAATAAGGTCTAAAATTCAGTGCTCATATTCTCCTAAAATTGATGCTGTTTTAATTTCCAGTATGCCACTGGATCTGGATCAGTTTTGAGCTATCTATAGATCGTTTTAAACGGTCCTTAGATACTCAACTGTTTCACGTGTATTTTATATTATCATATATTATTCTGAACATTTCTATTATTATTTATGTAAACCATTATTATTTATTTACTTTTTGAATATTAATTCTTTTGATAAAAATACGCTTGTAAAAAGATGCGTCAAAACACGTCTAGGTCATTCACTCAGGATACCGCCTTAAAACCGGAACTGACTGTTTTCTTTCGCAGACAAATAGGTAGTCTACTTATACGACTTAATTTTTAACATACTTAATAACATCATAAAATCAAAACTTTGCCACCATCATATTTTCGTCATATTATGCTAGCGTTGCTAGCTAAAAAATTATTAAATAACAATTTAATATAATTTTAAACTAAAGAAAACTGGACTTCAAACCTCAAACTGCAAACTAAAAAGTAAAAAATCCCTTGACTGTCCTTCGTCTTCATCATCAGACCCCTAATGACAGTCACAACCCATCTAGGTGTAAAGTTCTCATCAGTACAAATTAATCAAGCCCAAACACTAGATAATTGCTGTAAATCGTTGAGGAGTTCCCTCGACTGTCTTTCGCGTCCATCTTCAGATCGACTCCAGAACTTCATTAAATAGTAGTGCTTTAAAATAAATTGACAAACGCACTAGTCGCCACTACGATTTTCGATGGATCCCCTCGATTTTTGTGCGATGCCATCATCAGATCCTGGTTTCCTTATCATATTTCCTTTCTTTATATTTTCAAAAAAAAAGAATCATTAAAATCGATTCATAAACGACGAAGATATCCGCTAACACACATAAAAAAAATATATATATAAATACTTACGGTCGAATTGAGAACCTTTTTTTTTAAATTCGGTTAAAAAATATATGTACAAAATAAAATTTTCATAAATAATAACTCTGATTTGAACACCTTATTTTGATAACCGTGCATCTAACAATAAACAACTCTCATTTCCAGTATAACTGACACAATGGGATACATAACAGATGGGCCGGGGAACTACAGCGTGAGCACAGCTTGCTCCTGGCTTCTCTCACCCCCCCGCCTCGGCCCCACCACCCCTGTACTCCGCATAAGGCTGGAAAGCTTCGCGACGGAGTGCGGTTGGGACCATCTCTATGTGTATGACGGAGACAGTGTCCGTGCGGAGAAACTGTTGGCTGTGTATAGGTTTGTTTAAAATACTTATAGGTTACAGGAAACGCTCAAGTGGACGTATTTCTTCCACGTTGGCGCAAACGCCTCCGTGACAAGCTCGACGGTGTTCTTTTTCGCTGGTGTTGAGCGTGATAATGAAGGAAAGCTTATATTTTATGTGGGTAGTCTTTATATAATCCGTAACTCATCATCCATAGCCCGCCTACATAGCCCCCTGGTACATAAGAAAAGACGATCTCCATAGAGTTCGTCGATAAGAACGAACAGAGGCTTCATCCCCATGTGAACGTCGAGGCAATCCAGCTCCTCGACATTACGGACTTTGTAAGAAGGCTCAAACGGAAAAAGCCATTTGAGTTAGCGTAGTTTAACAATAGTGAAGTTCTAAGTAACTACATAAAAACACAAGAAAAAAGTGCCTTCCCCTTAACTAGAGACTAAGGAAAGTGCTATTGGACACATTCTTAGGTATAATTAATTTTATAAAACTATGTCAAAGCAAAAACTACTAAAATAACAAAAAAAAAACCATAGCCCGCGTATTCACCACTGCTGAGTATAGTTCTCTTTTTGTGTGGGCCATTGCTTTCGATCCTGTGCCAGCCTCATTCAGCTTCTTCCTGTGATGATTGCGGTATCGTATGCGCATCTCGCTGCTGAATTAGGTACCTAGTAGCCGTAGGGCTACAATTTGGGATTCCATTTCATGCCACATTTATACCCTATAACTTGCTCTTGGATATCATCCAAATTCTATATATTTAAATATATACTTGATACCTTACAAATATGTAAAATTTCTTTATAATATGAAGCAGGATAGGTTTGTCTGATTTTCCCGTATTGTCTGTTACAGCGGTGTCATGGAACGCGAGTCTTCCTGGACGAGACAGGTCATAGCACGCTCTGGTAGCGCGCTTATACACTTCTTTTCTGATGACGCCTTTGCGATGGAAGGATTCAATGTTACTTATGCCGCGTATAGCTGTCCATCGAATGATCACAGGACGAATTGTTCAAGTTAGTTTCCTGGTATTATCAACTCTATGTACTTGAATATGTTATGATTATATTTTTGAGTCACCACACCAGCATCATCATACTTAGTAAGAATTACGTATTAAAAACTAAAAAGACAACCGACTTCATGTATATACACAAGGTAGCTACTGTAAAACGTTGAGGAGTTCCCTTGACTGTCCTTCGTCTTCATCATCAGATGTGTTTCCGTGTTTTCGTATTCTGTTAATGAACTAAAGCTCAGCTTACGCTACGTTTACGAAGTCGTTAAAGATCGATCGAATGTTTTTTTTTACATTTAGCGATAGAGATGACAGAATAGGTTTTTGGGTAATTATCGAAACGCAATCAAAGCTTTTATGCGATTATTAGCAAAAGAACCTCGTCCTTGATGCGTCAGGTGATGGGTAGCTCCAACAGCTTCTTGCGACTTATAGGAGGAAGGCTGGATGTAGACTGCGCCTTTATGAAGCAATGGACAAAAGTGCACACTCTTTCATCCAGTGCAATTTTTTTATTTGTATATAATTGATTTTTATGAAAGTTTATACAAGTTTATAATTCCATTCCAAAAAAAACCAGCTTCATAAATAATGTCATAGAGCAGATAATACTAAAAAATGAGTGCGGGTAACATTAAACTAACAACATATAATTATGAAATGAAACTTAGCCTAGACGAAGACGTGTATTATTCTTTCGTTAATAGTGCGTGTTTGCTGTCTCTTACTATCTTTCAGAGAGCCAGTGCTCACATAAGTCTAAATCAGTACTCCATGTATCTTGGTAAACTCAGCTCTATATATATCACAATAGTGTTTATGGTTTGTTGTGTACTCGATCTGAATATTATTTGTTTTCAGGTCACGGTGAATGTGAGGATGGCACGTGTAGGTGTGAAGGGGACTGGATAGGCGTCGCGTGTGACGAGCCTATATGTCCAGGTAAATCAGACAAAAAAAACACCATACATCTCTGGAACGTACATATACACTCAAACTGGCCTGTCAGCTCAGTTGGTAGTAGCTCTGCCTTCTGCGCTGTAGGTTGATGGTTAGATTCCCTCTTAGGATAAACATTTGTGTGATGAACAGAGGTGTTTGTTCCATGTCTGGGTGTTATAAAGTATCATAAGTAAATAAATGCGCGAGTGTCGTGGAACACTCGGTTGGAACGAAGGTACTATCGTAGTATATTATTACTGATAAACGTATTTTATCATGGATTAAGAAATACAAATGAATGAATTACTAGCGTCTGAGAGAATTTAAATGAAACAAAGAAATAACGAATGAATTGAAGGTAGGTTAGGTTAGGTGGTAGGTAATTGTAAATGGTAAATGGTAGGTAATTCGTAATTAATATATTTTTTCGAGTTGTGAAAATAAACATTTTGTCACTAATCTAATTAATTAATTCGTGTCACCCTATGGGTAACCGTCTACGCTAAAGAAAGGGTTGTGACGGAAATATCTTACATTTTTTTTCGCCTATTCCCCATCCGCCATGTCCGTATCATGCGATAAGAAACTTCGCATGATACTCCAAAAATATATGAGTATTGTATCATTGGGTTATTAATACCAGCTATGTTTAGTTTGGGGTTAGGTGGTGCTGTATGCATTGTCCACTAATATTTATTTCTTCATCTAAACACGCCATTGTCGCTTGTTAAGTCGTGTGATCAGAGCACGAGAAGTGTTTATGTTTGATGTCGAAACGAAACGGCAAGTCAAAACACGGCGGTTCTAGCTCATTTCTTTCAAATGTCGTCATTTGAAACGTGTCCTTGACATTTGGAATTAATTATTTTCTGATAATACGAAAGCGTAAACTGTCTCTCACTTGTCGTTAAGCCGCTTAATACCAAAGTTCAAAGTATTTATATACTTGAAATAAATTGTGTATTACTAAAACATTCGAATAATGTAAACAAAATAAAATAAAAATATATACCTAGTGTGTTTTATGTGTCTGTGGTTGTGTGACTAATTATGTTTAAAGTTGTTTGTTTGTACAAAACACATAAAAACGTCTCTCGACTTCTGTTAAAAGGTAATCACTGTTTAAAAGAATAAATACAAATAATGAGAGGGCGAATCTTATGCAGTTTTTCGTAGTTAAGGTAGTTATAAGATGGATCATGCAAAAAAGCGCTTCTGGACGAGTTTCTTGCCAGTTCTTCTCGGGCTTGGTTTAGGAGAAATTGGGACCTATATTAATCTAGTATTTAAGACGTTTGTGGTTGTTCTTGTGATTGTATTGAATAAAATATCTTTTGACTTTGACTTAGAGGCAGTGTGAGAGGCGTTTATAAGTCAAGTCGTACGTCTCGTAATAATTTTGATCTCTAACCATTTAGTGACGAAATGTTAAATTTACATCGACTTTATGTAAAGGTATATTGTAAAGGTGGGACTATTGGACAATAATATAAAAGATGCTAAAGCCAATTAAAGACCTGATAAATATATGATAAAATATTTTAATTTATCGGCCAGATTTCGGAAATGAACATCATACTAATATTATAAATGTGAATGTAAGTTTGTAAAAAAACTACTTAACTGATCATCATGAAACTTTGTACACATATTCTCGGAGGTATTAGAAGTAACATATATACTTTTTATGAAAAAAAAAATTTTTTTTTTCGAATGATAAAATTATTTATTCTAAGCATACGCGTACGAAGTCACGGGTAACAGCTAGTAATATAAAAAAATGTGAAAGTAACTCTGTCTGTCTGTCTGTTTGTTACGTTTTCACGCCTAAACCGCTGAACCGATTTTGATGAATTTTGGTATAGAGATATATGGGACTTTGGGGAAGGACATAGCCTACTTTTTATGTAGGTACCACGCGTGCGAAGCCGTGGGCAGCTGCTATTACTTATATATACCTAGTTTTAGTACCTGCTAAGCTCATTATAAGTGTTCTTTTATGAGTGCATACATTTATCTAAACCTTAAGATATACTAGCAACCGAAAGGTTATTATAACTTTCCACACCCGACAACCTATTGTCAATGCAGTAGAAATGCTTTACGTACTAAGCATTAGCAACAAAGTTCTTGTAACCTAGCTGTAACTCTAATCTACAGATGAGTGCAATCACGGATACGGCGCTGGGCATTGCACTGCCAACGGATGCGTCTGCATCAGTTCGCGGTCAGGCGCCGACTGTTCCCGAGAAGTGTCCGCCGCGGGGTGGGGGTGGGCGTGGCGGGAGCCGGGGCAGGAGCGTCCCGCGCACCCCTCCCCACCCCCTCCCCCGGTCGCTGCACATGCCTTACTCACCTACGGAGAGGAACTATTGAGAGTGGGGGGCGAGACGTTTGGGGATCACGAGTTTTTGTATAGGTATGTTTGTTTAAGACTAGTTAGAACATCTTGACTTCGTCCGCGCGTTTGTACTGAGGATCATGAATACTATAAATGTGTACGGTCTTACTTATAAATACCTTTGAGGCGCGGCCCGGCCCGGCTGAGACGCAGAAGGTTGCGAGTTTGATCCCCGCCGCGGAACAAATGTTTGTATGATCTGCAAGTATTTGTCTGGGTCTGGGTGTTTCTATGTATAATATGTATGTTTTTACTAAAATAAATATATAAGTAGTATATCAGTCATGTGGTACACATAACACAAGCTCTGCTTACTTTGGGGCCAGATGATGCTGTGTGAAATGTACGGGATTATTTAAATTATTATTTATTTACCTCAACGTGAACAATGCTTACGATTCGTCCTGTCACTATTTTGACTGATCTGTCAGCTCAGTTGGTAGTAGCTCTGTCTTTTACGCTGTTGGTTGAGGGTTCGATTCTCTCTCTGGATAATCATTTGTGTGATTAACATCAGTGTTTGTTTTAGTCTGGATGTTATAAACTATCTTATGTATGTATTTAAAAATATATAAGCAGTCTATCAGTCATCTGGTCACCATAGTATATGCTTAGTTTGGGACTAGATGGTGTTGTGTGCATTGTCCATCAATATTTATTTATGTATTTATTATTTATTTGTCTGTACCTGTACAGACATGAAAAGGGATTTATGAAAAGGGATTAAGGGGCACTATTTTAAACAGTGATTAACTTTTGACATGTTGAGAGGTGTTGCTAAGTAAGGCCGGTAGTACATTGTATGTATCATCAATAGTTTTCGCAGCGCACGCCAAATTATGGCTTTTATGGGCAATTTTTGATTCTATGCGTTTATTTATTGCAATTTTCGTAGGGATCACATATTTTTTGAAAATAAAATACAGCCTATGTTATTAATACGCTGTAGCCTTCTATAGGTGAAAAAAAATCTGTTGTTTATGACTTTATCCATTACAAAGTTCAACAATTTTGTTGAGCAGTGGGGAGGGAAGAAGCGCATTTTATAACAGATGATCTACTGATCAACTAAGTTGAGCAAAAAAAGTTGAGCTATAGAGCATAAAATGTTCGGTAATACAAACTATGATCTACTGCTCAATTGCTCATTTAGTTGAGCAATCTAGTTGAGCAGTGGGGAAGAAACGAAACAAACATACAAAAAAATATCTATGTGAGATGAAAAAAATTATAAGTACTATTTTAAGTATGATGTAAGATTGACCTATGTTATTCCGTCACAAGCGGACCTAAATTGGTCGGATGGAATCAGATTGCTTTGATGTTATCGGATTGTATCAGAAGTCTCTGGATGACTATGAATAGTAATATAAAAAATACTTTCCAGGTACAAAGTAAAAGAAGACACATGGTCGCCAATCAAAACTTACGACGCGGGACCGTTAGCTCGCTTCGCTCACTCTGCCGTGATGTATGGTCACGAGCTTATAGTCTACGGAGGTGTTGTGCATTCTGACGATCCTGAAAGAGGGTTCGTAGTTATTTCAGAGATTTATTTATGCAATATAATTTAATTAAAGCTCGCTTCGCTCACTTAACCGAAGTAGACAGCTGAATTATGTACTTAAAAGATTCTGTTATTACTCAAAGATTCTGTCTTCTGTCATTTTAATAAATCAACCAAACTGTTAATGAGCTTCTGTTTATATATTAAAAAAACTTTAAACATAGACATACCGTTTAACATATATTCACATAATTCGCTAATACATATACATATTTCACATACATATTTTTTACTTCTAAGCACACACACATTCACAAGACAGGAAAAAAACAAGGCTCATAGTAGCAATAATATTATGAACTAGCTGGTGCACGTGACTTCGTCTGCCCAGGATTAGTACCTTAGCTTACATATTGATATAATATATTTATATAAACAATATACAAATACAGACAATATATGGTAAATGTACATAAATATAGTAATAAATATTATACATACAAACAGATTGAATGATTCATGATGGTTATTTTTTGATGTGTTACATTTTTCCTCTCGCTTTCCTGCAATCTGTGGAATTGATTTTGTGAAAAGTGACGGAAGTGTGTAATCGGAAGCCGAGGAAGCGCGGGCTATTTGATTTGACCACTGAGCGCGCGCGTTTATTTCTAAAATAGCAGATGTTTTTTTCAAAGCCTTATATGAATTATATAAACATCTGATATCTAAGAAATTAAACAAAAAAACATTACATAATAGTATACACTAATATAAAGAGAAAATAAAAAATGTGTGCCATTTCCATTTTGTGTATCATGTTTGTATTTTTCAGGGGTGGTCTAACAGGGCTGGAAGGGAGAGGAGGGGAGGTTACCAACGAGCTATGGCGCATCAGACTGGACACTGACAGACCGCAGTGGCATAACGCCACGCCAACCGCATGTTCCCCACATCGGCCCGCGCCGCTCAAACACTGCGGTACGTACTGACCGCGGCTCGCTGCGCTTACTGGAACTGTTAGTGCTATGGTGCATCAGACTGGACACTGACAGACCGCAGTGGCATAACGCCACGCCAACCGCATGTTCCCCACATCAGCCCGCGCCGCTCAAACACTGCGGTACGTACTGACCGCGGCTCGCTGCGCTTACTGGAACTGTTAGTGCTATGGTGCAACCGCGGCTCGCTGCGCTTACTGGAACTGTTAGTGCTATGGTGCATCAGACTGGACACTGACAGACCGCAGTGGCATAACGCCACGCCAACCGCTTGTTCCCCACATCGGCCCGCGCCGCTCAAACACTGCGGTACGTACTGACCGCGGCTCGCTGCGCTTACTGGAACTGTTAGTGCTATGGTGCATCAGACTGGACACTGACAGACCGCAGTGGCATAACGCCACGCCAACCGCATGTTCCCCACATCGGCCCGCGCCGCTCAAACACTGCGGTACGTACTGACCGCGGCTCGCTGCGCTTACTGGAACTGTTAGTGCTATGGTGCATCAGACTGGACACTGACAGACCGCAGTGGCATAACGCCACGCCAACCGCTTGTTCCCCACATCGGCCCGCGCCGCTCAAACACTGCGGTACGTACTGACCGCGGCTCGCTGCGCTTACTGGAACTGTTAGTGCTATGGTGCATCAGACTGGACACTGACAGACCGCAGTGGCATAACGCCACGCCAACCGCTTGTTCCCCACATCGGCCCGCGCCGCTCAAACACTGCGGTACGTACTGACCGCGGCTCGCTGCGCTTACTGGAACTGTTAGTGCTATGGTGCATCAGACTGGACACTGACTACGCGCAGAGGCACAATGCATCGCCACAGTTATTCACTGCTGCTGCATTTTTGTAAAATCTCGGTTCGGTTCGCTTGCCATAACTGAGAGGCACCACAATGCACCACAAGTATTTAAGCCACATATTTCTCACTATCATACAAAAAAGGATGTCACTATTATAGTGATTAATCGTTGTCAGAATTTCAGATACGTTTATAAGTAACTAGCGACTCGCCCCGGCTTCGCACGGGTGCGATGCTGATACTAAAATATACCTACCACAGAATGTCTTTATATACAACGTTATCTAAGAGAATAACATAACTTAAGAGATAGACATATACCATCGCTGACTTTTTTGTAGACCTTTCTAAGGTGTACAATACTGTAGTACATTATTTTGATCTATATCTCGTAGGGTTCAGCCAGCGTTTGCAATGTTAGCGCAAAAAAAAATGTTTATTTACGACATCACATTAGAAACCTTTAAAATGATCAGTATATTATGCATGAGTTATACATATAAACCTTGCTCTTGAATCACTCTATCTATTAAACAAAACCGCATCAAAATCAGTTGCGTAGTTTTAAAGATCAAAGCATACATAGGGACAGACAGACAGATATGTAGTGAAGAAGATTGCCAACTACCACGAAAGCAAATTGAAATAACTGACATTTTGTCGTTATGATATAATCTAAAGTTGGATGTGTCAGTGCAAATTGAACTCTAAAAACACTGTAGGAAGATTAAAGTAAGTACTTAATTTATGCGCCTAAAAAAAGCCTCTCCTTAATCATTGTCGTCACACCAATAAAAAATGAACGTGTCGTGGGACACGCGTCTGGAACGAAGACCCTTTCGTATGCAGGATTGACATAATTAATCATTACCGTGCCAGGCTCTCATTCTTTCATTTTGATTATTGATGCGATAAATAACCATATTCTTCTTCTATTGTGTCACTAGTTATTTTTAACCAGTGTGGTGAAAGGATTAAAGTGCACCTCAGTTGCTCCTTTCGTGCACTTAGGTAAGCTTTAATGTAAGCTCTCGACCTTGCCGACAGGACCCGCAGGAAAGACGAATCAGTACATGCGGTGTCGGTTCGGTTGCAGGTGCACAACGGCTGGCACCGAGCCGGGCTTGTTTCATATTCATAACTATGTATATATGTATATATATATGTATATGTGGGAGAGTAGTTATTAGTATTTTTTCTCGGCTAGGTCCCCTCGCCAACCCGCGATAATAAACTTCGTTCCAATAAATATTTGCGTGTGATAGTTTGTTATAATATCTTCACACTAAAACTGCTGGACGGATTTGGAGGAAACTTGGAGTAACATACTGGCTACAGTACATTTACGTAGATATAACGCGGGTAATGCCGCGGGTAGCAGCTAGTTGTCTATACCTTGCTCTGTTTTTCAGGTGGATTGCACGTGTCGGGTCACACGGCAATACTAGTGTATCTCGGAGCTACAAGAAAACCAGTTATGCTGTCGTTCTTCGGTCATTCACCCCACTACGGCTACTTGCATATCGTACAGGTAATTGTGGCTTCATAGTGTTGAAATAAATAAATAATGCTGGACATTTCACACATCTAGCCCCAAAGGTCCACCAATATTTATTTATGTTTTTGATGTGTAATATATTTTTCCTCTCGCCTTACTGCAATCTGTGGGAAGTGTGGGAGTGATTTCGTGAAAATGGACAGATTTGTGTAAGAGGAAGCTGGGAAAGCAAGCGCTATTTGATTTGAGCAATGAGAGCGCGCAGTAGTACCAATACTTGGTCTTCAGATGGTACCAACCCATTTTCCTTCAGGTTGGTACTGTCAACCAACGCGCGTGTGTGACGAGGAAGAGAAAGGGAAATAAAGAAGGAGAACGCATCAGCTGTGCGCTAAGCGTAACATTTTTATGTATAAAGTGTGTTATATAAACTAATTCAGGATATAATGTTAATGTTGTTTATTACCAAGGTGAGATGTCAGATGTTACACATCATATTTGACTACTGCAAGGCTCGTTTTTTTCAGGAATATTACGTAGACGAAAGGGAATGGGGTGTGAGTGATACTAAAGGCTGGGTGGCGCGGGCCGGTTTTGGCCATAGCGCGGCCTGGGATGATCTATCACGGAAGGTCTACATACATGGTGGACTGGTGTCTGAATCTGAAGCAACACAGGTAAAACATCCATACAACGGAGGAAAGAAAAATATGTTACTAGAAGGATGATGGATTTTAATGTAGATAGATGTAGCACTAGTAGTGGTAGCACCCTTGCCTTCCAGGTTCGAACCCACGATCTTACTATCGGGTCGTGGGTTCGAAACTGGTCTTGCACAAATGGAGTTTGTCCTACAAATTGAATCTCTTTGAACCATCTTACATACTAGGTTACATACACGTATTTTCACTGCGTGTACAGTTCGTATCACCCTAGACTAGTCCCGCGGCAGGCAGAGCGCGGCGACGGCTGCGGGGACAGACGCTGCCTCTGCCTGGCTCCAATTCGGCTCCTGGCTTGCTGCCTGGCTCCATGTCGGCTCCTGGCTTGCTGCCTGGTTCTTGTCGGCTCCTGGCATGCCATACCTCCATACATCATTAAAGACTGTCGTATGGTCCTTGTAAAGCCTTTGTTACCCATCTCTGACTTGTGTCTGAGAGAATGCCGCTATCCAGACAGGTGGAAAACGACTCGAGTTATCCCAGTCCCTAAGGCAGGTACTGGCTCTGATGTATGTAGATACCGGCCGATCGCTGTGCTGTCAGCTTTCGCCAAAGTATTTGATTCGGTATTACATAAATGTATTTATTCGCAAGTAAGTATTCGATTGTCTGACGCGCAGCACGGCTTTCGGCCGGGTCGAAGTACGGGGAGTAACCTACTTTCGTTCATATCGTATCTGGCGCCGGTTGTTGATGCAGGGGACAGGTGGACTGCGCGTATTTTGACTTTCAAAAGCCTTTGACACTGTTGATAACGATGTGCTTTTGTCGAAATTTTCTGCCATAGGCTTCACCCCGCGTATGCAGGCTACGCTTCGAAGCCGTATTACACCTTTTCAGGAGTGAATCAAGGAAGCAATCTTGGAATGCTGGAGTTCATCCTTGTGATTAATGATCTCCTGGAAGAAAGAAAGAATGAAAACATATTTATTTTTGACGGTATGATTGGCAAAATACATTGAAAAAATTACAAAGAATACATAAAAATAAGGCCGCCACAAAAAGGCTGGGTAGCATGGGTAGGTAGCATTAGCAACCAAGCGCTGGTCTTCCGTTAACTTCCGGTCTAACCTGATCGGATGACGCACGGATGTCAGCTTTGACTGCTAGGCACAATCGCATTAAATTTACCTATTTTACATTGAAGTGTTTTTTTTTTCAATTTATCAATATAAGTTTAATACTAAAGTAATGAGTAGGTAGACAGTAATAACAGTAGTAGGAACATACTAATTACGAGTAGGTACTGGGTATTATACTATACTACCAACTTATTTAGGCAAAATAAAAAAAAAAAGAGTTTAAATGTAGATAATTATTGCTCAGGTAGCCATCTCGTGAAACAAGTCTACTCTTATACATGCCTAGGCATAATATTATGTTTTTTTTTGTGGCCCAATCACACTGCAATGGCTGAACGAATTAGGATGCAACTTGGTATAGATGTGGTCAGTGACCAGGAATGGCACCTTTCATGCAGGCACCACGCGCGCAAAGCCGTTGTTGAAGTTGTAAAGGTAACAAAATGTTTGCATTTTGCGGATGACCTGAAGTTATTTTTTAGGGTAGCAGACGCTTCAGACTGTGGATGGAGCAATACTAATAAACTGTTTTTTAATATCTCAAAGTGTTGCGTGATGTAGTACGGCCGCGCGCGCGCTCCTTGTGGCAACAGTACGAAGTGGAGAGCGCGACCATCCTCCGAATATATGCATGTGCGGGACCTGGTCCTCCAAATGATGCCCGATCTAACATTTCGTCACCACATTCGATCTGTATGTTAATCATTTAGGAATCTGGGTTTTATTTTAAGGCAGAGTTCAGATTTTAAAAGTTCATACGTAATTAAAATTCTGCACAATGCCTTAGTACGAAGTCATTTGGAAACGAATGCTATGATTTGGAGTCCTCACGAAGCTGTGTATAGCCTTATGATAGAGATTCAAAATAAATTTGCTCGTTTTCTTTACTTAAAAGAGTACGGAGTGTACCCATCCTACCCGTTGATGTATCCAAGTTTATTCGTATTAGGTATGGTCGGATACTGTAGACTGGCATTGGTCATGTTTATAGTGCGCGTATTCCGTGAGCTCCTGCATCAACCTGAGATACTCGCTCAGCTGAAACTCACCGCTACCGTGCACCGCTAGGTGCCGTAGGTCTGCGTCGTTGGCCAGCATTTCTCATCCAGCATGCTTTTAGGACTAACCTACTCAAGTTCGCTCCGATGTCGACCTCTGTGGCGCAGTTGGCTAAGACCCGGCTGAGACGCAGAAGGTTGCGGGTTCGATTCCCGCCGCTAGACAAATGCTTGTACGATCTGCAAGTATTTGTCTCGGGTCTGGGTGTTCTTTGTATAATATGTATGTATTTACAAAAAAAAAAGTATATCAGTCATGTGGTACCCATAACACAAGCTCTGCTTACCTTGAGGCCAGATGATGTTGTGTGAAATGTCCGGGATTATTTATTTATTATTTATTTATTATCCATTTATTATTTATTTATTTATTAATGTCATTCGCTATAAACATGCATAATATCCTGTTGGATAATAATGTAAATGTTTTTTGCCATAGTCTACTGAAAGTCATGGAAATGGCACAGATAGTTTTAGAAACTAAATGTTAAGATATTCTTTTTTATTATTTTGTTTATTAACTAACAGGTTAAACATTTTTTTGTATTTGTATTAGTCTATACTGTTATATTCATTTTGTTATGTTTAATGTGTAAGTATAACATCGCTTTGGAATACCTGTTATGGTGTTATAAGTAAATATTTCTGAAAAAAATAAAAAAAATACTAAGAATTGACAAGAAACTCGTCCTGGTCCTAACGCATACATAAAAGGTAGAAGAAGAAAGCGTATTATAATAAAAATTACTATATTGTTAATAAGAATGCTCGACCTCATGTTGCTCTGCTCACAGACAGTTAACTGACAGGTTTGCAATGTATGTTACCTTGTGTTTGTGTCTCGTAGTTAGCTAGTTATAAGATGGACAAAAAAGGGCTAGGATCAGAACGAGTTTAGGTTATGAGGAATTGGCACCTAAATTCACCTAGTATGTAAGATGTTTCAAAGAGATTAAGTTTGTAGAACAAGGTCCATACGCTTAGGTACTTCACAAGCTTACCCTACAATGTAAGCTTTAAATTTCTTAATTTTCAGTAAGTTTATTATACATATTAAAGTTTGATTATATCCATTTGAATGTTGTCTATTACACAGGCGCCATCAGCCGCTCTGTACGAATACGACGTTGAAAAGAAAGTTTTCAAACCATTGCCTCCTGCGCCTATACCCAGATATCTACACACCGCCACATTTGTTTCTCCTGGTAAGTACTGCAAAATTTATAACAGATCAACGAAGCTATGTTGCATGTAGTCAGTCCGTGGATGGGTGACCGCAGTTACATGTCCATCTGAGCGCTTCCATTCTACGGTAGCACCGTGCTTAGGTATCAGCTATTTTGTATACACGAATTTGTGACGTTACTTTTATCACACTATTCACACGGTAATCCATTACATTCATATTTAATACTACATTAATATTTATTAAGAGACAAATATTGAGTACTATTCCGCCAATCTATTCCTAAAGAGTTTTTTTTAATCAAAAATGGATCTACGTTTGGGCACGGTCTCGCCTGATGTTAAGCGAAGATGTGGCTGACGATGGGCACGCAGGTCTAGGAGACACCTATTTACTCTTGACTCGAAGAGGTTGTAGTTTTCAGGAAAGACAGACAACTGCAAAGTAAAGCGCACACCATCTACACATGAACTCAAACAAAAATTCGACACATGTTTTGCCTCCACGAGGCATCCTTAGGAACAATCTACTCGCTCCGCAACAGTAAAGAAAAAAAAACTCCAAGATTCTAAAAAATCAAGAATGCGCTGGCATGAAAGTAATGCACTGTATCAATCTCATTAGGAATAGATTGCCGGAATAGTTCTTAATATTTCTCTATCTGTTTAGTGTTTTTGAAGTCTTTAAACGAAGAGAAGAATAGATTTGATGGCTCTATTGTGTTTTTTCAGGTGTGATGCTTGTATTTGGGGGTAACGCGCATAACGACAGTGCGGCTGCTCATATCACAAACCCGGCCGGATCCAGGTGTTACTCTAGTGCTGGTATGCTGTATGACGTTAGGTTCGTATTGTTACAAGCCGGGTACTGATAAATCATTGAAACCGCTTGATTTTACCAAATTATAACTTTTATTTCAAAGTTACCACACACAGAATTTAAGTCACTGATTCTACTAGTATACTTCCTAATAAAAGTCACAACACTACAACACAACTGATAACACATCGAAACTATCGTACTTGTATCACTTGTTAAGCCGAGAATAGACTGACTGCATTCGCACATTACCGCCGCTTCTATATGCGCGGCAAGTGCGTCGCGTAAAACCTACGCGCTACTCGAACGTTCGAGAACGAACCGGAACGCGCTAATATGTTCGTTTTTTAGAGAGACATATCCATCTCGTTCGCTCTTATACATTAGATACGCGTACTATGTAGTGTATCTACTCGATACTAGATGGCGCTGTGCTGAATATTTAATGCGTCCGCCCGCCAACAAATGGAGCTATGTTTACTTAGTCATTCTAAATCTAAAAGTTCAAAGACATGTGCCAAGTCCCCGAAAGGAGCCTCTGAGGCACAATTTAATCCTTTCACCACACTAGTTTAAAATAAGAAGAAGACACAACAAAATGAAGAACTTAGCATCTCTCTGGGAGGTCAGTTGGATAGAATATCTTTATATATAAAAATCTCACGTCATGTTTGTCCGGGATTAACTAGGTACTTCCTTCCCGTATTCTGTGCTACTACCTATTACATTTTTATGAACCAATTTCGACGACCTCTGTGACGCAGTGGGCCAAGGCCCAGCTGAGACTCAGAAGGTTGCGGTTTCGATCCCCGCCGCTCGTAAATATTTGTATGATCTGCAAGTATTTATATCGGGTTTGGGTGTTTCTATGTATTCTAATAATTTTTAGATTTACAAAAAAAAGTGTTTTAAGGTGGGCCACATTTGTGACAATTCATCGCACCGTGGCTCCGTGACATGATACGGTACTTGCTACACTAAATGTGGACCAGGACTGTAACATTTTGAGAGATCGTGTCGTTTTGCCGTGTCTGTCAGTGTTGTGCTCGTGGCCGCGGCGTCATGTCGTCTGCAGTAGCGACAGAGTTAGCATTAGCAAATTACTATTTAGCTTGTGCTAGTGCATCATTTATATATCTTTGCGCTTTAAGAAAAATAAGACAGCAGAAACTCAGGCGATGGCGGCAACTCGAGATTTTTAAGAAAAGAAATAGTAATGGCGGAAAAACATTACTGGAAGATTTACATTTTCAACGAATAAGCGGAAAATACAAATACTTCACTAGAATGGCGCCAGAAGATTTTGAATATCTAATTAATCTAATTGGCCCCAAGATACAAAAAAATGATACCCATCTATTTATTTAATTTTGAATTTCGATATGCATCAATTAATTGATAAACTTTTTCTTCAGTCCACTGCATATTCATAAAAAAATTAACAACGTATACACTTGTAGTTGCAAGTGCTCTGTGCTACCCATCATTTCTAAAATCTATGAAAAGTTTGAATATTCTCGTCTAGACAATTATTTGAGGTCTATAGAATTTCTTTACAAGTATCAATATGGTTTTAGAGCGAGATCCAATACACTTTCTGCTACGATAGACCTGATAACAGAAATTAAAAACAATATCGATAAAAAGAACATAGCTCTTGGAATCCTTATAGACTTGAAAAAAGCGTTCGATACAGTCAGTCATGATTTACTATTAAGAAAGCTCCAGGCCATTGGAGTTTCGGGTACAGCATTGAAACTATTCAAATCCTATCTCACAAACAGAAAGCAGATAGTCAAAATAGGTGAAAACCAGAGTGGTCCTGGAATTATTACCTGTGGCGTCCCACAGGGATCAATACTTGGACCGCTTTTGTTCCTAATATACATAAACAATATGTATAAAGCAGGTCTTAGTGGACATATAATGCTGTATGCCGACGATACCTGCCTGTTTTATTTTGGCAACTTGATTCACAAAATCATTGGCGAGGCGCAGATTGACTTGAATCTGATAAATACATGGTTTCAATATAACTTGCTTACAGTCAATGTTTCTAAAACTTCATATATATCTAAAAAGAAGGTTATCATAAGTTTTTAAACGTGCAGTACCGTTGACTTTATTTCTTGGTCACCGGTACTGCCTTTGCAAGCATTGATTTACCTACCTACTTCAGGAATTTCATATTTGAACTATTTCCTCAGTTCAAATATGAAATTCCTATGAAATATCAAGCGAAACCACACAAAATAAAACAGTAATTTAATTAAAAATAAAACAAAAAGAACACTAATAAAAATCTAACTATTTTATTGAATAGTGGACCGAGTTCAACTTACAGTTCTATTCGGTTTCCAAGTCGCAAGGCAAGTGAGTCTTTTTTTTTTCGACTCAGCAACGATCTCCTGTCGCCATCTTGTTTTTTTCGCACTTCCGTTCAAGATACGAAAGATGACGCAGAAACGTATTAACATTTTAATTAATAATGTGTTAATAAATTCTAAAAATCATTTCATAATTATTGAAGATTATTTACAGGATTTGCAAAACAAAAACCTTAATAAAAAAATAATCGACTTAAATTTACCTAAAAAGTATTTCCGATAATTTTAACAGTACTCAAATAATTCGAAATAAATTCCATAAATTGATTTTAAATTAATAAAGAATTAACAAAGCAATTAAAACCAAAATCGCTTATAATAATAAATTAACTTCCTTCTAAGCGTAATCATCACTTTTGTAGTCAAAACAATTAACAATTTGATAAAACAATCAATTATTACGAAATAATGAATGAACCTGGCGTTAAAATAATCAATCAGGGGTTTTAAGACCTCATTCCATTAAATTAAGTTCCTTGCAAATTAAATATAAATCGATGACGCATTGTTTCACGAGGCGTAGGAACGACGCGGCGACATATATGATATTTAAAGCTATTAATAAATGAATCGATGACTATGAGTTGCCAACACTAAACGGTGAAACTCTTAAAAAGTGTAATAGTGAGAAATATCTCGGGTTGGTATTGGATGAACACTTAACCTGGAAACCACATATAGAAAAACTTAGATTTAAAATAACATCCCTAATGGGGCTACTCCGGCCAGTTACAAGTTGTTTTCCAAAAAACGTAAAAATACTAATATACAACTCACTTGTAAAATCAGATTTGAAATACTTGATAGAGGTGTGGGGAAGCGCAGCTAAATCAAACCTAAGGGAACTGCAAACTGCACATAACAAAATTATCAAAGTCTTATTCAATTATGACTTCTTTACTCGGACAGAAAACTCTCTATGGAAACCCAAATCATGAGCGTAAATCAAATCTACACTTTACACAATCTACAAGTGTTTATAACACTTGCCTGCTCATACGTAAAATAAAGAAATAGACATAGACATAACATTCCAACGAACGAATCAAATATACAAATACATATAACACAAGAAGCTTTAAAAATTTTGTACTTGATTCTCCCAGAACCAACTATGGTAAATTAAACATAACATATGAAGGAGCACAACTATACAATTAATTACCTAGCTGTATTAAAAAAGCCACAAGTCTATATTAATTAAAAAAAAATGTTAAAAAATGATATACAGAAAAACACTTCCATAACATGACAAATATCTTACATAGTTTTTATATATGTAGTAATGAAACTTATAACACTGTACCCAAACCAGTACTTAATGTACATACATTGTAATCAAATATTATCTAAAAGTGAATCTTGTTCTTTGAGAAATAAATATCTTTAACCATAAGTTGTAACGAATACACGCAACAACAACAACACACTGATGCAAGTGAAGTGATGCACTAACCACCCGACGTCAACGGGGTGCGGGTGGCGGGAAGTACACACGCAGCGCACTGACTCGCGCGCCGAGCCGATCCGTGACCAGTGCAGTGACAAAAAATAATTGCCGCGTGTCTGTCACGCGTTGCAAAGACGAAAGTGTGGACAATTGATTATACCCGGACAAGGACAGAAAATCCTTTGCAAGAACCGCCTTTCGAGCGATCGGCTCATGACATGTGACATCGGAGCGTGACAGTACAAAAACACCGTCCACACTCGCTACAAAGGTTACGCGTTCTTGTGTGCGTGTCAAGCCACAAATTTTATGTCACGGCGAAATGTTCGTGCCTTCATTAGTGGGCTTCTGAGTGGATCGCTGTGTGACACTAGGTCGTGTCACATGTCCGCGTGACAAAAACCGTCCACATTTAAATTTTTGTTACGCGTAACTGTTACAGTTACGGAGCCACGGTGCGATGAATTGCCACAAATGTGGACCTACCTTATGTATTGTATCAGTCACATGGTCAGAGGATGCTGTGTGAAATGTCCAGCATTATTATTTATTATTATTATAATTTGGCTTTTGATTAAATGTTTTCTCTCAATAAATTCCACAAGTTTCTAACAGATGGCAGTGTAAGTTAACTTTAACAGAACTACTGAGCCACAGCCATGTGTGGATTATTGGAAACCACAAATACACTCGAGAACAATGAATCCGGGTCACTTAAAGAAACCTATAAATCTCGGAAACTAAGAATGTTGCTTAATTAAATAAATTTTGTTTTTAAATACTCATTAAGTTAAGGTGTTAAGGTATTAAAACTTCTTAGATATTCTAAAGTTATGTCATAAAAAAATCTGAAAAAGGGAGATTTTAGAAAATGGAACTACGAAATTACTGCATTTGATTTTGCTTTTGTTTCTAATCTGTCATTTAAGTGGGTATATAAACCATAATTGATAGTGTTCAATATTTATTATTCAAGCTGTAATCATGTCGCGTACACCAGAATTCTCACAATGCTGGAAACCGGCTGGAGTCAGCGCGATACTGCCAGGACTGTCGGTGTGTCGCTGTCAATAGTACAAAGAGTTCTCCGACAGTACGAGGAAACTGGCTCTAACCTACACAGACCAGGAACAGGCAGAACCAGGTGTACCACAGCACAAGAAGATCGTTACTTGGTGAACACCATGCTTCGTAATCGCTTTCTCACAGGAACTGAACTTACAAATCAGTTTTGACGCCTCGGAGGAAGTAAGCCAAGCGCATGGACAGTAAGACGACGACTTGCTGAAGCTAACTTGAAACCACTTAGACCTGCAAATGGCCCTAAACTGGAGCGTGGGCATCGTTTCTCAAGACTAAGATATGCCCAGAACCACTTAAATTGGACTATTGAAGATTGTTCAAAAGTTATGTTTTCCGAAGAATCAAAGTTTATGCTCTACAAGCACGATGAAAGACACAGACTGTATAGAAGACCAGGGGAAAGATTCAAGCAAGCATGCATAAAAGAAAAAGTAGCCTACGGTGGTGGGTCTGTACTTGTGTGGGCCGGAATTTCATCTGAGAGTCGCACAGAACTGGTGTTCACAGAGAACAGCTCTTTAGCTAGCGTAAGATATGTGGAAGAAATTCTTAATGAATACGTGACCATAACTGACAATTGACTGGCCTGTCAGCTCAGTTGGTAGTAGCTCTGCCTTCTGCGCTGTAGGCGGAGGGTTCGATTCCTTCCCAGGATAAACATTTATGTGAAGAACATAGGTGTTTGTTCTGTGTCAGGGTTTTATAAAGTATCATAAGTATGTATTTCAAAATATATAAGTATTCTATCAGTCATTTGGTCACCATAATACAAGTTATGCTTAGTTTGGGACTAGATGGTGTTGTGTGCATTGTCCAGCAATATTTATTTACATATTTATAAAGGTCAATTTGGGTGAGGATGATATTTTTATGCATTACAATGTCCGACCTCATACAGGTTGGATTGTGAATCAGTACAACCTTCAAGAGATAAACATTACTTCTATGGAGTGAAGCAGATCGGATATCAACTCGATCGAGCATGCTTGATGAGCTAGGGAGATGCGTAAAACAACGAAATTCTCCCCCAATCATGCTTCGTGAGCTCAAAATTGCTCTCACAGAGGGATGGGAGAATATTCCCCAAAATCGTATAATGAACTTAGTGTACAGCATGCCAAACCGCATAAACACAGTAATGGAAGCACGAAGAGGCAATAAAAAGTATTGAAATTCAAGAAAATCGTAATGTTGCTCAAAAATGTCATGTTTCATATTTTAGTTTTAAGGCGAGGTCAGCATTTTTGTCTTTATGTAATTTTTGGTAAATAAAATGTCATCATCATCATAACAGCCTTTATGAAGTCCACTGCTGAACAAGGCCTATGTTCAGCAGTAATAGATTTCCCAATAGATTTCCAGGAAGAACGATTTTGAGCCCTCTCCATCCACAGACTTCCTGCGATCTTTACAATGTCGTCAGTCCATCGGGTGGGGGGTCGTTCTACGCTTCGTTCTCCCGTCCTTGGTCGCCATTCGAGAACTTTTGTTCCCCAACGATTATTAGTTCTGCGAGCTATATGGCCTGCCCATTGCACTAAAACTTGCAAATTTTGAGTGCTATGTCTGTGACTTTGGTTCTTCTACGGATTTCCTCGTTGCAGATTTTATCACGTAGTGAAACACCCAACATAGCTCTCTCCATAGCACTTTGCGCGGCTTGTGTATGAGGCCTATAAAATGTAGTGACTCATAATTTTTATTATTTTAATTTAAGGGTTATTATATTGTCTATTAAACACAATTTATTTCATTAAGCTAGCATGCTTAGTTTCCGAGATTTATAGGTTTCTTTAAATGGCCCGGATTCATTGCCCTCGAATGTATATTGAACTGTTATGAAGAAGAAGGTTTATCTACACGGTAGTACAATAGGTGCTATCGCTAGATAACGATCGCTACCAGACAATCTTGGCTAGAACTTGATTGGTCAGTTAGTACCTATAAGCACACGTATGTACTTGGTTCCTGCTTTTCAAAATTTGTAGAAACAGAAACTTGTTGAAGTTGTCGTTGGATATGACAGAGGTTTTCAGTCGGCCTACTCACTCCGTTATTCGAGTTGACTACTGCCTCATACGAAAGGAGTGGTATTGCAATCTACCAATGATAGATATGAAGTTTATAAATCCAATATGACGGCTAGAGGCCATTTTGGATTTTGGACTAAAACCGTAAAATCTTTATGCGCCATAGGTTGACGATTCGATTCCCTCCCAAATCGAACATTTGTGTTATAAACATAGGTGCTTGTTCCGAGTCTGCGTGTTATAAAGTATCATAAAATGTTTTTAAATTTATTTTCTACCAGCAATCTAGTCAGCATAATACAAGCTATGGTTAATTTGGGCTAGATGCTCTTGTGGGCATTGTCCACCAATATTTATTTGATTTGTATTATTTTTAGGTGTCAATCGTGGGTAGAGGTGATCCCACCGATGGGCGCGGCTCGGGCTGCTCACGCTGCTGCCAAACTACCACTCAGTCAAAAACCTACCGTCATTATACATGGAGGGTAAGGGCGAGCGACGCGAGTAACATCTCTATGAATCGTCGTTATGTTTAAGTATCTGATTCTAACTTTAGATTTGTTTATCACTCGTTTGTCATAAATAGAAGTTACATCCAAATAGTAGAAACATCACGTGACCAAAGAACTGGCTCCTATCTGGCCCAGCTTATCACCATTTCCAGTCAATGTGGCAATGCCTTCAGGGTCTTAAGGATGCTGCCTTCTGGCAGTAATCTGGATCAGTTGAGCTATCCATAGAGCGTTTTAAACGGTTCTCAGAGAGCTTAATTGATTCACTTGTATTTTAATCTTAAATGATTCTGTATAAAGATTGCCACTAATAAATCCAAAAATTTATTCCAATAATATAAATTCGAAAGTGTCTATTGTCTAATATTTCACTAAACGTCTGAACAGATCTTAATGAAATTAGAAGAGATAACATACATCTTGAAGACTGGCATATGCTACTTTTTATATAGATACCACGCGATACCATAGATGCGAAGCCGCGGGTAACAGCTAGTAAGATTATAATACTATTTTTTGTTATAGCTTCGACGGGCGGCTCCGTTCGGACGCATTGACCTTTGAAGTGGGCGATAAGTGTTCGATGCACAAAAGCGAAGTGTTGTGCGTCTCTAGCGCACAACGGTCGGCCGTGGCGTGTGCGTGGCGCCGCCATCTTAGCATCTGTGCACCGGTATGTATGTACGTTACATCTGTGCACCGGTATGTATGTACGTTACATCTGTGCACCGGTATGTATGTACGTTACATCTGTGCACCGGTATGTATGTACGTTACATCTGTGCACCGGTATGTATGTACGTTACATCTGTGCACCGGTATGTATGTACGTTACATCTGTGCACCGGTATGTATGTACGTTACATCTGTGCACCGGTATGTATGTACGTTACATCTGTGCACCGGTATGTATGTACGTTACATCTGTGCACCGGTATGTATGTACGTTACATCTGTGCACCGGTATGTATATACTTTACACAACGGTGGGCCGTGGAGTGTGCGTGGCGCCGCCATCTTAGCTAGTAAATTTGCGCAACCGCAGATTGTGAATAATAATAATAATAAATAATGGTGGACAATGCACACAACACCATCTAGCCCCAAACTAAACATAACTTGTATCATGGTGATCAAATGACTGATATAATACTTATATATTTTTAAATACATATGATACTTTGTAACACCCAGACACAGAACAAACACCCATGTTTATAACACAAAAATTTTATCATTTTAATAAATCGAATACTTTACCTACAGCGTAGAAGGCAGACCTACTACCAACTAAGCTGACAGGCCAGTCACAATCTCACATGTTTAGAAACATGCGCATTAATCCTCTAACTCACGTTACTGTATTCTTGCGTAAATCTTAACTGTACTATAAGATCATAATATGTAAGAGTGTATGTTGTGTTTCTTACCAGTTCTTCTCGGACTTGGGTTAGGAGGAATTGGCACCTAAATTCACTTAGTATGTAAGACGATTTAATTTTCATGTTAGGGTGTTGACTTTGACTTTGATTTGTTGGATCTAATGGATTAAAGACAGTATATTTGTTTCAGCTCGAAGAGGTTGGCTGGAAAGAATCATTTGACGTTAATGTGGTTAAGTCATGCACGAGTGAACCATTATTTGGTAAGTAACTATTATAATTACTGTGCAAATTGTTTATATAATTATGTATTTCAAACGTATATACATATTTTATCAGTCATCTAATAAACGTAGTACAAGCTATGCTTAGTTTAGTTTAGGACACTGAAATTGTCCACCAATGTTTATGTATTGTATACTATATATCTACGTTTTAAAAACTAAAAAAGAAAACTGACTTCATTTATATAAAAAACTAGCTTATACCCGCGACTTCGTACGCATTATGCTTAGAACCTTTATTTATGTAAGGAATGCATTTTGTGCATCTAAAGAACATCTCATACGTTTAATTCCCTATTTTATCCTCTTCGGGGATAATTTTGCAAAAACTTTAAAACACGTCTTCTTTATTTCTTACCAAAAGCCTAAACATGAATTTTCAGATCCCTAACTTAAGGAAATATGAGTTGCCCAAACAAACTATCATCCCCTTCTTACCCCCTTCAAAGTTGTTTTTTGAGACAAGAAGTAGCCTATGTTCTTTCCCCAAATGCAATACATATTCTTAACAAAATTTCATCAAGATCCGTTCAGCCGTTTAGCCGTGAAAACGTAACAAACAGACAGACAGAGACACTTTTGCATTTATAGTATGGATTCTAAACATGGTTTACTTGGATGCCATTGATTAATTTAAATAATTCATGAATAACGGCGTTATGAGGACAAAAAAATACATAAAAATACAAAAAATATACAAATATACAAAATAATACAACCGGATTGATAAGAACCTCCATTTTTTGAAGTCGGTTAACAAAAGTATGTATATCTGTACCTCTGTTTTTGTACTTAACTGAACATTTTTATTTTAATAAATAATTATGCGAAGTAAAAATCAAAAACATTTTTATTCAAGTTTTTTAAACTTACGCGATCAGAACACATTATTATAAATATTTACGGGTGTTTATCGCGTTTATTTACCTATTTTTCCCGACGTTTCGACAGGTTTACACTCTGTCGTGGTCACGGGATGACTGAAAAATACGTCGGGAAAAATAAGTAAATAAACGCGATAAATACCCGAAAATATTTATAATCATTTTTATTCAATAAAACCACAAGGATCACTTAAATAACTAATATTATAAATTCAAAATTAGGTATCTCTATATATATATGTCTGTTAGGAACCTTGTCACGGCTAAACTGTTGAATGGATTTTACTGAAAGGAGAACTGTCGGGCGATTATGGAACTCTAGTTACAATCAATGTCTATCGTAATATCAATCATTCGTTTGAAAACTGATAGACATTGATTGTAATTGATTGTAATTAGAGTTCCATTATCGCCCTACAGGTAAGGAGATAGATTTTATCTGCATATAAACTTGCAAAGCAAATGTTACTTGTTCCTAAATAAACATTTTTGAATTATTATTTTTTGAATCTATTTATCTATTTCAGATGAGAATCGATGTAGTTTAGCAGAATCGTGTGGAGCCTGCACCACGGCTGGCTGCGCCTGGTGCGGATCCTGCAAGCCGTCCCACCACTACTGCGCTAGGAATAATGCACACCAGGTATTGGAACCCTTCTAAACATCTTCACGAACACTAGTTACTCACGTGTTATTTTATCGATGACTAGCGACCCGCCCAGGTTTCGCACGGGTGCAATGCTGATACTAATTATACTACAGAATGGTTATCCCTAAGAGATAGCCATATACCATCGCGGACTTTTTTTGTAGACCTTTTGAGGGTGTACAATACTGTAGTACATTATTTTGATATATCTCGTAGGGTTCTGCTAGCGTTTGCAATGTAAGCGCAAAAATATGTGTTTATTTACGATACCACATAAGAAACCTCTAAAATGTTCAGTGTTTCTCTACTATATAATGCATATTTTATACGTATAAACTTTCCTCTTGAATTACTTTATTTATTAAAAAAAATAGCATCAAAATCCGTTGCATAGTTTTAAAGATCTAAGCATACAACGGGACAGACAGACAGCGGGAGGCGACTTTGTTTTATACTATGTAATGAAGGCACTGACAAAGGCGGCAATTCGGTTGGTTCATTTCTAAAATTAGGAATTGTCTAAAATATATTTAGTTAGTCATAGCATTTGTAAAACCTATTCGGTTGTTGCCATCTAACTAAATTAGGAACGCTTAATTTAGTAAGATAAAATTAAATTAGGATAAGTTGGTAGCAGCAGAATACCAAAGCAGAATACCATTGACAGTACAAAACCTAATTTTTAGTTAGGTTGGTGCCAACAGAATTGAAGCCACTGTTTTGATACATCTAGAGAATCTTCATCAGGATATAGGTAGATATCGGACTCTGCATATCGGAAATATAAAGTCGTTGAAATGTTCTTCGAATTTTGAAAATTTAACAGTTGTTTCGTTATCAAATTCAAATTATCTTATCTGTTGTGATGGATCACAAGATCGATTGTTAAAAGTAATGTTGGTTGTTCAAAGTAGGGTTTTGCATGATTATTGTCCCGATATATCGGCTATTGACCCCCAAACGTGATGGGACGACGAAATAGATAAAGTTGCTGGCCTACACTAGATGAAAGAGACTCAAGACCGATAAAAGTGGCTTACATTGGAAGAGGCCAAAAAAAACTAACCTAGAATTCATTTAGAATTTAAAATAAAATTTAACATTAGAAACGAAACTTTGTTATTAAATTTTTAAGTTTTCTTTTTGTCAAGAAATATAAGGGTTTTTTATTTTAATTTTATTTGATTTCATCATTTATTGATTTCAAGAGTAGGCCCTACCCGCTCGCGTTCTCAACACCCTGGTGAAGATTTTCTATATGAATAAAAACAGTGTTGGTGCCTTCATTAACATCAATGAGATGGCGAGATGATCTCGACACCCTTGTCATAGCTTGAGAGAGATCCAGAGGATCAATAATTTGACGTTATTGACAAGTTCAAAAATTCAAAAATACACATGTAACACAAAAATTGAGTGTAAACGTTGACAACTGCAAAAGTTAGAAACTGTGTACTGTTAATATCCTTGATATCAGTGAGCCGAAAACGTCGAGCATAAAAGGTAATATGTGATAAACACCTATTAAAACAATATGAATTCTGATCACGAATGTTTAAACAATAAGTATTTTCTGTTCATTATCGTCTCCAACAGATGGCACAATCGATAGAAGAGTGTGGCATGAATACAGACACTACTAAAGAAGCGTGCGGACGGTACCACTCCTGCGCAGCCTGCCACGCCCATCAGCATCATCATACACAGGTATGTCATCCTACTTCCTACTTCCTACTTCCTTCCTAGTATCATAAATGTGCATCAGGGTCTCGCAAAAAGTGTTGGAATTTCCAAAACACATCGATAGCGTAATCTTTTCACAATGTTTCCTGAAGCGCCATCTAGTGGTTGTTTGTATATTTGTTTTGTATATATGAAGACCTCTGTGGCGCACTGGGCTAAGGTCTTGCTGAGGCGCAAAAGGTTGCGGGTTCGATTTCCCCCGCGGGATAAATGATTGTATGATCTGCGAGTATTTGTCTCGGGTCTGGGTGTTTCTATGTATAAGAAACACCCAGACCCGAGAAGGGAGGATGCTGTGTGAAATGTCCGGCGTTATTATTTTGTTCATCGCATAAATTTTGGTCCTGGATAGTGGGTTGAATACAACGCAGAGGACAGAGTAGACTACAAACTACCAACCGAGCTGTGGGTTTCATTTATTATTTATTAAACTGAGTATATTTTCCAGGGTACTGAAGAAATAAGTCAACGCGCATGTTTCTGGGACTACGATCATATTAAATGCATACCCGCTAACTCCACTGAAGACGCAAGGTATGAATTTTGGCAACAATATGTCTGTTGGCCATACTCAGGTTTTGGCAACCCTGCGGACATCGTACCACGAGATGAAGAGATGTAGATCCTCTATTCTGTATAAGCTAATTTAGATACGAAATAAAACGCAGTGTTCATAGCAGTTGTGCAGGCTTACCTAATGCAGTTTCCACTTCTCAAAGCAGCCTTTTTGACATGAAGAATATATTTAAATTAATTAATTTCTTTTTGTAGTTAATTAGTATTTATTTAACTGTATTGAGTGAGTGTGTGTGAGTGAGTGAGATGAGTATTTATATTGACATTTGATCTTAACAATATTAGCTACCTTTCCAAAAAGCTTTAATTAAAATGACCTTAAAAACGTTACCTGATTGAAAACAGGTCCTTCTCACCAATTATCCAACCTACTTATCCTTCCCACCAACATGACCTTCTAACCAATTCGAGCTTCCAACCAGTGTGACCTTTTCAACCATCTAATTCTTCCCACTAATACCGGGTATAGTGGGAAGAATATCCTATAAAAACATCCGTAAATTCGTTCTTCTGCGAAAAAATAAACTTATCCTATTCATAGAGAAATCAACCAATGATTGCTACTAACGGAACTTTTTATTGAAACCAGGTATAATAGGACTTTCCAACCAACTTAACCTCCAGCTAATTTGACCTTTCCAACCAACTTATAGCGAAATATGCTGTTATAACTCTTTTTCACTAATAACGGGATATTTACCATGTTATGTGAGTTTTTCTGCTTCCCGATATTTCGGCACAGTTGCATGCGCCATGATCACGATATAACTGAGTGAAAATTATGTTCAAAACCATGATAGTTTTAAAAGTTTTCACTCTTTCAGAAGTGTAGCCACCACAGGCCCGTGCAGTGCTCCGTGTTCTACATTCCACACATGTGCCAACTGCACGGCCGAAGAGTGTATTTGGTGCGCCTCCGCCGGCCGTTGTGTCGATAAAGTGAGTTTTATTTTCATACAAATACAAAAATTATAGAGAAATTATGTATGGAATAACTATCGTCATTCACGACGAGGAGTTTTGTTTTTCTTTTGTGTGTTTTAGTCTATTTGTTACAATGTTGGGTTGTGCCATTGTTTGATCATCCTTGAAATAAGAAGAATGAAAGAAAGAAAAGATTTTTTGTGTTATATTCACATAGAAACAAAGAGTTGATAAATAGAGATGTTATTTAAATTTAAAGATAAATCATAGACCCTTTAGTTACAACAAAATGTTTGAATAGATAATTGATTCAGGCGTGACCTTGCGGAAATCCATTACAAAACATTAAATAGATGGACAAATATTTAGTACTATTCCCCCAATCTATTCAAGAGTTAGACACGATGCAGACGCATGCTCCTCCCGCCCGCAATTGAAAATTAAAATTGAAAAATGTTTGATATATCACTAATCGAAACTGATAGATATTGACTGTGTTAAAAGATTCATAATCGCCATGATACTAACTGCTGGTAAACAAACGACCGTATCTATGGTATAGTGTAGATGATATAGTTATACAAGTGTTTACACAGTTATAACGTTGATCTGATGTTTAAGGCGGTGCTCTCAGCAAATAAACTTTTTCAAAAATCATTTTTTGTTCTCACTAGGAGAGTGCTGGTATGAATGTTGATGGATTTACGAGTGGAGGTAGGCCAAAGAAAAGATGATGGATTGTGTGAAGGATGACATGAGTAAGAAAGGAGTAAGTGTTGAGATGACGGCTGATAGAGGAGAATGGAAGAAGAACACATGTTGTGCCGACCCCACATAATGTGGGAAAAAGGCAGGAAGATAGAATTTTTTTGTTCTTAAAGGAATACGAATTATATACTACTTCCTCGTTTCAAATTGTTTCTAAAGGAATGGTTAGTTCATAATTTAATTATTAAATAATGTATAATATATTCAATTTTCATCATCGTCTCCTAACGTTGACGCCGTTTTAACTTGCAGTTTACATTAATTAGTGAAAAGTAAGCTAATCAAAACATTACAATGACAATTATTAAACTTTTTTCAGAATTTATTATTCGAATGTTTTCTGATAAAATCGCTATTCGAAAGTGCCGTGAATACACGCGTCAAAATCATTTGATCAGGGAGTTGCCTTAAACGCTGGGAACGAATCGGTCGTATCTATAGTATACTAGCTTCTGCCCGCGGCTTCGCACGCATAGTACATACATAAAGAGTAGTCTATGTCCGTTCCTATATAGATACAATCTATATCCATATTGATTGATGCAAAAAAAAATGCGGGGCAGTCTTTGGAGACTGCCGATAGAAGTGAAAACTAAGTTACTTGTGAATTGTATCGTCGAGCTATTAGATTATTATTTTTTAATTATATTTGGTTTGTAAAGAAGTGTAAATGACATTGACGGCTTACAGAGCTGGCGACCTGTCACTTTAGCTACACGAATAGCGTCACAGCTAGTACACATATGGTATACATATAGTTCATGGAAAGAGTTCGGTGACGATGACGCGAGTTCCATGATTTTTGTTCACCCAAAAAGTGCTCAACGCGCCTTAAGAAGTTTTCACTTCTTTCTTCAAAAAAGTATTGTTGTTCCGATCGCTACCAAACTTCACAGGATCACCCGCTAAACCAATCTGAAGATTTCTTAAAAATTGCATCGAAATCGGTCCAGTTTCGGAGTCTATAGGAAACATACATACACACATCGTTTTTGATATACATATTGCACGAGCTAACGCACATATGTACAATGAACTTTTAGTAATAGATATTTTATATTTAAATTAGCCTAGCTTGCATTGCCTTACGCTGCAATTATTATCGATCATTGGTGGAAACAATAAAGCAGTTGCACTACTACACTCATTAAATAGATGGACAAATATTTATAGTCCATTGGATTTATGGATTTTTTAGAGTGTGTGGGGTGGTGGTGGAGGTGTCAATAGAAGCTTAACCTCAAGTTTGTGGGGACACATGTCCCAAAAATAAAATTGCGTCCTCTAAAAAATGCAATATTCGGTGCTTAAATTGTAACATTTCAATGGACTATTAGTACAATTCCGCTAATCTATTCCCAAAGAGTTACCTCCAAAAGAAAATCGACATGTGTTTCGCCTCTCCACGAGGCAACACTTGGCTCACTCCGCACCCCGACGAAAAAACACTCAGCTCTGTAGACTTGTTGTTTTGACCAACGTCAGGCTGAGACTGACTACTACACTCGACGGATTCAGTCATTTAACTCTCTTCGGAGTCACCTCCCCTCAGCTAGCTTCCTTTAGCAGTTTAACCGCAGCTTTACTTATTGTGGGGTTCATAGCCCTTACACATAATAATAATAATAATAAGCCTTTATTAAACAATCGGTTAAAAACATATTTCTTATATACTAAACTATTTAACAAGACACTAGTTTTGCGAAGATTGTCTTTCTACTCAGCATAGGCCTTCCCTAAAGCTTGCCATAAAGAGCGGTCTTGTGTCTTCCTTCTCCATGTGGCGCCTGCTATTTTTTATGTCGTCTTTCTATCTTCGACGCTGTCTTACGTCCCTTTCTTTCTTTTATGTTGTTTTGGATACCATTTGGTCACATCCTTAGCCAACTTGTCCTTTTTATACCACTTTAAATGATCCACTTTAAACGGCCAGATTTCATTCAAATTTTGCACACCTGTTAAAGACCGATGACAATGCAATAATTCGAACAAAAATAATAAAAAAAAACGATTATACTAAAAATTAGTAAATAAATAATCGTTTAAAAAACTAAAAAACACGCTTTATATAGAAAACCAAACTAAAAAATAGAAAATAAATTTTAATAAATGTAAGTAAGAAAAAAATGTTTTCTTTAAAAAAAAACGTGGGGTGCTTTTTAAGATATTATCGAAATTTTAATCCTTCTCATATTTGTCAATGAAATATTTATAAATATTGACACCGTGCAACCCACGCTTTTTTTTAAATAAAACAATTTTTTCTTACTTACATTTATTAAAATTTATTTTGTATATTTTAGTTTGGTTTTCTATATAAAGCGTGCTTTTTAGTTTTTTTACTATTATTTATTGTTCCGTCCTCTTGACACAATATGTCACATCCGTAATTGTAGTTTGCTTCCGGATTGTTTCAAGTTTAATTTTATTTCTTAGTTTAATATTGAGCATACTTCTTCCAGCCCATGTTGGCAGGTCTCTAGTGCGCGTATATTTTGTTTTGTTTGGCTCCATGTTAGACATCCATACGTCATATGTCCTTTAATATGGGTATGCAAAACTATCTATTCCAGTAAACCAAAAATTATGGATCACTTATAAATAAATGCACATAATATAGATATGAATTGTGTAACAGAATGCGTACGGCGCGTCCTTTCCCCTGGGCGGGTGCCGTGCGTGGTCGACGTCGTCGGGCGGCGGACACGCGTGCGGCCCGCCCGGCGGGTGCGGCGCGCACGTGTCCTGCGCCTCGTGCCGCGCAGAGCCGGCGTGCGGGTGGTGCGACGACGGCGCGGGCGCGGGCCGCGGCACGTGCGTCCCGGGCGGGGCGCGCCGGCCGCACGCGCCTCTGCTCTGTCCGCAACACAGGTATGTGACGTCACTGGCGAGGTGACACGTGCGTCCCGGGCGGGGCGCGCCGGCCGCACGCGCCTCTGCTCTGTCCGCAACACAGGTATGTGACGTCACTGGCGAGGTGACACGTGCGTCCCGGGCGGGGCGCGCCGGCCGCACGCGCCTCTGCTCTGTCCGCAACACAGGTATGTGACGTCACTGGCGAGGTGACACGTGCGTCCCGGGCGGGGCGCGCCGGCCGCACGCGCCTCTGCTCTGTCCGCAACACAGGTATGTGACGTCACTGGCGAGGTGACACGTGCGTCCCGGGCGGGGCGCGCCGGCCGCACGCGCCTCTGCTCTGTCCGCAACACAGGTATGTGACGTCACTGGCGAGGTGACACGTGCGTCCCGGGCGGGGCGCGCCGGCCGCACGCGCCTCTGCTCTGTCCGCAACACAGGTATGTGACGTCACTGGCGAGGTGACACGTGCGTCCCGGGCGGGGCGCGCCGGCCGCACGCGCCTCTGCTCTGTCCGCAACACAGGTATGTGACGTCACTGACGAGGTGACACGTGCGTCCCGGGCGGGGCGCGCCGGCCGCACGCGCCTCTGCTCTGTCCGCAACACAGGTATGTGACGTCACTGGCGAGGTGACACGTGCGTCCCGGGCGGGGCGCGCCGGCCGCACGCGCCTCTGCTCTGTCCGCAACACAGGTATGTGACGTCACTGGCGAGGTGACACGTGCGTCCCGGGCGGGGCGCGCCGGCCGCACGCGCCTCTGCTCTGTCCGCAACACAGGTATGTGACGTCACTGACGAGGTGACACGTGCGTCCCGGGCGGGGCGCGCCGGCCGCACGCGCCTCTGCTCTGTCCGCAACACAGGTATGTGACGTCACTGGCGAGGTGACACGTGCGTCCCGGGCGGGGCGCGCCGGCCGCACGCGCCTCTGCTCTGTCCGCAACACAGGTATGTGACGTCACTGGCGAGGTGACACGTGCGTCCCGGGCGGGGCGCGCCGGCCGCACGCGCCTCTGCTCTGTCCGCAACACAGGTATGTGACGTCACTGGCGAGGTGACACGTGCGTCCCGGGCGGGGCGCGCCGGCCGCACGCGCCTCTGCTCTGTCCGCAACACAGGTATGTGACGTCACTGGCGAGGTGACACGTGCGTCCCGGGCGGGGCGCGCCGGCCGCACGCGCCTCTGCTCTGTCCGCAACACAGGTATGTGACGTCACTGGCGAGGTGACACGTGCGTCCCGGGCGGGGCGCGCCGGCCGCACGCGCCTCTGCTCTGTCCGCAACACAGGTATGTGACGTCACTGGCGAGGTGACACGTGCGTCCCGGGCGGGGCGCGCCGGCCGCACGCGCCTCTGCTCTGTCCGCAACACAGGTATGTGACGTCACTGGCGAGGTGACACGTGCGTCCCGGGCGGGGCGCGCCGGCCGCACGCGCCTCTGCTCTGTCCGCAACACAGGTATGTGACGTCACTGGCGAGGTGACACGTGCGTCCCGGGCGGGGCGCGCCGGCCGCACGCGCCTCTGCTCTGTCCGCAACACAGGTATGTGACGTCACTGGCGAGGTGACACGTGCGTCCCGGGCGGGGCGCGCCGGCCGCACGCGCCTCTGCTCTGTCCGCAACACAGGTATGTGACGTCACTGGCGAGGTGACACGTGCGTCCCGGGCGGGGCGCGCCGGCCGCACGCGCCTCTGCTCTGTCCGCAACACAGGTATGTGACGTCACTGGCGAGGTAACACGCGTGCGTGTTCGATGTGCACAGGTATGTGACGTCATCGGGTGAAAGGAGACGCATGCGTGTCGTATCAAAACAAAAACAAATCATTACTTACACGCAAATTGTAATAGCGTCGTCGCGAGCGTCGAACAGTAGTAGTTAAAAGTTCTCTAAAATAGAATCCTACTGATATTATAAACGCGAAAGTTTGTAAGTATGGATGGATGGGTGGATGGATGGACGGATGGATGTTTGTTACACTTTTACGTAAAAACTGATGAATGGATTTTAATGAAACTTTACAATAATATAGCTTATACATCAGAATAACACATAGGGTATAATTTATATAGATAATGTGTGAATTGTCCAAAATACAACGATAAGTGTCTAGTTAGTAGAAAAAAATAGCTAGGCAAAAAAATAGGCATCTGCCTTCTGCGAGCTATTTTTTACTACTATTTTTTTACTACTCGTGCGCTGCAAAAACCGTTAGTATTGCACGAAGTACTAATCCTGCGCAGACGAAGTCGCAGGCACCAGCTAATATAGTATATTTTTAAATCAATACATAATGCCGGACATTTCACACAACATGATCTGGCTCCAAAGTAAGCAGAGCTTGTGTTGTGGGTATCACATGATAGATATACTAATTATATACTATTTTTATATATTTTTAATTCATACATATCTTTATATATAATTCTACTATACGTGTGTATGTCACTAAACTCCTAAACGGCTGGACCAATTTGAATGATTTTTTTTTGTGTGTGTTCAAATGGCTTCGAGAATGGTTTAGATTTACAATTAGATAAAATTTTTTTTTAAAACGCGTGGACGACGTCGCGAACGGGTGACAGCTAGTTATACATAAAAACACCCAAACCCGAGACAATTACATGCCATTCATAAATTTTCTTTTTAAATTTTCTACGGAAAATGCAAATTTTCCCGCGGCGGGAATCGAACCCTCACCCTTTTGCGACTCAGCCGCGCCTTGGCCCACTGCGCAACAAAGGTCGACGAATTGAATTCATAAGCTGATATGCTAGATGTTCGTTCCAGATGGCACTTCACGCGCTGCCCGGCGTGCCAGTGCAACGGGCACGCGCTGTGCTCGGCGCGCGCACACTGCGTGCAGCCGTGCGGCGGCCGCGCGGTGGGCGCGCACTGCCACACGTGCGCGCCCGGCCACTGGGGCAGCCCGCTCAACGGGGAGGTGTGTCAACGTGAGTCACATCCCATCCCCATCTTGTATAACCTCCTCCTCCTGGGTGCAATCACCAGCCTGGCTTTTTCATGTTTAACATCTTTCCTCGCTGAAGTTTCCTGTCACACGACAGGAAGCCGGGGAAGCGCATGCTATTTGAATAGAACAAAAAACGCGCGCGGTTTTAGATTCGGTCGTCAGATGGTCCCAACCTATTTTCCGAGAGGTTGGTAGTGTCAACACTGTGCGTGTGTGTGAGACGTGAAACAGAAAAGGAAATAGAGAAGAAGAAAGTATTGGTAGGCGCATCAGCCGGATATTGCGAAACTATAAGGGTTTCTTGTGGACTTCGGAACCCTAAAAAGTAGCCTTTTCAAATATACTTTACATAACTTTATTTAATTTCATCAAGACATGTTTAATTGTTTGCCGAAAGCCGAAAGGATTTACAGACAGATACACATTCGAATGTATAATATCAGTACTGTTTCAGCAAAAAAGCAAAAAAGTCGCGTCCCTGTTACACAGAATACGCGGAGCCACCAACAGTATACTAAATACTATAGTTGATAAGTGGGACGGTCCTTTTTTCAGGCAATGTAGTCGAGTTATGATGGCATAGGAAACTATTCCGTTTTAGCTCGATCACAGTGTGAGTGGCCTTGCCTTATTCCCACTTCTATTTAATTTTTATGTCAACCTTAGATAACAATATTACCAACACCTAGAGTAAGTATTACTAACACTTTATGGATCTTAAGTTATCTGAAATAAATGAAGTTATTATTATTATTATTATATTATATTAACAATGTGGCTCGTGCAACTATGTGGCTCGTGCAACAATGTGGCTCGTGCATGTAACATTAGGAATAAATCTTTTCAAGAAGCTAAACATATAATTTATAACTGGTTATTGACTTTAACATACATAGAAACTGAAAATATCCTTAACCCAGATAATCCTGAAACTATTTTGAATCTCCGATCATTGTGATTTTTTGATATGTTGCTTAAAATGCTCTTTAAGGCCAAGGAAAATTTGTAAAAAAATCTAACTTTTATGGGAAGCCGGAAAATGGTGGCCTTTTAAAAGACCTGTAGCAATCTGGGGGGTCGAAGGATATGCAATCTTATGAGTGAAACAAAGTATAAAAAAATCGGTTTTAATTTATCAAAACAATATTTAATAAACGTTAATAACTGTTATTTTTTTATTTTCAACATGGTATGCTATAAAACAAGTTTTAGGATGTAAATGTGTGTCAATTTTTTTGCAAATAAAATATCTTTTTACTATACATACATTGCACCTTAGTTGGTGTGCTCGGTATTCAACCAGATGATCAATTCCGTTATATCGAGATGATTCTCGGTGTGATCTAGACGAACAAACAGGGCCTCTCCTATCCTCCTTTTTATAGGTTTCAAGCAAAACCAAGGTGACAATACATACGCTTCTCCATCTCGGTTGTATACCTGCCATGCGTTGTGCACAGTCATATCTAAACTGTGACAGAAAAGAGAAAAGTACCACTTTGTCCCACGAATAGATGTTCGATGCTAACCTATATTTTGGTCAGACCTGTCCACCCCTCCCATATTTCCATTATAATGTTTGATCAGAGCGGTTGATCAATATGAATGTACCTCTTTTGTTCTTGCGAAAATCTTTTTACTTTCTGCAAGGGCTCCACGTTTTCAGCATTTGAAACAACAGTAACGGCGCTGTTGTCATTCCATTTGCAAAATAGTACCTATATGTTCAGGATTACTAGATTTGTACTGAAATGTACCACTGTCAGTCTTTTTGAAATCTTTGTTCGTCGTGAGCGGGCACTTAAACATCCTGTTTTCGCGAATAGTGCCAGGTGCGGGTCAAAGGAGAAATGATTGTAGAAGTCCGAACTGCCATCAAAATATATATCAGCTGGAGCTCTAAGTTGCGATCCTGGCAAATTTTGCAAAGAAACCAATTCTTCGTCACCTAAGTCTACATCTGTCACATCCGCGTTGGTATTTTCAAGAGGAAAATTTGTAATATTGCTTGGAAAAGAACTAGTTTCATCAACACACTCCAACTTGTCGAGAATCTCATTGAAATAGTGTTTTTTTCAGGTCCCAATCTACAACAAAAAAATATCATGATACATCTGCAATACCTCCTACAGGGCTTTTAAAAGGCCATCAATTTCAATTGTAAAAAGTGTTCTAAAAAGTTTATTGGCAAATTGAAATAATTACCCTATTAGATACATAAAACACCTAAAATCAAATGACGAAATGAAACATCTACAAATTCATCGTAAAAATATTACAAAATCTTACCTTTGTGCAGCCATGGAAAAAAATAATCACAGCCTTGTTATCAAACACCAGATATTTGAAAAAAAAATGCTTCTGATTATAAAAGTTACAGCCACTAATCAAACACCGATATGTACTGATCAACATGACAGTTTAAAATATCCATGTCAACATACAAAAATAAGATAAAAAATGCGGGTAGATTTAATGAATTTTTTTGGGCCTTTTAAAAGGCCGGTCGCTTTATCTGGGTTAAAATCATAACCTAAGATTGTTAACCTTGATATTACTTATATATATTATACGTATATATGTATGTATTTATCCATATATTTTTTCTATGATATCTATTTCATAAATAATATATGAATATGAATATATAATATATGTTATATTTACGTATGTTTAACATATTTATTTTTACTTACAAAGTATGATGCAAATAAATAGTTATGCTATAAAGTCCCACTGAGACGATAATTTCAATTTAGTAACCGTTATTTTGGTCCTCACGATACAGGCTGGCCTAGTGTGAGGTCCATCGTTACCACTTACTACTGAGATTAATAACAGTCAGCATAATGCATTGTTATCTTCCTTAGGTACCTATCATCTTGTATTGAGTGTCTTATTGTATAACGTGTATTTGCTGTTAATAAATATTTTTTACCTTATTTTTTTTTTTACTTTATATAATTTACTTATTTTTTTCATGTTATTACAGAGTCAGATATCACGAGTGAGGAAAGTGAAATAGATGAAGATGACAGCGATGTTAGTAGCGAAGATTATGATTTATCAGATTAATCTCATAAAGATATTTTTTTTATTATTTTTATATATAAATACACAAATTTTTGTACCCAGTTTACTTAAAAATAAAGTTATTTAAATTAAAAAAAAAGTTTTTTTCACTGTATCTTATGTTACAAATAGGAAAACAATAAAACGACGATTCTTGTCGGACTTGTGTTACATACCAGTTTTCATGTAGGACCTTGTTTAATTTGGGCAGAGAACACACTAACCAATTATGTAATATTTTTGTCCTACAGTTAGTAATGAAAAAAATGGTCTTGTGGTATTAACAATTTCTGAGCGTTGGACCGGGATAACGTACCACGCAATTTGTAGGACAATATGACTGGTAAATTATATAAATATTAACTAAGTAAAAGAAGAAAAATCAGCTGGTTAGTAATCATTTATGATGACCTCGTTATCGATACATGTTGGAAGGAGGGGACTCTTTGATCAAACCATAGATTTTGTAGGACAAATATTTTTTCGAATAATTTAGATAATTATCTTGAGATTTAACAAAAAAAAATCAGTTCGTAATAAATATTTGAGAATCATCAAATAGACATATTTTATCCTTGCTACCTCTGTTAGCTACCACAATCGAGAGTTTAGTACAGGAAATTGTTGGGCGTCTCATCAAAATGAAGCTACTCACGGAAAATTAGCTTGATAGTAATCAAGTGCAAAAATGGACCATGAATCCTGGACTAAACATGATTAAATAAATAAATATTGGTGAAAAGTCAACATAACATCATCTAGCTCCAAACTAAGCATAGCTTGTATTATGGAAACCAGATGAATGGATGGCTGACTGGATATATATATATATATATATATATAATATATATATATATATATATATATATATATATATATATATATATATATATATATATATATATATATATATATATATATATATATATATTAATACGTGAAGTAAAAGCTTTGTACGAAAATTGCGCGGACGGAAGAGTTTGAAATTTCGCACACTTATAGTTTATATAGAGGAGTGCAGAATGCTAATATTTTTTTTTACTCATTAAAAAAACATACATTAAATTTAATTATGGTCGAATTTCGACCAATGGGCGACCACTGATATCTATTTTTCAATACACAAAACAAACAGGCCCAGTCTGAAAACCAGCGTTGCCCTACGCCTAATGGTGCAGAATAACAATAAGCTGAGAGTGGTCCTTTTGGCATACCACACAGACCTCCTTGCACCTACCTTGCTTCTTAGCTACTTTGTGTGTTAGTTGTAACTCGTGTACCTATTTCATTTTTCTTTTAGTATTAGTAGTTAAATTTAGTATTTAATTTTGTACCTTATTTAGTGTCTGTGTAATGTTATGTCAAATAAAGTATATATCTATCTATCTAAACATCTATTTTATCATACAAATGTTTCGCATGGGAGGGAATCGAACCAACAACCTATAGCGCTGAAGGCAGAGCTAATACCAAACGAGCTGAGAGGCCAGTCAATGTATATGTTTTTTTTAATTTAACCGCACTAATATCGTAGTAATCATAACTAATGATTGCAATTATAACTCCGGACATTTTGAACATTTCTCTTTAAGTTACTATACTAGGAACAGAAACAAATTATACATCCCTAGGTTTCGACTAGAAAAAGTAAATAAGCCCTTTATGGGGAACACGGTGCGCTTCTATAATAAGCATGTTGCTCTGCCCTCAGACAGTTCACTGACATATTATGTCAGTGAGTTATTAGTAATGTATAAATAACCTACTGTAATCTTGTATTAGTTTTTCGTAGTTAAGGTTATTTCGTTATAAGCTGGATCATGCAAAAAAGCGCTAGGACCGAGACGAGTTCCTTGCTAGTTCTTCTCTGGCTTGGGTTATGAGGAATTTGCACCTAAATTCACCTAGTATGTATGTACGTTTCAAAATGGTCCTTGTGATTGTATTGAATTTTTCTCTAATTGGTTTATTTTCGGATATTTCAGCGTGTGAATGCAACGCTCAAGCCGTCGCATGCGCACCCGACACGGGCCGATGTTACTGCAGCACTAAAGGGCTGGCGGGGGACCGGTGCGACAAGTGTGACAACACCAATCACTACCACGCCGATGTGCATAACAAAGGCGCTTGTTATTGTAAGTACAAGTCTGATTGACGTCATTCATGTAAAATGATAGATGACAGGTGTGACAAGAATGACAAGTGTGTCAACATGAATAACCCCTACAAGGGTCCTTGTTACAGATGACTTAGCCGTAGATTACCAATTCACATTCAATCTCTCCAAGAAAGAGGACCGTCACCTATCCGCCATTAACTTCCGGAACGCGCCCGTCAAACCGGATGTGGACGCGGACTTCAGCATCACGTGCTCGGCGCATGCGCGCATGAACCTCACCGTCAGAACTCGCAGTGACCCCGCTGAGAGAACACTCTTTCAAGACGTTAATTGTACTAACTTTAGATATAAGTAAGTCATTAATATTGGCAATCCATTCTACACCATCTATTCTAATGACAAATGTGACAAAATAACGACAGATGTGTCAAAATAGTTGACAAATGTGACAAAATAATAACAATATATTTTTACAGGTTTGCCAAATCGGAACACGCGTTCGGTGTAGAAGACAATGTTACTTTGACAACGTTCTTCGTTTATGTATATGAGTTCAAGCCACCTCTCTGGATACAAGTGAGTACCTAATGTTTCGAGGTCTACTATTGCAATTAACAATCAATAACTAATGAAAATATACATTTTGAAAAAAAAAAACAAAATTAAAAGTATGCGCATGACTAACCCCCAAACTAGGTAGACATCACATCAGATTTCTAGTTTCTTATTTCTTTGAGGATGCCAGAAGGGTAGTCAGAGGCACGTCCAAACATTAAATTTGGCACATGCAGGGTTACAAACCCATCGTCAATTTAAGTAATACAATGACATTCATGATAAATTTCGAAGACATTCTCCAAAACAAGTAACAAGTATTAATTAAAATGTAAAAAACCCTCGATTAAAATAACATTGATATCATTCCAATGAGCCTAAACACGATACCTCTGCTGTATATAAGTAAGAAGTTGGGTAGTTGGTTGGATAGGTCCTGCATATTTATGATGATACTGCAGCATCAGATTTTAAAAACAAGGTTCAAAAACATTTACCAAATTTGCTTAATATTTTGATATACACGGGTTTTACTCAATTATTTAGTTGATGGAGGCACCGCCACTGTTTCGATTCATCTAGAGAATCTTCATCAGGATGTGTTTGATCCGCGCTCCGTGAGTCGCCGCGAGCGTTCACGGTGAACCAAAATCTCTAGATGAATCAAAACAGTGTCAGTGTCTCCATCAACAAAATAATACGTGAGTAAAACCCGTGTTTATCTAAATGTATAGTACAACTCACGAAAGTTTTGAAAGTGAAATTTGCTTTAGATCAGACGAGTGGTAGTTGCTCGTATGCCTTCTTCAACCAGAAAGAGCTCATGGTCTTCAAATGATTGAACAGATATTTTTATATCATAGCTCTCGATCTACATTCTTCAAACAAAAAAAAACAAGCGGGCCTTACAGTAGTTCCATATGATGTGTAAAATCTGACAACATAATAAGCAACATTAACATTATATCCTGAATTAGTTAATATAACACACTTTATACACAACGCGTTTTAAAATGTCCAGTGATTATGAATATAAATAAAAGTACTTATCATATTCTTTTCAGATATCATTCTCCCAGTATCCAAAACTAAATTTGCAGCAGTTCTTTATTACGTTTTCGAGCTGTTTCCTACTGCTTTTGCTGGTGGCTGCTGCTATGTGGAAAATAAAACAGGTAATATCATAAAATGGCAGGTCCATTTGTACTTACTGTTGCTCTATACTAGCTGCCCGTGACTTTCCCGACGTGGTATCTAGATAATAAGCGGCCATTAGGTTATTCCAAGTCTACATTTATATATATATATATATATATATAGGTACATCCTATAAGCACACGTTAACTAATGCATTGTTTAAATCTTTTGCCATCAGTATCCTGACATAAGAATGCCAAGGACACATACTTAAAAAAAAAATCGGGTAGCACTCCGGGAGCGCCGACAGAAGTGAAAATTTATTTTGGCGCGTTAGAGTTTAGTAATAAATCACTTCAAAATCTGTAATTATGGCGACTGCCAATCAAATACTGAACGAACACAGTTGATGCAATATTTTTTGTTCAGAATGTAGATAATATATCAAAGAACCTAACTAAGTAAACTTCTTCATACAAAAGTAGACTGTAAACATGTGAATTAAGGTTTATAATCAAAAGGGGCGAGCGCGGTAGCCGGCGGCGTCTCGCCCCAGTCGGTAACGGTGTCGCGAATCCAGAGTTTTTACTTCATCTAAAAATATGCGTACCGCGCTAATAGAAGTTTTGACTTCAAAAGAAAGGTACAAGATAAAATATAAATTTATTCAATAAAATATTTACATTGTGTCTGAAACATGATATACATACAGGGTGTCCCGGAACTAGTATTTTAAGCCTGAACGAGGTGATTCAGACCATGTTAATAAACAGATATGGGGGTGTTTTTTTTTTTAATTCCTATTTAAAAATTTCCATACATATACTTTTAAGTTTATTCCAATTATTAATATTGACAACCCTCCTTTGTTAACAGTGTTTCCAAGCACGTTACCTACCTAAATAAGTTTGTGCAAGTACAAATTTATTGGTATACTATGATAGGTAGGCATGGATACATACTTCTATCAATTTTAAAGCAAACTTTGCTGCACATTTCTTTAATGAAAATTTATGAATTCATAAAATTCGTAGAACATTTGTTGTTCTCCCAAGTGTCGAGAAATGTCCTCCCTCAGGATAACATACTAGTTCCGGGACACCCTGTATAAAAGAGTGTATGTATATAAAAAAATACAATTAATTAATTAAGGCAATTTAAACGACGTTGAGTTTAGAAAAAGATGATTTTGAATAGTTATAGTCTTTGATTAATATAATTTCCATTTTTCTCAATTTAATGTCGTCAACTGTATAAAAGCATCCTTCCAATAAAAGCTTCATAAATTCATTAAATAGACTTGAATAGTCGCTCTACACTTTCTATGATTTTCAAAGCCACCGGAAGAGAGAGCGAGTACAGTGTAACGTCACTAATGGCCGGATATCTACAACCATGCCTAACAATTTAGTCTTGTAGCATTTTGTTCTTGTGTTTCATACCTTGATAATATCCATAGGAGGTACTAGCCTATATATAGATATAGTTAAAATCTGGAGTTCATTAAATTACCTGAAAAAAAATGCTTTCACTTGGGGTTATCAGCACCAGTGTACTCGTAGACACGTATTGCACGTTTCTGAATCGCAAAGGCTTTATTCTTATTGTAGTCATAACTGTTACCCCAGAGATTTACACTATAACTCACATTTGACTCCACCAGAGCATAATATATCGTTTTCAGTTGATGTTTGATATGTAAATAATCTGTGCCCTAAAATAGCATATTGCTGACTTTTTATGTTATTACCACGCATGCGAAACCACGGAAACAAGCTTGTACAGTCCAGTTAGACTGCACACAGTTATACGTTGAAGTTATTATTAGTTGAGTGCTTAAGTAAAACCGGGCAAACACAGATAAAGTTTATTTGAAGTATATCACGTAAAATGCTAGGTTTAACAAGTTAAGTTTAAGTTAAGACGATACCGACCCACGACCCGCTTATTGACCGATCAGTTGTGCACTGTCTTAATAAATTGAGGTTACGTAAAATGTTGACTAAGTTAACTGTTAAATAAAGGTCTTGCACCGTAAATATTACCCTTATTTAGTTACGAATAAGGCCTTATTTAGTTACGAATAAGGCCTTATTTAGTTACGAATAAGTCGTCTAAACTTGTTTGTTTTTGCAGAAATACGATATGTACAGAAGAAGACAGAGACTGTTTGTGGAAATGGAGCAGATGGCGTCACGTCCTTTCAGCCAAGTTCTAGTTGAGTTGGAGAAACCTGGAGCTGGTGAGTAAATTAACTATGAACCAAAGACTTTCTATATATGTACCTGTTATTTCATAGACTAGATGTATTATGTACGAGACTGCTTATTCGCAGTACATTACGGTTTTAAACTCTAGCCCTTCGATTAAGTTCAACTTGATCAACACGCAATGGATAACTACAAGTTTAAATTAGACTAACATAATTGTTTTAATAGTTAGCGGGAATATCGCGTATTACCTTTTAACTTATTCCCGACGTTTGGTAAAGTGTGGTTCTTCGTATAATATGTATGAATTAACAAAAAAAAAGTATTCATGTCATGTGGTACCCATAATACAAGCTCTTCTTACTTGGGAGTTGATGCTGTGTGAAATGTCCTGGTGTTTTTAAGTCAGATAGTTATCACTATGTATAAAGAAAGCCGCCGCACAGTGACAGTTATCTAATGGCTGCGTCACATCACCATCCCTGCTTCTTGCAGTTGGATCATTGACTAACAGAGCATATGATCTATGTGAGCCTGAACATCTGAAGAGCTGATACATGTTCAGGAGATTCTAAAACGCAATAGATATGTAGGTGGGAGCAGAAGACATCCCAGACGCTCGAGCAGAGGTAAGCAAACCGAGGTTAGAAAACAGCCTACATTCCTGCCTTATGTGAAAATAAAGTGCTAAGAAAGTATTCCACCAAATCGATTTTTACTCCTCCCTCTCACTACTGGCTAAGCTATTGCGAACGATGAAGAATGTCGTACCTTAGCAAATACCTGGTGTGTGTACACAGCTGTGGTCGTTCAAAGCGAGGATAGCGGAACTTGTAAAAGAGCACATTGGAGCAGTTGAAAACCGGTTCGCAAATCAGAGATAGCGGAGCACTAGATGCATTCGGGTCCAAATCACTGGATTGAATTTCATGATCCAAAGCCTGATTCCAATGAATGTAGGTTCCACAAGAGAAATGTCCGTGAGTCGATTGAAATTAAGACGTACGTGAATTTCAATTGAGATGAGGTTTTAGACTCTGTCGTGGAATCCTATTGGTAGTAGTGCGCGTCGCGTTTCATTATATCCGTACGTGGATAATATTATTGTGGTGTGTCGTAATGTTAACGCGGACATTTCTGAATCTGAAGAGCAAGTGAGAGTTTCAAAAATCAGCCCAGTCGGCGGCAACTATCTAAGCATCCAGTATATTGTATAATGTTTAAATAAAGACTACAGAAAGGGAATGACACTTGTGATTTTTCAACTGCACGAAACCCACCAGTATATCCACAGTACATCAAGTAACCATCTGACCACGATATATTGAATAATATATTGTCTTATTAGGGGTATTTGCGTTAGCGTGTTTAAGCTGCAACCCTTCTACCTTTAATTTTTTCTTAATAAGGGATTTATGGACGGCGAGTTAGCTTGTTAACGGTGGGTGCATGTGTTGGGGTCTTAAGCTACAGTGGTCATATCGTCTTACTCTCGATTAAAAGACTCTATGGGTTGGACCCTCAAAACCCTAATACTTTTGAGAACGCAATGGAAATGTCCTTTGCGTTCTCAATGGATGCAATTGAGGCAAAATTCAGCTTAACAAATCCCCGTTTGGTTACGCTGAATGTTGGAGAAGGAATGGAAAAGAAGCTGAATAAGGTGTTTCTGATGATGGATGAAAGAATTGATGTTCTTTTTCTGAATGAGACGAGAAGAATGTAGCTCTATCACGCACGGACCCTATACGCCATATTAGTCTGGAGTGCCATTGTCAGGGAGTTGGTGTCATTCTTTCCGCGCGAATGACTGTGTGTAAATGATTTTTGAGTGTGTGAGTGCCAGGATCATGGAGTAGAATGAAAGTCAGATTAACCCGTATGTTTTTTGTAGGTGTTTGCGCCTCTGTAGACTCTGGTACGGGCTCATCCAAGGACGTACAAGAAGAAAAAGAGGAATTTTGGGAATGTTTGAGTGATGTCATAAAATTATGTAAGTATAATAAAAAAATAATCATTAATAATTTATCAATATATTATTTTGTTTTGTTATTTTTCATATTAAATTATTTTATTTTTATTTTGTTTATAATGGTTATTTTAATGAATGAATGGAAGTGAAAAATGTTGGATTTGAGAGGGTTCTAGGAATTCGGTCAAGTTATAATAATAGTAGGAAGGATACATAAATGACATCGGGGTTGTATTGAAGTTATTTATTGAAATAAATATACATTTTCTAAGCGCATGCCGAATGTAGGACTGTGCTTCTGTAGTCTATATGGATAGTAATAACAAGTAGTCAGGTCCCAAACCAACTCAACGGCATCTAGTTGGCATGCTACAAGAATTTAGAATTAAACTTTCATATTTTTTTTATGGTTTACGAATCTAGCTGTTACTCATAATAAAGTAAAGAGATTATACAAATAGACAGACAGACAGACGTGCTATTGATTGATTATTCAATAGCAATACTCGACTGGATCGTAAACCTTTTACCAAGGATTAGAAGCCAAGTATTTAATGATGAGCTATCTTTCGAAAATCACTAAAACTATATCGCAAGTGAATACTCTCGTCTCCTTGGTTTTATGGCCAGAATCACCAAGGTTTTCAAAAACCGGACAGTTTTGTTAGTATCTGTTCAATAGCTTAAAAGTATCAGTTCTTGAGTATTATAGACTTATCTTGTAAGGCGATTATGGAACTCTTGATAGAATCAATGACTAAAAGTTTCGATTAGCAATTGTCATCAATTTCTATCAATTTCGATTAGCAATAGGCATTATTTCAATCAATCATATACGATATATTTAAATGCTTAGTACGCTAAACACGGTTCCTACAACAATCGTACTCTGTAAATTGGTCGAGTTATAGTTGGACACCAACTTCACATTGTAACTAGCGATAGAAGCCGATAGAAATCGTAGCGATCCGTAATACCAATTCATCAATAGTAACTGAAAGCTATTAGTATCAATGTTTTGATAGTATCAAAGTTCCATAATCGCCCCACTGATATCCTTATAGCCTATCAAGTCGATCAGAACTAAAGCTGTCAAATAAATGCATTAAAATCTCTTATAACAGGCTAGGTCCCTATATTTCAGGGTATGCAAATAGGTATAACCATTTTAAGGTTTCTATTAACCAAAAGAGATAACATTTACCTCATCCATTACCATGAACCAGTAACCTAACCATTACCCGCTGGGTATGAATTATGCCGATGCCGCCGTAATCGGTTGTTTTTTTGTGATACTCGTAAAAACTCTGCTCTTCCTCTGCTATTCCTCTGTTGTTGGGTCAGCACGTCACTAAAACAACTGAATAATTCATTGTTCATAATTTATTATAGGCGTAATACAAACGAACGGTCAATAATACAGCGTAATACAAATGCGGTCGGTTTATCAATAATTTTTCACTATTGTGTATGAAATATAACTTCTCATCTTTCATTCAATCACGGAGATACGTTATGAATCCCGAACGAATATAAATATATCCGATAAAAACTCATATTTCTTCATGACACGCAGGTAATTTCCTTGCGATGTATAATAGTTTTTGGCCAAAGGTCTATTGCGCTTCCGGGACAACAAGAAATTAAAGCCTGTACAGAAAATACTTACTTTTCATACACGGTCCTAATCACTGTCCACAAATGAGAGATCAAACGCTTGGTCAATATCTACTAAATTATTAAGAAGTCTGTAGTTTCTTTAAGATTTTTTTCGGTATGGATATACGATATATTTAAATGCTTAGTACGCTAAACACGGTTCCTACAACAATCGTACTTTGTAAATTGGTCGAGTTATAGTTTGACACCAACTTCACATTGTAACTAGCATTACTAAATCCAACTATGGGACTACTAAACCGATTCGAATTGAAATTCGATTCGAGTTTCGAAATGAATTAGTGATTGAACTATATTGTGATATATGTTTAAGCTTGGGATGAATGCTCCAACTTGACTCGGCATCCGTAACAAAATTGTCAAGGATCATAGAAAAAAGTGTTAAGACCAGACAAGTTTCTTGCCGGATTCTTCTTGAACTGGGATTAGGAGGAACCGGCACCTAGATTCACTAGCATGTAAGAAGACGATTCAAAGTAGTCCTTGTGATTTTATTGAATAAATATTTATTGAATTGAATTGAATTGAATTTCTTTTCAATCGCACGAACGAAATCGCGAGCAGAGGGCCTAGGCAAAGTGACAACAATAATGTATAAGAACAATAATGTATGGGATTGACATAAGCTATCGAAATATCACGTGATCTATTGTTAACGAATAGAAAATTGGTAGACAATATAACCATCTTTCGATTCTATGAAACGAATCGATAATAACGAATATTGACTTCCATACAAATGCGTAGCCAAGTGTCGCTTTTGACAATCGTTATCGCTTAGTTTTCGATTTTTCTGATGGAAAACCTAGCGAATGCCAAAACCCTGTACGAAATAAAATGGCGATTTTTAATCAGCTGTAGTAGAAATATGCAGTTTTGTTGTTTACTTTGTACCTATTCGATTACCTGCCTATCTACTTACCTGTTTTAAGGTTTTTTACAAAGGTTTTAGTCTATTAAAAGTCAAATAGGTACCTACTTATTTTTAATTGTCTCTTTGAGATAGGTACTTTGTGCCCTAAGCTTTTTTGCGACCGGACAGTATCTAAGAATTGTGGGTGTTACTCAGCATTTAACACAACGGACGAGTCGTTGCATTAAAGATGTTGTTGATGCCCTAAACCACAAAAGAGTCATACAGAAATAGATTGTGTTTCCTGAAACAACAATCTCAAATCAAAGAAGAGTAAGTGGATATTTTAAAGATATCTCTATGACAATATGTAGATATGTTTGTATAAAAATTATGTTAAGATAATAAGTATGTTTTTACAGGTTTCAGAGGAAGCACTTTCTACCAAAGGGTAATAGGTTGCATTGATTGCACCCGTATTGCAATTGTAAAGCCAGTGGACAATGAGCATCTGTATTATAATAGAAATAAAAGAGTCAATGTAACATACCTAGCACGTTTTATTTATAATAATATAATAATAATTAATATACTATTCTACTACTATTACTATATATCGCTGTCACTGAGATATCTCTGTACTGTGGCTTGAGCGATATCTCCAAACCGGTTAAACAGATTGTTCAGCTCTTGCCACACCTCTATCCTCTGGGCCTCGTTTCTCTCCCGCTTCTCCTCTTAGTAGTGAGCGAACGGTCAGGAGCAGTCGTCAACTGGTTGGGATACTGTTAGGCGCCCTGGTACTGGCAATGGTTATTCCTGAAAAACAAAAACAAACATTTTCCCTCTTCTGTCGTGGTGTCGAGAAGAGGGAAAATGAGAGAAAGAGAGTGTAAACCTGTCGAAACGTCGGGAAAATTAGGTAAATACACGCGATAGATACCCGTAAGTATTTATAATGTGTTCTGATCGCGTAAGTTTAAAAAACCTGTAACATGAGTTAACAAAGGGCCTTTTGAGTATTTTGATGCGAGATCACGTCATTGTTTACACTGATTTTCGACGTAGGTAATGAATAAGATTCAAAATTTGAATAAATTATGTTAGTTTATAATACTAGCATATGTAAAATATTATTAAATGACTAGAAGATAAGTACCGAAAAGCTATTTACCTCTCCATGAACTCCAAAAGAGTTGAAAACTGTTCTCCGCTGGCCCGTGATCTTGATCCCATTATTATATACTAATAATACCAGCTAGGTATTAGCTGGTAAATATATTAGGTAAATAATTCAATACTACGTTGATAGGGTTAAACATATTTTTTGAACACATGTTTAAAAAGCCAAAAAGCCTTTCCATTAACTATTAAATATAAAAAATATTAGATTAAATATATCAAAACACTTGTAAACAACACCGACTCTAAAAGTTAGTTGCCTGACCTGATTGCCTGATGTGCTTGATTGTGTCGACGACTTGGAAATTTACGTTTGATAACGAAAAACCATAGACTAAGCACGCCACGTAGCGAACAAACGAATAGAATAAACGATCTCTACACAAATGTTACTTTGTCTACCAATCGAAATTCGCTATCGCTAGAGCGTTGGCGACTGTAGAAATGGAATCGTTTCGTAGCGAATGCAGCTTGTCTAGCCCTCAGGGCAGCTAATTGTCCTATACCTATATTAGGACGTTGGGAGACATATTTTACGTGTGAAGGAAACAGTAAATGCAGTTGACATAAGAGCTTTGCGACGTATGATTTGTTAAATTTATTTAAAAAGAGTAGTTTATTTTTGGCCGTTTTGCGAAACAAACATTCCTTTATTTTAATGAAATCACCAAAATTTCATTAAAATAAGGTAAAGAACGAAGCAAAATATGTATGTTAGGGCTTTAGTATGTCAGGACACTGGTGTGATTTATGTACATATGAATGTGTAGAAGGATAAGTTTTGCTAAGGTGTTTTACATTAATAGAGGTTTTCTTTTAACTCATTGATTTAAATGCAGTTTTATCATGAATTATCATAATTTAAACCATAACATATCTAACTAATATTATAATTTAAAATAGACTGTCTTCCATTCATTTCTATTTCTATTCTGACATCCTCCGGTAAGATAAGTGCGCGCCCGCTACCTCATCCTATACAAGTATAGTACTACGACGAAAGCTTGGCGTCTCGACGACGTTTGTGTTTCCCAATTAGTACAATTATGCAACCAATGTCCAGCTACCACGAATCGTGATGCCTCGTCAGTCACGTGAGAGCTTCAAAAGTGGTAGCGCGAATTTTGATGTATATAGATTTATTAACACCCCCAGCTACATTCGTAGCAGTAGGTATTTTTTGGACTTTGTCATCCCATTTTTTAAGTCTTCAGCAGGGCTTTCTAATGAATAAAAGAGGAATGCTATTTAAGTCAAGTTAAATAATACACAACGTACAACGTATATTATTAGCCTTATGCGTTAAAAGATGAATGAAAAATGATTTTTTGAATAAAGTTCAATACCGCGTTGTTAAGGCCACTGGGTCATCTAGACAATTTTGGAAAAGATTATTAAAAGAGAAGACAAAAATAGCAGATCAGCGTTTAAAAGTAACCTAGCCGATTACCTTTGCATACAAACGTTGGGGGATTATCACTCCACCGTCTGATGTTGAACCAAAAGTAAGAGTGATAGCAGTTTGTCTCGTCATAATCTAAGCTTGTATCGCAACAGAAACGTAAAAAAATATGGGTTTGAAAGACAAGCCACAAGAAAAACTTATTTCAAGGCTGATTTTAGCGAAACTCCAAAATGATTCCTATATAAACATAGTTTATATAATCAAGAGATGAAACAACTCTATTTTAAGTAGATACACTAATTATTTCATGAAAACCCTTGATACCCAAAAGTCTGTTCATAATTTTTAAGCGGTTTATGTTGAATTCCGTACACCTAATCTAATCCTATGTTAGAAATCATAATCATATCATATCTTTATATTATTAGCCTTATGCGTTAAAAGTAGTATAGTAAAAGTATCATATCTCTTTACTGCTCATTACAATCCTTCGTGCACGTCTATCTTTTTCTCACACTATGCTAAGTGAAATAGCATGCATTTTAGCGGCGTCCAATAACGATACATTTAGATAAACACGGGCTTTACTCACGTATTATTTAGTCGATGGAGGCACCGACACTGTTTCGATTCATCTATAGAATCTTCATCAGGGTGAGTTTGATCCGCGCTCCGTGAGTTGCCGCTTGAGTTCACCCGTGAACTCGCTTAATACTTATAAACATATTGGGACTTGGGACCACCTGGAAAGTATACCCTCTCAAACAAAAAAATATTGAAATCCCTGAACCGATTTCAAGTCTTTTAGTAATCGGTGAACATACATAAAAAAAAAGATTCCGACGAAATGAGAACCTCCTCCTTTTTTAGAGTCGGTTAAGAAGGTAGTCATAATACGCAATGAATGTAAAGATGTTTTAAACAAGAAATATGACGGACGCTCCTTTGTTGCTAGAGTTTGTTCACTAATAACTAAAGTCGTGAATTATTTCAATATCTATCTTATACCTTTTACAAAAATAATTACAGAAATGTAAAGTAATATACAATACAAGTTGAGCTATCTACGGACTGTTTAAAACGATCTATAGATAGCTCAACTGATCCAGATCACTGCCAGAGGGCAGCGTTCCCAAGACACTGGAGGCCTTGCCACGTTGAATGGCAATGCTAATATGCTGAACCAGATAGGAGCCAGTTCTTGGGTTTTTATATTATTTTTTTGATATAAATGTCATAACACTCTTAGCAAACATACTCTTATAGTTCAGGTCAAAAACATATATATATGTTTTTTATATGAGTTTTTTTTATCAATGATAGACTTACGTTTTACCACGAACTCACCTGATGTTAAGCGACGATGTGGCCGACGATGTGGCCGACGATGGGGCACGCAGGTCTAAAAGATACCTATTTACTCCCGACTTGAAGAGACCCAAATTGTAGTTTGCAGGAAAGACAGACGACGGTAAAGCATTCCAATCCTTGGCTGTACGCATTATAAACGCTGAAGCAAATAAACTAATTGACGCAATTGTGTTTCAAGGTTGTGTAGTTTTTATTTCATTTTCTGGACTATTAACAAACACATAAGTTGTAACAGCTCTAAATAAATATCACTATCGTATTTTCCGATGATAGACAAAGGCGGCATCATTAAACCGTACTCTATCTACCTTTTCAGGTAACGGCGTCCCAGCTCCAGTAGCGTTAGAGCCGTGTCGCGGCGGCCGTGCGGCTGTGTTGTCTCTCCTCGTGCGACTGCCGACAGGCGGCACGGGACGGGCGCCCCCGCTGGGCGGGCTGGCCGTGGCCTCCGCACTCGTCACCCTGGGACACCACCATCCCACGCAAAAGGACACCAAACGACACCCTCATCCCACACTGCACAGGTAATATGAGGCCTTCAGCAGGTTTGTTAACCCCCGTGCTTATTAAGGAATATGCGAGTTCCAAATTACTTATTGGACCCTCTGGTCCACCACAGGGTATTAACGAGACCCTTAAATAATGTATAGTTTAAATTTTCGAGATTAGAATTAATATTAAATGTTTGTGTAAATCTAACTAATTTTATTAATGCGAAAGTTGCTGTTTGTCTGTCTATTTGTTACGTTTTCACGCTTAAACCGCTGAACCGATTATGATGATTTTTTGTATAGAGCTAGATGGGATCTTGGAGAAGAACATAGGCTAATTTTTATGTAGGTACCACGCGTGCGAAGCCGCGGGTGGCAGCTAGTATTATTTATTCATTTAAATATTTGTCTGGTTTGGGTGTTTTTCTATTTACAAAAAAAGTTAATAAGTAGCTTAACAGTCATGGGATCCATAACACAAGCTCTGCTTACTTTAGGGATATAATGATGTGTGTAATGTCAACCATTTTGTTATATCGTTGTAGTTAACGGCAATTTATTTAACTTATCGTGTCAGTTATTTCTAATTAGTGTGGTGAAAAGATTAAAGTGCGCCTCAAAGGCTCCTTTGCACTTGGCACGTCTTCGAATATTTTGGGTTACGATAACATCGTGAGGACCGGCTCTCGGTGTTTTCCTACACCGTGATTACTGGTAAAGCGCACATATATTTTTCGAATAAAAAAATCCATTGGCATGATTTTATCCGAACCCACAATCTATGGATCGGGAGGCCTAATTCTAACACTAGACAATCAGTCCTCTACTGTTTACGACAACAATAATAATAATTTCACTTTCAAAACATTCGCGAGTTGTACTATACATTTTGATAAACACGGGCTTTACTCACGTATTATTTAGTCGATGGAGGCACCGTTTCGATTCATCTAGAGAACCTTCATCAGGGTGAGTTTGATCCGCGCTCCGTGAGTTGCCGCGAGCGTTCACTTTTCAGTCAAAATAATAATGTAAAGCCTGTGTTTATTAAAATGTATAATAAAAAATACGTGTGCGTCTCGGGACGCCCGACAGAAGTGATAACTTAAACTAATCTAACTAACGCTGTGGGTTAGAGTGAGAGAGGAGGACCCTGCCTACCGCTGCCGTATGCGTGAGAGAAAGGGAAACCAGATAGACTGGCGCCTTAACGCGTTACGTTACGAAGCGGTCTACCCTCCAATAAGAAGTTATCACTTCAATAATGTTGTTGAAAGTAACAGTTAACACCTAACAACAGTATTTCCTCTTGTTACAGAATCTAACGGCAATGTGATTAGGATACTATGTAAGTATTGTATATACTAAATGCACCATTAGTTGGTGCATTGCTCAAAGTGGTTACATTGAATAATACTCAGTGGAGAAGGTTATTTGATGCGTATTTCAAAACAAAAGAATTCTTATACAATCGAAGTTCTAAATTTACCTCTACATCATCGGCCTTATTTATAAACGCATCCGAACTTAAAAACTGCCTGAATACTGCTTAATATTTGCCCTGTCTACTATTTGTCGGCCTCAATTCAGTTGTTTCGCTAGAGTAACTAAATTTTCTTAAAACAAAACGATCTTATATTGTTTGCATTAAAGTCGGAATTAGAATAAAACTGACACATCCTAAATTAACGTATAACTGACGTGTTTTAGCTTAATTTAGTCATCATGTAAGGTTATCACACCTCTATACATTATTTTCAATAAAGGAATTAATTGGATTAAAAATTATAGCAATAAAACTAAAAATAATTTTAACTTTAGAACTGTGATTTAAAATGGGTACTCTAATTTGAACTTTATTGGTAGCAAAATAAGGTCGTCCTTATTTTAGAACATTTTAGCTAGTCCGACGAAGCAACAAAATTGTCAGCATTATCTTTCAATAAAGGATGTCACTAACAGTTTTATTGTTCTTCTTCAATCTTCGTTTGTCATTTCATAAAGTAACATTACACTTCTAAATTCTAAATTATAAATTCTAAATTTCAAATGATGTTCTTTTCTTGTTTTATTACATGTTTTATTCAGTAATCTTCGGAATATTAATGAATAAATTGTGACTACATAGGACAAGTATGGACAATTGAATTATACGTGTATTATGGTGCAATATGATTTGAACGACGAGGAACTGAGAAAGTTCTAGACGGCCATTCCGCGATGACGTTTAGAATTGACAAATGACCATCGACTAAGACTTTATTAGCATGGCAAAATTATCGACAACACAGATGCCATTGAAGAAAAGACCGAAGTTCAGAGACATTTATTATTAAACGTACAAGTCCAAATGAATTTGAGTTTTGTGATTTGGTTATTATAATGCAAGGGAATAATACTATGTAATTTTATACGTGGAATTGAAGTTGAACGATAGCTTTTTAACAGATTTAAAGTGTTTACATATTATGCTATTGAATAGCGACTTACGCTACGTTTACGAAATCGCCAACGATCGATCACTAGCAGAATAAAGCGCGTAAAAAATTACATAGTTCGGAAAAGCGCGGTTTTAACTGCACGGATTAATCAGCTAGAGCTAAGGCACGTACTAGTTAATTAATCCTTGCAGATTTTTGACGTGACAACGTCTAATAAATCGATGAACGCCGGCTGCACGCACGAAAAAGGATGACTCATTGTCCCGTTACGCTCATTGTAACGTTACGATCGGAGGGAGAGCGCTACAAAAGCAAGTGAAAGGCACGATCGGCGTTTGGCTTGCGCCGAACGCTCAAGCCGATCGTGCCTTTCGCTCGCTCGTAAAGCACTTTCATAACTTGATTGTTATGACGTTGTCACGTTAAACTATCGTCCGTAAACCGACATTACAGACAAGCATTTTTTTTTTACATCATAAAAAGTTTGTTTAACATGGATAGGTATAATGCCTGGATTACACCGATTCGGACTAAATCACTCAGACGTGCATGTGCTCACACTGTTGCCAATCTTCTGTAGTTGACTGTGCAGCTTAACACAGTTATTAAATTTAACCTTACACACTCAATTTGTGCTGTAGACGCCGTCAGACTGGAGAGAAATCCCAGCAAGTTCGGTTCGTCGATTGATCGGTCGTCATCGGGCGTCTTCGGACGATGACGGTTGTAGTAGTGTATGTCTTACATACGTTTGATTTGATCGGCCGAGTTTGGCCGAAGACGCCCGAGTAAAGATCGGCCGATAACGGTATACTTTAGCTTTAGACGAGAACGTCAATTCCCTGATTTACTATTCCAATACTTTCATATTGTGGCTCCGATTGCGTTTAAGGCCTACCTTAGGATGCAATTTAAAATTCATGTTAAGCTAACTTTTTATTAAAAAATTTGATTGTCTGTAAAGTCGGTGTACGGACGATAGTTTAACGTGACAACGTCATAACAACACGTCACGACAATAATCTAAATTATTAACCAATCGTAACGTTACAATGAGCGTAACGTTACATTGAGTCATCCTTTTTCGTGCGTGCAGCCGGCGTTCATCGATTTATTAGAGGTTTTAACGTCAAAAAAAAATTTAAGTAAAATCACATTATCCAAATATACTTATACAACATTTGATTTGGATAAGTTGTATAGAATAAATTAGAAAATTCGATTGTATAGGAAGCACAACATTTGACGTGGTTACTCGTAACTACAATCAAATTCAATATCAGCATTGTAAAGACAAGTATTAATGCGTGGATTAAAAATTTTGTACAAAAAATATTTCCTTCCGTTATAAAGTGGCCAAATACATTTGCACTATTTAATATGTCACGGGCAGTTACAGAAAGTAGTCGTTTTCTTAGATGCATATTTGAAGCAGCTTTTATACGTTGACAACGCCTTCCACGTAAGTTAAGATGACGTAAAAATTACGTTCGATATATAAAATAGCTAGAGCACACTGTCCTTATAATGATATGTCCTTAATGATATTTTTTTATAATTTAATGATAAAATAGGATTTATTTATTCACGATTGTATTGTTTTATCCGTCTTTTTTTTAGAAATTAATTTTTTGAACTTCTTTCTGTGAAGTTTTAGTTTAGATATATTTATTGCCAATTCTTAATGAAATTATTGTATTATTTTTATCTTAGAGTTTTATGAACTTTTATTTTACTATTTGACATTTTTAATCGTGATACTAATTAGTGCTGAAACGCGTATTGTCATCACAATAATTATTATTAAGATAAGTTTGCGAAACTCATGACATCAAATCCCTACTTTATGTTATAAATGCGAAAGTAACTGTCTGTCTGTCTGTTTGTTATGTTTTAACGCCTAAACAGCTGAACCGATTTTGATTAATTTAGGTATAGTGATAGATGGGACCTTTAAGAAGGACATGGGCTACTTTTTATGTAGATACCACGCGTGCAAAGCCGCGGGCAGCAGCTAGTTGTCTATAACTGTTAGTGTTTTCAATTCAGAGCAAAATAAAAATAGGATAGTAAAAGATGTTTTCGATAGCTAGTAAATTGTATTGCTAGTCTTTTAAACAGATACTGCAAAAGTTAATTACAATATGTAAAAATATAGGTATAAATAGCTTATACAAGACTTTAAGTAATAAATTTCCTTATGACTGATATGTAAATGATGTAATAAAGATTTTTGTATGAAAGCATTTAATTTGTAAATGCTGTGTCGAATCAACTAGAAATTAAAATTATAATATTTAATACACGTGATACATTTTGTAATGTAACTTTTTTATTGCATTTATTTTTATTAATTGATTCGTTTAGTTCGATTCGATTCATCATTTACAGTTTTTAGTGTACACGTAGTTTTAGTTAGGAAAATGAAAAAAGTATTTTATTAAAATCATATTCTATTTAGGATTAAGCTAATTTTTGCTGCTACAAAATAACGGTTTTGTAATGTGCCGCCATTTTGCTTTTAAGCTACGCGTCGTCCTGCAAGTGTTGTCATAATACGTGATGATTTTGATGATAGAGAAACGTAGAATATGATCGAATCAAATGCGTAATTAAATTATAAACATAATAAAAAATAATTTAGTCTAAAGCTTAAGTTAACTGACATACAACAGGCCTGTCTTACCAGTTTTTTGTGTTTTTTATAATATTTTTTGACATCATCAACCAATTACTATAACAGCCCGTTAAGGGTCAACAGTTTAGTCAACCTTAAAGTTTACTTTCGTTTTATAAAAACCTCAAAAAAGTTTTACCTAGGCAGTTTGTTTAAAATGAAATTTTGGTATTGGCCAGTAACGTAAGGCTCAGTACCACGTAATGTTATACGTACAATGGAAATTTGACACATCTTATATAATATATCTGAGTAACTCTGTCTAAGCTGTTCTTTGTCTTAGGTATTGAGGAAATTAGCACACTTTAGAACCAAAAATTTAAAGTTGTTTGTCATGGGTATAATATGGGTGCTTATAGTATTACTATAAGCAGCGATATTACCTTTGAGTATAAAATCTATGGATAGCTCAACTGATCCATATCACTGCCAGAGAGCATCGTCCTTAAGACAATGTCGGCATTGCCGGTTGAATGACAATGCTCATTCAAATACAATTAAACAATTTACAAAGAGCCATACAAACAAACTAAACTATATTTGTGTGCGTAAAAAACTATTGTATTCTTCTTCATAACATGTTACAATTTCATAAAAAAACAAGATTATTAAAACATTTCTTCGGCCCATTGAGTGGGAGACCTTTAAGTCACGTCTTCCGGTTGTATCAGTTAAAACGACACTATCGAATTAGACACTGCCATGATGTTAAATATACCATGTTTTTATATAATTTTATCCTTTCATATTATAAAGGTTTCTTGTTGAATTTCGGAACCATAAAAACTCGTATTTTCATGTATATTGTCTTAACTATGAGCCTATCTTAAAATAACACATTAGCTAATGTGACGGTAAAATTAGTTGCCATCTTAGTTCATTGACATTTACAAGAACAGACCATACTTTATCGCAAAGTTAAAAACGCAATTTCTAAAAAGGCAACATTCGTTATCAATTTTACTAACTACCCTCGTTCGTGCATTTCACGAAGACCCGCCTATATAGATCTGTTTTATTTATATTATATACAAATTGAAATTTTTAGTTTCCATGAAATAAACTATTGAATAGGTACAATATAGTGCTAAATATTGCTAATTCAAATTTCAAATTAAAATTCAAATATTTTTATTCAATACAATCACAAGGATTTCAAAGTGATCTATTAATTTATTATGAGTTAGACTCACGAAATTATACACGTGTTTGTCCTCCACGAGACATATGAACCTCATGAACAATACTCACTCTATCATTCATTGCGAGCTATCATTCACTCCGACTCTCGAAGCAACAAGTCTGCAGAGATGATCGTTGGATGCTGTTTACGGCGTTCGTGTTTTTCGCTCCAGTGCGGAGCGAGTCAATTGTTCATGAAGATGCCTCCTGGCGAAACACGTGTCTAATTTTTCCGCGAATTTCATTTTGACTTAATATTTTTTTTTAATTAATATTATAGTTTTTGTTACTCCAGAATAATGTACCTTTCTATAAATGAAATAAATTTTAAAATCGGTTTAACTTCAACCTCAACCGTAATTTCAACTTCAACTTGGCCATTTGTACTTGACAGACTGGACTATTTTGTTACAAAGAATATTTATATAAATTTTTCTACCACACGTACAAATTTGATGAATGTTTATCCATTACAAATAACTTTACAAACTTATAAACAATCAAAACTTTCCTTTTTATAATTAGCATACATATTTACCTATTCAATAATGTGTAATGAATTTCCGCAATCCCACGCCTGAAGTATCTATATAATTAAATTACTATTAATAAACACCGAACTAGCACGAATTATCACACTTTCTGTAGTGGAAATAAACCTTATTTGTACTACAATGTCTAAATAGTTAGTGGATGGAATTTAATTTATGATCTGTTAATAATTGTAATAGCATTATGCTAAAACTGGTAAAGATATAAAGTAAAAATGCTGTAAATACAAGGTGATTCGTTGAGATCAAACTAAATTGAAAACTACATCATTTAATACAACTATACAATTCACAAGGATCTCGTCTCGTCTTGCATGCTGGTGAATTTGAAGGGAATTTGGGTGAGCCTCCTTCAAAACCAAGTCCGGGTATAAATAATAATAAATATTGCTAGATAATTTCACACAACACCATCTAGTCTCAAACTAAACAAAGCTTGTACTGAACCAAGTTTCTCATCGTTCACTTATCTAATATTTCTAATACCTTTTAACGAGCAATACATGTATTATATAATCTGAATCTCGGAAACGGCTGCAACGATTTTCATAAAATTTAGTATGCCCCCTGCATACTAAATTTCGGGGGCGATATATCGATCTAGCTAGGTTTAATTTTTTAGAAAGCATGTCATAGTGTTGTAGCAAAAACCTTCGTAATTTTAATGTCTAGGTGTTTTGAAGATATCTTACTTTGTTGTATAAGTTTAACAGTCCTGTTTTAGTAATTAACGAGTTTATCGCATAGTAACTTTTAACTCATTTTGAATATGAATACAATTCGCAAAAATAATATCAGTCATCTTATTTCAATAGTACAAGCTATGCTTAGTTTGGGGCTAGATGATGTTGAGTCTTATTGTTCACCAATGTATATTGATTATTTAATAAGTAGTTGCTACCTTTTTTATGAAACTATAATTGAATCTCTTATGCTCATTATCAATTTCAATTGATCAATTGGTCAAGTGATCTGGAATGAGTATCGATCGTATGAATAGAACCCAAATTATCTCAGGTAGTAGGTAATCTATATATTAATACGTGAAGCAAAAACATTGTACTCCTTTTTACGAAATTTGCGCAGACGAAGGAGATGAATTTCGCACACTTATAGTATACAGGGTGCCAAGGAACTAGTATTTTAAGCCTGAACGAGGAGATTCATGACCATGAAAATTAACAGTTGTGGGGGTACAACTCCTAAGAATTATTATTTTCAAATTTCCATACAAAAACATTCATCAAATAAAATTGACAACCCTTATTATTTTGTCAACAATGTTTCTAAGTGCGTTACCAACCTACAAAGTTTCGCGTGAGTTCACGTAAATATCGAGAATCGGCCCACCTCGGCATAACATACTAGTTCCCAGTATATAGAGGAGTGCAGAATGCAATTTTTTTTTAAATTTAAAATACTGGGCTAGTAACTGTAATAACCTGTTCAATGTTGACACCAATCTTTGATACTAATAGAATAGTGTGCAATCGAGAGAACATGACTATTATAAGAACAGTTTTAATTGCCAGAGATCTTTTAGGTTCCATCCATCTGATCGAAGCTCATCAAAATACCTTGTTTGATCTCTACAGAATCACCTTATGATAGACATGTACAAATAAAAGGATTGTTAATTATGCGGTTTCAATAAAGAAACTTTTTTAAACGGTGGGTTTGGTCATGTCCTCTCACTCGCTTAATATTGTACAAGAACATTTTAACTAACACAATGCGAGTAATATAATATGATTAATACCGTCATTTAAGATTCGTTTCTCTGTTGAAAGTTGATGCAGGTATTACTAAGATTCTTGAAATATTTTTATAATAAAACGAATCTAATATATTTTTATGAATAAAATCCTTTCAAAACTTCCGTGTGTTGTGCTATACATTTTGGTAAACTGGTTTTACTCATACATTATTTCGTCGAGGCACCGACACTGTTTCGATTCATCTAGAGAATCTTCATCAGGGTGAGTATGGTCCGTGAATTGCTGCTCGCGTTAACGGTTCGCGTGTCGGTCTCCATCAACAAAATATTTGAATAAAACCAGTTTTTGTCAAAGTATAATAAAATCCTAATTTTGTCCTATGCCTCTCATTTATAAGTCATAAAATACTATAAGTAACTATGTATTAGAATATGTTATGTATTATATTGTTGATCTTATTTGTAGCTGTAGTATGCGTTGTAAATAAATACTGAAGACATAAATTATTGTATTTCATATTAAAATATTCGATCTGCAAGTCATTTGTCTTTATTGTTCTCATTTCCCATCATTGATAACATTGATAAACCAAAATAGCATCTATATTTGACTGGCTTCATGGCTTAGTTGGTAGTAACTCTGCCTTCTGTACTGTATGTTGGATGGCCACTAGGATCCCCTCAACCCGATCCCCCAGGGGATCCCAGTGAACTCATTAGTTCACCAGAATCCCTTTGAAGTAAAATTTATAAAGATGTTATCACACATATTATAGAATACATACGAATAGAATACGAAATGCATATTTAAAGCTGTACAAAAAAACTCTTATTACCGCAAAGAGACTTTCAATTAAAAAAGAACTGATAAAAGCAAAAACATGACAAAAGAAATTTGGAGCATTGTAAATAGACATAGAAATAAGAGTAATAATAAGGCACATAATAATTATTTACTTAAAATTAATGATATTATTATTGACGATTCTCAAAAAATAGCAGACACCTTTGCACAGCAATTTGACTATAGTTGTATTGACATGAATATTAATGATAATAAGTTATTAGCTTTAAAATATATGGCGGAACACTCCAGTAAAGTAAGCACAGACATAGACATGAATCACACGAATAAAAACGAGGTTAGACTAATAATAAAGAAAATGGAAGTAAAACGCTTGTGTGGATATGATGAGATACCAATCACAATCATAAAAGATAATGTGGATATTTTAGCAGAGCCTCTATCAATTTTTCTAAATAACTGCATTGATCAGGGGATCTTTCCAAATCAACTGAAAATCGCAAGAGTTTTGCCAATCCATAAAAAAGGTAAAAAAAATGACCCAAAGAATTTTAGACCAATATCACTATTGCCCGTGATATCAAAGTTATATGAAAAACTCATTAAAGATAGGATTGTGATACACCTTAACCAACATAAAATTCTTAATGAACGTCAATTTGGCTACCAAATGAGGCTCGGAACTATGGACGCGGTTCACTTGCTGATAAAAGAAGTACTTGACAACTTAAATAGTAAATTTAAAGTGGCAGGTTTATTTTTGGACTTATCATCTGCTTTTGACACTGTCGACCACGAGATACTCATAGCCAAACTAGAATTTTATGGAATAAGGGGAACTGCTCCAGAAAAAACGATAGAAGTAGTAAGTAGGCGGGGCCCGCGTAACACCTAGTATGCGGCATACCGCGCACTACAAGCTTCGCTCACTTCCTTCGTGTTTGAAGTTTGTCAGGGTAAACGTAACTCAAAAAATCATAAAAAAATATAAAATGCTGTATTGTGCTGTTCTGGAGTGCAAAAACAAAAGGGGGCATAATCATATCATATGTTTTAAACGGTTTTATTTAAGTTTTGTTTAAAATGCAAAACCGTCAAACAAAAACGGGCTATGAATTTAAGGTCGCGTTTCTCTTAAACCTCATCTTTCGCTATTCAATTAGGGATGTAACCCTAAAAAACTGAAGAATGGGTTATCGAAAACTTCATCGTGTAAATGGTTACCCCTATTAAAAGGTTTATATATTCTAGGTCATTGTTTTTTTGTTTTAATTATGACTTTATTCTAAATGTATTTAAGCCATATGGTGTCCAGTGGTTAGTTAAGATGAAAATAACAGAAATAAACTTCTGGTTTCATTTTTCCCAAGGCACCAAACATTAAAAAAATTTATTGATGCAACTCGGAAACAAAATTGGTTTCTACAAAAATAAACACAATTTGCTCAGACCACTTTAAGGACCAAGATTTTGTAATTAAAAAAGAAACAAATACATGGTTGACACAGCTTTACAGACTCTAAAAATGTTGTTTTTTCAGGTTATTATATTCTTTATATTCATGACGTTTTATTATAATTAATTAAATTCATTTACTTAGGTACTATATTATGATTACATAAAATCGAAATCTAATGAAACGTATTAAAATTTACAGATACAAAATTTATCAGCAGAACCTTCCTCAACGCCAAAGAAACTCGAGCGTGTGATTGTGTTAAAATAAAGAAAAGCTGTTTATTTGGCACACCACAAATATAACCTGACGTACCCATCGTATACGTATTTTGATATCCATCAGTAGGTAGTGAAAACTCTTTTCAATCTATCCTTGATCACAATCAAACTTCAAAATCAGCTGGCCCATCAAATTCTCTAAAACCACTTTGGATTTAGTTTATTTATTTTTAGATTTTTATAAAACATATTTACAGTTTATATTAAAAGATATGTGCAAGAGGCTATGAATGTACGTGGTAAGTTAATAAGATAAGTACCTTTATTATAATTATATAAGAAACTATTTACTACCCTGTTGTGTTTTTAATTAGGTAGGCACCGACGAGTACCTGGGTTATTTCACGAATAAAACATTGTCATAATAGTTGGATAAGTCCGCGAAATGAGGACCTGGTGACCTGTATTGCAGGTTCTTTGAACCTATCTCAGGCACTAGTCTCTCAGAAAACAGGTGAACCTAAAAGAGACACTCTTAGATTAGATTAGCACTCTTTTATCCTATACCTACGTACCTATAATCGTATTTACTATACTTAGTTAAATATTATTTGTAAAAGTGTTTCTCACTGACTACAGAAAAGAGTCCCCTGACTCTTTTAACATAGGTTACTGCAACTTAACAGAAGAGATCCCAACCATAATTTATACATCATACTTGTAATCTAAATAAAATCTTTTTACTTTTACTATAATCATTCAATTCACCTTTAATAACATTATAATGTATATTTCTTCCATAAGACGCCTTTGAGCTTGCTTAGCCGTTTTATACGGTCATTTGATAGATAGATGACCGGTAGTGGTAGGTACATTAGCTTCCGTACTCCGGAATGCTGTCAAGCTAGTTGCTTCAAACAGCAATACGTGAGGCTCTGTGGTTCCGAGATACAGTTAAGACTCGGGTGACCTCTCACCAGGTTCAGTAACTTAACTTGGACTTGCCTCTGACCACCTAGTAAGATATCTTTTTTGTCAGTACCTCTTACCTAGTAATAATTCTAATGAGTAGGTCTTTATCTACTAACTATCTACTAATGGAAAAAATAAATAACAAACTTTAAGGAAAATGTTTACAGCATTCAAGCATCATTATCATCACATCCACACTATGGCTGACACTAGCTGCCGGGATCGACGAGCAGCCTTACTGTACTATCCGGTACAAACGACTGTGCCAGGGCAAAGGCAGCCATGTAGCCTGCCAGTTCTCTGATGTGCGTTCGATTAATCATTTTTGTAGCCTTGGAGTGCCATTGCTCTCAAACAGTGAATGAAAACTCACTGAAAACCCGCGGCTTACTCAGCTCACGTATTAACCATACCTTTGTTGTAGATACGACTGAATAAGCTGGTATTATGTAATAAAATAAAAATAAAATAACCAGAACTACATTAGATCACAGTTCAATAATAACATTTTTTACAATATTAATTGACTTCTAATTAAATCATTTCATGCTAGCCTGTCAGCTCAGTTAGTACCTCTACCTTCTGCGCTGTAGGTTGAGGGTTCGATTCCCTCTCCTTCCCTCCAGGATAGACATGTAAAGTACATAGCTGTTTGTTCTGTGTCTGGGTGTTATAAATAATAATAATAAAATAATTCCGGATATTTCACACAACATCGTCTGGTAAGCAGAGCTTGTGTTATGGATACCACATGACTGATATACTACTTATATACTTTTTTTTGTAAATACATACATATTATACATAGAAACACCCAGAACCGAGACAAATATTTGCAGATCATACAAATATTTGTCCCGCGGCGGGAATCGAAGCCGCATCCTTTTGCGTCTCAGCCGGGCTTACTGCGTCACAGAGGTCGTCACAATAAAGTTAAGTATGTATTTAAAAATATATAAGTATTCTATCAGTCATCTAGTCACCATAATACAAGCTATGCTTATCTAGGAACTAGATGATGTTGTATACATTATCCAACAATATTTATTTATTATTTATTTATTTATTAATTAATATCATGCTTAGGTATAAATTGGTCTATGTTGTAGTAGTCGCCTCTGTAGCGTAGACCTCCCCTTTCTCTCATCGACATATAGAGTGCTATCTTTCCATAGTACTTTATACGTCACTTGTTTCATCCAGTCCATCGTTTTTTCGAACGTCTTCTATTTATTTTCCTATCTCGTGATATTCATTTCGTAACCTTTTTCGTCCAACTCGGTTCGCCATTCTGCAAATATGTCGTATTATGTAGGTACTCGTATTTATATTCAATTCTGTTTGTATGTTGATATGTTTGTTTGTACGAGTGACTTAATTACAATATATGTAGATTTGGAACTGTAATATCATATTGGTTACTTATTATCTGTCAAAGCTGCAGCAGCTAGTAAGGTAACAAACTTTGTTTTTTTCAGCCAGGCCCGGGCGCGTCTTGCGTTAACTACACGGCTATCAAATTCAACACGGACATGAAGAATTTCATCCTTTATTACGTGAATAGGTAAAGGTGAAGCGATTCTTTTGTTGCGGAGCTTTCATACTGCCCTTATCTCTAAGCTGGATCGACATAATGTTTCTTTCTTCAATTTCCCTCTATCAGGCGTTATTTTAGTCTTCACGGCATTTTTACTCAGTCGTCTATCACACAATCCTACATCTACTTCTTATTATGTCCATCGACATTCTTCTTTCTTCTTTTCACATGACATTAATTCCTCCTCATAAAATGACTGTAACATTATAATCTATTATACCTCTACTTATCGGTCACTGATGCTACTTTCAAGGTTTCTTAGCATGTACATAGAATTCTAAAATTTGATTCGTTACATTTGATTCGGACAGTACGCACTCGGTGTAAGATTTTAAGGTAATGTTTTAAAGACTCAAACAAGTACTTAATAGTAAAACCATTAAAAAAAAATGTTATCTGTAAAGCCGGTTTACAGACGATAATTTTACGTGATAACATTATAAGAAAACATTGAACCGATCGTGCCTCCCTATCGCTTGTTCCGCGCTCTCACTTGCACGCTCGGCTCATGCTTTTTCATGCGTGAAGCCGGCGTTCATCGATTTATAAGACGTTATCACGTTAAAAACAGCGATCGACAGCCTAATGAGCCCCCCGATGGTCGAAAAACCCTCAGATGGAAATGTCACTATGGTCATCTACACAGGTACCGACCAGCGTGGCTTAACTTCGCTGATCTATTAGGTACATCTAAACTACGACAACACCGTGAACGCTTTATGTGTTTATAGGCGAAGACAAAGGATTGCTTCGGGCAACGAGAGGGTCCGTGGAGGGGTTTATCTGCCGAAACCTGAGATTATGATGCTGGTTGTAAGTACTACAATCCCTACCATCCTTCACGGTCTTCAGCACCTAAGATTTCAGATAAAACCGACGATATTCAGTACTTTGGTTCTACCCACAAAATTTTAGTAATCGAGCAAACTGAAAAAAAATGGTTGTCTGTAAAGTCGGTTTACGGACGATAATTTTACGTGATAACGTCATAGGAAAACATTGATGAAAATTGCATACTTTAACTTATCAAGATGCGTCAAAGGCCGAATGCTTAGGCCGATCGTGCCTCTCTATCGCTTATTCCGCGCTCTCGCTTGCACGCTCGGCTCAGGCGGAACGTGACAATTTTTTGTGTGTGCAGCCGGCGTTCATCAATTCATAAGACGTTATCACGTAAAAAAACAAAATTATAACTAGCCGGGCGATTATGGAATTATGTTACTATCAAAACACTGACAGCTTTCAGTTACTATTAATGCATTGGTATTACGGTAGGTTGATGTTGATTTTAACACATGCTCTCATATGAACAGAAACCACAGAACAGAAATAACGATAGAACTAGCATGTAGGCGGAGTCCGCGTAACACCTAGTATGCGGAATACCGCGCACTACAAGCTCCGCTCACATCAGTCGCGTTTGAAGCTTGTCAGGGTAAACATAGCTCAACAAAATATAAAAATGCCGTAATGTACTGTTTTGGAGTGCAAAAACAATAGTCGAACCAAATATTTAGCAAAAGGGGGCATACCATATCACCGGTTAGTATTATTTTATTGTTTTAAACGGTTATATTTTAATTTTGTTTAAAATGCAAAACCGTCAAACAAAAACAGACTGTGATTCATACTAGTTAAGGTCGCGTTTCTCTTAAACCTCACACAACATCATCTAATCCCAAACGAAGCATAGCTTGTATTATGGTGACTAGATGACTGATAGAATACTTATATATTTTTAAATACAAAGAAAGAATGCAACGAAAAGCTTTTTATTTGGCCCACCACAAATATAACCCGACGTACCCATCGTATACGTATTTTGATATCCATCAGTAGGTAGGTATAATAATCGATATCGTTACATTAATCTTGTATCCTTTGGCACATCACTAAGGAAGTAGCTATGTTTAGTGGGCAATCAAATAACAGCCATTGCATTATCAATTATATTTCATGTTGTTAGAGACTAAAACAAAATTTTTTCGCAAAAGCGTCATCTCTTGGTAAGTAGACTTACATTTTAGTATTGTTTAATTTATTGAGTTTTGAACCATGTTCTGATGGTACTAAGGTTTTATATCAATAACATTTGTAACGTTCTTTTTCAATTATAACTTTTATTTCTAAGTGTGTTTGTTTCTACATGTGTGAGTTTAGCTGCACTGGTTTTCCTAATAAAAAGGTCATCATGCTATTTCTATTGTTCTTTCTGTTCTGTGATAGAAACAGATAGAAACTGAACTAACGTAATAACAATCCATCAAATAATGCCTATTGCTGATCGAAATTGATAGACTTTGAATGTATCAAGTGTTTTTATAATCGCCATGTAGGTTTAAGAAAAATAAACAAAGCTAATTATAAGTACTAGTTTTGTATAGTTCGACTACTGTATTTCAGGAATGGGACCGCGAGTTGTCATACCTCGCTCAACGATTGGCAGACCAGTGCCACTTTGTCCATGATGATTGCAGAGCAACTGGTATTATATTTTGTTCAACTACTGCCTATGATAAAGGCAATGTTTTATAGACTGACATGTCAGCTCAGATGGTAGTAGCTCTGCCTTCTGCATTGCGGGTTAGCAGTTATATGCCCTCCCAGGGCAAACATTTGTGAGATGTGATGAACTTAGGTGTTTGTTGAGTGTATGGGTGTTATAAATAAATAATGCCGGACATTTCACACAGCATCATCTGGCCCCAAACTCCAAAGTAAGCAGAGTTTGTGTTAGGGGTATCTTAGGACTGATATACTACTTACATATATATATATATAGATTGTAAATACATACATATTATACATAGAAACACCCAGACCCGAGACAAATACTTGCAGACCATACAAACATTTGTCCCGACTTTAGTCCACTGCGCAACAGAGGTCATAAGTTTGTATTTAAAAATATATAAGTATTCTATCAGTTATCTGGTCACCATAATACAAGTTATGCTTACTTTAGACCTAGATGGTGTTGAGTGCATTGTCCACCAACATTTATTATTATTTTATGATGTACTGAAATTTTCAGCTCAGTATTTCCAAAGATTACCTACGAACTAGAAAACAAAACTAGAAGCTTTACCTCTGTATAATTATAAGTCTTTCGTAATTTCGTAAGAGATAATTAGTTAATGCGGCCTTAATGTATGGTTTCTCATTCTTATGTTAATAAATAAAGATGGAAACCGGTTCTAATTTAAACTTAGATAAATATATGGTTATGAAATAGGTTTATGGTGCTAACCTCAAATAGGTCCAATCCATCCAATACGCAGTGATTTCGTGAAAATGGAGATAAATGTACCTATAACAAGAAGCTGGGGAAGCGCGCGCTATTTAATTTGACCAATGAGCGCGCGTGGTAGTAGAAGTGCCTGTTAGATGGTACCAAGCTATTTTTCGTCCGGTTGGTACTGTCAGCCAACAGTGTATGTGACGAGTAAAATAAAGGTAAATATTGAAGAAGAACGCAACAGCTGTACCTACGCTTAACCTTACAGTATTGTGAATAAAGTGTGTTGTTATATAAATTAATCTATTACCTATAAAAGAGCTTAACCTGACTGACTGATTTATCAACGCCGACCCGAAACCGCTGAAGCTAGAAGGAAGGTAATTTGGAAGGTAGCTTTCTTTTATAGCAAAACCACCCAATAAGCCGGGACTTTTTTAAATTCAACCTCTAAAACAGTAAAAAGGGGGAAAACGAATGAAACTTATGAACGCGTGGTGCAATTTACTTGAAACTTGATATGAATAAATAAAATACAAAATAAATGGACACATATATCAGGATTTTTCAAAATAACCCTAACAAAGGGGTAAAATGGGGTGTCAAAGTTTAAATGGGATCTTTTTAACGGGTAGTGTGATTTCTTAGAAACTTAGTTTGGATACTTAAAATGTAAAATAAATGGACACGTGTTTCAGGATATTACAAAATAAATCTCATAAAAAAGTAAAATGGGGTGTGAATGTTTGTATTGAAACTTTTTAATGGGAGTGATTGGTTTAAAACTTACCTATCAATAAAATTTGGCAAGGCAATAAATTACATCAGGGGAAGGATTTAAGTTACCTACCTTCCTTTAAAAAAAATGCGGCCGAAGTCGCGAGCAACAGCTAGTTCAGGATATAATGTTAAATTTGCTTATTACCAAGGTGAGACCAAGAGATGTCAGATGTTACCTCATATGCGACAACTTTAGGCTCGCTTTTTGTTTATGTTACTTGGATTTGGGTGTCAAATAAATTAATTGCATTTATATTTTAATTCATATTCTAGTACGTTACCCGTACGCGGGTCAGTCAGTCGGCGAAGTGCGATGGCGGAGAACTGGTGAGTCCGTGGAGCGTGGCGCCAGGCGTGCTATACGCCGCGTGCTCGACGCGTGGTGGGGAGAACGACGACGCGCGACACCCAACCAACTTACTGCACCCTTCCATCTTGCATCCAAGTAATTAAGTATCTTTGAAGTTCGAATAGACTTCTATTCGTCATTTTATTATTTTTAACCAATGGAATCTCCAAGGTTCCTTTTTACCGACGATAAAAGAAAAAAAAGCAATTTAATTAATTGATATGCGTGATACGCGGCGGCGTTCACGAAGTTAATGTCAGCAAGACAGCAAACTGAAAGGGCACTCACGTGAGGGCATACGTGCGTCGTTGCTGCATTTGATTGTTTGGCGACTCAAAGTTACTTACTTACATTAGTTTAAGAATGTTGTTATTAAGGTTAAATAATAACGGTTTATTAATTTATTGCTTTTCCGTTTTTTCGGCGGTGTAATTTTTATGTTATTTTTTTTATTAGAGTGTTGAAATCCACAAGGAACCCTTATAATATATATGTCTGTCTGTCCGCCCTTAGTGTGGGATATCGTTGGATAGGTCTTTTAAAAATATTAGCAGATATCTTGAACAGTTTTTTGATACAGATATTCGTTTAAGAAATATTTGAGATCTTCATTTTTTATAGAGACCCTATCCCTACAGGCTAAACTACTGTTTGGGGGAATATGTGTAATGTTTTCAATTGTAGCTCTATTAAATCTAATTTCTTCATAATAATATGTCAGGGCTAGTAGGTAAGGTTTAAAACAATTAATTAAAGTTCTATACTAAAAGCCTAACCCGTCCAAATCAAAGTTTTACGCCTCTCACCTCAAAAATTACAAAGCCAAACGCACTTTAAATATCTCCTAGGAACGCGTTAGTATCGAGCACTGCTAAAATCCTCTCCTTGGGATACTTGAGATATATTTGACGTACAACTCCCACTGTCAAAAGGCGAAACATAAATGGGTTCGAGAAACAATCTCCTCCCACTTCCACTTCTGGAAAGCTTCACCAGACTTGCTGCGCACCACGGGGCTGTCTTTCTCTTTCTCAGCGATGAGAGGTTTCTTGTAGACCCTAAAAACGATTTGGATCTTCTTTTCAAAAACAATCCGCATGTAATCATTGAAGTGTTTAATTGCGTTTTAAAATAAAAGATAACCGACTTTATTGACTGAAATTTGAGGCCGTAAAAATACAACCGTATTGAGAACCTCCTCTTATTTTGAAGTCGGTTAAAAGTTTTTATATTACGCTTTTTAGTACTTTATAATTTTTCGAAATTCGTAAGCACCACTCGAAAGTCACAGGGAAGCAAATATCGAAATTTCGTTTACTTGGATGACATTATTTTTTCCATCTATTTTGATTTAAAACTAAACTGAACCGATTTTGATAAAAAAAATTTGGGACCGATCGGAAAATATATCCTTTCACATGAAAACATATTTTTTCAATTCGGTTCATAAATCACGAAGTTATAAGCGAACAAATATAACAAAAATACAATTGAATTAAGAACCTCTTCCTGTTTCTAAAGTCGGTTAAATATAGTTAATTTGTTTAGAGGTGCAGTTTGGGGACACTTCAGCCAGCTGTGCGTATGGGGGCTAAACGCCATGGGCTGCGGCGCGGTTCACCACGGAGTGTCTCACCCACGACTACTGTTGGTCTGTGACTTCTCCCACACTAACATGCTGGGGCAGAGGACGTTGACACCGGGCTCTTTAGCGCCGTGTCCGATACATACAGCGAGAAGACCTAAGACACAGTATCCGCTGCTTTGCGCTCCGGTTAGTTCATTGACTGGTGTTCCATCTACTAACGTTTAACTAACATTTTGGAAGGATTGGTTAGTTGAAGTTGAAGGAGTCGGCAGACTTTTATTCTGGTGGCAAACAAGCTTACGGCCCGCCTGATGGTAAGCCGTCACCGACGCCGTACATACGAGTACATTAAGATAAATGAAAATGACTCTTAAAAAGTTTTACATCAGAGACTTCACTAGAAACATTTGTTGAAAAATACATTAATTATTAATTAATTATGGTCAAATTTCGATCATTGGGCGACCACTAGTTATTATAATTACGTTTTAAAAACTAAAAAGACAACCGACTTCATGTATAAATAAAAAAGCAACATATTGAATTTTCATTTCATCCAAGTGGATGACATATTTTTTTTAGTTTTTTTTATTCAAAAACTACTGAACCGATTTTTACGATACTTCCCGATTGGTCCCATATAGGGACCAATCGGGAAGTATATCTTTTCACATGAAATCATTTTTTTTCCAAATCGGTTCATAAATGACGGAGTTATGAGATAACTAACTTAAATAAAAAAAATACAGTCAATTGAGAACCTCCTCCTTTTTTGAAGTCGGTTGAAAATGGTTTGTTGAGTGAACGCCCTGAATACTTAGCTCTCAGTTATACAACACAGGTTCGAGCACCCGTCCCTGTAGAGCCCGAAGATGAATCCTATGATGATGATATCGACGCGGGCCTAACAGTCGACATAACTGAGGTCCCCATCTCCAGCATACCTTACACCAGGACATGGGAAAAGGAGACAACCACCATCAAGTATTACCAACCGGCAAAGAGCTATGATCTGGTGTTTAGAGGTGAGATAAAGGGATTGAGATTAAATTATAGGTCATAATGACTGGCCTGTCAGCTCAGATGGTAGTAGCTCTGCCTTCTGGGCTGTAGGTTGAGGGTTCGATCCCAGGATAAACATTTGTGTGAAGAACATAGGTGTTTGTTCTGTGTCTGGGTGTTATACAAGTATCATAAGTATGTTTAAAATATATAAGTATTCTATCAGTCATCTGGTCACCATAATACAAGCTATGCTTAGATTAGATGGTGATGTGTGCATTGTCCACCAATATTTATTTATTTATTTATAAAATTTATAAATATACTGAACTTGCTAGCGGCTTCGTACGCGTGGTACAAGTGTAAAATGTAGCCCAAATGCTTCACAGACTGCGTGATTAATATATCTTATTATATTATTAACAATATTAAAGTATCTTATGTGTGTATTCAAAAATACATATATAAGTATTCTATCAGCCATCTGGTCACTAAGCTAATAGTTTGGGGCTAGATGTTGTGTGCATTGTCTATTCATATTTATTATTGTTGTTGTTATATATTGTTGATTTATTTAGTTTTTGAACACACGCGTTAAAATGACCCTATATAAATGGTATCTCCCATTACACCCCTTTAAAAGGGTTCTCTTGAAAAATCCTGAATCCTGATCCTTATTCATTTTGTATTTTAGGTACACAAACTAAGTTTTAAGCTAATCAAATCACGCGTTAAGATGTCCTCATACAAACATTAAACCCCAATTTCACCCCTTTTTAAGAATTCTTTTAAAAAACCCTGAAGTACGTGTCTATTTGCTTTGTATATAATGTACACAAACCAAGTTTTAAGCAAATCGGATCACGCGTTTAAAAAAGTCCCCAAACAAATTTGAAACCCTCAATGTACCTTTAAGGAGTTGTTTAAAAAAATTACCTTAGTCTTTTTTGTAATATTTGAGCATATTTGAGCAAAATTTTGGAATTGAAATTCAAAGAATACGATTTTTCATACAAACGTTTTTACCCTTTTGACCCTCGTAAGGGTTAAATTTCAAACCTGTAACCCTTGTAGTTTTGGAGAATTCGTGATGGTTGAGTAAGTCAGTTAGAGGATTTCTCTTTTAAATATATATATATATATATATATATATATATATAGATACCATAATATATTCAACCGTTCTACTAATTAATGCTTACAGTTTTGATGTGAAAACAAGCGAACTTCACAATATTCGCATATGTGTAACATAAATGACATCTCACCTTGGTAAAAAGCAACATTAACATTATATCCTGAATTAGTTTATATAACAGCACACTTTATACACAGAACTATAGGTAAAGCGCACAGCTAATGCGTTCTCCTTCTCTATTTCTCTTTCTCTTTCTCGTAACACACATGCTCATACTGACAGTACCTACCATCCTCACAGATAAAGGGTCGGTACCATCTGACCGCCAACTCTACCACTCCCACAGATTGCAGGAAAGCGACACATTTATTTATTAATGTCTAACATGAAAAATGTTACATTTATAAATAAATTACGTTCACAACTACATTATATTGCAGAAAAGTTTGACGAGAAGACCAAAGGTGTGATGATAGAGAAACTAGACAAGGAACTAGAGGTGAGGAGCAAGTTGGAAGACAAGAACCAAGTCACGGAAGACAAGATTTTCCTGGAGTGGAGAAGCAGAAGCCCGGTTTTTGGACATTGGCGGTAATGTTACATAGTTGACTGGCCTGTCAGCTCATTAGTGTTAAGTCTATTTATTATGAAAATAATCTATACCTACCTATAAAAGAGCTTAACCTGACTGACTGACTGATTCATCATCGCCGAGCCGAAACCGTTGAAGCTAGAAAGCTGAAATTTGGAATGTAGCTTCCTTTTACAGCAAAACCTTTTTTGCGGGATTTTTTGAAATTCAACCCCTAAGAGGGTGAAAATGAGTGAAAACGAATGTGTGAAACTTTTTCACTCGTGGTGCGATTCGCTTGAAACTAGATATGAATAAATAAAATGCAAAATAAATGGACACGTGTTTCAGGACTTTCCTAAATAACCCTAGCAAAGTGCTAAAATAGGGTGTCAAAGTTTGTATGGGAACTTTTTAACAGGTGGTGTGATTTCTTTCAAACTTTGTTTGGATACTTAAAATGCAAAATAAATCGGCACGTGTTTCAAAATATTCTTACTTCAACTCTCATAAAGGGGTAAAATGGGTTGTGAATGTTTTTATGGAAACTTTTTAATGGATGGTGGGTGTGATTTGTTTGAAACTCATCAACAAAATTTGGCAAGGAGATAAATTGCATCCTGGGGAAGGATTTAAGTTACAATTCCTTTCAAAAAATGCGGACAAAGTCGCGAGCAACAGCTAGTGTACACATACAAATTTACAGGATAAGAAAGAGATACATACGTCGATAATTACATAGAGGAGCACGCTTTTGAGGCTTCACTTTGCTTGATCGTGGCACTCCGTCTTTATATTTATTTGGTTTCACTACATAGTATATAACAAAGTCGCTTTCCGCTGTCTGTCTGTCCCTATGTATGCTTAGATCTTTAAAACTACGCAACGGATTTTGATACGGTTTATTTTTATCAGATAGAGTGATTCAACAGAAAGGTTTATATATATAATATATGCATAATATAGTAAAGAAACAATGTAATTTGTTAATTTTAGAGGTTTCTAATGTGATGTCGTAAATAAACACATTGTTTGCGCTTACATTGCAAACGCTGGCTAAACCCTACGAGATAGATCAAAATAATGTACAACATTATTGTACACCTCAAAAAGTTCCACAAAAAAGTCCGCGATGGTATCTGTCTATCTCCTAGGGAAAACCCACTATAACCATTTTTTATCTTTTACTTTTCAGCGTTGAGTGTTTTTCACATGGCCAATTATATGGTCAAGAGTAACCTCTAAAGAAAACATGTTTGTATGTTTGTAGACAAAAAAGCTATGAACGTTGTATATAAAGACATTCTGTAGTATGTATATTTAGTATCAGCATTGCACCCGTGCGAAGCCAGGGCGGGTCGCTAGTGAGATATAAACCGAACAGAACTTACAATAGACTTTGATTGTATTAAAAGTTATCAAAAGTGATTGTATAAATAGAATATTTCATGAATAATTATATGATAGATAGAATACATATATATCATTAAATACAATCTTATATAACTTTATAACACCCAAACACAGAACAAACATCTATGTTAATCACACAAATGGTTGTCCTGGGAGAGAATAGTACCCCAAACCACAACGCTGAAGGCAGAGCTGCTACCTGCTAAACTGACAGGCCAGTCATTTCGGTACACACACACACAAATGCTCGCTATTATTTTAACAGGGTGATTTAGTTCGTGAAAGAAGATACGTGCTAATAGGTAGGTAGCTCGACCGTGCCTTCTCACTCTTGGCCGATTTTTTTGTGTTGACTCAGTAATAACTTTACAGTGATCAAGATAGTTTTGAACAAGTGATACCACTGAAGACAACGCACCATCGAGACAACAGCGATATGGTCAAATATTACCGACCTTCCACTACCACTGCTGACACTCCGGTAAGGTCCTCGCAATGTTATAGAAGGAAGAAGAAGAAGACGAAATCTACATAATTTAAATGTGATTTAGATTTTATAGATTTTTTCTTTTTCGTCCTTCTATAATGGAATCTGTGCAGATGGCGACACTGATGTGTGTACTACATATGAACTAATCTAGAAGTAGAAAAACTATATAAATAGCTATTAAACGAACTTAAGTGAGGTTCTATCATAATTATGGGAGGGTTTTGTACGAATAATTAAATCCCACCCTGCCCAGTTTCCTTTCCCCCAGTTTTTATTTTAAATATCTACTAGAGTATACAGGTACTCTAAACTAAACGATGACAGGACGCTATGACTAGAGCAAGGAATGAACAAAAGAAAAAAATAACTATTTTCTTATCTTCTTTGTTAATGGAATGTATCATAATAATGTAAATTTTGGCAGTGTTTATATTTGTTTATAGTAAATTTGTTTGTTAATAAAGTCTTAGTCGATGGTCTATTGTCAATTCTAAACGTCATCGCGGAAAGGCCGTCTAGAATTTTCTTGGGATTCCTCGTCGTTCGCACCATAATACACATATAATTCAATTGTCCATACTTGTCCTATGTAGTAACAATTTATTCATTAAAATTCCGCTAAGATTACTGAATAAAACATGCAATAAAACGAGTAAAAATATTAAATTAGCAGAGCTATGTTACTTAATGAAACTACAAACGAAGAATTTCCAAAAAAGAACTATCAAACAGTGCAGATGGCGACACCGATGTGTGTAATTGTTTTGATGACAGTTTTGCCAACGTCAAGTGATTTGGTTTTGTTACAATAACATCTCGAATTCTTAATGTCGTAGTCGATCGTCATTTTGTCTATTCTAAACATCATCGCAGAATGGCCGTCTAGAAATGTTACTGAATTTCTTCGTCGTACAAATAACAAAAACAAAAATTTTATTGTCAACACTCTTGTGCTGTAGACGACATGACGACCTCTGTGGCGCACTGGACCTAGGTCCGGCTGACACGCAGAAGGTTGCGGGTTTCATTCCCGCCGTGGTACAAATGTTTATATGATCTGCAAGTATTTGTCTCGAGTCTGGGTGTTTTTATGTATAATATATGTACCTATGTATTTACAAAAATCACTACATATTATAAAACAAAGCCGCTTCCCGCTGTCTGTCCCTATGTATGCTTAGATCTTTAAAACTACACAACGGATTTTGATGCGGTTTTTTTTTAATAGATAGAATGATTCAAGAGGAAGGTTTACATTTATAATACATGCATAATATAGTATAGGAACACTGATAATTTTAGAGGTTTCTAATCACATTAGATATTCTGTATATTTAGTATAAGCATTGCACCCGTGCGAAGACGGGGCGGGTCGCTACTAAAATATATAAGTGATATATCAGTCATGTGGTACCCATAACACAAGCTCTGCTTACTTTGGGGCCAGATGATGCTCTGTGAAATGTCCGGCATTATTATTATTATAAAATTTCCTGAAATCAAAATCTAAATTATACAAATAAAGTTCAAGTTAGAGTAACATTTTTATATTACAGTTTTTAAATAAGTTAAAATTAACATATAATTTCTTTATTGAATTGATTTTCTTTGGATTTTTCGCAGTTTTAATCAACACCTTCTTACATGACTAAAATGAGCAAAAAACGCTAATCACACGTAAATTTAGTAAATTTAAAAAGTCTAATTTAAAGATGTTACTGTAATTTAGACCTTGATTCAAACGAAATGAGAGCGTTCGTATTTTACAAAATCTTAATTAGTCCGGCGAAACTACAGTACAGAATCGAGGCCAATGTATTGAATTTAACCTTTTCACAGGAAAACTATCCAAGACAACGATGGAAGCAAACGAGAAATCGACCATTGAGGTAAGATGAACATTCTTGAGTTTTGTTACAAGAAACACTTATTGTTCGCTATTTGCCTGTCCTTATAGTCAGAGCCGTTTCAGTCAGCTTATCCATACTAAATAAATAAATAGTTAAATAAATAATAAATAAATAAATAATCCCGGACATTTCCCACAGCATCATCTGACCCCAATGTAAGCAGAGCTTGTGTTATGGGTACCACATGACTGATACACTATTCATATACTTTTTTTTGTAAATACATACATACTATACATAGAATCACTCAGACCCGAGACAAATACTTGCAGATCATACAAACATTTGTCCCGCGGCGGGAATCGAACCCGCAACCTTCTGCGTCTCAGCCGGATCTTAGCCCACTGCGCCACAGAGGTCGTCAAATATATAATACTAATATCATAAATTCGTGTCTGTCTGCCCTGTTATCATTTCACGGGTAAACGAATATTTATGGTAAGGAGGTATATTGTACTTAAGGCTACTTGTTATGTAGGTAATATGCGTGTGAAGCCGCGGGTAGCAGCTTGTTTTTATATAAGTAAAAAAATAATATATATCGTTTTGCTAAATATACCGTGAGATGATGTCTTGCGTTCACCTTCTCACCTTTAGAGCTTCAGGCTCTGGCCTCTATTCTGTTAATTTACAACGGTTAACATAACTTTTCCATTCCATCTACGTTGCAGCTCCAATTACGGTTCGATAATTACCTTATCTGTTATGTTATCTCTATGACCAAACAAAAAAACATTCGATCGTTGGCGACTTCGTAAACGTAGCGTAAGCTGAGCCTATGTTGATTAGCAGAATACAATAACATGTCAAAAGCTGCCATTCGGCTGCGGTTCGATTCCAAGCGAGCTTACGGAAATTAACAGAATTACCCCTGATAGTTCTGATAAATGTTATTGGATTTTAATTCTTATATTTTATATCAATGTCATAAAAGTCATCGCGGACTTCGTGGGATAGATGGACTCTACTGATATAGTCAACAATGCTTGGGGGTTATATGGGTGTATCCCACTATTTCTATTAGGTATTTCTATTGATCCATCGCTTCCCTACCAGACTGAGTAACTGCTTAGATCATGTCATACTCCGAACTTCGTCTCGTGCAACCACTTTAGTAATTGATTCTTTAATAACAGATCATACCCCCATTCTGTTTTGCTGTCATACCAATAATATAAAATCAAAAAACACAAAACATTTCTGTAAGCGAAATGATTTGCCTGCTATTCTTAACGATAAATCGTTAAGAATAGCAAAGAACTGATTTCTCACGTCTAATGCTTATTAGTGATCCAAACATGGTTACTGATATATTAATTAATATTATTACAACAATCATAAATAATCATACCCGCGAAGTACTGATCCCTAGCCGTAAACGTATTATAAAACCATGGATAACTCCAGGCTTGCTAAAATGCATCCGCCATAAAGACAAACTTTACCGAAAGTTCAAACAAAACCCCCATAATGATACCCACAAAACCATATATAACAGACATCGTAATTATTGCAATAACCTTTTGAAAAAATTAAAGCATGAATATGAAGAAAAGGAGTTTGTAAAGGCTAAAAAAAACCCAAAAGCTACTTGGAATTTAATAAAACAAATTGTAAATCTAAATAAGAAAAAAACCTATTCATCAGACTTGCTAAGTCTTGCAAACAACCCTTCCTCTTCAGTTGACTCAGTAAATTCATTCTTCGCTAATGTCGGTAAAAATCTTGCTTTAGAAATCCAACCTCAACCACATTCAAACGCAAATCCGTGTCAAACTAATTCTCCATACTCATCCTTGCATACCAGCTCTCGCCCATTCTTAAACTCCATGGCACTTTACAGTATTGATGATAAAGAAATAGAAAACATCATCCTAAGCCTTAAAGATAACTGCGCTGTAGGCTGGGATGGTATAACTACATTATTAATAAAATCAGCTAGGCACATACTAATTCCAGTGCTTAAACATATTTTTAACATTGCCATATCTTCAGGTGTATTCCCTATCGCCTTTAAGAAGGCTGTAGTACATCCAGTATATAAAGGTGGGGATCGGAGTAGTGTTACTAATTACAGACCTATCTCAGTACTGTCTGTTTTTTCCAAAATCTTTGAAAAATTGTTAAATTCTAGACTCACTAAGTATTTAAACGATAATAATATCTTATCGCAACATCAATTTGGATTCAGGAGTGGTAAATCTACCCAAGACGCCGCGCCGTCTTGGAACAAACAGATACAGTTATAAAAAATATGGACAAAGGGCAGAAGAGTCTTGGTATTTTCCTTGACTTATCTAAGGTTTTTGACACTGTCTCGATCCCCATCTTACTCTCCAAACTAGAACATATTGGTATCAGAGGAGTTGCTCTGGATATGTTTAGTGACTATTTATCCGATCGTAGGCAATACGTTTTAATTGATACCTTTAAAAGTAAAGAAGAGACAGTCTTGTTTGGTGTACCACAAGGTAGTGTCCTTGGACCTACCTTATTCTTAATTTATATTAACGAACTATGTGGCTTCCTCTACCAAATTGCAAAGTAATAACTTATGCCGACGACACAGCGCGCCTTGTTAATGGTCAAAGTTGGCAAGAGGTTCGTATTCGCTCTGAAAACTCATTAAGAATCATGATGAGCTGGCTTCGTAATAACCTTTTGACTCTAAATATCTTAAAAACTAAATTTATTCCGTTTGCCTTCAACAAAATTTCAAATCCACCCCACTCCTTCTCTATTCGGGCCCATTTCTGTCCAGTAGATCCAACACCAGATACATGTAATTGCATAGCTATCGAAAGTACACCTTCATTAAAATATCTCGGAGTCATTATCGATAGCGCTATGACTTGGGAACCTCAGATAAAATCCTCTACTTCACGAGCCAGAAAGCTGATATTTGTAATTAGAACTTTAAGATCTGTAGTGAATTTAAATTGTTTAAAAACCATATACTTTGCACTGGCTCAATCCATTTTTTCATACTGTATTATATCATGGGGTTGTGCAGTCAAAAGTACGATAATACGTCTTGAAAGAAGTCAACGTGCTATACTTAAAGTTATGCTAAAAAAACCTATTCTTTTCCCCACTTTTGATCTCTATTCGCTATGCAAAGTTCCCTCGATTCGACAACTTTTTATTCTACACACTATTCTTTATAAACACTCTCAGTTATTTTATGACTCTGATTCTATAAATGCTAGAAGAAGATCTGACATTGTTTGTATTATTGAAAATCGCCGAACAGCTCTAGCGAGTCGACATTTCCATTACCTCAGTCCGTCGTTGTATAACAGAATAAACCATAAATTAAACATCTATCCGCTACCGCACTTTAAACGCAAATTAAAGTGTTTGGAATGGCTCTTGTCTTTATCATATGAAGAAACTGAATCCCTCTTACACTTTTCTGAATAATTATGTACTAATATATTACTAAAATTTACCACACGCACAGCACTACACAACATCCACACACATTTTATCACACACACACACACGCACACACACACACACACACACATTTTATCACACACACACACACACACACACACACACACACACACACACACCGTCACTCTCGAAAACTCATTTTTTGTATCCTACTTAGGTTATAAGTAGCTTTATATTAGTTTAATCTTAGTGTTAAACGTCCTGTAAAATTGGAACCCGGTTCTCTTCGGTATGAAGGGCGCTGGTACTTGCGACACAGTATTCATACTTCTGTGAGTATCATCGTTTCCAAATTGTTTACTGTACTTTTATTAAGTTCCAAATAAAGATATTTGATTTGATTTGATTTGATTTGATTGATAGAAATACTGGGACTGATTCTACCACTGTTTCCATTGCTAGCGGCGGGGGCAAAAAAAAGCACTGCATCACCTCTTATGACGGCGTGCACATTTCCATGTTACAGTTAAAGGCTTCAAGAAAAAAAAAATGTTCAGCTGTCCGGTCAACCAAACCATGGAAAATAGTAACTATTCTTCTGGCGCTTCGGTGGCCGCAGCCGTGGCACGCTCGCTTTGCTCGCTCGCCTTGCGCGTTGTTTTCTATACCCTGACATATCCTAACCAATTCGTTTTATTGCCGCAATATAAATAACACAATACAATACAAATACAATACAAATACAATACAAATACAAAACAAATACAATACAAATACAATACAAATACAATACAAATACAATACAAATACAATACAAATACAATACAAATACAATACAAATACAATACAAATACAATACAAATACAATACAAATACAATACAAATACAATACAAATACAATACAAATACAATACAAATACAATACAAATACAATACAAATACAATACAAATACAATACAAATACAATACAAATACAATACAAATACAATACAAATACAATACAAATACAATACAAATACAATACAAATACAATACAAATACAATACAAATACAATACAAATACAATACAAATACAATACAAATACAATACAAATACAATACAAATACAATACAAATACAATACAAATACAATACAAATACAATACAAATACAATACAAATACAATACAAATACAATACAAATACAATACAAATACAATACAAATACAATACAAATACAATACAAATACAATACAAATACAATACAAATACAATACAAATACAATACAAATACAATACAAATACAATACAAATACAATACAAATACAATACAAATACAATACAAATACAATACAAATACAATACAAATACAATACAAATACAATACAAATACAATACAAATACAATACAAATACAATACAAATACAATACAAATACAATACAAATACAATACAAATACAATACAAATACAATACAAATACAATACAAATACAATACAAATACAATACAAATACAATACAAATACAATACAAATTTATTGATTTACCAAGAAAATAAAAATACAATACAATACAATACAATACAATACAAATACAATACAAATACAATACAAATACAATACAAATACAATACAAATACAATACAAATACAATACAAATACAATACAAATACAATACAAATACAATACAAATACAATACAAATTTATTGATTTACCAAGAAAATAAAAATACAATACAAATACAATACAAATACAATACAAATACAATACAAATACAATACAAATACAATACAAATACAATACAAATACAATATAAATACAATACAAATACAATACAAATACAATACAAATACAATACAAATACAATACAAATACAATACAAATACAATACAAATACAATACAAATACAATACAAATACAATACAAATACAATACAAATACAATACAAATACAATACAAATACAATACAAATACAATACAAATACAATACAAATACAATACAAATACAATACAAATACAATACAAATACAATACAAATACAATACAAATACAATACAAATACAATACAAATACAATACAAATACAATACAAATACAATACAAATACAATACAAATTTATTGATTTACCAAGAAAATAAAAATACAGTGTTAACAAACTTACTGATGGTCCCCGCACTAGGGCAAGCCTGTATTGCGGGAGACCAGAGGCATAAGATGAGCGATTTCCACAAACTACATAAAGATAAAACAAAACAGATAACACTTAAGCAAGGCAAGACACAAGGAGGACAATCCAGGAGAAATACAATAAATATCTAAAATCTAAAAAAAGAAATCAAAGAACTAAAAGAACACAATAAATAAAGAACACGACCAGCTGTAAGCTGTAAGTTTTCGAAGTGTGTGTGAGTATGTGACTGTGTGTTTGAGTGTGTGTATGTGTGTGTGTGTATGTTTGTGTGTTGGAGGGGAGAGGGAGTAAGTGGGATAATGGGATATAATTTGGAAAAAACGCTAGTCCCGCTTTTTCCATTTTCTATTTCCATGGAAATAGTGGGATACACCCGGTTATATATAATGAATTTTCTGTTTTTAGACCGGGAGCCAACGCGCTGTTTCCTTCACAAACTATGACATACGCGAAGAGACAATCTGTTGTAAGTGAATTCAATTGGGTATTTATTGTTTGCATTGCCATTCAACGTGGCATTCCCGCCAGTGTCTAAGAGATGTTAGGGATAAGTCTAAGGGATAGACGGTCTTTAGGCCGTTAGACCTTAAGTCCTTCGTTCAACTGTTTCAAAATTCTGTATTTTTAACCGACTTCATAAAAAGGAGAAGGTTCAATTAGGTTATTAAGTATTTTTTTATGTAAAAGGATACTTTCTATAGAAATTTGTATCCATTTACATTATTTTCTTTCCTTTTTTTTGCTATAAAAATTTCATTAAAATCGGTTCAGTAATTTGTTTTTTTAATCAAAATACATAGCTGGAAAAAATATGTCATCCAAATACATAAACGAAATTTCTTATTTTGCTTTCCTGTGACTTTTTAGTGGTATATACGAATTTCGAAAAATGATAAAAGTTTCAAAACATTCGGTTCGGTTCGCACTCAAACCGTTTGAGTTTGGTTTGAGTGCGAACCGTGAACTCGAGCGGCAACGATCGGACCGCGGATCAAACTCACCCTGATGAAGATTCTCTAGATAAATCGAAACATTGTCAGTGCCTCTATCGACAAAATAATACGTGAGTAAAGCCCGTGTTTATCAAAATGTAATTAAAAAGCGTAAAATAAAAACTTTAAGGGACTTTTTTACAAATTTCATGCTATACGTTTTCTATTTAGTTTTTAAAATAGTAATTATTCACTATTCAGTAATTATATATTACACGAGATCACCCGGGAAACTTTGTACCACCATTAATTTGATTGTAAACCACCACTGCTTGGAAAAGACAAAAAATAATAAAAAAATATATATATCGAGCCATTTCCAAGTTTTTGCGAGGCTAGTACACATCAATTGATTTTAGAAGATTACAAAATTGACAATTTCTAAATATCTGTTCATACCTGTTGTATTCCATAATTTGAATGGCCTCGCAGCTTTGTTGGTAGTAGCTCTACCTACTGCGCGGTTGTGGGTTCGATCCCCAAGACAAACATTCTTGTGGTGAAGACACAGGTTTTCCTAGTTCGGGCATATTGTAAACAGTTACCTAAGTATAGTTACATAATAAGTATAATACTGTAATAATATATATTATTTTACCTGTTGTAACCCTTAGCTCTAAGGTAATGAATACAGATTTATTTATTTATTTATTATTTATTTATTTAAATACAACAGAATTGAATCTCATCATTTTTAAAGTCTTTTAAAAAATAGATAATTGATTCAGGCGTGACTTTGCGGAAATCCATTACAAAACATTAAACATTAGATTAGATTAGCGGAATTGTACTAAATATTTGTCCATCTGTTTAATGTCTTTTAAAAAGTTTTTTTTAACGGACTAAAAATTTTTAGTAAGTACTTGATCATAGTCAAATACACAAATTCCGTTTACTAGAATGACATATTTTTTCCAGCTAGGTATTTTGATTTAAAAAACAAAAATGTATACAAGTTTTATATCAGTCATTTGGTTACAGTTATACAACCTTTGCTTAGTTCGGGAGTAGATAGTGTGTAAAACGTCCGCTTGTATGTATTTATTTGAAAATAATCGTCGAAACAACTATTCTGTCAAATTATCCAATTGTCAAAAGAAATTTCTCGCTTCGCTCGCTCGAACAGTTATTTTCAAAGTACATACGAGTGCTAGTAGTGACAATTCGGTTGGTTCATTTCTAAAATTAGGAATTGTCTAAAATATATTTTAGTCTACCATGGTTGGTACCATCTTACTAAATTAAGAACGCTTAATTGAATTAGATAAAATTAAAGTAGGATAAGTTGGTAGCAGCAGAATACCAAAGTTTTATTTGACAGTTCTAAACCTAATTTTAGCTAAAATTAGTAAGGTTGGTGCCAACAGAATTTAGGCCATTATCAGACTTTATCGAGCGATTCGACCGTAGTCTGTCTGTCCGTAGTCTTTCGTTCGTAGTGCATGTTTATCTTCTCTTACAAATTTTCAGAGTCTGTGTTTACCTAGATTGATTTGTCTAGCCTACTATTTTTTTAACCTATTTTTGTTTTATAATCATATCTTTTCTTTCAGGCATCAATGATGCTGGACAATGAAGACGTGGACCAATTGTTTCTAGACACCGGCTTTAAATTGACGAAAAAAGACTACCATATCATGAATTAAAATGTTTATTGACAAGAACATTGCAGTTTTTAATAACAATTAAGTATTCTTAAGCCAACTCGAAATCGAAAATTACTTTATGTAACAGACTAATACCTAAGTCGGAAGAAAGACACGTAAATAGTAGGTATGTAGCAAGCCGCGCCGCCTCCTTGGCACCGACATAATGGCCCCAACTTCTTTGACAGTATTCAAAACCTGGCAAAACAGTTAGAATGAGCAATGAGCTTCTTAACGTCTATTCCCACCTGTTCTGTTGAGTAGTTCTGTTGGCAGAACTATTGGGATTTTTTCCCCATTAGTTCTGTTACTTGTAAGACTATGCTTTACACCTGGCTTGAATCTCATCGACAGACGAACTATATTCTTCTGGCGCTTTGGCGGTATCTGCCGCGGCACGCTCGCTTTGCTCGTTCGCTTTACGCATTGTTTTCTATTCTCTAACATAACCTAACCAACTGTTTTCGATCTGAATTTCATGTCACAAGATTCGTGAACAGAACTACTAGGAATTATTTTCCCATTTGTTCTGTGAACAGAATTAATGGTTAAAAGAAATCCCAATAGTTCTGCCAACAGAACTATACAACAGAACAGGTAAGATAAGATAAGATAAGTTTATTTAACCAATAACATGTGTACATGGGTACATTTTTTCTCAGATTAAAATCTTACACTATAACGACGCTAGGTACAGGTACCCGGTATGTAAACCGTTACCTTCTGTGCTAGTTATAAAACTGTTACGGCAAGGTAAGCCTCACACCCCTTTAGGACTAATCTGAGCAATTACTAAGATATTACAGGTACATTTTAAGTACCTGTAATATCTATATAAGATATTATAACTAAACATCTTATAGCTAATGCATATGTAGGCAGGTAGGAGGTTCATAATTAAGCTTAATACAAAATTTATAACATTTAAGACGAGTGTGAGTTGCATTAAAAATAACAATAGAAAACAAAAAAGATGACATTAAAACAACGTAATCTTTACAACAATAACAATTTAGGACTTATCTACTACTACTTATGCAGGTATTATTAATAATAATAAGACTACAACACGTACAACTTAGATACTAATACCTACTTAATATTAGTTTACTTAATCAGTGAATTAGGATACTTATTGTCTATTTAACAGATATTATTATAGTAATTATTAGATTATACATATTATAGATATGAGATATTAGTAGTAATTATTTACTCAGTAACAGTTGGTGTTTACTATGAACGTGGTCAACTTAAAAATAAACACTTCCTTTAAAATGCAATCTGAAGGTTGGTCTATTCAATTCAGGGTCATTAAATACTGGTCAAGACGAGTTTATAGTTGCAGTGGAACAGTTAAGCCCTGACATTTTAGCCATAAATGAAACGTGGGTAAAGGCGGGCCAGGATGACAAGGTACCTTCTGTCCCTGGTTACCGCTTCGTGCATTTGCCAAGACACCATACTATTAAAGATGGTCGGGGAGGGGGGTTGGCTTTTTTATTCGCAGAGGTGTTAATGCGCGTGACAGAATAATTGAAATTATACTCGTAAGAATTCAATAAAAATCCACCTGTCATTCAATTAGTTCACAGCTAAAAACACAGATGGTGTTTTGATAAACAGTTAAACAGTTTTATACTTATATTATTATTTTATAGTTGGTTTAAATTAACATATGCTTTAATAAATATTATTGTAATAAAAATGATTATACCATCACACACATTTGAGAACGAAATTAGGATTTCAGAACAAAAGTATCCAATGATTGTTATATATTGTAAATTTAATTGTTCGATACATACTTTCTTACTATTTTTCAGTTATTAATTAGTTTGGATTTATTAACGAATGTTTCACTTTATTATTTTCTGTTCTCATTATTCTGATATTTACAAGTCCTTCATTTGATTGTTTACTAAATCGGTAAATTCGTTATAATTCTTTTATTAAGACATATATAGCAAAACTATGAATCCATTGTTTCATGAATTATATTTTAACATCTTTTTATTGTTATTAAGTAAATAACTTTCATTATTATACTTAGATTATTAATAGGCTTCTGTGATTGGTTGAATAATGAATATGGTGTGATGTTTTGTATTATTTCAAAAATGTATAAAAGACTAGGTTAATTAAAGCCTAAGACGGGTAGATTGGGAGTGACCACCGAACTAGAAAGATAAGTGCCTTGCAATAATATTGTACTAAAATATATTTGTGTGTATTTAATATGTGTACCGTTAACTTTTTGTGTTATTCTCTGTTTGGTTATTTGGTAACTTTAAAACTATATTATCTTTGTGAACTACATACATTTGTATCAGTTAATTATTCTGTCATTGTTTCCTTATATTCCTTATGTTGTTTATTTTGTAGGAGGGTACTTGTGTTGTGTAAAATTGTAAAGGATCATACAAAAAAGTGTTAGGACCAGACAAGTTTCTTGCCGGATTCTTCTTGAACTGGGGTTAGGAGGAACCGGCACCTAGATTCACTAGCATGTAAGAAGACGATTCTAAGTGGTCCTTGTAATTTTATTGAATAAAGAAAATTGGATATACTATGGTAAATTTGTTATTCTCTCTTCTTATTGAATTTATCCTTGTAGGGATCGCAGCGCAGCTTAGCTAAGCAAAATATAAGCAATGCAATACTTCCCGCGCGCTGGCTACCTCAGTCAACTCCCGACAAGCATACGAATAGTACATGTACCTACATGAATACTGAATAGACGCTGAGTGATTAACAACTACGTATTTCATTTGTAAAAAGAACAGTTCCAAAGTTAGACAACCTTCTGATTTGGAGTCCGACGTGATCGGAAGGTACCTACATATACAAAAAGTGATAAATATAATACCGTACATTGGTGACCTTCCGACGATGAACTTATGAACTTGTGAATTTAGAACTTTGGAACAAAAGTGAACATTAAAAGTGAGTAGTAGGTACATAGACTTATCGGGAGTGACTCCTCGCGCAGAATTAGTGTTCCGTAAACCGCGAGAAATATAACGGACACAATGACGAATCCAAATCAGGCTATGTCAACGGCACCTGCACCGGTTATCGCCACGCAACCGGTCAATGATTTGGCCAGCATCAGTGTATCGGCAAGGATACCTGAATTTTGGGTGGACATGCCAAGATTGTGGTTTGCCCAATTCGATTCAGTGATGGACCCGCAGAAGCAAGGAGACAGCGCAAAGTACAATATGGTGATCGCCAAACTGAGCAGAGATGCTCTACAACAAGTAGGTGACATCATATACGATCCGCCTAAAGAAAATAAGTTTGCCGCTATTAAAGCCAGATTACTGTCGGCTTACGAAGAGAGCGCAGAGAAGCAGTTTAATAAGCTGGTTGGGGAAATGGATCTAGGAACGCAACGTCCATCGCAACTGTTAAGAAGAATGTCTGCTTTAGCGTCCAACACGCAGGTTTCTACAGAAGCACTCAGACGGTTATGGATCGCGAGATTGCCGATGGCAGTTCGGACCGTATTATCGGTGGCGCAGAGCATGAAGTTAGATGACCTTGCTACGATGGCTGATAAGATCGTGGAAAATATACAGACAAGTGATATAGCTGCTATTGCATCAACTTCTACATCAGCACCGTTACCTGATTTACTATGACAGATGAGACAGATGACTCTAGAGATCCAGGAGCTGCGGAGAGAGGTAAACGAGGTCAGAGGCAGAAGCATGGGAAGAGGAAATTCATGGAATAGGAGCAGGTCCAGGTCGCAATCAAGAGGACCGAGAAGAACTCCTGAGAGCAAAGATTGGCTGTGCAAGTATCATTACCGATGGAAGAACCATGCGAAGTCGTGCGAAAAACCGTGCAACTGGAAGCAACCGGGAAACTCAGACAGATCGGGAAACTAGAGGCTGTGCAGTCCTATGCGGTGGGAGACTGCATAGCCACAACGGGAAACCATCGTTTGTGTGTGACAGATAGGGAAACAAGGACACGTTTTCTAGTGGATACAGGCGCAAACGTTTCCGTATTGCCAGTAAGTGAATATAAAGGTGAGCGTACATCGTGTAGCTATAAACTTTTTGCTGCGAATAACTCAGAAATAAAAACATATGGTGTAAAGACTCTAGAATTAAATTTAGGGTTACGCAGATCATTTAAATGGACTTTTATAATTTGTGATGTTAAACAGGCCATTTTAGGCGCAGATTTTATTGAATATTATAAATTAGTAGTAGATTTATACAGTAAGAAATTATTAGATAGGGTTACGAATTTGTGCACGATGGGATCCGTCATAAGGTAAGACGAGCCGTCTATAAAAATTATTCAGGATGATAATCCATATCGAGATATCTTAGAAGAGTATGCAGATATAACGAAGTTAGTCGCTTTTAGGGAAACCGCGTCACATTCAGTATGTCATCGCATTATTACCAATGGTCCGCCGGTTTTTGCGCGCCCCAGACCGCTACCGCCGGATCGGTACAGAAAGGTGAAGGATGAGTTTAAGGTGATGCAGGAAATGGGAATATGTAGACCAGGTAAGGGTGAATGGGCTAGTCCTCTCCATGTAGTACCTAAGAAGGATGGAAAAATTCGTCCTTGTGGTGACTATAGAGCACTTAATGCTGTCACTAAACCAGACCGATATCCAATACCTAGATTACAGAATTTTGCATATATGTTGCCAAAGAAAAAGTATTTTACACGTTTAGATTTAAATAGAGCTTATCATAATATACCTGTGGCAGAGGAAGACATCGAAAAAACAGCTATTACTACAATTTTTGGACTTTTTGAATTCCCACGTATGGGATTTGGATTAAAAAATGCCGCACAGACTTTTCAGAGGTTTATGGATCATCACGTATTAAAAGGTATCGAACATTTAGAAGATTCAAGCGACAATAGCGAGTCTACTTTATTTTGTTATATCGATGACGTTTTAATTGCATCAGAAAATGAAGGCATACATAGAAAACACGTGAGGGAATTGTTCAAAAGATTTAATGAAATGGGAATTACGATAAATTTAAGTAAATGTGTTTTTGGTAAGGAACAGGTAGAATTTTTAGGATATAGTGTATCGCAAGATGGAATCAGCCCGCTGCCAGTAAAAATAAAGGCGATTACAGACTATCCGAGACCTGAAACAGTTGAACAACTACGACGTTTCTTGGGTATGATCAATTTTTATAGGTCACATTTACCGAACGCAGTAGTACACCAGGCAGAACTTAATAAGTTTTTGCACAACGCCAAGAAGAAGGATAAGACACAAATAGTATGGGATCAGAAGAGCATAGAAGCTTTCGAAAATTGTAAGGTAAGTTTGAACAGTGCTATTACTTTGTCTCACCCTAGTGTAGACGCACCTTTATCGCTTATGACTGACGCGTCCGACACATGTGTTGGTGCAGTGCTACAACAACATATTGAAGGTAAGTGGTTACCATTAGGTTATTTTTCAAAAAAGTTATCGGATTCACAGATAAAGTACAGTACATACGATAAGGAACTATTAGCTATTTATTTAGCTATGGTACATTTTAGAAACATGATCGAAGGACGACATGTAACCATTTTTACGGACCACAAACCACTTATTTATGCATTCACGAAGGTAGGAACGGATAAGGAAATTCCAAGAAGAGCCCGACAGCTACTGTATATTAGCGAATTTACCAGCGATATACAACACGTAAGCGGTTCTGACAACGTGGTAGCTGACGCGTTATCACGTGTAGAGAGTATTTTTTGCCCCACAGCAATAGATTACGACGAACTCGCTGTAGAGCAGGCACAGGAAAACGAAGCTCATGTTACATCCGCTCAAAACGGTAGGTTATTATTTAAGCGAATTGTTTTGCCTAACAGTAATATGAAAATATTATGCGAAGTTTCAACGAGCGATGCACGACCTTATTTAACTTCAAGATTTAGGAAAATTGCTTTCGACAGTGTTCACAATATTAGTCATCCTGGGATCCGAGCAACTCGTGAAATGATTACAAAAAGATTTTTTTGGCCAGGGATGAATAAAGATATTAAAGTTTGGGCTAAGACATGTTTGGCTTGCCAGAAGTCAAAAGTTAATCGACACACAATATCAGAGCTAGCCAGTTTTCCTCCGTGCACAAGGTTCGAACACATTCATACAGATATCGTAGGTCCTCTACCTACTTCTAGGCACGGGCATCGTTACATTGTTACTATAATGGATCGTTTCACGCGTTGGCCAGAGGCTATACCAGTCTCAGACATATCAGCGGATACGGTTTCTAGAGTTATATTTGAGCATTGGATTTGTAGATTTGGTTGTCCAAGCAGGATTACCACAGATCAAGGACGCCAATTTGAGAGTGATCTTTTTAGTGCAATGATGAAATTAGTAGGGGTACAAAAGATCAGAACGACTCCATATCACCCTCAGAGCAACGGCTTGATAGAAAGATGGCATCGCTCGATGAAAAACGCATTAACATCCAGATTAACAGAAGGCATGGATTGGGTAGAAGAGTTACCAGTAGTCTTGTTAGGTTTACGAGCAGCCAGCAGAACAGATACTGGAGTATCTGCAGCAGAAATGGTTTATGGAGAAACAATCAGGCTCCCAGGTGATTTTTTTCAGGTAAGAAATAGTAGAGTTACAGACCAACATATTTTCTTAGAAAACTTACGTCAAACTATTAGCAAGCTGAGACCGCAGTCAGGAGCGGTAAGCGATTCGCGAAAAGTTTTTGTAAGCAAAGATTTAAAGACATGTACACATGCATTTATTCGGAACGATATGTTAAAAAAATCGTTATGTCCTACCTATGATGGCCCCTATCGCATTTTAAAAAGGAATGATAAAGTTTTTAAATTAAGTTTACCTAATAGAGATATTCATGTATCTATAAATAGAGTAAAGCCAGCCTACATGTTAAAAGAAGATAGTAGTGAATCTTTAGTAGATGGAACTCTAAGTTAGTAACTAGCGCTAAGAGTAGCGAAAGTAGTATTTTAAGAACGCCAACGCTTATAGAGCGTACCACACGCAGCGGTCGCCAGACAAAACCGCCAGTGCGATTTTTATTATAATAGTTTATGTAGCATTATATAATTGTGAAATCACTCAGTCATAAAGGGTAGGTAATCATTTTTTTTGGTCATTCCAATCCGACAAACTGGAAGTAGAACACTTGATTTAAATACCTACATTTTTACTGCATATTTTTTGATAATCATGGGTTATAATCAATCAAAAGAAGAAGAAAAAGTATTCATTACACAACAAGGATCCAGTAGTGTAGAACAAGTTGGGAATATAGAAAAGAAACTAGAAATGTTTGGAATCATTATTATAATTGTAACCATAGCTCTAATATTACTTCTATTGTGTTTATGTGGAAAAAGTTGTTGTGAAGGTTTTAAGAAACGAGCTCGGAAAGAACTGATGGCAATATGGCCTATGGGACCAGTGGTAGCCCAGAACACTAATCCGACTCAACAGTCCGGAGTGATGCAGTCGCAGTATCAGAACCCATGTTAAGTAATCGGTATAAGCAGGGGTTAAGTAAACAAATAATTAAGTAGTTAAACATTTATTATGTATCAAAATTTAAGTATTTTTTGTTGATTTTGTATTGTGTAAAGCCTTATTGGGTAATTTTTGTTGATTTTTATTGTGAAACCTTGTAGGATAAAAAAAAAAAACTTTAATATAAATTCATTACTTTAATTGAACGGAACCCAAGTAATTATAAAGTAGATTCTATAAATAGACTAGCAACTTTGTAATGCAAGATCGCGTGCGTCATGACTACACAATAGTAGGTCACGCCCGCTATCTTTGCAACGCAGCACATTCCTGTGTGCCTCGCAGCATGAACTTGAACATTTTATAACTTGTATAGTTTTAAGTTGTAAAGACGATTTTTTGTGAAAAAATTTTTTTTGGAAGGGGATGGTTGTAGGGATCGCAGCGCAGCTTAGCTAAGCAAAATATAAGCAATGCAATACTTCCCGCGCGCTGGCTACCTCAGTCAACTCCCGACAAGCATACGAATAGTACATGTACCTACATGAATACTGAATAGACGCTGAGTGATTAACAACTACGTATTTCATTTATAAAAATACCATTTCCAAAGTTAGGTAACCTTCTAAATAGACTTTGACATATATATCAGTACATTGGTGGTAAACATTTCCTTACATATTACGTACATAATACCGTACAATCCTTGCTTACATTTAGCTTTAATTCCTCATGTGAGAAGTAGGTATTTAACTTCAGTAATTTTACTAACTTTCATTATAAACTTCTAAATCTTGATATTAGGTGTAATATATTATACTAATTAGAGCAGGTATTTATATGAATCTAACATCAGAAGTGGGATCCTTCCAGGCCATTTTTAATTAGTTGTTTCTGATTTATTCCAGAATGAGTATGACCAGAATTGGCGACCTTTTGGCAGTAGTCTACGCCTCTGCTTACTAGAAGGACGATGTCGCTTTGTAGTTCTTCACTTCACTACGCTACGCTACGCTTTGCTGATCAATCCTGACAAGAAGCAGTTCGGCGCTTCTAGTTGGTGCAACATATCGAGATACTTACTGCAGCATTACGACAAACAGCAAAATTCGGTAAGAGTCGTAAAGGTTCAGCTTTGTTATGGTTCTATCTGGAGACGATATCTCAATAAGGCATAGTCTGAAATGAACTAGTCCGATAACGTGGCAAAGCAAACCTTCACACCTTAATTACCACGGAATTATATTGTGATTATGTTCGTGGATGGTACCGTTTCTATGCTTCAAAAACAAAAGTAAAATGCTTTTGCCTACTGATGAACAATTTATCGATAAGTAAATCCCGTACTAATTATAAATACTACATGTTTGTAAATGAAATTTAAAACTACAGAATGTACAGTTATTAGATTTAGTTAATAGCCGTCTTCATAGAAAATAAGTACAAAATATAGACAAAGCAATCAAAATCAATGCTATCTCGTCACCATGACACTTATTCGAATTAAACTCTATTAAATTAGACATTAGATATAATATTAGCCATAAATATAATATGCAGAATAAAATTGAAAATGAAAAATAATAATAATAATTAAAAAAAAAAAACCTATACAACCTTAACAATCTGCGCTGATCTTACGTTAGGACCGATTTTGTTTAGCGGACAGGAATCAATAACTACCCACATTATGACAAATAAACAAACAATAGTTACAAAACGGAAAGTAAAATAAATACCAAAAGAAATACGTGAATACTGAACTGTGTATGTGTTTACTCATAGCGAAATACTCATGGAGGAAGTATGTGATTACTCTGTAAATGTCTGGTAGATTTTTTTTTTATATTTTTATTAATATATAAATATATTGATTATTTATACATTTATTTATTAGTTTGTTATTATTATTATTATATTTATATTTTATTATTATTATTATTATCTAGCCCAAAACTAAGCAAAGCTGTGCCATAGAGGTAATATTATGGGAACCAGAAGGTTGACAGAACTTACTCCTCATTGGATCCATATTAAAAAGTGATTATTTAGTAAACGTGAATATACGTATAATAATACGTTATAATACGTGAACTTGATCGAGTCACTTGGCTAAGTCAAGATACCTGTTGTTGTTATCTGGAATGTTATTAAATTGGAAAAGGTTACAAACAGATTGTGTCAAGGAATAGTTTAGATTTGTGGTCTACGGGATTACTAAGAAATGGTTTTTTACAAGTTCCAGAAGCACCATTAAATTCACTGCCTATGTCTCACTGAAGGGTCAATAGGAGTTAAAAATAATTTTTAATTGATTTTTTAATAGATACCTCACCTTTTCTACTGTAAGATTTTATGTAAATTTAATGTTTAATATTTTGTTAGTATGTTATTTGTTAAAATGTACATTTTTGGAAGTCACTTTTATTACAAGGTATTAGACCCACAAAAATAATAATAACATCATTGCATGATTCTCTAGTACTCAGTAGTACCTATCAAAGAAGTGCAACGGTCTAGAGGTTTTGCAATGTGAATGTGAATTTGAACAGAATGCGACTGGGAATTGTATGAAACATTTTGTGATCTAAACTATTGCTACTGTTGTTGATCCAGTATTGTTCACTGAACTCTATATAGATGCTAGTTTGTTGGGTATATTAATACAGATTATTGGTCGTCTAGAATTAAATACATCAGGTTATTGCAGGTGAACTTGATGAAAACGAATACATTATATATTTTTTTATGTTACATAGTACAACCAAATACAAATATAAATAATAACTAAAACCACTACATTATTTACATATTTCAGATTCATTTCAAGTACATAACAAATGAAAGGTACAAGTCTAATTTGTTAAATGTTGAACAGATTAATCAAGTTTTATCTATTGAAACAGTACCTTAAACAAGTGAACTTTTTTTAAGGGGGTTTTTGTTATTACTCTTAGGCAGAGAATGGACGATTAGACATAATCCGTTCTAAATACGTACACTTTAAATCGGCCAAATCAGTTTTGTTTAGTTACCTTTAAAGTTCTAGACTTTAAATGCTCAAACTAGTACTTCTTATTACGTAATTATTGCCATATTTAGTGTTGCTTATATATTATTAAATGCTTATAATATCAGGACTGCAGGGCAATATGTTGCTACACGGTAGTATAATGGGTGGTCTTATCGCTAGATAGCGATCTCTACCAGACAACCTTTTGATGGATAGAAATCAATATAGCTGAATATAGGGTGATGAAAATAATATGAGCGATTTATGATAAAAATAATATGTACATACATAATTACAGGATAACAAAAAGTGAAAAACATCGATACCTAATATTACCTACAAAAATAAATTAAATAATAATAATACAATAAGATAAACTAAATATTAGAAAGTGTTCCCTGACCATATATATAAGGAGAAGTAGGTATTTAACTTCAGTAATTTTACTAACTTTCATTATAAACTTCTAAATCTTGATATTAGGTGTAATATATTATACTAATTAGAGCAGGTATTTATATGAATCTAACACGCGCATATGTGCCCATCCGGTCGTGTCCACGGTTAAACAAATGTGGCTGCGTCTGAGTGTGCTTGAGAGGACAGTTATTGTTGGTACTGCTTACAGGGCACCTTGGCAGGACGCTGTGGTACATTTTGACGCTTTAACCGATTCTATTGCCTCCTTTCCTAAGTGTGACAATATGATACTTGTGGGTGATTTTAATATAGACATGCTTAGTTCACATAACAACAAGCTACCATTGCTTCAGCAGTTCCTACAATGTCTTAATTTGAACCAGGTTGTTTCTGAGCCTACACATTGCTATGATGAAAATACCCAGACCCTAATTGACATTGTATGCACTGATACTCCTGTTCGTAAAATTAACATGAAGCATACCCCGGATTTAGGTCGTCATGCCATGATTGTCTTAGAGTTTAACTTCAAAAGAGAGAAGGCGTGCCCGAGATGGGTAACTTATAGACCTCTCAATAGTATTCTAAGGGATCTGTTTCTAAATGACCTACACGCTGTTTTTGATGCGGTTCAACCTTTAATAGACCTTAATGAGTCAGTTACACTTTTAACCTGCAAAGGTTAATTTTAACTTTATTTGACTTACATGCTCCACTAAAAACTACTAAATTTAATGGTCCACCCGTGGATAACCGATACAGTGAAATCTATGATGGAGATCAGGGATGAATATCATTCTAGATATAAACTACTCAAAACTGATGTTCCAAAAAAATGTTATAAAACCATGAAATATTTGGTTGTTGCTGCTATAAAGAATGTGAAAACTGCGTTTTTCACACAATACATAAATAATAATGTTCAAAATTCTAAGTTGTTGTGGAAAAATTTAAAACGTACTATCTCGCCCAATAAGAAAAAGTCCATAGATTCGGTGATGGCTTAGTAACGATTTCTCAGCTAACCTATTTTGAGTACCACCGATACGATTCTAATAAATTCTCGTTGCGCCCTGTAGGTGAGTATACAATTCTTAAAATTTTGGAAGGCTTTAAGTCAAATGCTCAGGGGATTGATGGCATTTCCCTGGATATGCTACTAATGACCTTGCCACAATCTTTGTCTGTAATAACATCTTTAATTAACGAGTCCTTGACAAGTGGCATTTTCCCAGAGACATGGAAGTTGGCGGTTGTGAATCCCATTCCAAAAAATAGTCAACCGTCCTCTCTTTCTGACCTTCGTCCAATCAGCCTGCTTCCATGTCTTTCTAAAGTGTTAGAAAAGGTAGTATGCATGCAGCTTGTTAAATATCTTGAGGACAATGACATTCTTCCCCAGTTTCAGTCAGGCTTTCGGAAGGGTCACAGTACTTCAACTGCTCTCTTGGATGTTGTTGACAATCTGCTCGCATCTCAGGATCTGGGCATGTGTAACATATTAGTCCTTCTGGACTTTTCCCGGGCTTTTGACTCTATAAGCATTCCCCTTCTTCTCTCAAAGCTAGCTTACTATGGCATGGACACTGTTTCTGTGAACTGGTTCTCAAGCTATTTAAATATGAGGCAACAATGTGTAGAGCTGAATTTGTGTAATGGAAAAACGCTTAGATCCACATTTCAGTCAGTCTCTAGGGGTGTACCACAAGGATCCATACTTGGACCTATTCTCTTTATCTTGTATAGTGCCGATATAATTGAAGCTTTTACTTACTGCAAATACCATATTTATGCAGATGATGTGCAACTGTACTATTCCTTTCTGCCTTTAGACTGCGCATCAGCGCAAGATAAAATGAATTCAGATTTAGCTCAAATATCTTCCTGGTCAAAATCAAACTCACTTGTTCTTAACCCCAAAAAAACAAAATATATGGTCATTTGTACTAAAACTAAACTTGAGAAAATTGCCTGTACACAGCTCAATATTATAGTGGATGGTGAAGCAGTAGAATATGTTGAGGAGACTAAAAGTCTTGGACTTATCTTGGATAAGCACCTACATTTCGAACGTCACATAGCGGAGTGTGTCCGTAATTGCTTATATCGGCTAAAAACGTTATATAATATTCGTCCGTTTCTCAGTGAAGAAGTGCGTATTGCGCTGTGTGAATCTTTAATCTTATCCAAGCTTAATTATTGTGATGTGGTGTATGGCTCTTGCTTGTTGGCTAAGACTGAGCGGTTGGTTCAGCGTGTGCAAAACGCTTGCGCACGCTTCTGTTTTTCTATTCCCCCAAGAACGCATATCACCCCATATTTAAACTCCTCAAATTTATTAAAAATGAAAGCGCGTAGAAGCCTTCACCTTGCATCCTTACTTTTTGGTGTTATTGCCTACAGGTTTTCCCCTTATCTTTTTACCAAGTTGAATTGGGCCCAAGAACAATTTCGTTATAATAGGAGAGCTTGTGCTAGTGTGTTTGTTACGCCGAGGCACAAATCTGTAGCATTTCGCGGATCCTTTAGATTTGCTGCCTCACGGTGCTGGAATGACCTTCCGCCACCGATTCGAGCCTTAAAAACATTATATACATTTAAGAATACACTCAAAGAAAAACTACTATCTTTCCAATAAAGCTCATAATTTATTTTACTCACGTCTATCGGTGCCATTGACTGTCCTGGCATACGCGGTAAATTGTCCTTTTCTTTCTTTATTGTATAAAGTGAAACGAGCACATAAATAAGTCATCCGTCTCTATTAGTTGGTTTTTTCTCCATCGGCCTTTATTTTTCACTAGACATTAACTTTTGAAACGAGTACCATAATGTACCTAATTATTTTATTTTATTTCTTACATTTTCCAACAAAATTAAATCATGACCTTATTTGAACTACTCAATTGATTTGTTGATAATTATTTGATTCGTTCGGTTATTTATCACATAGGGATTGTTTTGCGTTTGTAGTGTCATTCTTTTTTAGGCCCTGTCTGGAAACCAGCGCTGCTTCTCACAAGTGTGTGAAGCTGCAATTATGCTAAGACTGGACCTGTTTGGCCCACACGACACAGAGGGGACTAATTAGCACAAAACTATAGCAATTTATTACTTTTTATTATTATTATTTTTTATTTTTTTTATTTTCTCTTGTTTTGTTTCTGTTGTCTGTTATTTCTTTATCTACAATGTTATTTTTGTTGTGTCTAGTGTTTTGTGTTCTCTGTGTATTGTGTGTCAAATAAACAATTTATATTCTAGTAGTCTTTCAGTATTATCATGGTCAAATTGATATAGGAACTCCTCTATTTCTTTGCCACACTCGTATCTAGATTTATCTTTAAGAGTAATCGTTTTGCTAATACGGTTATATAAAAATGGTGCTAAATATGTTGAAAAACCTTGGGCAAAATTTGTTCTGCATGTTGGAACTTTATATACCTCATGCGCCCTTCTACCGAGTAAATTGTCAGTACGACCAGGGTAAGCATGTTGTCTTATAACAACTAGCTTGATATACAGTTGTCGTACAGTAAGCACTCTAGTTTCTTTATAAAGATCTGCTGTGGGGTATCTATAAGGTTTAAAGTTTAAAATTTTCAGTATAGAACGTTGTGCTCTTTCTATTTTTATTAGAGAAGTTTTGGCTGCTCCACCCCAAGCCGACATACCATAAATAATAAGAGATTGGCATAGTGTAAGGTAGACTGTTCGGTTGGTCTTTTCATCTCTTAAATGACTCTCTTAAACGTATTAATATGTTTCTTCCAGTTAAGGTTTTTATCAACGGTTATTCCTAGATATTTGATGAAATCTGTGGCAGAGAGAGTGTAACGGTCGCAACTATTGGTATTCAGAGCAGAGCAGATGTAAGCTTTTAAACTAATGTTTTGTGCTATATGTATCTCCGATCCTAACAGTCTGAGTTCGATCACTCTAATTAAATAATTCCATGATGATATGTAAGGCAGATTCGTATTTAATGGCAAAACATCTGAGCCATTCGATATGAGGTGTAGAGTGCAAAGTTGGTTGCAAGTCAAGGTTGTGTATTGGCACCCACGTTGTTCGGAATTTTCTTTCTCGTTGCCTTTGAATACTGCATTCGCTGATACACAACAAGGTATTCCTCTACATACAAGGTCCGATGGCAAACTGTACAACATAGGTTTACTCAAGTCCCGGCTTCGTCGTCAGAATTTGTTTGTTGACAGTCTGTTATTTGCTGACGACGCTGCATTTATCACCTCAACATCTCAAGAGCTTCAAAATACAATCAACAAATTTGCGGATGCGTGTAGGTTGTTTTCTATGACAATAAATGCGAAAAAGACTGTTGTAACATCTCCAGGGTGTTTTATTTGTAGTAAATGTGGTCGTGCCTGCCACTCTCGCATAGGCCTCTTAAGTCATGAGCGTAGGTGCTCAATTACAAATAACTGTTCTGTAACTTGACCGACGCCACCTTAATCATCTTCAACAGATGTACCAAGGCCAATGATGATATATATATACAATAATTGCTCGTATACATCATTCTTCTTATAGTGTCACTAGTTCTTTTGAACCAGTGTGTTGAAAGTATTAAAGTGCGCCTCAGAGGCTCCATTCGTGTACTATACTCTACTATATTCTACCTCATTGAAATCTGGGGTAACGCGAAAAAGTAATCTAAAAGACAAAACAAAATTGTGAAAATGATATGTTTTTTTATAATAATAATTAATTTACTAAAATACATCAAGTACATAACCGAAGCAGTCGCAGAAGAGATCACATAGGTACTTCGTCCACGAGTCCGAACAACCCACGGAAAGAGAACTATTGCCTATGAGGGTGTACAGATTTATAATAAACTGCCTAAAGAAATAAAAAATGCGAAGTCGTACGGGGTCTTTTCAAGCAAACTAAAAAAACATGTAACTAACCTAGGTACTGATAGTGCCAAGCCGAGCGAATTTTCATTGTTTACTTCAAACTCTTTTAGAGGCATTTTGTCGCCAAGAGACGAGGGCCAGTTTCATAATTATAACTTCCGTAAACAATAACAGTAAACTGCAATCTCCATAAAAGAATCCTCAATTTAACTGACGAAAAGAAGGAGAGTAGGTAGTCCGAATCAAAATTACTAAGGTATACTTAGGGTGCATTCACACGGGATACGTCCTTTACGATTCGTCATAAAACACGATACGTCATGACGGATGGACGTTTACATTGAATACGGAATCGTGTTTTTTCACAATTCGTCAAAATATCTGAATTGATCTTCACATTTGTTTCGTGATTCAGTTCAGTTGATGATGAACTACCAAACACAATGGACGTGAATCTTGTATTGGTATTATCGTCGTCAAACTAAAAACAGAAAAAGAAGAAGAATACACTTATTGAAGCGCAGCGCAACACGTCTTTACAAGTCAAACGAATGTATGTACTGAACTGTACGGGCAGGCAGGCGGGGCGCGAGCGCAACAGCGGATCCGTCATAATCATAAAACATACACGATTCGTCATTTCTAAAAGACGTATCCGTATCCGTCATTTATCACGATTCGTGAAGCGTATGAACATGGGTATTTAAAAAGCATTGCTCCCGTCAAAAAAATTAACGAATCGTGAAAAAAACGATTCGTCTTCGTGTAAACAAGCTCTTACATTAGTTTAAGAACTTAGTTATTATGGTTAAATAAAAGAAGTTAATCATTTTTTGCTTTTCAGTTTAGTCGGCGGTTTATTTTTTGTTAAAATGTCTTCTTCTTTATTTTCTTCGTTAATGGCCTGTGACATACTAATGTCAGTACTGCCAATGTCAAGTGTTTATAGTCAGTTTGTTTTTTATAAGTCTTAGTCGATGGTCAGTTGTCAATTCTAGACGACACGCGGAATGGCGTCTAGAATTTTCTTGGCACTCTTCGTCGTTCAAATCACACTGCACCACATGCAATCCAATTATCCATACCCGCCCCGCAGCCACAATCTATCCATTAAAATTCCGCCAAGATTACTGAAAAGAACATGCAATAAAACGGGTAAAAAATATTAAATTAGCAGAGCCATGTTGCTCCATGAAATGACCGACGAAGAATCCCCTTCTTAAAATGTTTTTTTGATTCTATCTGATTCTATCAAATACACGTGACACTTTGTTTAGTGTTTGTGGACTATGAGAAAGCCTTTGATTCTGTCGAAACCTGGTCAGTGTTGCGGTCACCCCAGCGGTGCGTAATCGACTATCGGTATATCAAAGTGTTGAAATGTCTGTACAGTAAAGCCACCATGTCTATCCGACTCCAGGACCAGAGCACGAATCCATTTGCATAAAGGGGTGAGACAGGGAGATGTTATTTCTCTGAAACTGTTCACCTCTGCATTGGAGGATGTTTTCAAGCTCTAGCTACTGGCATAGACATGGTATCAACATCAATGGCGAACGCCTCACTCACCTTCGATTTGCCGACGATATAGTCCTCATGGCAAAATCGCTGGAAGACCTTGGCACAATGCTCAGCGACCTCAATATCGTCTCCCAACAGGTGGGTCTTAAAATGAACATGAGCAAGATAAAAATCATGTCATTTGCTCATGTTGCACCTGTACCGGTACATGTTTGGAGCAATATAATGGAAGTTCTAGACCATTATGTCTATTTGGGTCAGACGATTCAACTAGGCAAGTCCAACTTCGACAAAGAGGTCAGCCGACGAATCCAACTCGGATGGGGGGGCAGCATTCGGGAAATTAAGGCCCATCTTCTCGTCACAGATACCGCAGAGCCTCAAGACGAAAGTCTACAATCAGTGCGTGTTGCCAGTGATGACATATGGAACTGAGACTTGGTCGCTGACTATTGGCCTCGTCGTACACAAGCTCAGAGTCACGCAACGTGCAATGGAGAGAGCTATGTTGGGTGTTTCACTACGTGATAAAACCGCAACGAGGAAATCCGTAAAAGAACCAAAGTCACCGACGCGACGTAGCGCTCAAAATTTGCAAGTTTAAGTGGCAATGGGCAAGCCATATAGCTCGCAGAACTGATAACCGTTGGGGAGTAAAGGTTCTAGAATGGCGACCAAGGACAGGAAAACGAAGCGTAGGACTACCTCCCACTCGATGGACTGACGACATTGTTAAGATCGCAGGAAGTCGGTGGATGGAGAGGGCTCAAAATCGTTCTTTCTGGAAATCTATTGGGGAGGCCTATGTCCAGCAGTAAACTTCATAAAGGCTGATATGATATTGATGATGATGATGGTTAACTTGTTACTCTGCTCTATAAGTGTGTGACCTAGATAGAAGACTATAAGCCACTCATGCACAAGTGTTGGTGAGAGTGTGGGGACCTTCCGATGTGTTTTTTTCGGTAATAATTGTCAATAATTACTCTCAATATATTTTACTGTGAAGGTAGTAACAATATTAACGATCATCACTAGTATCTTGTAATCAGAAACAGACTGCGGGTCTTCATCATAAAGCATGCGTTTCTCTTCCTGAGGCGTCACCTGTTGATGAAGGATGGGTGTGCCCCGGATGTACATCGTGGACCCCTAAAGGTGACAATACTCCTGTGAGAGTGGCTCAAGAGCGCACGTGTCGCGAGTCGCCACATACTCCCCCGCCGTGCCAGCCACAGTGAGCGCCGAGCCCGCCTTAGACCTCCAGGACTTTCTTCGGAAGGTCTCCGAGTGGATGGGAGAGATGCGCGAGTTCCGCCGCGAGATGGCTGAATTTCGAGCATCCGTCGTAGGCCTCTCATCGCGCGTTAATGCCATAGAGTTTTGTCTCTAAGCTGTGGAACAAAAACGGGAAGAGCCTACTCTTGAGGTTGCCGATCTGCGTTACAAGGTGGCGCTCCTGCAGCTAGAGCATAATGACCGAGACCAAGAAGCCCTTCTGTCCGATCTCGAGATCGGTCACCTACGTGAGGAGAAAGGAGAGAGCATCGTGCACACCGTTACCGTGCTGGCTGCTAAGTTGGGCGTCGCTCTGGATGAGCGAGAGATAGTGTTCGCTGAGCGGGTTGGCGTGGTGCAGGTCGTGGATGCGAGCGCGCCGCCACCTGCGCGACCAGATGTTGCAGGCAGCGCGTGTGCGCCGCATCTGCACCGCCGCAGACGCTGGTCGTGCCGTCGCTACTGCCCCTAGGGTATTCATAAACGAACGGCTGACGCGCACCAATCGCCATGTCTTCCATCGAGTGCGCGAAGAAGCTCGTCGGCTCCAGTGGAAGTACGTGTGGACGAAGAGGGGTCGCGTGTACGCCAGACAGAGCGAAGGAAAGCAGGCGTTTCCGATCCGGTCCGAAGCGGACCTGGCTTGGGTTTTTGATTCGTGAGCTCAGTGGCGCTAATATTGGATGCTCTGTTGACGGAGTAACTGTCAATAACATAAGTTACGCTGACGATATGGTGTTGCTGAGCCCATCGATCAGTGCCCTACGAAGACTTGTTGGAATCTGTGAGCGTTATGCGGAGGCTCATGGGCTCAGATATAACGCTGGCAAGAGTGAGATGATGGTTTTTAAAGCCCAGTCGAAAACTTATTCCACAGTCCCATCAATCTTGCTGGCGGGCAGTGATCTCAAGCGGGTGTCCGAGTTCAAGTATCTGGGCCACTGGGTCACTGAGACTCTCTCAGATAACACCGATATTGATAGGGAGCGAAGGGCATTATCAGTCAAAGCCAACATGTTGGCCCGTAGATTTGCACTGTGCAGTACGGCTGTAAAAACAAGTTTGTTTAAGGCGTACTGCCAGTCTTTTTACACGTGCAGTCTATGGGTTAACTTTACTAAGTGCTGCTGGAATGCCCTTCGAGGCCAGTACAATAATAGCTTCAGGGTGCTGTTGAGGCTGCCATACTTCTGTAGCGCATCAGGGATGTTCGCGAACGCACGCGTCGATGACTTTTATGCGATTATCCGCAAGAAAACGTCGTCCCTGATGCTTCACGTGAGGGACAGCACCAACAGATACCTGCAACTTATAGCAGGAAGGCTAGATACTGACTGCATCTTCATGAAGCACTGCACAGAGGTGCACCATTCGCACCGGTGATGTAATGATGTGGTGCATGCAGTCTATATTTTAATTTCTTTATTTTATTTATGTTCTCGATGTTTTAAATTATTATTATGATAAATATGGCTCAAATTTGTACATATACTTATGAAGGCTGAAATAAATGAAATTGAATTGAATTGAATATTTACAGAGTCTTATGGTTTTTCTTTCAGTTGTTGTGTAGCAAACATTTACTGTGAGAGATGGCATTACCTTATATTGTATGCAAATTATTATCAGTTTATATATTTATATACAAGTACATGTTATACCTACTAGTCTATCCTGTCCAAAATTTAAAAATGTATTGTTTTGTATGTTTTCTTACACTATCATGTTTATGGCAATGTTAACTGGCTGATCTCAATTAATTTCAAGCCTAATCTCCTAAGTTAAATTTAAAAGTTGAACTTTTCAATGCATGTTCCTTGAATACTGGTCATGAAGAATTTATTGCAGCAGTAGAAAGCTTGAAACCCGACATATTAGCAATAAATGAATCGTGGTTGAGAACAGGGCTGGAGGGCAATGTTCCAAAGATGTCGGACTATCGCCTTTACTTGGCTCCAAGGCCTGAGCATATCAAGAAGGGTAGAGGTGGGGGTGCGGCATTCTTCGTGCGAAGGGGTATGAGAGTACATATAATCCCACATCCTATTTGTCCTTCAGTTGATCAGCTGTGGCTGTGGTTAAATGTCAGTGGCAGGGCAGTAATTATTGGTACCGCTTATAGGCGGTTGATTTCAGTGGTTGAATGTTGATGATTTTTTTGAAGCTCTTACAGATTCAATGTCCTCATTTTTGGATCATGACGATCTTATTCTATTGGGTGATTTTAACATTAATATTTTGGAACCTGATGATAGTCAAACCAAGCTGCTTAAGGAATTCTTGGAGAACACCAATCTCAATTATTTAATAAATAAAAGACTCAATTAATAAAAGAGCCTACACATTTTACCTCGCATAGCCAGACATTAATTGACGTTGTCTGTATGGATGCTATAGCAGGTAAAGTGTATGTCAAATACAACCTTGACTTAGGAGCCCATGCCATGTTACTGGCCGAGTTGAAAATAAAAAAAGATAGGCCTACTCCAAGATTTATTACTTATATACTACTTAATATATTATTATTGATCTATTTACTGGTGACATGGATGCATGTGATTGGACTGCTTTAAAGGAAATGTCTGATGTGAATGTGATTTCATCTAGCACAGTGTGAGAAAAGTATAGATGTGCACGAAATATAGTGATAAGCTGTAGGAAAGAGTATGATGATGATTTTTAATAATATAATTAGACTATGATTTCGGCATAAAACGACCGCGTAAAAATCTTGAACAGACTTTTAGCTCAAGGGTTCTCATGAAAAAAGTACAGAATGGCCTCAATTCTGTTGGCACCAACCTAACTAATTTTAGCTAAAATTTGGTTTTGAACTGTCAAATTAACCTTTGGTTTTCTGCTGCTACCAACTTATATTAATTTAATTTTATCTAACTTAATTAACCGTTCCTAATTTAGTTAGATGGTACCAACCGAATAGGTTTTACAAATGCTATGACTAACTAAATATATTTTAGACAATTCCTAATTTTAAAAATGAACCAACCGAATTGCCACCAATTTCGTATTCTAGTATCTATTAAAAATACTTTTATTTATATCTCAAATAAATAATCTATGCTTGTGGGTATCGGAATCATTTTTAAGTTTACGTGCTGCGTATGTTATTTATTAACGCTCAAAGATCCGTTAAAATAAGTGTTGAAATACGATTTTTCTGAGGCTTGTATCTTTCAAACACATATATGTTTTTATGATTCGGTTGCGATACAAGTATAGATTATGACGAGACAAATTGATAACACTTTTAGTTTTGGATGTTCAACATCAGACGGTGGTGTGATCATCCTTCGACGTTAGTATAGAAAGCTAATCAACTAGTTCATACTTAAAACCTGTGAATGAGTTTACCATTATGAAGATTGTGCAACGCCTCAAATCTAATGCACAGGGTATAGATGGCATGAGTCTTGACATGATTACTATGACTATTCCACAATCCTTGTCTACCATCACATCTATCATTAATAAATCCATGACTAGTGGCACTTTCCCAGATTGCTGGAAAACTGCAGTAATCAAGAAATGCAATCCAGAGTCTGTTAGTGATCTAAGCCAACCAGCCTGCTTCCCTGCCTATCAGAGATACTGGAGAAAGTAGTGTGCTTGCAACTTATCAAGTATCTTGAGAAGCATAATATTCTACCACAGCTGCAATCTGGATTTAGAAAGGGCCATAGTACTTCAACTGCATTTCTGAATGTGGTGGATAACTTGCTTGTGGCCCAGGATCGGGGCATGTGCAGCATACTTGTCTAGCTTGATTATTCTCGAGCATTTGATTTAATAAACACCTCAGTCTTTTTATAGAAGGGGAGCCAAGGATGCTAAATGGGGATTTACTCGAGCGTCATAGAGACCTATCGGGTTGCAAAGCTTAGATGATATGGAGGAAAAAATGTTATATAATGTATGCCTTTTCATTGGTGGGGGGAACTGTATATATAGGTGGGGATAGATTTTGAAGTATGTAAAAAAATACTGTTGCATGGACATACTCGAGCGCGGCAGATATTGATAGCATCAATGTCCTACGTATTTTTAATATTAAGCGTATGTTAATCTGATCATTTGGATGATGCAAGTGGTCGTACGTAAGGGTTGAAAATGTAAAAAAAATATAATCAAGCGCGTCAGATTTTCTAAGGGGATGTTAAGTGAACCTAAGAAATAATCTGACGATTTCGATGTGACGCAAACTCGCAGCCATAATTATAAATCATTATTATTATGTGCAAAAAACTCGCCATTTTGAAATACTCAAGCGCGTCAGATTAAGATATATAAGGTTCATCTTTATATCCTAGACGTGCTGTCTAATAATCTGACGATTATCTAGAGGGATTCGCCTAATCTGACAAAAAAAGATTTTTAATTTTAATTTTTTTAAATCATTGAACTTAATTAATTGAAAAGCTCAGGAAATAGCATGCAAATAAAAAAGTGTATATTTTTTGAGTAGAATACTTATATTTATAAAATGATAAAAAAAAAATGCTCAGAAAAATTTAATTTTTAATAATTAATTGATTAATTAATCATCATCTTCATCAGTAGAATCATCTTCCTCTTCTGGCTCGATTTTATCCTCAGATTATGTATCTGTAACAAGAAATCATTAAAATATTTAAAAAAATTTTTTTTTTATTAATAACCTGTTTTTCTAATTATTGGAGAAAAGATATACCTAATTCTGGAGTATCCTCAAGAATACCAGGTGTTATGACTACATCTTCATATGCTTTCTGCAATTGATCACCTGAAAACCAGATCATTGTGAACTTTCCGTCGACAACTGTCCATCCATGGTCCGTTGGTGAAAGATCAATCATTTTTGCATTATGGGCATTACTCCACAAGCATGCAATAAATCTTGTGCGTAACACTTGCTGGAGTAACTCCGATTGACAGGGTGGCAAGTTGCACGCATCGTAATTCCGGACACTCAAGGAGAAGGGTTGTGATATGTCGTTTACCTTGTACGTCTTATTGAAGATGACAATCCTGGCTTCATTGATATCGTCTAACTTTTTCAACCCATACAAGTGGCAAGTAAAAGACTGTATGATGTTAAAAGAATCCTGCACATTATGCTCTTTTGATCCCAAATCCAGAAATGCATTTTGGAAAATTTCAGAATTCATCAGAAATTGTAAAGGTTTCTTTTTCCCTCGTCGGTACAATGCCGGGTTGAAATCGCAACCAGTGAACGCATGCAAAGCTGGAAGCGCCTTCGAAATTTTTGGGCCTAATTTCTTGTAGAGAGCGGTATCGGCGTGCATTGCTAACTCCAAGATCCATCCAGACTTCTACTCTTGCTTGCAGGTGTTCCATATTCGCTAACATGATGACCACTATATCAGTATCAGAAGTTCTGATAGTAATAGTAGAATCTTCATTTTGTTGGCAAGCAAGAAATGCTATCTTTGTATCCGCTTCTTCGTGATCAGGGCATGACAACTCATAATTAATGATGCGTGTTACTTTATTATCAGTAACAGAATATTCATAACACAAATCATGTATTATGTAAATGACCTTACTACCGATAATGGTTGCCATCTCCTGATTAGCCCAATGATCGATCAAAAACTTGACAATAGCTTCCTTAAACTTAATCTGATCCTTTATCCATGACGGGCGGCCTCATATATGGGGCTAATATTTGGTGGAGGTACTTAACCGGGTACCAGGTATCCCTCTGTATATTAATCTGCCACGCTTTCATAAATCCCAAATCCCCGCTTGGGCTCCCTTACTATTATCGAAGTTTGCTTATTATGGTTTCACACCTGATTCAATCAAATGGTTCAACAGTTACCTAAGCCCCAGATTGCAGTGTGTTGAATTGAAAATGTTCAATGGTTCTAGTGTCCGTTCAGCTTTTCAGCTTGTTCCACGTGGGGTTCCACAAGGTTCAATTCTCAGACCAATACTTTTCATCCTATATACTACGGACATAACCATGAATATCTTCCACTGCCGATTTCATCTGTACACAGATGACCTGCAGCTGTATCTCTCATTTTATCCGAGTGACGGTCTTCAAGCTGTAAATAAAATTAATCAAGACCTAATTCAAATTGATTGGTGGTCATAACCTAATGCTTTAATTCTTAACCCTAAGAAGACAAAGTTTATGATCACTGGGTCTAAATTTAACATTGCTAAGCTTAATTCTGTGGATATCAAGATTATAGTAGGGGGTGAGCCTGTGGAATGTGTGAAGGAGGCAAGGAATTTGGGACTTATATTTGACTCGCAACTAAAATTTGAAAGACTGGTCAGAATGCCTGTTCGCGCCTTTGTTTTCACATTCCTCCCCGCACCCACGTGACTCCCTACCTAAACTCGTCTAAATTACTAAAATTAAAGGCAAGACGAGAATTACATTTGGCATGTCTACTATTTGGCATTATTCATTTCAAAGCACCTCCATACCTTTTTATCAAGTTAAAATGGAGGAGTGACAACACTCGCCACCCAAGCAGATCATGCTCCCTCATCTTTGTGATTTCGCTTTGTAGCGTCTCATTGTTGGAATGATTTACATCCTTTACGTGCTTTGAAATCGTTAGATACTTTTAGGTTAAAATTTAAAACTCATTTGTTGAATGAGTTGAATTCAAAACCGCTGCTGAGTAGATACCTAGGGAAATCTAGCCATGAGTGGAAGTCATTGCCCTATTTAGGTACCGTGTGTGCACGTTCTGCTTGAGGGATCATTCTTTGACACCTCTCAAAACTCCACTCACAGTGCATGCATGGTAGCGTTCTCTCTTGCAATGCTCAGTTTGTCTGCTCATTTTCCACGATAAACTCTTGGAGGTGCATAAAGCTATTTTGATAATATGTAACTAGTATGTACGAAAGAAAATTGTTTATGTAGTGCCTATGTTCATAGGGATGTTATAAAATACTTACTTAAATTGATTTTTTATTATCAATTTTTTTAGTAATATTAATAGATTTTTAGTAAATCGAATAATCAATTACGTGTTTACAGCTCGTATCTATGCGAGGGATGAAAAAATCTTGCAGTAAGTTTCAATTTAATATTATTATTTTATTGTTTAAACTTAAAAAATTAAGAAAGGTTTGTATTTTAGTTTAGTTTTTGAGATTAGAGTAGTCGTTTAGTTTATTTAATTCTCATTTTAAGTATTTTATTTTAAAACTAGTCAAATGTAAAATAGGACTGGACATTTATGGCAATTTTTTTTTAATTGATTTATATTTTAGTTTTTGAGACAGTAAGTTTGTCATTTTGTAGGGATGGTCATAATTTCATTTATATTATAATAAATAAAACGTTTGATAGTAGGTACAAAAATTTGTATCAATAATGCAATTTGGTTTCCTAATTCCTTACCTTGAAATTTTAAAGGAACATTAATAATAATAATAATAATATCTTTATTTTAACCATTAAATCTTACAAATATAAATTCCATGTACATCAAGAAGGCATAAAATAGGTTATATAAACTTAATAGTAACTTAAGTTAAGTTATATAAACTTAATAGCTTAATAGTAAACTAGTCACTTAGTAGTAGGTACTTACATCCTCGAAACTTGGCTCACACAAACTTAATATTATAATTATTGTTCGTATTGTATTAGTCTGCGATAAGTGTGTAGGTATCTAATTATACGATGTACATGGCTGAACCCCAACTCCCAACTAGGTTTCCCTGTATTTGGGATATCAGTGCTCCCCTATACATATTTTAAGAAAATTTAACAGCAGATGTAATTTAGCTGCTAAACAGCTGTTGGCACACAACTAGTTTGTACTTTGGTACAGGTAGAGAGGTAGGTTATATTTATTGTGGGCAATGTTTCCGGCTGAGCGAAGAGGTAAGTACCTAGTAAGTGGTAAGTAACATAAATAAGAAACATTTTAATAAATAAATACACCCGGGTAGGGCACAACGTTCGACGACGTTGTACAGAAATATTGTTTTTACAAAATACCGTCATTAGAAAAAGTGCGAAACGCAAGACTGTGCGTAGTGTAATAACATAGAGCTATTAGTGACAAGAAATGGCAAGTATTTTATGATAATTATTTCGAGGTTATCGTAAGGTAGATACAAAGAGATTAGGTAGGTATGTAAGTGCTAAATTGGTTTTAGATTCGTTCTAGAGGTAGGTACTTGTTTAATAATTATTAATATCAAGAGGTAGACACCTAGGCATCCAGTTGTTTATGTAATAATTACTAGGAGACTTTCAGTTTTCAGTTTCGTCATAGTCCTTAGAAGCAAGCCATGTTTGCACTGCACGCTTTAGATTATGCGAAGTCATGTTAAATATATTCAACTTTTTATTAATTGTGTTGTAAATATATGATGAAAGAAATGGTAACTGGTTATTTGTAAATTTATTTTTGTTAAATGGGATGTGACTAACAGTATCCTTACGCCTTTTATTGCTCATGTCTTTTTGAATTGTTTTAAAGTCCAAATTACTATGCTGGTAAAGGGAGACTTTGAGTATGTACAACTGCCTAAGTGTTAGTAATCCAGCTTCTTGATATAGTTGTTTAGTTGGGTGCCGACAGGGTTTATAGAGCATAACCTTTAATATGCATCTCTGAGCCCTCTCCATGCTTATCAAATGCGTCTTCGGTGCACCTCCCCTTACAGGCAGGCAGTAGATAAGCAAAGATTGGACTAAAGACATGTAAACACTCTTCACTAGTTCTTTATCAACACCATGCCGAAGGTTTTTGAAGATGTATATAAGTTTTCGTATTCTAGTTGAGTGTTTGCTAACGTGCGTGGACCAGTTTAAGTGTTTGTCTAGATACACTCCGAGGTATCTAATATTGTCAGTATATAAGACATCAGGACAGTGCAGAGGTCCCGGACTACTTCTACTAGATATCGAGAAAGGTATATATTTGGTTTTGTCAACATTTAGGGTTAGGATATTGGATGATAACCATGCAGATACTTCATATAGTCCAGCTTCAGTGGTCCTTTTAACCTCTTCCCAAGTGGCACCCGAGAAGATTAGTGCAGTGTCATCAACGTAGGTTGTAATTAACGTATTAGCGAACCTCATGCAGCAGAGCTCATTGATGTAAATCGTAAAAAGCGTAGGTCTTTATATACTCCCTTGCGGTACTCCGTAGTTTACTGGTTTCTCATGACTCAGGAAATCCCCGACTCTTACCGACTGCATTCTTTCAGTTAAATAACTTTCAAATAGTTTAAGTGGGAGGCCTCTGATTCCAAAATGTTCAAGCTTCTGTAACAGGTGAGGGACAGAGACGGTGTCAAAGGCTTTTGCTAAGTCAAGGAACACTCCCACGCACTTTTTGCCTGTATCAAGTAAGTCAACAAGTTGAGTCGTAATTGAGGTGACAGCATCAACAGTAGATTTTTTTGGTCGAAAGCCAAATTGATTGTCAGATAGTAGGTATTTGTTCTCAATATAGTTAACTAACTTTTTGTTAATAATATTTTCCAATATTTTTGCCATAACAGGAAGTAGCGAAATAGGTCGGTAATTACATACACGGTCCCTGTCTCCACCTTTATAGATTGGCCGAATGATTGATCTTTTAAGTAGGCGTGGGAAAACTCCTGATAAAATACACACATTACAGATATGCATGATGGGGCTGCTCAGGACAGATTTACCCATATTGTAGAATTCACTGGGTATGCCATCCTATCCGGGAGCTCTACTAGTTGGCTTTGATTTTTAGTTTTGAATTGGTTATTTTTGGAGTGAAAATTTATTGTAGCGCGGTACGAATATTGTTAGATGAGGTAAAACCTCTGGATTCGCGACACCGTTACCGTTTTGGGCGAGACGCATGGCTGCCGCGCTACCCCATTTGATTATAAATCTTAATTCACATGTTAATAGTCTACTTTTGTATAGAGAAGTTTACTGAGTTAGGTTCTTTGATATATTATCTACATTCTGAACAAAAAATATTGCATCATCTGTGTTCGTTCAGTATTTGATTGGCAGTCGCCATAATTACTGATTTTGAAGTGATTTATTACTAAACTCTAACGCGCCAAAATAAGTTTTCACTTCTGTCGGCACTCCCGGAGTGCAACCCGATTTTTTTATTAATATAATTTTATTAGATTTTTAATCTGATAAATTGTTACTTTTAAATAATACAAAAAAATAGATTTTTTCGCAGGAACCGATTATTAATTTTATTAAAATAGATTTTTGACAAATCGATTAATTTTGAATAAAGAAAAATCTATTTTTATTTAATCGATTCTATTCCATTAATGTCACATCCCTATGTTCATTTTATAAACAATTCAAACCAACTCTCAATCAATCCATTTTTCAAATCTGTCACCTGTCATTGTCACCTTAAAAACATTGTCATTGTATTATTGGGTGCATGTATTTAGTTTTGTAACTTTAACTTTTTTTGTATTAACTGTTTGTATTTTTTGTATATTTATGTACAAATGCCCAGTCTGAAAACCAGCGCTGTCTCCAATAGGAGTGGCATTAAAGCTGAGACTGGACCTGTTTGGCACCACAAGCGAAAAATTTACTCTCCTATCATGTGTAATTTTGCCTACCTACTCTAATCATTTACCTGTTTGTTTCTCTATGTCTGTAACCTTTTTCGTGTTGTGTGTCAAATAAACCATTATTCTATTCTATTCTATGAAATTAAAAAATTGTCCAGTGAAAACTAAGAATGAAACGAGTAAAAATAAAATAGTGCTTAAAACGTAGACCCTTATCAGCAAGACTTAAGATTATAGTAACGTTCAAAATTAAAGTGTTCCAAGTAAATACCTATTGTAAAATAGATTTTTGTTTATCATTGTTTTCGTGGGAGCACTGGTAAGTGGTAGAAGCCTTCCGATCCGAAGGTTGTGGGATCGAATCTGATCGTGCATCAATGGATTCTGTTCAAAAAATGTAGGTGCGCTATACCATATTGTTCTAAAACGGAGAAGGAAACCGGCATGTCGTAGAAACTAAAAAGTTCCAAGACTTATGCCAAGTGCACGAAAGGAGCCTCAGAGGCGCACTTGAATCCTTTCAGCAAACTTGTTCATATAACTAGTGGCACGATAAGTAGAAGAATATTGTTTTCGTAGAACTGAATATCGGAATCATAACATGTCTTATGCATGTACCATTTCGACAAAGTGGATTTGTTGCCGTTTTCAAATTCACCAGACAATGAGATAGAATTTTAGAAACTGATTTTTCAACTATTTACACTAACAATTTTTTTCAGAAGATCACGCTAAGAAACAGATTTTTCAACAATTTACGCTACGAAGATTGCAACGAAAATACAGTTCAACAATTAACCGTAAAAATAATATTTAACAAATCACGCCATAGACGAAACAAGCCACGATAATTATAAATGTGTTGTTGCTTTGGCAGTGACAGCTGTTGTGCTCGCTGTCTGCGATGCTTATTATGTATCACATGCTGCAGTTTACTGTGTCACCTTTGTGGTTTGGACGAAGTGTGCGAAGACTGTGTTGATAGTGACTAAGTAAGATGTCTTGTAACCACCTATTTCGTCTAAGCACCAACAAATTACGTTGTGGTGCTTTGCACACGACTTTTATTGTGGTTACATGTGCGTTTGTGATGTTGGCAAGTGAATACTGTGCTGCTGCGAGTGATATATTGAGCACGGTTGAAACGAATCATTTATGATTATAATAACTATAATCTAGAATATGTCTTTTACTTACCAAAAACCTGTTTATGATTCTACCCAAACCGTTAGGCTCTGTCTTCTAGACCAGATCAGACTGAAGTTAGCTTTAGGCATCTAGATAAAGCAGTAGGTTCAATTCCCTCAGTGAACTTACGTGCCGGGCGATTATGGAGTCTACTCCCACCAGTTCTGTTGAATAGTTGAAAATGTTGAATAGGGATTTTTTTACCATTAGTTCTATTCACAGAACATATGGGAAAAGAATTCCCAGTAGTTCTGTTCACGAATCTTGTGACATGAAATTCAGATCGAAATCAGTTGGTTAGGTTATGTTAGAGTATAGAAAACTTTATTATTTATTTATTTATTTATTAGAACGGCACAACCAATTACTCTAATTAATCGCATAGATAACAACGCGCAAGGCGAACGTGCCGCGGCAGCGGCCGCCGAAGCGCCAGAAATCGAAACCAGTTGGTTAGGTTATGTTAGAGTATAGAAAACAACGCGCAAGGCGAGCGAGCGAAGCGAGCGTGCCGTGGCAGCGGCCGCCGAAGCGCCAGAAGAATATAGTTCGTCTGTCGAAGAGATTGAAGCCAGATGTAAAACATAGTCTTATAAGTCACAGAACTAATGGTAAAAAAATCCCAATAGTTCTGCCAACAGAACAGGCGGGAGTAGACGGATTATGGTGTTCTGATACTATCAAAACATTGATACTAACATAATTCAGTAACTACTGATTAATACTGATTAATACTGATTAATACTGATTACCTATTACGGAATTTTAATGTTGATTGTACCTAAGACATGCTGTCTATGAATAGAAACTGAGATAGAAACCTATCTTACATAATGCCTATTGCTAGCTACAAAATCACTAATGCCTATTGCTAGTCTTCCCGTGTCTCTAGTTATTTCGAACCAGTGTGGTAAAAGGATAAAAGTGCGCTTCATCGGCTCCTTTCATGCACATGTCACATGTCTAGGTTCTTCAACATGCCGGTTTCCTTACGATGTTTTCCTACACGATTTGAGAGTAATGCACATAATTATCTATATATTACGAACAGAAAAATCACGATTGGATCCGAACCCATGCCTTATCGACCCACGATACTAGATCACCGGTCCTCTAGTCACTTTGATAGTCAAAATTGATCATTGTTAATATCAAGAGTTTCATAATACAGCTACCCTAAAACTATCTAGTATAAGGTTAGTCCATAGTTGTTGTGGGATTGAGAGAAAACTGAATTGTTACCAAGACGCAGACCAGGAAGAGTCTCGAGCCTCCACTTTCCGCAACCATGATATTGTCTTCATTATTGGAGGCTCCTACACTGAATCTCACAGAAAATACTTTATTGGGGCCTACGGGTTTAGAAATGCATTTTAAAAGCAATGGCGTTGTAAAACACGTATTTATTAATCCTCATTTCTGCGACAACAGCTACAGCAGTCAGTACAGTCACAGTTCGCCTCGATACCGCAGAGGTGCAGCAAATACGCACAAAATGTAAAGCAAAATATGCATCGTAGGCTCCCGCAGAAATTGCAGCAACACATCAACAAATTTCATCACCGCCTCGCTCAGGAGTTATGTCATGAAGTAAGTAATACTCTTCTTCTTCTTCTTCTTCATTAATGGCATGTGTCATAGTACTGTCAATTTTGCCAATGTCAAGTAAGTATAATGTCGATAAAATTTTTTTGATATTTTTTTTTAAATGTCTGTCTATGTCTATTTTTGGCCGTCTTGCGAAGCAAACATTGCGCTCTTTTATTATTTATTTTGCTCGAGTTATTATTATACTTTAAACAATTTAAACATTTGCCACTGGCAACATTGACATTATGACGCATTTACGGAGTAGAAGTATAGTATGATGTCACAGTCGTATCTTGTCGTTCGTCATTTGCTATCTTTATTTATATAAATATATTTCTTCTACGTCAAGGGCACGTGTCATAACAATGTCAAGTGTTTAAATGTATTGTTTATAGTATGTCTCAAAGTAGTATCTTGTCGTTCATCATTGTTATTTTATACCACAAACTATTGTTTTATACAAAATGGTGCCTTTCATATAAAATATCTAACTACCTACGGATTATTTTTGCCCGAATCACAAAGAAACACAAAGCTATTATTACAATTATTCACACCTCGAAATAACTCAAGAAAAATAAATAACATAAGAGCGCAATGTGCAATGTTCATAAATTGATAAATGGTTACCGAAAAAAGGCGAATGTATTGTGTAAAGGAACTACTGGTTTCTAGCCAAAAGGAAATACGTCTATGACAGATGTATAATGCCCCTTTACTTATTATCCTCTGATTCTATAAGTTCGATTTCAATTTCCAAGACTCAAAGACTAGTCAAAGTAACTATCTTGCTATCTTTAACGCATGATGTAAACACCACATCATGTTTTATTTATTTCGTCCATTCGAACACCCTCCGGAGACGCAAAAGGTTGCGGGTTCGATTCCCGCCGCGGGAAAAATCTTTGTATGATCTGCAAGTATTTGTCTCGGATCTGGGTGTTTTTATGTTTTATTACAAAACAAGTATAACCCTACTAATATTATAAATGCGAAAGTAACTTCTGTCTGTTTGTAACGTTTTCGCGCCTAAACCGCTGAACTGATTTTGATGAATTTTGGTATAGAGATAGATAAGACCTTGTAGAAGGACATAGGCTACTTTTTATGTAGGTACCACACGTGTGAAGCCGCGGGAAGCAGCTAGTAAGTAATATATCAGTCATGTGGTACCCATAACACAAGTTCTGCTTACTTTGGGACCAGATGATGTTGTGTGAAATGTTAGGCATTATGTGTGTACCTATTCGCATCACACGTTAAAAAGTCCCAATACAAAAATTTTAATCCTTATTGCACCTTGTTGAGTTATTCAAAAATAAAAATATATTAGTCTTTGCCATCCTATCCGGGAGCTCTACTAGTTGGCTTTGATTTTTAGTTTTGAATTGGTTATTTTTGGAGTGAAAATTTATTGTAGCGCGGTACGAATATTGTTAGATGAGGTAAAACCTCTGGATTCGCGACACCGTTACCGTTTTGGGCGAGACGCATGGCTGCCGCGCTACCCCATTTGATTATAAATCTTAATTCACATGTTAATAGTCTACTTTTGTATAGAGAAGTTTACTGAGTTAGGTTCTTTGATATATTATCTACATTCTGAACAAAAAATATTGCATCATCTGTGTTCGTTCAGTATTTGATTGGCAGTCGCCATAATTACTGATTTTGAAGTGATTTATTACTAAACTCTAACGCGCCAAAATAAGTTTTCACTTCTGTCGGCACTCCCGGAGTGCAACCCGATTTTTTTATTAATATAATTTTATTAGATTTTTAATCTGATAAATTGTTACTTTTAAATAATACAAAAAAATAGATTTTTTCGCAGGAACCGATTATTAATTTTATTAAAATAGATTTTTGACAAATCGATTAATTTTGAATAAAGAAAAATCTATTTTTATTTAATCGATTCTATTCCATTAATGTCACATCCCTATGTTCATTTTATAAACAATTCAAACCAACTCTCAATCAATCCATTTTTCAAATCTGTCACCTGTCATTGTCACCTTAAAAACATTGTCATTGTATTATTGGGTGCATGTATTTAGTTTTGTAACTTTAACTTTTTTTGTATTAACTGTTTGTATTTTTTGTATATTTATGTACAAATGCCCAGTCTGAAAACCAGCGCTGTCTCCAATAGGAGTGGCATTAAAGCTGAGACTGGACCTGTTTGGCACCACAAGCGAAAAATTTACTCTCCTATCATGTGTAATTTTGCCTACCTACTCTAATCATTTACCTGTTTGTTTCTCTATGTCTGTAACCTTTTTCGTGTTGTGTGTCAAATAAACCATTATTCTATTCTATTCTATGAAATTAAAAAATTGTCCAGTGAAAACTAAGAATGAAACGAGTAAAAATAAAATAGTGCTTAAAACGTAGACCCTTATCAGCAAGACTTAAGATTATAGTAACGTTCAAAATTAAAGTGTTCCAAGTAAATACCTATTGTAAAATAGATTTTTGTTTATCATTGTTTTCGTGGGAGCACTGGTAAGTGGTAGAAGCCTTCCGATCCGAAGGTTGTGGGATCGAATCTGATCGTGCATCAATGGATTCTGTTCAAAAAATGTAGGTGCGCTATACCATATTGTTCTAAAACGGAGAAGGAAACCGGCATGTCGTAGAAACTAAAAAGTTCCAAGACTTATGCCAAGTGCACGAAAGGAGCCTCAGAGGCGCACTTGAATCCTTTCAGCAAACTTGTTCATATAACTAGTGGCACGATAAGTAGAAGAATATTGTTTTCGTAGAACTGAATATCGGAATCATAACATGTCTTATGCATGTACCATTTCGACAAAGTGGATTTGTTGCCGTTTTCAAATTCACCAGACAATGAGATAGAATTTTAGAAACTGATTTTTCAACTATTTACACTAACAATTTTTTTCAGAAGATCACGCTAAGAAACAGATTTTTCAACAATTTACGCTACGAAGATTGCAACGAAAATACAGTTCAACAATTAACCGTAAAAATAATATTTAACAAATCACGCCATAGACGAAACAAGCCACGATAATTATAAATGTGTTGTTGCTTTGGCAGTGACAGCTGTTGTGCTCGCTGTCTGCGATGCTTATTATGTATCACATGCTGCAGTTTACTGTGTCACCTTTGTGGTTTGGACGAAGTGTGCGAAGACTGTGTTGATAGTGACTAAGTAAGATGTCTTGTAACCACCTATTTCGTCTAAGCACCAACAAATTACGTTGTGGTGCTTTGCACACGACTTTTATTGTGGTTACATGTGCGTTTGTGATGTTGGCAAGTGAATACTGTGCTGCTGCGAGTGATATATTGAGCACGGTTGAAACGAATCATTTATGATTATAATAACTATAATCTAGAATATGTCTTTTACTTACCAAAAACCTGTTTATGATTCTACCCAAACCGTTAGGCTCTGTCTTCTAGACCAGATCAGACTGAAGTTAGCTTTAGGCATCTAGATAAAGCAGTAGGTTCAATTCCCTCAGTGAACTTACGTGCCGGGCGATTATGGAGTCTACTCCCACCAGTTCTGTTGAATAGTTGAAAATGTTGAATAGGGATTTTTTTACCATTAGTTCTATTCACAGAACATATGGGAAAAGAATTCCCAGTAGTTCTGTTCACGAATCTTGTGACATGAAATTCAGATCGAAATCAGTTGGTTAGGTTATGTTAGAGTATAGAAAACTTTATTATTTATTTATTTATTTATTAGAACGGCACAACCAATTACTCTAATTAATCGCATAGATAACAACGCGCAAGGCGAACGTGCCGCGGCAGCGGCCGCCGAAGCGCCAGAAATCGAAACCAGTTGGTTAGGTTATGTTAGAGTATAGAAAACAACGCGCAAGGCGAGCGAGCGAAGCGAGCGTGCCGTGGCAGCGGCCGCCGAAGCGCCAGAAGAATATAGTTCGTCTGTCGAAGAGATTGAAGCCAGATGTAAAACATAGTCTTATAAGTCACAGAACTAATGGTAAAAAAATCCCAATAGTTCTGCCAACAGAACAGGCGGGAGTAGACGGATTATGGTGTTCTGATACTATCAAAACATTGATACTAACATAATTCAGTAACTACTGATTAATACTGATTAATACTGATTAATACTGATTACCTATTACGGAATTTTAATGTTGATTGTACCTAAGACATGCTGTCTATGAATAGAAACTGAGATAGAAACCTATCTTACATAATGCCTATTGCTAGCTACAAAATCACTAATGCCTATTGCTAGTCTTCCCGTGTCTCTAGTTATTTCGAACCAGTGTGGTAAAAGGATAAAAGTGCGCTTCATCGGCTCCTTTCATGCACATGTCACATGTCTAGGTTCTTCAACATGCCGGTTTCCTTACGATGTTTTCCTACACGATTTGAGAGTAATGCACATAATTATCTATATATTACGAACAGAAAAATCACGATTGGATCCGAACCCATGCCTTATCGACCCACGATACTAGATCACCGGTCCTCTAGTCACTTTGATAGTCAAAATTGATCATTGTTAATATCAAGAGTTTCATAATACAGCTACCCTAAAACTATCTAGTATAAGGTTAGTCCATAGTTGTTGTGGGATTGAGAGAAAACTGAATTGTTACCAAGACGCAGACCAGGAAGAGTCTCGAGCCTCCACTTTCCGCAACCATGATATTGTCTTCATTATTGGAGGCTCCTACACTGAATCTCACAGAAAATACTTTATTGGGGCCTACGGGTTTAGAAATGCATTTTAAAAGCAATGGCGTTGTAAAACACGTATTTATTAATCCTCATTTCTGCGACAACAGCTACAGCAGTCAGTACAGTCACAGTTCGCCTCGATACCGCAGAGGTGCAGCAAATACGCACAAAATGTAAAGCAAAATATGCATCGTAGGCTCCCGCAGAAATTGCAGCAACACATCAACAAATTTCATCACCGCCTCGCTCAGGAGTTATGTCATGAAGTAAGTAATACTCTTCTTCTTCTTCTTCTTCATTAATGGCATGTGTCATAGTACTGTCAATTTTGCCAATGTCAAGTAAGTATAATGTCGATAAATTTTTTTTGATATTTTTTTTTAAATGTCTGTCTATGTCTATTTTTGGCCGTCTTGCGAAGCAAACATTGCGCTCTTTTATTATTTATTTTGCTCGAGTTATTATTATACTTTAAACAATTTAAACATTTGCCACTGGCAACATTGACATTATGACGCATTTACGGAGTAGAAGTATAGTATGATGTCACAGTCGTATCTTGTCGTTCGTCATTTGCTATCTTTATTTATATAAATATATTTCTTCTACGTCAAGGGCACGTGTCATAACAATGTCAAGTGTTTAAATGTATTGTTTATAGTATGTCTCAAAGTAGTATCTTGTCGTTCATCATTGTTATTTTATACCACAAACTATTGTTTTATACAAAATGGTGCCTTTCATATAAAATATCTAACTACCTACGGATTATTTTTGCCCGAATCACAAAGAAACACAAAGCTATTATTACAATTATTCACACCTCGAAATAACTCAAGAAAAATAAATAACATAAGAGCGCAATGTGCAATGTTCATAAATTGATAAATGGTTACCGAAAAAAGGCGAATGTATTGTGTAAAGGAACTACTGGTTTCTAGCCAAAAGGAAATACGTCTATGACAGATGTATAATGCCCCTTTACTTATTATCCTCTGATTCTATAAGTTCGATTTCAATTTCCAAGACTCAAAGACTAGTCAAAGTAACTATCTTGCTATCTTTAACGCATGATGTAAACACCACATCATGTTTTATTTATTTCGTCCATTCGAACACCCTCCGGAGACGCAAAAGGTTGCGGGTTCGATTCCCGCCGCGGGAAAAATCTTTGTATGATCTGCAAGTATTTGTCTCGGATCTGGGTGTTTTTATGTTTTATTACAAAACAAGTATAACCCTACTAATATTATAAATGCGAAAGTAACTTCTGTCTGTTTGTAACGTTTTCGCGCCTAAACCGCTGAACTGATTTTGATGAATTTTGGTATAGAGATAGATAAGACCTTGTAGAAGGACATAGGCTACTTTTTATGTAGGTACCACACGTGTGAAGCCGCGGGAAGCAGCTAGTAAGTAATATATCAGTCATGTGGTACCCATAACACAAGTTCTGCTTACTTTGGGACCAGATGATGTTGTGTGAAATGTTAGGCATTATGTGTGTACCTATTCGCATCACACGTTAAAAAGTCCCAATACAAAAATTTTAATCCTTATTGCACCTTGTTGAGTTATTCAAAAATAAAAATATATTAGTCTTTTGTCATTGTGTCAAATCACATTTGAGCAAAAATTTATAAGTTACGGTTCTATACGATAGGTAATACTATCTATATTTATAAAAGAGCTTAACCTGAATGACTGACTGACTGATTCATCATCGCCGAGCCGAAACCGCTGAAGCTAAAGAGCTAAAATTCGGAAGGTAGCTTTCTTTTACAGCAAAACCACCCACTAAGGCGGGAGTTTTTGAAATTCAACCCCTGAGAGGTTGAAAAAGGGTTAAAACGAATGTATGAAACTTTTTAACGCGTGGTACGGTTAGCTTGAAACTTAATATGAATACATATATAAAATGCAAAATAAATGGACACGTATTTCAAGATTTTTCAAAATAACCCTAATAAAAGGGTAAAATGGGGTTTCAAAGTTTGTATGGGAACTTTTTTTCGTGTGGTGTGATTTCTTATAAATTTGGTTAGGATACTTAAAATGCAAAATAAATGGACACGAATATCAGGATTTTTCAAAATAACTCTCATAAAGGTGTAAAATGGGGTGTGAATGTTTGTATGGAAACTTTTTAATGGGTGTTAGTGTGATTGGTTTGAAACTTATCAATAAAATTTGGTAAGGAAATAAATTGCATCCTGGGGAAGGATTTAAGCAACAATTCCTTTCATAAAAAATGTGGACGAAGTCGCGAGCAACAGCTAGTTTTTCATATAAACGTTTATATTCTTATTTTTTACCCTCTTAGGTGTTGAATTTTGGACAATCCTTTCTTAGTGAGTACTTAAACCCCTCACATAGGTAATGCTCCTGTCGTTTCGAATCTGTAACCCTTGTTTTGGAGATTTCGTGATTAATGAGTGTGTCAGTGAGTAGACTTCTCCTTTATTACATAGTATAAAACAAAGTCGCCTCCCGCTGCCTGTCTGTCCCGATGTATGCTTAGGTCTTCAAAACTATGCAACAGATTTTGAAGCGGTTTTTAATAGATAGAGTATTCCAAGAGGAAGGCTTATATGTATAAAACATGCATAATATAGTAGAGAAACACTGATAATTTTAGAGGTTTCTAATGTGGTGTCGTAAAAAAACTCATTTTTTTGCGCTTACATTGCAAACGCTGTCGGAACCCTACGAGATAGATCAAAATAATGTACTACAGTATTGTACACCCTCAAAAGGTCTACAAAAAAGTCCGCGTTGGTCTATGGCTATCTCTTATGGATAACCATTCTGTAGTATAATTAGTATCAGCATTGCACCCGTGCTAAGCCGGTGCGGGTCGCTAGTTATATACAGATTTACAAAGTATATATGTAGATTATCAGTGATATGGCTCCCATAACACAAGCTCTGCTTACTTTGGGACTAATGATGTCCAGCATCATTAGTCCCAAAGTTCCACACATTATTTATTTATTTCAAAATTTTAGTTTATATTACAGTACATCTACAGTACCTAAAATAACTACATCGAGATAAATAATCTATGAACAAAATCTTAAAAATGATTGCTTGCTTCACTACATTGTATAATACAAAGCCGCCTCCCGCTGTCTGTCTCTATGTATTGATGCGGTGTTTTTTAATAGATAGAGTGATTCAAGAGGAAGGCTTATATGTATAAAACATGCATAATATAGTAGAGAAACACTGATAATTTTAGAGGTTTCTAATTAAATTAGACATTCTGTAGTATATTTGGTTTAAACATTGCACACGTGCGAAGCCGGGGCGGGTCGCTAGTACATAAAATAAAAGTCAGACTAGGTAATATTTTATGTATTATAATATTAAAAAACATAATATACTTAAATCTAATTAAATACTTCTAACATTAAAGATTAGTTTATTTTTATATACTTTACACATATATATACTTTTATACATAATATACAAAATGTCTATACGTAAAATCATTGCAAAGAGAGCTGTTTCCATACTTAGGTACTTCATTAGTTGATCATCAGTTTTTCCACTTTATGGACTGGAAAAGGAAAATGTCTTTAAGAGTTACGCTAAACTGAATAAAAATAAATCAATTCCAGAAACATTAGACTGGCTTCTCAGCTCAGTTGGTAGTAGCTCTATCTTCTGCGCTGTAGGCTGAGGATTTGATTCCCTCCCAGAATAAACATTTGTGTGATGAGCACAGGCGTTTGTTCTGTGTCTGGGTGTTATAAAGTATGTTAATTTATTAGTGGCTCTGTGAGTTGTATACCTCGTGAACATTTTTCGAAATGACTGATAACATAAGCACATAACCCCGCCATTTTGAAAAAAATAAAAAAAAATATCCACGATCCATGGTCCATTTTTGCTTTTGATTACTATCAAGCTAATTTTCCGTGAGTAGCTGATGAGACGCCCAACAATTTTGATAAGACGCCCAACAATTTCACAGGAAATTCTCACGAAACTCTCGATTGTGGTAGCTAACAGAGGTAGCAAGGATAAAATGTGTCGATTTGATGATTCTCAAATATTTATTACTAACTGATTTTTTTTTGTTAAATCTAAAGATCTCAATAATTCTGATTTAGTTAGAAGATGTTGTGTGCAGTGTCCACCAATATTTATTTATTGTTGTTGTTTGTTGTTTTTAACCCGTACTGTCTCACTGCTGGGCAAAAGCCTCCCCTCGAGGCCTAATAATATTTATTAATAACTAGCTGTGCCCTACGGTGTTACCCGCGGTAACAAACAAAAAAGAAAAATATATTTTCCCGCAGTAAAACGTAGCCTATGGTTGGTATTCAGGGTGTCAGCTAACTCCATACCAAATTTTATTAAAATCGCTCCAGCCGTTTAGACGTGAAGAAGTAACAAAAATACACACTCACACACTCACAAACTTTCGGCTTTATAATATTAGTGTGAAGTGTGATAGTGTGATAATAATAATATTTATTTATTATTATTTATTTATTAAGAACAACATGATCACGATAGTTATTCCCGGGCACGGAAGACACCTGATATCTTCAGTTACACAGATCTTTCAGGATGTTTAAGGGATAATCGGTACGCCCAAACATTATAACTGACAATGCGTGAGGCATTGCATGTTAGTATTCTGTATGTGACAGTAAGGGCATGTAAGGGAGAAAACTGCATTCTACGCTCCCCAAGTCAACCACTCCTGCCCGCGGTGCAACCTGCTTACCAACGAGGCTCGGACGACCGACAACGGCGGTATAACCGCTAAAAATAGCGTAACTAAATAACCAGACCGGAGATATGCAGCAGCGTCACTGGTGCGAGGAGTTACAACTGCTGCGAACTCCAGCCTGTATGCCCGTGTCGATTATAGGCAAAACCTTCTATGTAGGTCACAATACACCACGGCCAGCTCCCGGTCGCTCTGCTATTCCTGACCACAGTGGCGGTCACGGTTCTGGCGGGGCAGGGGATGCGAAGAATCTGAACTTTCGAGGGGAACTCTGTAGCTTATGGGAACGACGCCTAAATCTCTCCACAACCTTGTCAGAACTCCGGGCTTTAAATAAAGAGATCACAAAGCTGGTTCGAGACGACCGCTTGAAAAGGGATCGAGCAGAACAAAAGCGAAGTCGAAAGTGTTCGTCCAGCCACTCAGGAGAAGCCACTTGACAAGGTTGACTACACAAACAGGTACTGTGATCGCTTCTATACCGGAGATGCTCTCGGAAATGATGGATTTCTATAGCCAGCTCTACGTCTCCCACGCACCTCGTCCCGAATCTTTCAGAGAAGAACCATCCTGACACGCTTCTTTATGGAGGACTTGGTCAAGATCAGCTTGGATGAGATCGAGTTGGTTCTCAAACAGATACAAAATGGAAAAGCCAAAGCCAACAAAATGGAAATGGTAAGGATGGCACTACGACGAAGACGGGAGGAACCACCGTACTAAGGAGCTTCAGGAGTTATTTAATGTCTTCTTTACTGGGAGAACTCCGCATGCATGGAACAGAGGCGTGGTTGTTCTGTTCAAGGTGACAAATTCTTTAAAAAAGTAAAGACTCATATCGCTTTCAAGGATAATCTCTAACCGTTTTGCGCAAGGGCTCAACGAGTTTCAACACCCGGAACAGGCCGGGTTCCGAAGTGGCTACGGCGCCATAGTCAGAAAACCAAGGAAAGCGAATTAGCAAGCAGAAGTAGCAGTGGGCAGGTCACATATGCCGCAGAACATATGGACGTTGGGGCAGACTGGTTCTCCAGTGGAGGCCGCGTGTCGGTAACGTAGTGTAGGACGTTGGGCACCCTGTAGTTGGGTGGGGCGATGATATTCGTAAGGTTTAGAGGAGATTAGAGGTAGAGGAGATTAGAGGTATGCAGAGCAGGGATTAGAGGAGAGCTGAAGATCTAGCTCAGTGCCGTGCCATGGGAAAGGCAGCAGTCGAGCAATGAACTGACTCGGGCTGATGATGACGTCACAGGATGCAAGCCCATCGTCGCTTATAGGAAACACACATTTAATGTTTTTTTTATTAACAGTTTTCTCGCTATGTTTATAGTAATCAGGTATTATATATATAGTTTCTTTTTATCCTCTCCTTTTTTTATAGTCGTCTTGTTCTTGTTTAAAGAATCCCTTGCTCCGTTTCTCCCTTCTCTTTTTACTTTCACTGTTGGCTGTTTTGATGTCGTATTTCCATAGTTTCCTTGGTCGGAATAGAAATCGAATGATAACAGTATAAAAAAATGTAAATGCCGACTTACCAAGTCTCGAAGTGTGTTATCAGCTAGTATATATTCCTCAGACTGTGGGCTCAGAGTCATTTTGTAGTTGGTTAGTGCCGATCTGTCCTTCTGCTTTGCAAGGGTTTCTATCACAACGGAATGTATCTGAAATTAATGTATAATTTATATAAAGTACATGTATTAAAACATATAAGTACGAATTACATACATAAGTAATCTACACAATATCTTTATAAATTGTAGCCTATGTGTTATTCTGATGTATAAGCTATATTATTGTAAAGTTTCATTAAAATCCATTCAGTTGTTTTTACGTGAAAGAGTAACAAACATCCATCCATCCATCCATACTTACAAACTTTCGCGTTTATAATTGCAGTAGGATTCATATTATATCATTCATATCCACTATGATCGATTATTGTCCCGGTATATCGTTTTCTAGAGTTACCACTAATACCGTCTGTTGTCTCTTTACCTTATAGACTTGTGCTAGTCTCAGCCTGTCGTCTGCACTAGCCACTTTGTTGATGCACGTCGCCATCATCCGTTTGCTGGACTTCAGTTCGTTCAGTCGATAGAGCAGAGTTTCTATCGGGATATGTGACGACACCGTGGTGCGACCGAGCCAGTCCTAAAGAAACAGAAACATAAATAAATAATGCCGGACATTTCACACAGCATCATCTGGCCCCAAAGTAAGCAGAGCTTGTGTTGGGTACCACATGACTGATATACTACTTATTATACATAAAAACACCAAGACCCGAGACAAATACTTGCAGATCACACAAACATATGTCCCGCGGCGGTAATCGAATCCGCAACCTTCTGCGTCTCAGCCGGGTCTTGGCCCACTGCGCCACAGAGGTCTTCAAATAAATATTGGTGGACAATAAACTCAACACCATGTAGCCCTAAATATAGCTAGTATGGGAAGCAGTTGACTGATAGCATACTTATATTTTATAAATATATAAATACATATGATACCCTATATCAATCAAATACATATATCTTCTCCATCCAAAGATTGTCTGGAAGAAATTGCCCATTGTACATATGTTTTTAAGTGTTCTTAGTTGTCAAATTGTTTGTCTGCTAGTTTTAAGGTGTACAATAAAGTGTTTTTATTCATTCATTCATTCATTTATTCATTCATTCATTCACAATGACGACCTCTGTGGCGCTGTGGGAGAGTGGTTTGCAGTTCGATTCGTCGCGCAACAAATGTTTATATTATCTGCAAGTACTTGTCTCAAGTTTTTGTGTGTGTATAATATACAAAAAAAGTATATAAGTAGTATAATATATCAGTCATGTGGATACTGAGAGCTGGATACTATTGATGAATTGGTATTACGGAATTGGTATTATTTGAAGGCATGCTGCAAATTTAATTTAAACCTCAGACCAAATACCAAAGACGCAGCGCTCCGTCAAAGGCTCAAACCGTGCTCCTCTGTGTAAATACACGCACCAACATACACCCAAATCATGCTCCTTGCCAAAACTAATTCCAGTTACAATCGAACAATAATAATAATGCCGGACATTTCACACAGCATCATCTGGCCCCAAAGTAAGCAGAGCTTGTGTTATGGGTACCACATGACTGATATACTACTTACATACTCTTTTGTCAGGGAGGAGCAAATTAATTGTTATTACTAACTTTTTTAGTAAACAACGATTCAACAATATCCCATTTATTGGACTTCGCGTGCACGTTCAACACAACCCAGTCGTACTGCAGCGGAGTTATCTGAAATAAATGTTAATTTATTATTATACTAGTCTCGTTCGCGACATCGTCCGTGCGTTTTAAAATGAAAAATAAATCTTCAAATCTTTAATTTTTTTATTTCACAATTTTTTTATAGTTATTCTGCTATTCGAGGCTGAGACAAATCTAACTTCGTAAGTAACTTCCTACTACGACTTTGTTATATACATATATATATATATATATACTTTGTTCTATACATATTTATAGCAGCTCCTGCCCTCGGCTTCGCAGGCGTGGTACCTACATAAAAAGTAGCCTATGTCCTTCTCCAAAGTCCCATCTATCTCTATACCAACATTCATAAAAATCGCTTCAGCGGTTTACTCATGAAAACGACAGACAGACAGAGTTACTTTCGCATTTATAATATTATAGTAGGGATAAACTAGCTCACTGGTAGTAGTACTAGTTATTTTAAACTAGTGTAGTGAAAGCATTCAAGTTCGTCTCTGAGGCTCTTTTCGTGCACTTGGCTCAAGTCTTGGAACTTTTAGGTTCTACGACATGCCGGTTTCCTCAAGATATTTTCCTCCACCATTTGAGAGTACTGGTATAGAACAGAAAAATCCACCAGATTTGAACCCACGACAAGACCTTAGGTATATACATAACTAGCGACCCACCCCAGCTCCGCGCGGGATATATGCGGCAATGTATCAGCATTGCACCCTAAATATACTAAAGAATGGTTCAGCCAGCGTTTGCAATATAAACGCAAAAAAGAATTTATTTACATCACATTAGAAACCCCTAAAATTATCAGTGTTTCTCTCTATATTATGCATGTATCATACATATAAACCTTCCTCTTGAACACTCTATCTATTAAAAAAACCGCATTAAAATCAGTTGCGTAGTTTTAAAGATCTAAGCATACATAGGGACAGACAGACAGCGGATAGCGACTTTGTTTTATACTATGTAATGATCTTTCCTGCATGGATATCACAGATCGGCCTTACCTGTTGCCGTTGGCAGAGAGTGAGAGGTGACATCATATTGCCGGCTCCCTCGCTCCAATGATGGGTGCAACCATAAGCCAGGCAGTATATTGCTGATTGATTGTTCAATTGCGCCTTGTTCGCGTGTTTCTGCCATTCTATAATAAATAAAAAATCGAGCCTTATAGTAGTCGCATATGATGTGTAACATCTGATATCTCAACTTAGTAATAAGCAACATTAACATTATATCCTGAATTAGTTTATATAACACACTTTATACACAACACTGTAGGTTAAGCGCACAGCTGATGCGTTCTGTTTCTCTACTTCGCATTCTCTTTCTCGTCACACACGCCATACCTTTCGATAAATAGGTTGGTACCATTTGACGGCCAACTCTACCACCGCGCGCGCTATTTGACTTACCAGTCTAAAAGCGCGCGCATCCCCAGCTTTCTATTACACACTTCTGTCCCTTTCAACGAAATCACTCCCACATATTGCAGGAAAGCGAGAGAAGAGATATTGCACACCAAAAATATTTTTGAACAACTACACCTACAACTACAACTACACTAATAAAAATCATCTAGATCCAAACTAAGCATATCATAGTTTGCTTGGCTTGACTGATGACTGATAGAAGTGTGAATAGTGTGTATTTAAGATTATAAGTAATCTTAAATACACACGTATTATACTTTATTACTTTAAAAGGATATACTTCCCGATTGGTCGCATATAAATTTCATCAAAATCGGTTTAGTACTTTGGTTTAATGGTTTAAAATAGCTGGAAAAAATATGTCAACAAAGTAAACTAAATTTCGATATTTCGCTTTACTGTGACTTTCCAGTGGTGTTTACGAATTTCGAAAATGGCCTTCAAAAAATCCTAAAATATTTTTTATTTTTAACCATCTTCAAAAAAAGGAGCAGGTTCTAATTTGGGTTGTATTTTTATGGGCACAAATTTCATTCAATGAAGTCGGCTTTCTTTTTAGTTTGCAAAACGTAATTATATATTTGTATGTAACAGTATGTATGTATTTAACTGACCTGTAACTTGGTGTTATTAATAAATTAATAAATTGCATTACTGACCAAGTAATTTGATGTAATCGGCTATCATTTTCGCGTGGTGGCTATCAACTCCAGGCTGCGTGAAATGATTGCCAACCAAGTTGGTCATCTTCCTGAGAAGACCGTCTACACTGCCTTGGGATTTAACTGCATGTTGGTACTGATACATCTGTAGAATTATAGATAGGGTATTAATAGTCTTTTGGAATCAAAACGTCGTGTAGAAAACTCGCGTATTCAAAGTTATTAAAGTCCTAATTTTAGACCAAACGAAGCGAGGCCTCTATACGGATGTTCTCCTACAGTTTGCATTTCTCAACCGATTCTCGTGAAATTTTGTGAGCAGGTTCTATAACTATATGGATTTTTTTTTGTCGATTCATTTTTCGAAAGTTTATAAAATGGCGGAGATTTGGTGGTTGAAAACGTAAAAAGATATATTTAGTCATTTCGAAAAATGTTCGCGAGGTCTACAGCTCACAGAGGCACTAGTTACTAATAATGGGATATTTACTTTTATATATTAGTTTTACTGCTTCCCGATATTTAGGCACAGTTACAAGCGACAAGAGCACGATCATGTGCAATTTTATGCGCAGTAAAACTCGAAACAGTAATATCCAGTTTTGAGTAAAAAATATTTTGAAAACTATGTTAGTTTCAAGTTATATATAAACCCTAAGTTCAAACTTTTTATCGTTGATGTACATACATATATCAAAAGTATGTATAGTTTGAACTTGAGCCTAAAAAGGCCGCAGCAACGTGTATTTCGCTAGGTGATGGTTAAAAATCTTAGTAATACCACAGAATAATATATTAAAAATGCCGGACATTTCACACAGCATCATCTAGCCCCAAAGTAAGCAGAGCTTGTGTTTTGGGAACCACATAAATTATATACTACTTAGATACTTTATTTTTCTTCTGTGAATACATAGAAACACCCATTCCCAAGACAAATACTTGCAGATTATTTAAACATAAGTCGCCCGGGGATAATCGTCCATCTCGTCTGGCGCGGCACTTCTCTAGAAATTTGCCAGTGTGTTGGGTGCGCCTGGTATGGCTAGGGTAAATTTATAAAATATAGAACATAAGTGGTTAATATTGTTGCGCCCGCTACATAGCTCCATCTGTTGGCAGGCGGACGAATAAAATATTCACCTACAACGCCATCTGGTATCGAGTAGATGCACTGCCGAGTACGCGTATCGAATGCATAAAAGCGAACGAGATAGCTATATCTCTCTATTACAAGCGAACATTCTAGCGCGTTCCGGTTCGTTCTCGAACATTCGAGTAGCGTCGCGGTATTTCGCGACGCACTCGACGCTCATATAAATACAGCGCTGGTTTGCGGATGCAGTCAGTCTATTCTCGGCTTAACAAGTGATACAAGTACGATAGTTTCGAAGTGTTATCAGTTGTATTTTAGTGTTGTGACTTTTATTGTGTTCTATTTGGAAGTTAACTAGTAGAATCAGTGGACAAGTTCTGTGTGGTGTGTGGCAACTTTGAAATTAAAGCTGTTATTTGGTAAAATCGACTGGTTTCATAATTTATCAATACCCGGCTCGTAACAATATAATTCTTAAATCTAATAGATTTGATCTAAGAGATTTACCTATTACTAGGATCTAAGAGTTGGCTGATATGTTTATATAGCACCTTAGGGAGGCTTCCAGTAACGATCTGGATCAGTTGAGCTTCATATTATACCTATAAAAATGTCGACCACTATATCGCAGTGGGTCAAGGCCCGGCTGAGACGCAGATAGCTGCGGGTTCGATTCCCGCCGCGAGACAAATTCTTGTATGATCTGCAAGTATTTGTCTCGAGTCTTGGTGTTTTTATATTTAATATGTATGTGTTTACAATAAAAAAGTATATAAGTAGTGTATCAATCATCTGGTAGGTACTTGGTACCCATACCACAAGCTCTGCTTACTTTAGGGCCAGATGATGCTGTGTGAAATATTCAGTATTATTTATATTTATTTATTTATAATAGATTATGAAGTTTAGCTATTTTAATAATTTAAATATAATTTACTTACAGCAGCTTCAGGGCACCTTCCAAGCATGCTGTAAGAAGAGTATATATTTAAAAAAACCCAGACAAATATAAAACATCATCAACTTTTGATTGAGAGCATTGCAATGAGCTCAAACACGATACCTCCTGTTATAAGTTATACCTAGATAGATAGATAGAGTATTTATTTGTAATAGCTACAAACACACACATACAAAAATAACAAAAGATAAGGAACAAATTTAAGTTGGTAAATACAAACAAAAACAATACAAAAAAAAATTTACAAATAAAAACATAAAACAAAACATTTACATCGGAGTCCCATTAATCCATGCGTGTTGCAGCCAGACAAAAAGGTCACAGCTCAGCGCATAATTTTGCTCAAGGAGCAAACACTGATTTTCAGTTAGAACCCTTCGAGATGACAAGTTGAACGACATGAAATACCTGCAGCTTAACAAGTAACATGTGTGCGTGTGAACCAACCAATGTGTGTCTATATAAGTGACCAGTGATAACACTACCCCTGACCAATCCTCCTAAAACACACAGGCAAACGAAGTGTTAAGGAATACCCTCTCTTTGTTTTGTTGGCGAGGAGTTGGGTATTCTGCAGATTCCAGGTGATGTTGCAGCAGGTCAAGGTTACCATGTTAGATAGATAAAATATATTTGATAAACCAGCAACCAATTAAATACATTAATGGTATCATCACTTAATATTATAAAACAAAGTCGCTTCCCGCTGTCTGTCTGTCCCTATATATGCTTATATCCTTAAAACTACGCATCGGATTTTGATGCGGTTTTTAAATAGAGTGATTCAAGAGGAAGGTTTATGTGTATAATACATGCATAATATAGTAGAGAAACACTGATAATTTTCGAGGTTAGCGTATATTGGTTCAACGTATTAGAACTACTGAGCTACAGCAACGCGCGTCAGCTAGTAGTACATAATAATAAAAACATGAAACTTTTGGTTATACAGGTTATACATTACACTAAAATATCAGTCAATTGGTTTAGTCAGTCATAAATAACACAAGCTCTGCTTACTTTGAGTCAGTCATAAATAACACAAGCTCTGCTTACTTTGAGTCAGTCATAAATAACACAAGCTCTGCTTACTTTGGGGCCAGATGATACTGTGTGAAGTGTCCGGCATTATTTATTACTAGCTGGTGTCTGTCACTTCGTCTGCGCGTAATTTTAATGGTTTTTGCAGCGCACGCCAGAATAGCTCGCAGATGGCAGAGTTTTTTCCTACTTACATCACACTTATCGTTATATTTTGGACAATTCACGCAATATCTTTGTAAATTATAGCCTATGTGTTATTCTGATGTATAAGCTATAGTTATATATTGTAAAGTTTGATTAAAATCCATTCAGTAGTTTTTGCATGAAAGAGTAACAAACATACATACAAACTTTCGCGTTTATAATATTAGTAAGGTCTATGAAGGTCTGAAAGGTCTACTTAAAATTCGAGCATCATCAAAGTGCATTTAAACATTGTATATGCTATCATATGAATGCTGAATTATTGAAGTGAAAACTTCTTTTAGCGCGGTACGCATATTTTTAGATAAGGTAAAACCTCTGGATTCGCGACACCGTTACCGTCTGGGGCGAGACGCAGCCGGCTGCCGCGATCGCCCCATTTGATTATAAACCTTAATTCACATGTTTACACTCTACTTTTGTATGGAGAAGTTTACTGAATTAGGTTCTTTGATATGACGCAGCCGGCTGCCGCGCTCGTCACAATTGATTATAAACCTTAATTCATATGTTTACAGTCTACTTTTGTTTGGAGAAGTTTACTGAGTTAGGTTCTTTGATATATTATCTACATTCTGAACAAAAAATATTGCATCATCTGTGTTCGTTCAGTATTTGATTGGCAGTAGCCATAATTACTGATTTTGAAGTGATTTATTACTAAACTCTGACACGCCAATATAAGTTCTCACTTCTGTCGGCACTCCCGGAGTGCAATCCGATTATATTTTCCGCTAACATATTTTTTCAGCTATGTTGATTTAAATACCAAACTATCGAACCGACTTTGATGAAATTTCTATGGGACCAATCTGAAAGGAAATCCTTTCACAAAAAAAATATTTTTCAATTCGGTACATAAATGACGGAATTTTTAGGTAGCAAATTTAAAAAAAATACTACTGAATTGAGAACCTCCTTTTTTTGAAGTCGGTTAAAATAAGAACTAGAAAAATCTGTAAATCCATTTCGAAGCCGTTACCATAAACGTTACCATTAAACGTAATAACGCGTCTCTGTATGCATCATTCTCTTCACCAATTGGGACAACTTTATTATATACGTGTTCAGTATCTATGTATGTATATATTATTACGTGAAGCAAAAACTTTGTACCCCTTTTAACGAAATTTGCGCAGACGTAGGAGTATGAAATTTCGCACATTTATCACTACATAGTATAAAACAAAGTCGCTTCCAGCTGTCTGTCTGTCCCTATGTATGCTTAGATCTTTAAAACTACGCAACGGATTTTGATGCGGTTTTTTTTATAGGTTCAAGAGGAAGGTTTATGTGTATAATACATGTATAATATAGTAGAGAAACACTGATAATTTTAGAGGTTTCTAATCACATTAGAAATTCTGTAGTATATTTAGTATCAGTATTGCATTCGGGCGAAGCCGGGGCGGGTCGCTAGTACTTTATATATAGGAGTGCAACATGCTAATATTTTTTTTAAATTATGCATGAAAAATTCATTAATTATTAATTAATTATGGACGAATTTCAACCAGTGGGCGACGAATTTCAACCACTAGTAACAATAATTTCAGAGTGCTGAGGCTGCCTCGTTTCTGCAGTGCATCTACAATCTTCGGAGAAGCGAGGGTTGATGGTTTCCATGCCATCATCCGCAAGAAAACCGCCTTACTGCTCAGCAGATTGCGGGGCAGGCACTAATGGCATTCTACAAGTCATACCGGACATATATAATCTGCCTATTATGAAACCTTTAATTCGTGTTCTAGTTTAGTGGTAACACATGAGACTGTTGGATTGGAGCGCGAATGAAACATCATTAACATTCTACATGTTCACACTTTTATTTTTAACCGACTTCAAAAAAGAAGGAGGTTCTCAAGTATTTTTACCGATTACTCAAAGACGCCTGAACCGATATGGAAATTTACTTTTTTGTTTTAAGGGGTGGTCCCATTGAATGTTATAGCTATCGGTCGAGCGGTTTTTAAAATATCAACAAAAATCTAAAATTTGTACATATCCATGATATTTTTTATATACATGAAGTCGGTTTTCTTGGCTTGCTGACATTTCGGACACAATATTTTCGGACACTTTGTCCGAAATGATACTTTCAATTTTAATTTATTTTTTAGCGACATTTCGGACACCATTAGAATATTGAAGCGGTTTTGTACATTCAGTTAGAAAAGTTTTAAGTTATATTCGATTAGATTACTACTAGGTACTAAGAAAAAGAGAGTTTCCAAAACTTAATATTTTAAGTCATAGCGCCATTTTTCGGAATCATAACTGTGTATGTAGGTACCTACATGTTAAAAAAAATAAGAAATAAGTAAAAACGTGTAATGTCCATCGTATAAATATTACTTTTAAATCTAATATAGGTAATCATATATTATACTATATTAAAAATATACTTGTCAACCATAATTTTTAACCGACTTCAAAAAAAGGAGGAGGTTCTCAATGCGCCGTAATATTTTTTTTTATGTATGTTCACCGATTACTCGAAAGCGGCTGAACCGATTTGGAAAATTCTTTTATTGTTTGAAAGGGTGGTCCCATATAAATTTTATTAAAATCGGTCGAGCTGAAAAATCAACGAAAATCTAAAAAATGTATACATCGATGATGTTTTCATGTACTTTCATACCTCGCTGTCTCATTGGAGCGTGGCGTTTATTTGGCCTACCCATATTATAATGTACAAAATACATCTACTTTCCACTAAAAATGTATTATAGGCTCAAATTTCATTCAATGAAGTCGGTTTCTTTTTAGTTTTTAAAACGTAATTATATTCGTATAGGGTTCTTTCAGGCTCGTTTTGCTCAAACTCACTGGACTCACTCTTTGGAATTTTGGAAAATTCTCAAGAAATTTTAAAGAATTTTCCAAATCGGTTCAGCCGTTTTCGAGTAATCGGTGAACGTACGTAAAAAAAAATCGTACGAATTGAGAACCTCCTCCTTTTTGATAAAGTCGGTTAAAAATTCGGTTAAAAAGAGATAGAGAAGACTTTTCTATTAATTAAGATCTAGTTTATACATTAGCTCTCTCTCGCTCGTTACTGTCTTTCAAATCTTACATGTCTCACATGTCAACTCCGTCTCCAACTAATCCAATTCGTCGACGTGTTATGATCTTTGCAGATGAATGCGGCAGGAAATTTAGTGAAATGCTGCAAAAACTATTAGGAAACGAGTTTAAAGTATCATCATTCATTAAATCAAATGCTTCTACTAAATGTGTATTAGAGACTGTAGATGCTAGTTGTATGAATTTTACTAGACAAGACTTCGTTATTCTCTTGACCGGTTCCAATGACAAAAATCCATTGGAATTACAATCATCAGTTTACTGCTGCTTAAATAAACTTACAAATACAAATGTTTTGCTTGGCACAGTTTTCAGAAATGGGCATCTAAATGAACAAAATGTAAATAAAATATTACGTCTTGTTAGCTCTCAATTTGAAAATTCAAAAATGATTGACTTAGATGTACTTTACAATAAATATGATAGAAGAAACTACTATCTATATAATAAATCGTTCATTAGAATATTGAACCGGAACAAAGTCTCAGCGGTACATTTTTTCGTGGACAACAATAATGATACATGTAATGATAGTTTGATTAAACATGCAGGTTCTGAAACGCACTTAAATTTCATTTGCCAAAACGTATAGGGGCTAATGTTATCAACTACATATGCATCACGGAACATTTCTTGAATAAACTGTATGCACCTATTTTTAACTTTAACAAATATAACATGGCATCTTACAATGTTAGAAACAGTAAGAAAAGATGTGGGTCTCTGATTTTATCCCACATATCAAACAGCACCGAAGAGTTAAAGATATGTAAAAAGTTATACAAGCTAGATAGCTTTGAAATATGTGGAGTCCGGGATATTGATTCTAACTTAAATATTATGTGTCTATATAGAATCCCCGATGACAAAAACTTTATTGACTTTCTTAATAGGCTAGAAGCTGTACGGGAGCACTTTTTCAGCAGGAGTTGTATTGTTTTAGGAGACTTTAATGTGAATATTCTATCCGAGAGTCGGTACAAGTGTGACTTTTTGAATCTACTAAAGTGCTATAATTTTAAGTACCTAGTGAATTGTATTACTTTCTCTCGAAATCACAGTGAATCCTGCATTGATAATATATTGACTAATGTGGAAGAAGGTAGAATTACTAACTGGGGGATTGACATTAACGGACTTGGCGATGGGCATGCAGGCTTGTTTTGTATTTTGAGCGTTGAAAACAATTCGAGAAAACAATCAGAGTTTTACATGGCGAGACGAAGAATTTTATCTGAGAAGAATAGAACAATGTTTAGGAAAAGTTTACAAGAAGTAGATCTTTATAACTGTAACGTGAATAGTTTTTTAAACAGATTTCAAAATGTATTTAAAACCTCTTTTAAAAAGATAAAAATTAAAGTAAACACAAAGAAACAAAATAAAATCACATGGATTTCCAAAGGGATCAAAACTTCTAGTAAGATGAAGAGGTTTTTGAATTCCCTGAACAAAATAACTTGTCATGAGTCAATCATTACATACCGAAATACATATTTAAAGCTGTACAAAAAAACTCTTATTACCGCAAAAGGACTTTCAATTAAAAAAGAACTGATAAAAGCAAAAAATAAGACAAAATAAATTTGGAGCATTGTAAATAGACATAGAAATAAGATTAATAATAAGGCACATAATAATTATTTACTTAAAATTAATGATATTATTATTGACGATTCTCAAAAAATAGCAGACACCTTTGCACAGCAATTTGACTATAGTTGTATTGACATGAATATTAATGATAACAAGTTATTAGCTTTAAAATATATGGCGGAACACTCCAGTAAAGTAAGCACAGACATAGACATGAATCACACGAATAAAAACGAGGTTAGACTAATTATAAAGAAAATGGAAGTAAAACGCTCGTATGGTTATGATGAGATACCAATCACAATCATAAAAGATAATGTGGATATTTTAGCAGAGCCTCTGCTGCATAACTGCATTGATCAGGGGATCTTTCCAGATCAACTGAAAATCGCAAGAGTTTTGCCAATCCATAAAAAAGGTAAATAAAATGACCGAAAGAATTTTAGACCAATATCACTATTGCCCGTGATATCAAAGTTATATGAAAAACTCATAAAAGATAGGATTGTGACACACCTTAACCAACATAAAATTCTTAATGAACGTCAATTTGGCTACCAAATGAGGCTCGGAACTATGGACGCGGTTGATTTGCTAATAAAAGAAGTACTTGACAACTTAAATAGTAAATTTAAAGTGGCAGGTTTATTTTTGGACTTATCATCTGCTTTTGACACTGTCGACCACGAGATACTCTTGGCCAAACTAGAATTTTATGGAATAAGGGGAACTGCTCTAAGCATAGTAAGATCTTACCTAAACAATAGAAAGCAATTCGTTGAAATAATGAATATCGTGAAAGGGCTAGAAATAGTGAACACGTCAAAACTAGTCAGTGTAAGACGAGGAGTTCCTCAAGGATCAATATTGGGACCTATTTTCTTTTTAATATTTTTAAACGATCTAATAAGCTATATTAGTAATACAATACCAGGAATTAAATTAGTCGTTTATGCAGATGACACTAATGCTATAATCCCAGCAAAGAATATCCAAGATCTAAAAGTTAAAATTGACAACGCACTTGTGGCTTTTAATAATTGGTTCTGTGTTAATAATCTAAAACTTAACATTGCTAAAACAAGTGCTATTTTGTTTAGATCTAGCACGTGAGCAAGATATAATTCAAACTTTTAGTAATGGAGTTAAAGTGGTGTTTGTGGATAGCGTTAAATTCCTTGGAGTCCATATTGACCAATATTTAAACTGGAAACCTGAGCTAGAGGCAATAGAGAACGCAATCAGTTCGGCTTGTTACGCATTAAGGAGTCTTAGAGACGAAGTAAGTATGGAACAACTGAAAACGACTTATTATGCTCTTGTGGAGTCAAAACTGAGATATAGTGTAAAATTTTGGGGTAACAGCTATGACTACAATATGAATAGAGCTTTTACTATTCAGAAACGTGCAATACGTACCATGGTACGCATACCACCATGGGAATCATGTAGAAATCATTTCATGGAACTCCATATTTTGACTCTACCTAGCCTATATATCCTTGTAACTCTTATGGACATTATCAGACATCCGTCAAAGTATGAAACACAAGAACAAAGAGCTGCAAGACTAGATACAAGAAGAAAAGATCTTGCGACCCCACTGTGTCGGAGGTTAAATATTGTTAGGCATGGTTGCAGATATCAGGCCGTTACACTGTACAACTCACTTCCTGTGGCTATGAAAATCATAGAAAGTCCCACTACATTTAAGTCTGCATTGATAAAGCTTTTGTTGTAGGGGTGCTTCTATACAGTTGATGACTTTAAATTAAGAAAAATGTGATTATTTGTACTTATTGACATACATGCTACTCTTTTATATTATTATAATGTTTTTAGGCTTAAGTATTTCAGACACAATGTAAAAATTGTTATTGAATAAACTCTTATCTTATCTCTGTTATTTTTAATACCTAACTGCTAAGATGCAACTGCGTTTATTATTGGTGTCCGAAATGTCACTATAAAAGAAATTAAAATTGAAAGTGTCATTTCGGCCTAAGTGTCCGAAAATATTGTGTCCGAAATGTCAGCAAGCCGTTTTCTTTTTAGTTTTTGAAACGTAATTATAATATGTAACACTAATTAGACTTACATAACTACTAACACCAAATTGATTTATAATGTGTCAGACTTAATAAATTAATTATTAATTATTATTATTGTATATGTAGATGATGCGATATAAATTTTCTTTTGAGAAATGCTGTGTAGCAAGAGATGGTGGTTACGGAACTGCGTAGGACAATGGGAAAAGAGGCAGTTCTTTATAGGGAAGGTATACAATACCTTACTCCGGTATTTGAGGGTGAAGGCAGCTTGAGAAAATCCAATTATGTTATAAACTTACGTAAGCAGATCCGTGAGTTCAGTGACTTTGCTTTCATTCTGCAAGAAAGCTACATAATGGTTCAGGGCGATGGTTCTCGTGGATAACAACTCGTAAACAAGTTTCTTGTTCAGTGTACCTATTAGGAACAGTACCACCTGGAAATTTAATATTTGATTACATAATTGTACAAAAACAATATCATAAAATTGATAAGAAACAGTTGAGCTATCTATAGATCGTTTAAAGGGTTATTTGAGCTATCTATAGATCGTTTGAAACGGTCCTTATACCCTTTAAACGATTTAGACTGTAAGAGCGCAACGTCCAAAAGACAACGGCGGCATTGGTGGCAATTCGGTTGGTTCATTTCTAAAATTAGGAATTGTCTAAAATATATTTTAGTTAGTAACATCTCAGTTGGTAACATCTAACTAAATTAGGAATGCTCTAATGACAACTCTAATTAGATTTTCTTTCGACATTTTCTTTTATTTATTTGATCTCTACTTAACGCTAGATGGCACAATACCCATCATATTTATTTTAGTCTGTGGAGTATGTTTTTCTTTGAATTGCCAACTTGGCCAATTTTTACTAAATTTAGTAAATTAGACATGTCATCTAAAAATTCTTCAATTTAAGGATAAATTAAAGACAGCAGAATACCAAAGTTTCATTACACAGTTCTAAACCTAATTTTAGCTAAAATTAGTTAGGTTGGTGCCAACAGAATTGAGGCCATTGCCGCGTTAATTCGCAGATAGACCAAAATATACAACAACCAACGCTGGACCTCTAAATAATTTTAAAAACGCAATGGACTCCGTTCCTTACGAGCACAGGATCTCGACTCCTAAAGGCTTCAAGAATAGGTAGTAAAAGTATCAAAACTGACATATGATTTAAATAAACATAGTTAAGCGTTTTAAATGGTGTGTTTAAAAGGTGTTTAAAAAGTAAATCTCAACTTTTATAACTCGAAATTCTACTATTTCTTCTTACCAAATTTCATCATGATCCGTTCAGGCGTTTAGCCGTGAAAACGTAACAAACAGACAGACAGACAGATACACTTACGCATTTATAATATTAGAAATGAATGTATTGATAAATATATAAGTATTCGTCATGTGGTTCTCATATGAAACGCTATTTTTCGTTAAGTATAATATCTAAAGTTTTGTTTTTAATTTCCTTTAATAATAATAATAATAATGCCGGACATTTCACACAGCTTCACCTGGCCCCAAAGTAAGCAGAGCTTGTGTGTAAATATAGAAGTTCATATTATACATAGAAACACCCAGACCCGAAAAAAATACTTGCAAATCATACAAAAATTTGTCCCGTGGCGAGAACCGAACCCGCAACCTTCTGCATCCCAGCCGGACCTTAGCCCACTGCGCGATAGAGGTCGTCAAATGCTTTTGAACGAAAGTAACAGATGTACAAACATTAATATTGCCAAGCATGTTTTCAAATTCAGGTTCATAAATTCCACAAGCTCTCAAACTGCCGTGAAAACTGCTGTGTAAATCGTTGATTGCCAAATAGGACAGACAAGGTCAATACGTCCAAAGCTGATAAAACCACGGCTTTCCTGATTTTATTTTCCTTCAAATTAAAATTACCATTTCATTCAATACTGACGACGGATCAGTTATTAACGAAGAACTCGTGGCATTGCTAAATACTCGTTACTAATAACTATTAGGAATTAACAATGAACTAAAACAACTTTTTGCGAGATCAGCAGGGCGATTATGGAACTCTTGATACAATCAATGTCTATCAGTTTCGATTAGCAATCGGCATCCATGTCTATCAATTTCGATTAGCAATAGGCATTATTTCAATCAATCATATACGATGTATTTAAATGCTTAGTACGCTAAACACGGTTCCTACCACAATCATACTTTGTAAATTGGTCGAGTTATAGTTCACATTATAACTAGCGATAGAAGCCAATAGAAATCGCAGCGATTACCAATGAATGATTAATACCAATTCATCAATAGTAACTGAAAGCTATTAGTATCAATGTTTTGATAGTATCAAAGTTCCATAATCGCCCCACAGTTCTTGGTTGGGTGCGCGCAGAGAATTTTTATCTGTTCAAAACACTGTCCTCAACCGTCAATAAAAATTCGAATTTCAATGGATAAAATCATGGTTTTATAACATTTCAAAATACAATTTAACATTTTACGCTTTTGCCTAAAATAAAAATTTTACGAATGACCAAAGACTGTCGATATCATAAATATAATATTTAACAGATATACAAACGTCAAAGACTATATTTGGGCCTCAGACCAAATCAATATAAAGACGCCGCACCGCTATCAAACAAAGTGAAGCCTCAAAACCGTGCTACTTTATGTATATAAATAAATACACGCACGCACACACATACACCTAAACCTAGCTCTTGGTACAATTCATATTATTGTATTTTTATTATATATTTATTTGGTCTGAGATTTGGACAAGGTATAGGTGCATTCTACTAGTGATTTTACAAATTCACGGTAGGTAGAAGATAAAATATACCTACAACTATTATAGCAGTAGGTATCATAGTTGACGGAGGCCTACGGGCGGCCTAGCAACTCTGTCACCAGAGTTGCCTCTTTGACTCGGAATATGTGCTACTTAGTATTTTGAATCATCTTTCTTAATAGGTAATTTTATGTGCAGATTCTTCCTAACCCGAGTCGAAGTCAGGCTTCACAGTTTGGCACTGTGGATCTTTCTGTACAGAAAATACATTGGTGTATTCATACCTTCAGCATCGGGAGCCAGTGATACAATCACTATATAAAAAGAACCTACCGATAGTATGGCATTGCCATCATTCACAGCCAGAGCCCCATCGAGGAGTTCAGTCTTGCTCTTCAAACTGCGATGCACATGAAGGGAACAGCTTCGACCAAGGAGTAGCCTCTTCAGGGTCATTGGAACTGTCTCCACTGGAACCGGTTGGGTTTCCTTTTTCGGATCCGCCCCAGATTGAGCCAGGAGAACTGTAAATGGTTAATATTTAATACTATTGTTGTATTTGAGAGTATATTATGTATTCTTTTAGTTATCTGGTTACCATAATGCAAGTGTTGCTTAGTTTAGAGCTAGACGGTGTTGTGTGAATTGGCCACCCATATTTATTACTTATCACCTCATAGATATGTTGAATGTATTCTCCACAAACTTTCTTCCTTGCACAATCAAAATTCAAAGTCAATAACAGACATGAAGAAACTAAAAATATAGAAATAAATAAATAAATATTGGTGGACAATGCTAGCCTCTGACTAAGCACAGGTGGTGGTATGGTGACCTGTAGGGCGATTATGGAACTTGATACTATCAAAACATTGATACTAATAGCTTTCAGTTACTATTGATGAATTGGTATTACGGATCGCTGCGATTTCTATCGGCTTCTATCGCTAGTTACAATGTGAAGTTGGTGTCAAACTATAACTCGACCAATTTACAAAGTAAGATTGTGGTGTTTAGCGTACTAACCATTTAAATACATTGTATATGATTGAAATAATGCCTATTGCTAATCGAAATTGATAGACATTGACGCCGATTGCTAATCGAAACTGATAGACATTGATTGTATCAAGAGTTCCATAATCGCCCTACTGATCACATATATAATTCCTATATATTTTAAAACACATACATAATGATACTTTATTACACCCAGACACAGAACACACATCTATGTTCATATTTGTTCAGGGAGGGAATCAAACCCTCCACCTACAGTGCAGAATAGTAAATAATAATAATAAATATTATTGGACAATGGACACAACATCATCTAGTCCGAAACTAAGCATAGCTTGTATTATGGCGACTTGGATGACATTTTTAAATACATACTTAATATCATACTTTATATTAAGTCTGTATTTAATACATAATAATAATACATACATACCCAGACACAGAACACACATCTATGTTCTTCACACAATTGTTTATCCTGGGAAGGAAATGAACCCTCAACCTACAGCGCAGAATGTATAGCTACTATCAACTGAGGTGACAACCCAGGGACCAGTACACCTTTGTTGCCTATTGGACTTCAGAACCTCGATGAGAGTTTTATAATGCATTTTATAAGTAACCTTTCACGGTTCAAGGCTATGATGGAAGCCTTCGGAGGACCTGTTAGCCACTGACTTATACAAAGTAGAAGAAGTATGGTGATCTTTAAGTACTTACTCAGGTCTAAAACCATAGGGCTGACAAGACTTGCAATTGGCAGTAATGTAGTCTTAACAGTAATACCAGTTGCTCCGAAGACATCCTCATTTTTCTGGCCAGTGTATGGCTTTTGACCGATAGCAAGGATCTCTTGAGGAGATAGCTGAAACATACATTTATATAACAAATTAATAAATTAAATTAAATAAATATTGGTGGACTATGCACACAACACCATCAAAACCCAAACTAAGCATAACTTGTATTATGGTGACCAGATGACTGATAGAATACTTATATATTTTTAAATGCATATTTACTTATACCTTAGTAGCTGCTGCACGTGTATTCACGCGTGTAGTACCTACAAAAAAGTAACCTATGTCCAAGGTCCACGGTCCCATCTATCTCTATACCAAAATTCATCAAAATCGGTTCAGCAGTTTAGGCGTGAAAACGTAACAAACAGATGGAGTTACTTTCGCATTTATAATATTAGTAGGGATAACAGACTAGGAACAAACACCAATCCTAGATCTATAATTAGCCGCAAGAAACATAAAGGCACTGTTTCTGGGTCTACAGACCAACTCGCTTCCGACAATCATTCATTCACAGTCTTGAGGTTGATCAAAATTTATTTACAACAAATCATAAATTTGTAAATAAATATCAAACACATTAATAAGTAGGTACTAACTTATACTTACTTAATTATTAGGTACTTATTAGAAATCTAATTCCTGACTGATCTAGGGACAATGCACAGCCTAAACCGGTGGTAATAGAGACTTGAAATTTTGAGGGTGTATTGTTTAGGGTGTAAGGTTTAAAACGTCTAGATAGTATAGTATTTAAAAAGGACTTACAACGTCGTCATCAAAGCTAAACGCTTTGGCTTTTGTTTCACTTGTGTTCCAATAGTCTTCATCGTCCATTTTTATAGTCTAATAACTAACTATGATAGCAAAAAAAAATAGAAATGTTTAGAAATGTTTAAACTTGAGAGAGTGGACTCTGTCTGTACAATACAAAACAAACAAATGTAAACAATAACATATATTTTGCCCAATTGACATTCTATGACAGTGACACTGACAGTCGAACGACATTATAAAAATCCAATCAGTAATTTATTATCCGGTTTGTAGATTCCATATAGGACCCAGCGGGCCTAGCACGGCACGAGGAGAAATAGTCTTTCCACCTTTTTATCCACCTGTCAGTGGAAATACACCACCACCTGTCCACCACAGGTGGATAAAAACGGGGGAAAGACTATTTCTCCTCGTGCCGTGCTAGGCCCGCAGATAGAAAAACCTACTCCTAACCCCAGGTTCCTGGAACTCTCGGTGCTTTACAATATTATTAGAATTTTGTAAGCTACCATAGATAGGAATAGGTATATACAGATTTGAGTATATCATCAAGCTTTCCAAACGGGCTGCTTTTGGAAAGTTGTCCAAATGGTAATCTTCTGAAATCTCGTCTTGCTGATGTTCTTTACCAAAAGACAAAATATGCCCAAGATAAACGACTGTATAGTGGGGTAAGACTGGAGATAGTAGATAATACTATCTCCAGTCTTACCCCACTATGACATTCAAAATATGCCGCAAATATGGCCAATCAGCCATATCCTTCGTGTTAGACAATATTCATCCTTAAACCCTTAAACCCATAAAGAAGCAACACAGAAGTGTTCAAGCATATTCTGGAGATCTTAAAATGAGACAAGTTTATGCCATAAAAGTCAATATGGTGTTTATTCTAATCAAACGTTGGGAAAATGGTGTCACCTTGCCGCCAAACCCTCCGCTGGATCAGCACAGGGTTCGCCGTGAAGCCGTGAAGCCGTTAATACGAACTTGTAGTGTGACTATATGTAAAACTCCTGCAGCACATCCACAAATCATGAGTCAATGTGGCAGCGTAGATTCGATTGAGAGCATGGAACACAGCCCAATACTCGACACTGTCGAAGGCCTTTTCGTAATCGACGATAGCCATAACAAGGGGCCGGTTGTATCCGTGACACTTCTTCATCAGCTGCTTTACCGTGTGGATAATGATATTTGTAAGCCAGCATGTTTTAAGCGATCATCAAGTTTTACTCGGGTTATATAAAATAATGTTTCAATAGGTACACTTGCGTATAATGGTGTTATCTTTCAACTACGTAGGTAGTAATGTTATCACTAATCACTACAAAACCGATCACAATGGACGTATTTTTTGCTTAGAACTAAAACAGTGCAGTAATGTTATAGGAAATCTCATTATTGCACTGTTTTTCATTATTGCACTGTTCTTTACTTTTTATTTTAGATATAAATTTACCACAGAGGTTTAATATCTCCTATTAAGTTTAATATAAAATGTTTGCATTCGATCAAAAAGATACTGGCTGATAATAAAAATCGGCTGAATAAAACCGACTTGTTGAAAAAATAAAACAAATGGCGCGCATTTTGTACCATTGTAAAAATTTGATTAGGTAATCATATTTTTAGTAGGTATATTTTATCACAGGTAGATTGGTAGTTGAAAGAAAAGCAAATTACGCACCTTGCTAAAGAGAGTAATTAATGCACTCGTGTTAATTCAGTGCCCTCGCTAGCGCTCGGGCACCAACATAACACTCGTGCACAAATAACTCACTTTGCGCTCGGTGCAATAATCTACTATTATTTTACACTCGGGTTTTTTTATTTTACATTACCGCACTAGTGCTTTTTAATTTTTTTTTTAATTCACTGCAAAGAGATTTTACGTATTAAGGCGCGTCCTGGAGACAGATATAAAACTTAACACTTTTGCTCACTATTAAGTGGCTATTAACTCGTTAATTGTAAGAATAAACGAAATTTTAAAAATATTTTTTGTATGCTAAACTATTTGTCTTCAAGTTCCTCGTTTAAAATTGTTTCTAAAGTTGTTGTTAATTCTGTAATTTAATTTGGTATTCAACACGAAAATTGGAAATAATTTATCATCTTCTCCTAAAGTTAGCATCACTTAAATTTGCGGTTTGTACTAATGAATAGATATTTTAATAGGTAAATACTTCCTCGTTAAATACTTTTCAAATTGTGTACTTTTAATTTTTCCCAATAAAACTTCGAGAAATTTGAATGAATTTTAGTGTAACTGGTGTTGCGCGGGCGCGGACGTCAGTGCGCCCCCAACTCTCGGACGTGGAACCCGTGTCGCTCGCATCCGCGCCGGAATGCCGATGCACACTCTCGTGGTTTCTTGTACTTAGTTGTGTTATTTTGTTTATTGTGGAAAAGACGCTTTGTGTTTATCAAGATACCTACCCTACCTCTTTAGTTATATTACCTTTAGTTTTAGAAGACTTGGTTATACTCGTATTGATTGTGATTTGTGAAACATTTCTTTGAATTACCAACTGCGAAAAGACGCTTCCATTGCCTAGATTAGAGTCGGTACCTAGTGATCTACTTTCGTGTGTGTGTTTTTCGTAGGTATACTACGTGCCTAAAAAATGCCGAAGTTCAAACAAGTGAAACGACAAAGGCGTCAAAACGCAGAAAGATTGAATAAATTTATGTAAGTACATACCTATCTACCTAATTATTGCTATTTTCATCATCCATACTGCCAAACTATATCATACATAATATTTATAGGTAGGTACTTACTAATATTATAAATTCAAATGAGTCTCTGTTTGTCTGTTTACCTGCTTGTTTACTAAGTTACGATTAGGTAGGACCTACCTACTTACTACCGACTTACTACTTGGGTTTATCGAATCACCTACTCACTTATTTACAATGTGGGTAAATACCACAGTAATCACTTACAAGTACGTACACAATAAACACAGGTAAGTAGCTGAATAGCCTATAATTATTTGTTGTAGACGAACGCGAAAAGAAGAATTATATGGAACATGCTCTAATGACGGACAAAATAACAATACATCATCACAATTGTTTGTGGATGAAAACGAGTACCTAAGTTACCTACTTCAGAATAAATAGGTACCTACCTACCTATTTACTATAATCTATCTAATCTATAATTATTATCCCGGACATTTCACACAGCATCATCTGGCCCCAAAGTAAGCAGAGCTTGTGTTATGGGTACCACATGACTGATATAGGTACTACTTATATACTTTTTTTTTGTTGTAAATACATACATATTATACTTAGAATATCCCAGACCCAAAACAAATACTTGCAGATCATACAAACATTTGTCCCGCGGCAGGAATCGAACGCAACCTTCTGCGTCTCAGCCGGATCTTAGCCCACATAATACTTTCGGTAAGTAGATACTTCAATTTCTATGGTAGGTACCTACCTACCTGCCTGTCTACCTAAGTACCTAAATACTTGTTATTTTGATAAACTGCCGGTAATTAGCAAATTTATCAAGAAAAAAACACGTATTAGATAAATAGTAGGTACAGGTACTAGGTAGGTAAATCAAACAACTATTCAAAATAAATCTACAATGTTTTGTTTGATCAATAATCGAATTATCAATGCGAGTAGGTAGATATTTCGTCATCGGCGTGCGAAGAAAAATGACCTGTATCTCGTTTGGGTGTGGATCATAATAGAAACACCTAAACGCCTACTTTGGTATCTAAAATTGCAATGTAGTGTAGAGCATAAAAATTACAGACACGACACTACACGAACGCAAGGGTTTAGATTGCCGTATAATATTTTCTGATTGCAGAACTATTTTACATGATTAGGTACATGCTATATTTTGTAAGTCGACTCTATTAGAATATTTACCTACCTAAATAATGAATAATAAAATGAAATTTTTTGCAGGATAGAAGAGCGCTCGTGGTTACCGTCACAAAATAATAAAATAAGTAATGATGAGCAAGTGATTAACATAATCAATAATAAGTAAGTAGTATATGTATAGTATATATATATATATAATCTTACCACGTTTCATGCTATATTATACAAGGTGTTTTTTTAATAAAACGATGTTGGCATCAATTATAAAAATTTTCATGTAGATAAAATATTTTAATAATTAGGTACATTTTAATAAAAAAATAATGTACATTTTAATAAAACGCACATTTTTTTTTTATAAAATGATCCTCTTTATAAACTATGATATTTAGACGTTTGTTTGTTTGTTACTTACGCAATGCGGATTTGGATGAAACTTGGTATAGATATAGATTCGAACAACTTAATGCTAACACACGTATAATGCTTCCTATCCCAGTTTCTCTCACGTTAAATCTTATGAATTTATCTGTCTGTCTCTTTTTACTGTCGCTATTTCGTTTCATCGACTTTCAAATCACAACGATACTAAAGAAGTTTTCACAAAATATATCTTGCCTATTCAATTCTGATAAATGTACATTTTTCAGGTTGATTGAAGAGCGCTCAAGATCGATCTTACGAGTCATCGAAACAAGTAACAACGAACCCATGACGATAATGAAGAGGTAGGTATTATAATATTATAAGGCAAACTCGAGGTCGAGAGTTGGCTTGTATACAATAACTTGCTTCAGGCTTGAGTTTCTAATGTGGTTCAGATAACTTAGTTTTATATTTTTTGCAGTTACAAATTTTATACGAGAATGAAACAGAAAATAAGACTGTGACGAGTAGAAGAAGGATAATCGACGTCAGCTATTTTTTATCAGAGCTTAAACGTATATCTACACATGGGCCGCTCGGATGCAGCATCACTGAACTTGATTTGATTTCAGAAACACAAAATGGTCTGCAATCGAAATTTAAATTTAAATGTCGTCTCTGCAATCAAAAATTTGTTATAGCAGGTGATAACTGTAGTGACAATTATTTGTTTATTAATACATGCGCCGTTGCAGGTGCAATGGCGATTGGCGGGGGTCAATCTCAATTGGTAGAACTTTTTTCGGCTCTTAACCTGCCTGTTATATCTGAAAAGATATATGCAAAAAACCATGACATTGTCAGTCAGAAATGGGAGGATGTTTCTGTTGATGCAATGAAAGAGGCTGCAGAAAAAGAAAGACTATTTGCGATTTCTAAGGACAGGGTCAATAATAATGGGATTCCAATCATCGATGTTTGACGACCTCTGTGGCGCAGTGGGCTAAGACCCGGCTGCGACGCAGAAGGTTGCGGGTTCGATTCCCGCCGCGGGACAAATGTTTGTACGATCTGCAAGTATTTGTCTCGGGTCTGGGTGTTTCTATGTATAATATGTATGTATTTATAAAAAAAAAAAGTATATACGTAGTATAACAGTCATGTGGTACCCATAACACAAGCTCTGCTTACATTGGGGCCAGATGATGCTGTGTAAAATGTCCGAGATTATTTATTTATTTATTTATTTATTTATTGCAGACGGTTGCTGGTCGAAACGTAGTTATAAAAAGAATTATAATGCTCTTTCGGGTGCAGCGGCTATCATTGGCAAGCATACAGGAGAAATATTATATTTAGGCGTAAAAAATAAATATTGCTATACATGTGCCCGCGCAGAAAAAGAAAATATTGAACCATCTGAACATAAATGTTTTAAAAACTATGATGGCCCGTCAACAAATATGGAGAGTGAAATTATAGTTGAAGGATTTAAAGAGTCCGTAAAAACACATAATCTTATTTACGGAAAACTAATATCAGATGGTGACTCAAGCACATATTCAAAAATACTACAAGCCCGCCCGTATCCCGATGTAACTGTGGAGAAAATAGAGTGCCGTAACCACGTACTACGAAATTTTTGTAATAAGTTACAAGCACTTGGCACCGATACAAAATATAATATAAAACACCGTAAATTAATAACAAAAAAAGCTATTTTAAAAATAAGAGTAACGATTTGCTATTCGATAAAGAAACATAAAACTAATTCAGACGTTCATCTGTTGTTTGAAGATATCATGATTAGCCATCGTCACGGCTTTGACGATCATTCCAAGTGCCGTTCATGTTTTTGCGACAAAGTATCACTAGAAATGCCAAATGACTTTTTTTTGAGCGCATTATGGCAAAAAATATGTGTTATTGTTCAAAATGTTGCTGCACACGCTCGCAGCTTGATACACGATGTCGATAGTAACGTTGTTGAACGGTATAACAGCGTTATAGCTAAGTTCGTAGGTGGGAAAAGAATAAACTTTTCAATAAAAAACTCGTACCAAGCTAGGTGTCACGCTGCAGCTGTCGCGTTTAATAAAAAAAAACACATTTCTCGATTATATAAATCAATAAATAATGGAACCAGTCCAAAAGGAAAAATTAAATGGCTAGAAGCTAAAAGAATTTCTAAAAATGAAAAAAATAAACTGAACAAAAAACCCAAGAACCGAACATTATTTCAAAAACGAAAACCAAAAGAAGACCACAACTACGGTCCAGATTGTCTAAAGCCAGATATGCCAGCTGAAGTCATACGTCAGTTGAAGGAAACGTTTCTCAAAAACTTAAAGAAGACAGACGAGGAAAGACATAAAATTGAACGGGCAACAGTTTTACAAGGGGAAAGCAGCGAGTGGCTAGAATTGAGAAGATCACTACTAACTGCCTCGAATTATGGCAAAGTAATAACACGGCGCAGTGATACCAGTTGCCATAACTTTGTAAGACCTATTATATAAAAAAAATATTGACGGCGTTTTATCCATCAAACATGGTAGAGAACATGAAAAAAATTGCCCTTGGACAATTAGAAAAGCAATTAAATATTGTAATTGAACCCTGTGGATTATTTATTGATGAAAACATGCCATTTTTGGGTGCTACTCCAGACGGTGTTTGTGGAAACGATACTATTATTGAAATTAAATGCCCGATAACGGCATTTAAATTAGGTTTAGAAGAAGCTATAAAAAAAAAGAAAGTAACATTTTGGAAAACTACAAAAAACAAAACGAACCTAGAAATAAATAAAAACCACCAGTGGTTTTACCAAATTCAGGGACAACTGCAAGTGACCAAACGGTGAAAATGCTTATTTGCAGTTTGGTATAGTGAAGATTCACAGTTAAAAATAGAAGTAGTTCAAAAAGATGATACATTTTGGTTAGAAAAAATGGAGCATAAACTCAAATCGTTTTACTTGGAGTGTATACTTCCAGAGCTGATAGATCCCCGCTGTCCTCGAGGTATGGAAATAAGAAATCCAGCGCATATAAAAATAAAATAAAAAATAAAAAAAATAAAAAATTTGCAAACAAAACATTGAAAAGGTCAAAACAGCTGTAATGGAAACCAGTAAATTACTAAGCGAAAAAGATGATGATATCACAATAAATGTGCTTAGGCCTACATGCAGCCGGTATTTAAACTTTTAAGAGTGAATGTAATATAATCTATTTATTTTCAGCATTTTTTATAGTAAATAGTGGAACTCTACTCCAAACTAGTTTTAAAGTGTTTAAGACCTCCGCTGCACACATTTGAGTTGAATATTGGAAATTCCTACCCATTTTAATCGAATCAAACTAGTAGAACTAACCAAAACTTCGTTTGCGTACTGTGTTTTTCGTAAACTTTTTCATGCAAAATTCAGGATAGGTTTGCCACTTGCAAACTACCTCACTATCAAACTACCTATTTTGTATAAATTGCCTCGCCATCCTTAGTTTGTAATTTTGTTTGATTATAATAAAGTTTATTACGTGTCAAACAGATTTTTTTGTACCCTCAACCATAACCCACCTAATAATTAAAAAAAAATACATAAGTAATTAAGTAATTCATTTTCCTGACTTGTGAGGTATAGGTACTTTTACTTCTAACACATACAGGAATTTACATGTTACCTAACCTTAGATGAATCCAGGCACAATCAATAACTGAAGTGGTTTAGTAAACAATTATTTATTTCAGGTCCAAAATTACTTAAGATTGACTACAATATCCACTCGTATAATCAGTAGGTATATTTAATTTTAAATGCAAAAATACTTATTATAAGCATAACTTATCAAACTCAGTCAAACATACAGTAAGTAACTAAATAGTTATCAACTCACAACTTACTGAACTACTTTGTTTTATTTTTACCGGCCGTGTCTGTTACATTTTTAGGGTTATGTTTTTACAAATGAAATCTCAGAATAAGTACAAGCACAGAATAAGGTCTGCGACGGCGACGAGCGGCTCCGGCTCGCCAGGCAACGCCACCTACGGCGTAATTTTGTCAACTTTCTCGGCCGTTTCTCTCTTTATTTTAGGTACTGGAAGCGCCTTAAAATAATGATTACCTAATATTTATCTATTGTATTAAATTGCTGTGGCATATTAAACTTTTGTTATTTAAATAGCCTACTTTACTCACTTACTTACTTACTTACATAAGAAGATGGACAAAACCATTGAAATATAATCTTAGGACAAAATTAATGATACCTAAATCAGTCAAATTCTAACTAATTCGAATTCAGTCTTATCCTTCTTAGAATTAAAATAAGAATCGTTATTATGTATTATTTAGCTGGATAATAAAGTAACGCTATCTTTTTTCGATTACCTACTTACGAATAATATTAATGATACGAATAGCAATCCTTTTTCGGTATAGCTACCAACTAGCGTTAGCTATATGTTCCAGCATGGTAGTTGGTGGGTAGTGAATCCTACCCTCCTACTATTCCTACTATCCTACTAATATTTTAAATCTTTTAATCAGGCGAAATGGTATGGCGAAATATATATAGAAATTCTAAAACGCAACGATAACGCGTTCAGTTTTTAACCGTGGCGCCATCTAGTATTAAAAAAATGTGAGAATTATGTTTGTTATTACACATTTACGCCTAAGCGGCTAAACGGATCAAGATGAAATTTGCTATAGAGATCCCTAATATTATTATACCTACTAATATTATAAATGTGAAAGTAACTCTGTCTGCCTGTCTGTCTGTTTGTTTGTTACGTTTTCACGCCTAAACTTTTTTGTTTGACGCGAGAAAATACTTTATGGATACCACCCTGGCTCGGGGGCCGAGGTGATTATGTGGGAGTGTCCACCTGGAACAAAGGCAGCATACCTATCCGCTAAAAACCTTGGGTGAGTCCGTCATCCTGGGTGGGGCAAGATGGAGACGCGCTTTCATTAACCATCTCGCCCCGGTGGTTGGCCCTGGGTAAGGACCTGGGAGGGACCTGTGAACCTGTGACCTGTAGGGCGATTATGGAACTCTTGATACAACCAATGTCTATCAGTTTTGATTAGCAATCGGCATCAATGTCTATCAATTTCAATTAGCAATAGGCATTAATTCAATCAATCATATACGATGTATTTAAATGCTTAGAACGCTAAACACGGTTCCTACCACAATCGTACTTTGTAAATTGGTCGAGTTATAGTTTGACACCAACTTCACATTGTAACTAGCGATAGAAGCCGATAGAAATCGCAGCGATCAATTCATCAATAGTAACTGAAAGCTATTAGTATCAATGTTTTGATGGTATCAAAGTTGCATAATCGCCCCACTGTTGACACCGCCAACTGACTGGAAGAGGCTTCTACGGCCTCTTGGCATTCTTGGTCTAAATAACTTCCGAAATTTCCAATGCAGAAGGCAACGGGAACGAATATGTGACCTATCAATTGTACATAATAAGTATGTATATATCCCTCACTCGAGAGTTCTGAAAATTTTAAAGTAGGTAGCGTGAGTGATGATTCGCTTAAGAAGCGAAGATGCCGACGCCTTCGATTGTCCGGACATCAGACATGGATAGTACCTACCGGAACCTTTGTTCGTAAGAGAAATGAAGATCCATGGAATTAACTCCTAGGCTCCTTAGATTAAAAAATAACGTGTGCGTCTCGGGACGCCCGACCGAAGTGATAACTTAAACTAATCTAACTAGCGTTGTGGGTTAGAGTCAGAGAGGAGGAGCCTGCCTACCGCTGCCGTATGCATGAGAGAAAGGGAAGCTAGACAGACTGGCGCCGTAACGGGTTACGTAACGAAGCGGTTTACCCTCCCTTAAGAAGTTATCATTTCAAACCTCAAATGTTAGCCTGAGAGAGATTCCTGAAAATGAAAGTGATCACCCGGGCCGGGACACAAAGATACGCGCCATCTAGGTTCTACTTTTCGTTTTGTAAGAAACTTGGTAGGTACCTACAGGAACGCAATGGTTCTAATGGTGCAATTAATCAGCAGCGGAGCAACGGTTCAGCTGGAAACTGAGGCTCGCTTTGCTCGCGAAAAAAGTGAAAAATAGTAAGGCATTTCATAAAAGCTACTGCTTATTGCTATTATTAAATGCTCCATTTTTTTACTTACACGCTGTAAAAAGCTCGCTTCGCTCGTTACCTACCTGCTAATTGTAGATAAAGTACCTAGAAGATACGAGTATGTATATCTTAAGGCTCACTACGCACGCTAGTTGAAAAACTGTGCGGTTCGCTTCGCTCGCGACTTTTCGGTAGGTATGTACTGGTACTTTTTGGTAACTCTTTGGTTAGAGCACGCTTTGCTCGTAAAAAAGCGGCTCGCTCCGCTCGCCAGTTACATTTAGTTAGGTAGTTATTTATACATCGTTTTTGGTAACTTTTTGTAGATGGTCATGCCCGCTTCGCTCGCCAGACAGGTACACTACACATTTTTTAGCTTTTCTATTTAAAACATTATGTGGGGCATTATTATTGAAGTATCGGTGTAAGATTTTAGATTGGTATTAGAGAATGCTCAGAATACAGAACAAACAAAAAAAGCTTGTTCTGTATTCTGAGAGAGAATGGTAACATCGCAATAATAATCACCTTGTCTGCGTAGGTAAGTAGAGGATACCCTCTCTACTTACCTAGGTACGCAGACAAAGTCGCGTGTAATAGCTAGTGTAATAGGTATAAACCACAACTTGTTAAGTATGTCAATGGCCTTCGCTCTCATTGCACCAAGGCCGGCTCTAAAATAGGAGTAGGTAGATTAGGCTTTCATTTAGTAGTTTAGTAAATACTTAGGTATTTAGGTACATCTAGGTAGGTATTATGTTTTCTTCGTATATTGGTATGTGTACCTACCTATCTACCTATTATCTTGGTGGTTATCTACCTATTGACGACCTCTGTGGTGCAGTGGACTAAGGTTCAGCTGAGACGCAGAAGGTTGCGGGTTCGAATCCCGCCGCAGGACAAATGTTTGTGTGATCTGCAAGTATTTGTCTCGGGTCTGGGTGTTTCTATGTAGGTATAATATGTATGTATTTACAACAAATAAAAAGTATATAAGTAATATTATCAGTCATGTGGTACCTATAACACAAACTCTGCTTACTTTGGGGCCAGATGATTTTGTGTGAAATGTCGGGAATTATTTATTATTATTAAAATTACCCATGTAACTAATGTGTCGTAAACCTACCTAGTACCCACATAGACGAAGAAGCGTTGTCGCCACCGCTTTAACTATTAATAGGTAGGTACCTACTTGCTTAACTACCTATCTATTATTTATTTGTTTAGTTGGTATATTGTATTTAGTTACTTTTATTGTCCAAAGTAAACAATGTTGTTCTTCAACTCAGAATAATGTAAGTAGGTACTTACATAGATCTATGATTTATAAGTCCTAGTCATCGCATGTTACAAACCTGCCAGTTATTATGTGGGTAGGTAGGTAGGTACCCTCTATGTACCTGCCTACACCGAGATTGTTGCATCCGTCGGTCGCGGTCGTCGAACGTTTCTTAATAGTTCGGTTGAGCGTTGTATGGTAACGCACGTATGGTTTCATATAACAAAGTGTTGAAACATTCGAGACATAAAATTACTTTGATTTATCAGTGATAACTTTAAAGTGTGAAGCAAAATGTTTTATGTTTTCGGTCCTTTGATTAGGCAATACTTGGTGGTTATAACAGGTAGGTAAATTATTAAATACTTAGGTACCTATTATTATATATACTTACGGGTATATAACGCGTTTATTTACCTATTTTTCCCGACGTTTCGACAGGTTTACACTCTGTCGTGGTCACGGGATGACTGATATAAATACCCGTAAGTTTTTATATTATTGTGTTCTGATCGCGTAAGTTTAAAAAACTTAGGTACCTACTTAGTTATAAAACCTATCTTTCCAACATCCAACTAATACCTAGGTACTTATCTACCTACCTATTTTAGATGCAAAAGTCTGTAGGGTGTATTTATTTAGGTAGGTATATTTGATCGTTGTAATCACGCTGCAGCTGCCGGGTAGATTTTGATGAAACTTGTTATACCTCCCTACCTACCTACCTGGATCATTGTCATTGACCTGAATATTAGCATATAGGTATGAAAGGTACTATTTAAGTACCTACTTACTTTTTAAGTACCTAGATACAACGAGTGCAAAGACAAGGGTAGCTAGTCTGCAAAAATATGTTCAAAAGTTGTGGGTTAGGTAGGTTTGGCGTGATATAAGTAACATAGGCACCTAACTACCTACTTCTCTACTATTCCTACTTAATTTAAGTACTAGGTAGGTATTAAGTTATTGAAACTATTAAATTTGATAGTGGTCCAGTCTAGGTAGGTACCTACCTACTTCGTCTACCTACGTATTTTCAAAGAAAATACCTAGTAGGTAGGTAGGTAGGTAGTTCTGTTTTACTACCTCTAGAACTCATTACGCGGATTACAAGTTTTTTGACAGTCGATCAAGGTCCGTACAAATCAGCTGGCTAAAGCAGTCACTTCATCTCAATTGGGAAACAAGCAAAAAACTCGTTACTTAATAAAACAGTCTTCATGCATAACACTTTAACTATCCAATCCAATAGCTATTTACCTACCTATGTCACGACTGGTAGGCAAATTTCAAACGACCAATTAATATTAAGTTATAATTTTAAGCTATTTTATTTTATAAAATATATAGTAAAATATAAAGTCTTAAATAAGTTTACATTTATTTCTGCTAGCGCATAGTACAGTTCTGTGTTAAGAGCCTTGGACCAGTTTTGCTGGGTACCTCGCTATAACTAAGTTTGCACTTGTATGTAGACGCGAGGGATCACTGCTTCCGCTAGTGCCAAAAGGTAGTGTTCACAAACACTTTTAGCAATGTATACAGCTTAATACCTTAAATAACCTTAAGTAATTAGTTTAAAAGGAGTATTAGAACAACAATTTTTAAGTAGAAAAACTAAAATTAAAAACTTTTGGAATTTGGAAAATTCTTTTTTGTTTGAAAGGGTATACTTCACAGGTGGTCCCATGAAATTTTATCATAATCGGTCGAGTTGAAAAATCAAAGAAAATCTAAAAATTTTATACATCGATGATGTTTTCATGTACTTCGATACCTCGCTGTCTCATTGGAGCGGTGCGTTTATTTGGCCTACCCATATTATAATATATACAAAACACATCTACTTTCCACTAAAAATGTATTATAGGCTCAAATTTCATTCAATGAAGTCGGTTTCTTTTTAGTTTTATAACATAATTATTGTAATAGCAATTTAGTGATGGAACTATGGGACCCAAAAAACGCAATAAACGGTTATACCTACGTATACCTACCTACCTATCCAATAAAAGTTACGGATGTTTTCACTTGTCTCACGGCATTAATTATTAATAGTATCTACGTAGCTATAAATAAACTGACTAGATATTGCGTAGGTACATATCCATACAATTTACATACTACAAATAAAATAAAAAGAAGGGCATAGCACGCGACGGCGACGAGATAGGTTTTACGACACTAAAAGGTGTAGAACTATGTTCGCGCAAAAACATAATTGTTTCCTGGCACCATACATTTAGAACATCATCGATGAATGATTCATGAGTTATCTGTAAATGAATGCAAAATTAAGCTTAGGTAACACATACTTACAATCACTGGACTACACACAGACAGAAAATCTATTCCAAATTTTGACCTAATTCCCCCCTCCCTTCCCGAAACATAGGTATTTAGGAAAAAAAAAAATAGATTCCGACGAATTGAGAACCTCCTCATTTTTGATAAAGTCGGGTAAAAAAAAAACTCTGACGTTGACATAAAATACTCTTTAAATAAACTAAAACAAATAAACAAAAATTTTACCAAAATAAAAAATCTACAAAAATCTTTGGCCGTCTTGCGAAGCAAACATTGACTACTCTCTTGCGACTTCTCTGAACAATCAAAATACTTGACATTGGCATTGGAAAATTGACATCAAAATGCTATTAATAAAGAAGGAAATAAGGAGAAGAAGAAAAAATTCATCGGGAAATCCAGAAAAATTTTTCTAGGCCTTACTCCGGTCTTTCCGGCCTTACTTATAAACGCCTCGCAACTTGAACCTTGCCTAAACATAAAGACTCGCCATGTCACTATATGTCACTAATCACTGTCCAACAAAAAGGGATGGCACTATTTTAAACAGTGATTAACTTTTCAGTATTCAGTACGTTTATTCACAAAGACAAGGTATAATATACATTATGTGAAATTATTAATATTTAGAGCTGCATATCCCGCCCGAGTACATGCTCGTGAGTTATATCTGGTGGCACGGCAGTGCCCCCGCCAAGTCGAGCAAAAAAGCGGCACGGCCGTACCATCCTTTTCTCGAAAGTTCAGGCTATTTTCGACCTACTTAATTTTTTGTATAAATGATTTTTTTTAAATTAAATCAATAATCAAATTAAAGCACAAAAAAGCTACATTAAACAACATTTCCCTGACAGTAGCATTCATGTCTACCTAAATAAGAAAATTACTGGAACGGAATGAATTGATTAAGAAAGGTCCGACGGTAACAATGGTTTATTTTAGCCGCATTGAAAAGCAAATATTGCGCTTTTGTATTCCTTTTTTTTCTTGAGTTATTTCGAGACTTGTTAGTAAAAGGACTTGCTAGTAATGTTCGAACTAAAAGCGGATAGACCATTTTGTCTACCAATAACATCCACCCTTTAAGCAAAGACTTTAGTTTATCTCGTGATCATAGCGCAAACTGTGCTGAAATATCGGGAAGCATAAAAACTCATATCATGGTAAATATCCCGCATTGAGTTTTAGAAGTTATATTGTTAGTAAAAATTATTTATTAGGGTTTCGTACCTTAAAGGGCAAAATAATAAATAAATATTAATGTAAGACATTTCACACAGCATCATCTGGCCCCAAAGATAGCAGAGCTTGTGTTATGGGTACCACATGACTGATATACTACATACATATATTTTGTTTTCATAAATACATAATTTATAATGATCTGCAATTATTTGTCTGGGGTCTGGGTGTTTCTATGTATTACGTGTATGTATTTACAAAAAAAAACATGTGTGCAATTCACATGTGGTAGAAATGAAACCTTGAAAACTTGTGAATTGCACACATGTGCTTTTTTATTTTTAAAGGATTTTATTTTTATTAGTCACGAATCACGGAAATAACATAATCTGCAGATTTGCACTAGCCGAAGTAGCTAAGATCATTAAGAGCGCTATCACATTTTGACGCCGCGCAAGGTTTGGTATTTCTGGTTGCTAACTACTATTATTGTATTCTGTGTAGGTGAGGCAGGTACTGCATTGCAAACGAGTCGACTAAACGGTCTTGATCCTTAGCACGACCCGGACACTAGACAACTTTTCTAAATAAAGGCCGAGTTCTTACTACTACACAGATACTATAGACGAAATACAAACGTCGTCTTTATACATGCGCAATTGTGTGTGTAAAGATTATGGTTACGTGTTTTACGACTAATAGTTCGGTAAATAAAGAGATTTCTGCTACCTTATCCACAAGCAATGTTTGTGGATAATAAAATTAGCGCCCATTATTTAAATTAGAAGCTATGACTCCAGGTGGTACGTCTCAGCGGTTAATACCTATTAGTTATTCTGTGGTAATACTATCATGTTCTTATCAGCGTTTTTACTAAAGATGTATTGTATCGATCAGGTGTAAGTACAGGAACAGATTTCTTTGAAAACAAACATATTTTATTTACATTTATACATTACAACCATTCTTCTTTTGCGATTTAGGGGTGGAATGGATAACAAATTTACGCTTACAATTATTGGATCACTAGCAGCGTCTGGATGAAACAGCTAGTTAGAAATATATTTCGCGCAATGGCATTGACTAAGCTTTCCTCGAGTCAATAATTTCGGGGAGTACAAATCTTTCGTAAAACGCCTGCAACTCCGGTAGCATCTTTTCTTGCCAATTTTTTTTCACTATATACACTCGTATCTTTATAACTTTTACAGGGTGATCTGGGCCAGTCTATAGGTATGTCAAGTATACAAATATTTTTATTTTTTATATAAAGCTGCCTTGTATTTGGTAAAACTAGTCATGGTTTTGATTTATTGTTGCACATGTAACATCATTGCATATAATTCCTTTAAATTTTTTTGTGCGCACGTCTTCTTCAAAGTCCATTTTAAAAGCAGAAATCGGACATTTCACTTCCATAAGACCTTCACTGTATAAGCAATCAGGTAAAGCCTCTAAATAACAGTGATTTGAGTCAATAAACAGGCTACATTGCATCATATAAAATGTTCGTGAAGTTTTGAATCCTAGCCTCGTCTGGGCCTCGGGCACGGTCCAGCATGATTCATCCTTTAATCAAATAAGTCTATCAAAACAAAAATAATACCCGATTTCTCTTGCTCATCAGATTTTCAATGTTACGTCTTTCGTTTACGTCTTTTACGGCAAGCGCTCGCGCGGTACTGAGTTTGCGGCATCGATGCGTCTAGTTTTATTTAGTAAATTAAAAATAATAGCATTAATTTAAAAAATAAAAATACAGTAGTAGTTTAAGTAAATGTTGAATTTTATTTTAGTATCAATATTTTGTCTTTGTGGTGTTTAACTCCTGAGATATTCAGACTTTTTTCAAAGCCTTTTTGATCGAAAATCAAATTGAAAAATATTTTTTTAAATTGTTTACATGGTTAACAATAAAAATCTATTCTGTTATTATGTAAGAACAGAATGTTTTTAGTGCCATTGATTTTTTTTTGTGGTTTATAGTCAACAGAATTTGCTAATTAGAGCTCTCAAATCGGGTCTCTGTGTGTTTTTGCTGAAACAAGCACCAAGAGAATGATGTGAATGATGATGAATGATTACTAAATAAATAAGTAAAATTTATTCAATTTGCTCTATTATGATTTAAGAAGATAAATTAAGGATATTATTCATGTAATAGTTAGGTATAGACTTTAAGGCAATGCATCATATTTAAACCATATTCAAATTTAAATCATATTTGGAGTTCCACAAGGCAGCGTACTCGGGCCAACCCTTTTTATCTTATATATATTAATGATATTCACGATATTACTCGTCCCGAGAACTGAAGTCAGTTTACCAAAGACTGGAAATCGGGAATGGCTAACATTAGACATTGGCTAGACACAAATCTCCTTACGCTTAATCTTAAAAAAACTAAATACCTATATTTTCACAAAACTTAAGCTTCCGAACCAAACATAGAATACCAACTCAAAATACACTCTTGCAAACTCTCCAAATGTAGTTGTGAAACAATAGTTCGTGTTGCGTCAATCCGCTATTTGGGGGTAGAAATTGATGAACATAATGAAATTGATGAACTTTTAAGTAGCATATATCGTGGCCGCATCTCTTAGAGTTAGAAAATAAATTTTCATAATGCGTCGACTACGCAAATCGGCTAACAAAAATATTCTTCAACTTGTGTATGCTTCTCTATGCGAGCCAATTCTGACGTACTGCATAGCTGTCTGGGGTGGAGCTGGCATCACGGCATTGATTGGGTTAGAAAGAGCTCAGCGCTCAGTGCTAAAAGTAATGCACAGAAACCTTTCCGCTACCCGACGACAACGCTGTACGCTGAAGCAAGCCTATTAACCGTACGCCAGCTTTTCATTCATAAAGCAATAGTATTAACCCACAGGAAGGTAATTGCTTCGGTCGACTATAAATCACTTTTGCAAGGACGGGTGTATAAAATACTTCAGCCTGCAGTAAAAACCCATTTTGCTCATCGTTTTTCAAAATTGTTGCATCCTTTCCTATACAATAAAATTGCCAAATCTCGTGACATTAAAAACAGCTCTGCTAGAGGAGAAACAAAAGTGATCACCTTCAAATTCCTTCTTTCTCTAACCTACAGCCAAACTGAAGATTTACTAAAAGTTGTTTCATAACGTTTTTCTCAACACAAACTCTGTCTCTCTGCGCACTCTCGCTTTTAAATTATAATACATATTAGTCACTAACACACCTACTTGCCGTGGTATCACCACCATACGCACGTGGTGCACCATACGCACACACAAAATCACACACTCACACTCACACGGACACACACATTCACACACACACACCTTTACACATGAACGCTCATACTCTAGTTTAACTTTTCCGCATTTATTTAAACTTAATTTTCCATAAATTTACAAGTTCGCACCACACATACATTGTAATCGTCGAATGGCCCCCACGATACAGGCATAGCCTAGTGTGGAGATCATCGGTACATATTTTAACTAAAATGCAAAATACACCAGTGACTCAACTAAATATTAAGCTATGTATTAGTTAATAAGTTTCTCGTTTTTGGTTAGTAAACATTTTTCATTTTTTTTTAAACGACGAAAAACCTTGCAACTTCGCATATTTTTGTGATAGTGCTCTTAATAAAGTGTAGTGCATGCAGTCGCTGAGAACTATGTACATATTTCCCACTTCGCGTCACTCTGCACAATCTTATTATTTTCAGATTTCCATACAAAAATAATACTTAATAATGATGATGATGATGATGATGATGATGATGATATTAATAATAATAATACTTTTTTTGTAAATACTTGCAGATCATACAAACATTTGTCCCGCGGCGGGAATCGAACCCGCAACCTTTTGCGTCCTAGCCACAGAGGTCAAGTAAAAAATTTCCGTAAACAAAGGCAAAGTCGTAGTAGTATGTAAAGAAGTAAATTATTGTTTCCAAACAACAAGGCAAATCTCAATGCAAGTCAGTGGCACAGGTCAATAGAATACCCGTACCGTGCAAATACACGTTGTATTAGTGTGTGCGTGCGTAGCAGTCCAAGCGATCATACAACCGAAGTGTCCTCATCCCCCGGCCCACCCCGTGCGTGCGCGATAGCAATATTAGCCGTTCAAAAATGGTATGAATTTGGTTGTGTTCCTTAATACCAAAAATTATGACTGAAAACATTTAGTATTCTTCACATAGTAATGTTATTCTGTAACTAGAAAATACAAGCTAATGGTCCTTGACAAACAAAACGTAAGATATTGTGGTTTTTAATACGAAACAAATTGGAAGAAAACTTGTAAATTTTAGCAAAAATATGTGCAAAATGCGATTGGCTCTTATTGCATTTTTGATAAGTAGGTAATTCAAAATAAAACCTATTCAGGAACCTAGATAAATACTACTTAAATACAAATAATACAACAATATAGTGGAAATATACTTGAGTTACAAATCATTTTGGTATTACGTTTGTAGGGCCAATTCGTACTCTTAAGTCATTAGAACTTTTGTATAGAATTGTTATAATAATTATATTGAGTAAAATAATAATAGCACCATAATAAAACCTACGTCGTTAGAATTGATAAGTGTTATCAATTCATGAGCAACTTGAAACACTGCTCCTGAAATAGAAGTTTTTTGCTATTGTGCCACTGTTGCTCCGAAGGGGTTTGAAATCGTTTCGATAGAGTATCCTTCCCAATCCCTCACCTTCCCCCACCCCTTTCGGCTAAACTGCTAATTGGGGGTACCTAAAAATCTTTGAATTTTTTGCATTATTTCCGGAAATTATAAATAATAAAAAAATCGGGTTGCACTCCGGGAGTACCGACAGAAGTGAAAACTTATTTTGGCGCGTTAGAGTTTAGTAATAAATCACTTCAAAATCAGTAAATACGGCGACTGCCAATCAAATACTGAACGAACACAGATGATGCAATATTTTTTGTTCGGAATGTAGATAATATATCAAAGAACCTAACTCATTGAACTTCTCCATACAAAAGTAGACTGTAAACATGTGAATTAAGGTTTATAATCAAATTCAAGCCCTGCGTCTCGCCCCAAGCGGTATCGGTGTCGCGAATCCAGAGGTTTTACCTCATCTAAAAATATGCGTACCGCGCTAAAAGAAGTTTTCACTTCAATAAAATAAAAATGATTTATTTCGGACCCATAGTCCATAGATTACACGATTCAATTTAATACACAATTACATACACGATGAAATACACAATTACGAGCTACAAATTTCAAATTTAAATTTAAATAAAATAAAATATAACCATGAGACTAAGTGCCAGAGTCTCGAGCACCGTCGTAAAGTTGCTTGCCTTTCGATCCTATAAGGGATACATTTCGGAGAATGTGCCCAGGAATTACAAGATCTGATTACACCATCTCCTTTTCACAACACGACAAGCAGATGTACCGCTACCATCTATACCTTGTCAACCTACCACCCTTACGAACAAAGCGCTTTGCTTCCACATTTTTAATGCGTACAGCCAAGGATTGGAATGCTTTGCCGTCGTCTTTCTTTCCTGAAAACTACAATCTAGGTCTCGAGTAAATAGGTGTCTTCTAGACCGGCGTGCCCCATCGTCGGCCACATCGTCGCTTAACATCAGGCGAGATCGTGGTCAAACGTAGGTTTATTAATGTTAAAAAAAAACCAGCCAAGTGCGAGTCGGACTCGCGCTCCGAGGGTTCCATACAAACCTATAAGTATATAAGTAAAATTTCACCCATCACGACAATCGAGTCATAGTTGGATGATGTAACAAAAAAATTACAGTTTTCGCAATTTTTTCTGTATCTGTGCTATAAGACGTTGCTTCGTACCAAATTTCAAGATTTCTGAGTTCACGGGAAGTACCCTGTAGGTTTTGATTCCCTTGCGAGGTGCGAGTTTGAATATATGCGACTTAAATAGCTGTTTCTCTTGATTGCATTGACATAGAAGTTTGATTTTGTTACAGCTTAAAGGTTAGACCTGAGTATTTTATATGAATTTCAATTTAATACCTCTACGCGTTCATGAGAAAAAGGGTAGTGAGTTTAAAATTATTAAAAATATTTTTATTATATGATGTAACTAAAAATGTACGGTTATCGCAATTTATCCTTTATCTGTGCTATAAGACGTTGCTTCGTACCAAATTTCAAGATTCTGAGTTCACGGGAAGTACCCTGTAGGTTTTGATTCCCTTGCGAGTGTCAAAAATTTGCGGCATAAACGGCTGTGTCTATTGATTGCGTTGGCTTAGAAGTTTGATTTTTTCACAGCTTTAAGGGACAGTAAACTTGAGTGTTTGATATAAATTTCAGCTTGATACCTCCACGCGTTCCTGAGAAAAAGTATCTTGACAGACAGACGGACAGACGGACGGACAACAAAGTGATCCTATAAGGGTTCCGTTTTTTTCCTTTCGAGGTACGGAACCCTAAAAACTATCCATAATCAAATCAAATCATCAAATTAAATTAAATTATTACGGCTAGTAATACTTTACTAGATTATAAAAGCTCCATAGTAAATAATTTTATTTCATACAATATCTTAAGTATGTATTTACAACTACAAACAGTATTCCATAATCAATCATCTAGTTCCCATAGTAGAAGCTTTGCTTAGTTAGGTACTAGATGGCGCTGTGTGAATTGTCCAGAAACATTTATTTATTTATTATTAACTAGCGACCCGCCCCAGCTTCGCACGGGTGCAATGCTGATACTAATTATACTAGAGAATGGTTATCCAAGAGGTAGCCATATAACATCACGGACTTTTTTGTTGACCTTTCGAGGGTGTACAATACTGTACACCCTCGAAAGGTCAACAAAAAAGTGTGTACATTATTTTGATCTATCTCGTAGGGTTCAGACAGCGTTTGCAATGTAAGTACAAAAATATGAGTTTATTTACGACACCACATTGGAAACCTCTAAAATTATCAGTGTTTATCATATAATGCCCTTTCAACCAAAAACAGAATTTTCTAAATCGGTTCAGCCGTTTTCGAGTAATCGGGGAACATACATAAAAAAAAAATATATTTATATTCCGACGAATTGAGAACCTCCTCCTTTTTGATAAAGTCGGTTTAAAGTAAATTGTCTTTACACGTGCTTGTACACAATTTATTGATTAAAATTCCACTAAGATTACGTAGCTCCGTTAAGAGCCTTCTTCATATGAAGAATCGTGACCAAATTATCATTCTTGTTTTATACAATTGTTCACTTGACATCATCGAGATATAAAATCTATGCTTGGCAAAATGGTCATCAGGACAGAAACATGCCGTTAATAAATAAACGTATAAAAAAATACATTGACGATGGTTTTTTAAATGACTGCAAAAAAGGAGGTTTCTCAAATTCGACCGTATTTATATGTCGTTATATATATTTTCGTTTGTTAGTTCGAATATTAAATAAATCAATGCTTGCAATGGCAGTACCAATGACCGAGAAATAAGGGCAATGGCACAGCACGTTAAGATCTAATAATAACCTTTTACGATATATATATTTTTTATATGTGATCACGGATAACTTCGTCGTTTATGAACCGATTTTGATGATTCTTTTTTTGTTGGAAAGGATATAACCCAAGAGTGGTATTATGATAAGGAAACCAGGATCTGATGATGGCATCCCAGAGAAATCGAGGTGAACCTTCGAACATAGTTGTGGCGACTAGACTAGTTAATGTTTTTCATTAAGTATTTTAAAGCACTACTACTTTTATAATACTTTTTTTATTTTTCTGTTTGAAGTCGGTTTTTTTTGTTACAAATTATTGTTAGTCTTGATTATTTGTGTTCTTGACGGTGATGGTCGGACGTTTTCCAGTAAACCTCAGCGTGCTAGGCACAGGCCTCGGACTGACATGGCCGTCGCCAGTACTGGTGAAATTACGCAATGTCACGCAGACGGTGCTGCCTGAGCCGCTCACCGATGAGCAAGGGTCTTGGGTGGTGTCTATTGGCTTTCTCACTGGCATTCTGGGTATGTATGTAAGGAGATAGAATAAAATAGAATATAATAGAAAGCATTAGGTAGATGAGTTTCCTTGTATCTAGATACATGTGGTGGTGGTATTCAGCTCAACATAATGCTGCCGCATGATACCATGTGTCAGCGTTGATCTTCCTGTGAGGCCAGTGTTGATTTCACGGATATTTATGGACTCGAATGAGGACTCATAATCATTTTTTTTATCAATGTATTTTAAAATATACAACAAATTAGCTACCCGGCCACGCGTTGCTGTAGCTCAGTAGTTCTAATACGTTGAACCCATATACGCTAACCTCTAAAATTATCAGTGTTTCACTTCTATATTATGTATGTATTATACATATAAACCTTTCTCTTGAATTACTCTATCTATAAAAACCGCAACAAAATCCGTTGCGTAGTTTTGAAGATCTAAGCATACATAGACTGGACAGACAGACAGCGGGAAGCGACATTGTTTATTATACGCTTTATATTAGCTTCACTTGTATCCATGTTTGTATGTTTGTAACCGACTCCTTAGGACGCGATTTTGACACACTTTAAACGACCAGATTTCATTCAAATTTTGCACACCTGTCAAAGACCGATGACAATGCAATAATTCGAAAAAAAAAAACAAACGATTATCCTAAAACTAAAAAGTAGAAAATAAATAATAGTTTAAGAAAAACTAAAAAACACGCTTTATATAGAAAAACAAACTAAAAAATAGAAAATAAATTTTAATAAATGTAAGTAAGAAAAATATCTTTTATTTGAATAAAAGCATGGGGTGCTTTTTAAGATATTATCGAAATGATAATCCTTCTGCTCATATCTGTCAATGAAATATTTATAACTATTGACACCATGCACCCCACGCTTTTTTTAAATAAAACAATTTGTTCTAACTTACATTTATTAAAATTTATTTTCTATTTTTTAGTTTGGTTTTCTATATAAAGCGTGTTTTTTCGTTTTTTAAACTAATATTTATATACTATGTAAAGACTACACAAGATACACTAACGAAACAAGATACAACTTCAAAGAGTTTACTTCACACTATACACAGAAATACTTAAAATATGAACATATGAAAACAGATAGTCTTTCCCTAACTGATTAAGGTATGACATGACATTACTTAGTAGTTTGCTTCGCTCGTTTTAGCGACGACTCTGTTGATCTTGGTTATCGTGAACACATTACGCCATAATTATGTTGGTGTAAATATTTCACTTTCAAAACTTCGTACTAACTATACATTTTGATAAACACAGACTTTACTCGCGTATTATTTTGTCGATGGAGGCGGTTCGTTTAACGCTCCGTAAACGCTCGCGGCAACTCACGGAGCGCGGATCAAACTCAACCTGATGAAGATTCTCTAGAATCTAGATGAATCGAAACAGTGTCGGTGACTCCCCATCAACAAAATGATACGTGAGTAAAGCCCGTGGTAATCAACATGTTTGGGGTAAATATACCCAGATACTTATGTTGGTAAGTAAGTAGTAAATTGCTATGGTTACTTACCTATTTGCATAACTTATTATGAACCATGTAACACCGTTTTTGTTAATAAAATATTCGTGTTCTTTTTATTATTGAGTAAAAAACTAGCTACATACCTAGCCACTTATATAATTATATTTAAACATGACGTAAGCATCTAACAATTATCTCGTTTGGCTTCCAGCGAACCTATTAGCTTTGGTCTTAGTGGACCGAATCGGCAGGAAGTACACAATATTCCTGGCCTGCGTTCCGAAGGTCGCCACTGGTCTTCTCTACGTCTTCGCGAGCGATGTGTGGATGCTACTACTGGGGAGAGCAATCGCTGGCGCGTCCGATGCTGTCATATTTACAGTGCTGCCCATGTATGCATCTGAGGTTGCTAGTGTAAGTTATTATCTGCCTGCCCGTATCCCACTTAGTGGAATCGGTCCAAAATGTCTTTTCTGACCTCTATCATCTGAGTAACCACTCTTTTCTTAAATAAATAATTAAATATTGGCGCACAATGCACACAACACCATATAGCTCCAAACTAAGCATAGCTTGTTTTATGGTGACCAGATGACTGATATAATTCTTATAAATGTTTAAATACATACTTATGATACATTATAACACCCAGACACAGAACAAACACCTATGTTCATCACACAAATGTTTATCTTGGAAGGAAATCGAATCCTCAACCTACAGCGTAGAAGACAGAGCTATTGCCAACTGAGATGACAGGCTAGTCTTATCCATAATCATCTTTAACAATAGTATATTTCCATGTTTTGTAAGGCCTACCTTTTTTCTTATAGAAATCCTTACTTATTATATTAAAATTATAAACGCGAAAGTTTGTAAGTATGTATGTTTGTTACTCTTTTACGCAAAAACCACTGAATGGTTTTTAATGAAACTATTATACATCAGAATAACACATACGCTATAATTTAAACAAAACAAACAGACAGACAGAGTTACTTTCGGATTTATAATTTTAGTTAGATGAACTATTTTATTTTGCTTGATAAAACAGACATACCTAAGTCGTAACATTTTTAAATTACATTTAATCACACATAAATTTGCTACATTTACGTGTGATTGACGTCGTCGCATCGCCATGAAAATTGGCGTTGAATAAAACTGCGGAACAACAAAGAAATACATTTTAATTTTATTTTGAAACTATTATTTAAATATGTTATTTCACACTTTAGTGCAAACAATAGAAGATTCTTCGTAATTTACGAAATATTAGTTTTTCCGGCGTAGCAACCAGTCAAGGTCATGACGCGCAGTTTACACGCGAATTGACCATAATTAGACCAGGGTAGAAGAAGCCCTTAAACATAATTAAAAGTGAAAAAAAAAATAGTAGGATGAATCCCACTGGAAAAGGAGGAGAATAATATAAAAATGGAAAGCAAAATAAATTACGGGCGATCTGAGGTCGGGAAGGGTTGAGGGATGAGGTTTCAAGGGTAAAAAACGGTTTATCTCGATTTCCGGCAAAACTACAAATCCTATGAAAAAAGTCAAACGGCAAAGATCTAGGTAATAAAAAGATCTACAGCTTTTGTATTAACACTTTTTTCACATAATCTGAAAACTTATGTGAGAAATTATAAAAAACCATGTTTTTGGTTTTTTATTTGTATCTTTTAAAATTTTTTTTTTTTCATGGAATTTGGTGAAAAATTACCTTTTTATATCCCAAATACACTCTAATTTATTTTATTTAAAACATTTAATTTTTTTCACCATATTTTGACTTAATATCGAAAAAGCACCCTAATTTTTAATCGAAAATTCACCCGTCAAAATATCAGCTTTTTTCAAAAAGTTGGTGTGCTTTCTGTTCGTTCGCTCTAAATCTCTACTTTCCGATGGTGTAAATATATATATATATATTACTATAGTAAATCTTCTCAGAAAATGCCAAAAATCGAAAGAAACTCGAAATCGATTTTTTTTATTATATATAATTTCATCTAAAAAATGTGACTGCTGCAATTTTTTCAATTAAAAAGTTGATTTATTTAATTCTTATTCCATATAAGTCATAGAAAATCTCATATTATATAAATAAACATGTTAATCGTACTATCGTATCGTAATCGTATTGAATTTCGATACTTTATTCTGATTACGTTATTCATTACAATATTTTTAAATACATTAATCTTATCATTCATAAATACTCTATCTTAAATTCTAATCACTTATCCATTAAATGTTGTCTTTTTGATGGCATTTCTTCATCGTTATATTCGACAAACCTTTCCGATTCTAGTAGAACTTCGAAATCTTCATGACCATCACCTTCTTCGTCTCCGATATTATTTCCAGTTTGCGTTGGTTCTTCATCCACAATTTCTTCTGAATCATTAACTTCCTCGTAAGCTTTTTCTTCCATATTGGAGCAATTTTCAGAACCATGATAAATTTAGCATAAATATTAATTGTAATTTTAATAAGTTCCTGCACCATCTTTTTTAACTTGAACGGAAGTTCTATTAAAAGTTTTAATAGAACTTCCGTGCAATCTCTTGTCACCATCTTCTTGTTTTAATGGCGACAAGAGATTGCTTGTGAGTCGAAAAGACTCACTTGCCTTGCGACTTGGAAACCGAATAGAACTGTAAGTTGAACTCGGTCCATTATTCAATAAAATAGTTAGATTTTATTAGTGTTCTTTTTGTTTTATTTTATGTGGTTTCGCTTGATAGGAAATAGTTGAAATATGAAATATCTGAAGTAGGTAGGTAAATCATTGCTTGCTAAGGCAGTACCGGTGACCGAGAAATAATGTCAACGGTACTGCACGTTTAAAAACTTATGATACCTTCTTTTTCGATATATAAAATAATTACAAAAAAAAATCGAATTTGCGTTTCTTTCGATTTTTTGCATTTTCTGAGAAGATTTACTATGGTAACATATATATATTTTTACACCATTGGAAAGTAGAGATTTCGACAAACAGAAAGCACGCCAACTTTTTGAAAAAAAGCTGATATTTTGACGGGTGAATTTTCGATTGAAAATTAGGGTGCTTTTTCGATATTAAGTCAAAATATGGTGAAATAATAATTATTTCAATTCAAGTAAATTACAGTGTATTTGGAACATAAAAAGGTAATTTTTCAGCAAATTTCGTGAAAAAAAAAAATTGTAAAAGATACAAATAAAAACCCAAAAACTTGCTTGTAAATGTGAAAAAAGGGTCCATACAAAAGTTGTAGATCTTTCTATCACCTTCAACTTTGCCATTTGATCTTTTTCCATAGGACTTGTAGTTTTGCCGGAAATCGAGATAAACCGTTTTTTACCCTTAAAACCCCATCCCTTAACCCTTCCCGACCTCAGATCGCCCGTAGTTTATTTTTCCTTCTATTTTTATAATATTCTCTTCCATTTCCAATGGGTTTCATCCTACTATTATTTTTTTTGGTTCCAAAAATTATCGACCCTGGTCTACTTGGCAGTGATGGCGGTTTACCCTATTATTAATTTTAGTTAGAGCTTCTAATCATAGTAGGTACTAGCACCCATCGATTGATTTCTCAAAGAAAAACAGAACGGTCCGTTTCTTTTCTCAGACAATAATTACGTTATAAAAACTAAAAAGAAAACCGACTTCATTGATTGAAATTTGAGCCTATAATAATTTTTAATGGAAAGTAGATATATTTTGTATATATATATATATAATATGGTTAGGCCAAATAAACGCACCGCTCCAATGAGACAGCGAGGTATCGAAGTACACGAAAACATCATCGATGTACTTATACAATTTTTCGATTTTTGTTGTTTTTTTAAAAACTGCTCGTCCGATTTTCAATAAAAATTGAAATGGGACTACCTGGGAAGTATAACCTTTGAAACAAAAAAAGAATTTTCGAAACCGGTTCAGGCGTCTTTAAGTAATCGGTCAACATACATAAAAAAAATGATTCCGTCGAATTATGAACCTCCTCTTTTTTTGAAGTCGGTTTAAAAATTACGAATGTTATAAATGTTATGAACTTATTACCCATAGGACCTCGGCATTGTTATTTAAAGTCACCGGAGTTTTTATTAAACGGAATAATAAAGGTATTTTAACTGACTGACGTCAAAAAAACTCTTCTTTGTTTTTTTTATGTATTTTCATTTATAGGATTACTCAAAGACTCCTGTACCGATTAGGAATATTCTTTTTTGGGCGCGGGCGCGGGCGCGCCGTTTTAATATAATCAACAAAAATCTAAAAATTGTGTACATGGATGATATTTTTTTTGTAAGTACCTACATGAAGTCAGTTGTCTTTTTAACCGACTTTATCAAAAAGGAGGAGGTTCTCAATTCGTCGGAATCTTTTTTTATTTTTTTTATGTATGTTCACCGATTACTCGAAAACGGCTAGACCGATTTGGAAAATTATTTTTTTGTTTGTTCTTTTTTGCTTTGTTTTTTGTTATACTTCACAGGTGGTCCCATATAAATTTTATCAAAATCGGTCGAGCTGAAAAATCAACGAAAATCTAAAAATTGTATACATCGCTGATATTTTCATGTACTTCGATACCTCGCTGTCTCATTGGAGCGGTGCGTTTATTTGGCCTACCCATATTATATATATATATACAAAATACATCTACTTTCCACTAAAAATGTATTATAGGCTCATATTTCATTCAATGAAGTCGGTTTCTTTTTAGTTTTTAAAACGTAATTATTGATAGGGAACTTGTTAAATAGTCTCCTGTCTTCTCTGCTTTGGCACACTTGCCTATAAACTTCAATGTTACATTGTTTACATAATTGCCATGACCTTATATACACTGAGCATCGGTATGAGGCCAGACATGTAAAGGTCAAACGTCCAAATAATTGTAATTTTATTATTGAGACGCAGAAAGTTGCAGGTTCGATCCCCGCTGCGCGTTTATTTACCTATTTTTCCCGACGTTTCGACAGGTTTACACTCTGTCGTGGTCACGGGATGACTCTGTAAATAAACGCGATAAATACCCGTTAATATTTATAATAGTGTGTTCTGATCGCGTAAGTTTAAAAAAATTTAATAATTTCGTTTTCAAAACTAAAAAGAAAACCGAAATTTGAGCCTATAATACATTTTTAGAGGAAAGTAGGTGTATTTTGTATTATATAATATGGGTAGGACATATAAACGCACCGCTCCAATGAGACAGCGAGGTATCGAAGTACACGAAAACATCATCGATGTATCTATACAATTTTTTGTTGATTTTTCAGCTCGACCGATTTTCATAAAATTTAAATGGGACCACCTGTGAAGTGGTTAAACAAAAAAATAATTTTCCATATCGGTTGAGACGTTTCGAGTAATCGGTGAACATACATAAAAAAAAATCTAAATACATAAAAAAAATGATTCCGACGAATTTAGAACCTCCTCCTTTTTGATGAAATCGGTTAAAAATAAGTATATAAGTAGTATATCAGTCATGTGGTACCCATAACACAAGCTCTGCTTACTTTAAGGCCAGATGATGCTGGGTGCAAATCCTTTTTTTTTTAAATACATACATACATATTATACATAGAAACACCCAGACCCGAGACAAATACTTGCAGATCATACTAACATTTGTTCCGCGGCGGGAATCGAACCCGCAACCTTCTGCGTCTCAGCCGGATGTTAGCCCACTGCGCCACAGAGGTCGTCATTATAGTAGGTGACTGATGACGTCGTATCATTTTAGATTGCCTTGGGTTTTTATTGCCCAGCCAACATTGCTTGCTTTCTATCTCCAAGTAAACAGTCACACTAGGTCAATGAAACGTGTTTGATTCTAGCTTCGGTATACCCGCTTCCTGCTCATTCGAAACCAATTCTACTTAAGTAAATTGGTACTTGGTATTGGTACACGGGCCCTTCTATAATAAGCTTCCTGAAAATGCAACTAGTATTTTAGTAAGAAATCATATCCTATACTTTAGTTTAATACTATATATTATTAATAAGAATGCATGGCCTCTTGTTGCTCTGCCCTCAGACAGTTAACCGACACATTTGAAATGTATAAACTCTCTTGTATTAGTTTTTCATAGTTAAGGTAGTTATAAGATGGATAATGCAAAAAAAGTACCAGGACGAGTTTCTTGCCGGTTCTTCTCGGGCTTGGGTTAGGAGGAACTGGCACCTTAATTCACATAATACTTTGACTTTGACTTTGACTTTGGCTTTTGTATAACGTATGTATTGTATTGGCATTGTATTGTACTTATTATATTGTATAATTTTCCAGAAAGAAGTCCGTGGAAGCCTGGGCACCCTTCTGCAAATATTCTGTTCAATCGGCGTGGTCACCATGCTGTGTATCGGGCCCTTCGTTCCTTACGTCACATTAAACATCATCTACACCACAATTATAGTTGTGAGCACGCTACCATTGATCTACTTGCCGCATAGTCCGTACTTCTTGTATTCTAAAGGTAATTACGAATGTTTGTATTTCACCGATAGCTGGTAACCTTCAAAAATTGGGACGGAACGAAGTGGAACGTAAGGTTGTTGGGTAAGTACTATGATAGTCTCAGACTTCTAGTGTAAAAATGGACCAAATGGCTTAGCGCGTTTCGGACAACGCTCTGTTCAAACAAACCAATTCAAAGCCATTTATTTACAAAATAAAATCTATATATATATCTATATATATAAAAAAAATGCGGGGCAGTCTTTGGGGACTGCCGATAGAAGCGAAAACTAAGTAGGTAACTTACTTACCTAACTTGTGAATTGTATCGTCGAGCTATTAGATTATTATTGTTGATTTGAAGTGTTAACCAATTTAAACTTTAATCCTCGATCATTAACACTTCTTTATAAAACAAAAATAATTCGAAAATAATCTAATAGCTCGACGATACAATTCACAAGTTAATTAGTTTTCACTTCTATCGGCAGTCCCCAAAGAATGTTTAGGGTATAATTTCGCATGAATTGTTTTATTTATCTGTAGAAAGTACTATCATGTAGGTAGGTATGTGGTAAAATACAATTTTCGTTTATTGCGCTATCATACACAATTATTGCAATTATTAACCGACTTCATCAAAAAGGAGGAGGTTCTCAATTCGTCGGAATCTTTTTTTTTATGTATGTTCACCGATTACTCGAAAACGCGTGAACCGATTTGGAAAATTATTTTTTGGTTTGAAAGGGTATCACAGGTATACTTCACAATTTAAATGGGACCACATTTAAATTTTATCAAAATCGGTCGAGCTGAAAAATCAACGAAAATCTATAAATTGTATACGTCGATGATGTTTTCGTGCACTTCGGTACCTAGCTGTCTCATTGGAGCGGTGCGTTTATTTGGCCTACCCATATTATGTATACAAAATACATCTACTTTCCACTAAAAATGTATTATAGGCTCAAATTTCATTCGATGAAGTCGGTTTTCCTTTTAGTTTTTAAAACGTAATTATTTTACATAAAGTTTACACTTCAGAAAAAAAACAACTTTCATCCATAGCTCATGGTCAAGCTTTCGATGACGATGACTCGAGTTCCATGATTTTGGTTTCATCCAAAAAGTGCTCAACGTGCCTAAAGAAGTTTTCATTTCAACAAATTTATTTAAAATAAATTTAATTTAAGTTTTAATTTAGACTACATTATTATACATGAAATTATCATAAACATTAAAAATCATCTACAGACCTTTTTAATCTACATACATAATAATAAATTACAAAATATTAAGTACAATAGTCAAAACAAAGAAATACATTAAAAGACTTGCATTAATTTATTTAGAATAATTATACTTTATGTTATTTATTATTAGTTGAAACGTGCATCCTCGAGTAGTAATACATTATGTATAAATGCAGTCAAACCTATTTGCAAACACACTGAGAATGCTAACAAAGTCGTGTTTTTAAAAGTTAAAGTTACACCGCTTATAACTCGAAAATACGGCTTGCTATCCGGATAATTCGGATATCCGGATAGCAAGCCGTATTATCCGCCGATATTCAAATCCGAATAGTGACAAATAAAATATCCGGATAATTCGGATAATGCGGATAGTAGGTAAAATTAATCAAAAATTACAATCTAAAGACGAAATGAATGAAATGAAAAAAACAAATTTTAGGTACCTCATTATATTATAGGTATGAATAGTGTTGATTATAATAATTTAGCAAAAAGCGCATCACTAACATTGGAATCACTCAGCCTACGTGAACACACTGAGCCCCCCGGCCCCGCAAGCACCATGTACACACATCTTGGATAATAATTACGTTTTAAAAACTAAAAAGAAACCGACTTCATTGAATGAAATTTGAGCCTATAATACATTTTTAGTGGAAAGTAGATGTATTTTGTATATACATATATAATATGGGTAGGCCTAATAAACGCAACGCTCCAATGAGACAGCGAGGTATGTTCAGTTTTTAAAGGTCGTTTATTTCATAAAGTAAATCTATTACAGTACATTTCCAGTGTAAGTTGTGAACCTAGAAAGCAGCAATCTTATATTGTAAATGTTAGTTAAGCTAGAAGCGCTTCTCATAACTTATGCAAAAATATTTTAATCTGTATACAATTACGAAACATATATGTATTTTAATATTAAACTAGAATTAAGGGACATGTAAGCTTTAGTTGAACATTACAAATTGAAAAACATACAAGTTAATAAATAGATAGCTCGCTTGCCAAATATATGTAATTAAGTCGACTATTAACAAAATGAGAAATCGGAGGGTACTTCTGAAATTATCTGCTACCAAGAAGTCAAGCAAAAATGCAGCTAGCAGCAGGACAAAATAGAACCCGTTGGTCATCATAATTGCAGTCGCCCATACAAGTTTTTGAGATGCCTGCGCACTACGCACGCATCTATCGTCCTATATCCCAAGATAATAAGAACGAAAGTCGCGCGCGCTATGGCAAAGCAGTGCGCACGCACCTGTGTGGGCCACTGTGCCTATTCATCGCAGTCGAGAAACAAGTGATGGGGTAATTTATATCGACAGTACTTGTCGATGTAGGGTAAATTTTTCATACGCGTTTTATAAATGCTTTTGCCGGAAAGGAGTGCCGTACCATAGCTTGTCGAGTGACAGAACACATCCGGGCGGTCAAAAATATGGACACACAAAAGTCGGCCATAGCTACACATCTACTAGAATCTGGCTTAAACCACTGGATCGAGTTACACAATCCACAGGTAATCTCAACTGAAAAACATTACATCCCAAGATTGGTACAAGAGGCAATAGAGATTACCAAACACAGGAATTTCAATCGAGAAGACGGTTTTCAATTGTCTGGAGCCTGGAACCCTGTGGTGAGGATGTGTGGAAATCGTAAAAGTGAGGTACCAGTTATGCTTCCAGATACCGTGAGTGTTGTGTGTCGTAATCGTGATCGAGTTGTTAGTGACAGTGAAACCGGTAGGGTAATGTTCGCAGTAAAAGACTGAGAAAGAGGGTAGACCGTTTTGTCTGCCAATAACATCCACCCGCAAAGACTTCAGTTTATCTCGTGATCATGGCGCATGCAACTGTGCCGAAATATCGAGAAGCAGAAAAACTCATATATCATGGTAAATATCCCGTTTTGAGTGAAAATTATCTACTGTTAGATGTTCGTCACCATCCTAGTTGTGGGTCAGTAGCATGTTGTTAGAAGCGAGGTGGTTGTTAGCGAGGTATGAAAGTAGGTACATGAAAACATCATCGATGTATACAATTTTTAGATTTTCGTTTAGTTTTTAGCTCGACCGATTTTGATAAAATTTAAATGTGAACCACCTGTGAAGTATACCCTTTCAAACAAAAAAAGAATTTTTCAAATCGGTTCAGCCGTTTTCGAGTAATCGGTGAACATACATAAAAAACAAAAAAAAAAAAAAAAGATTCTGACGAATTGAGAACTTCCTCCTTTTTGATAAAGTCGGTTAAAAAAGGAATCCAAGTTGACAAATTATTTATAGTCCGAAGATTGCATGGAAGTTAAGGTTTCAAAACTAGCAGCTCTAGATGGATTTTCATTTATTGTATTTAGGACGTCAGAAACTCAGAACGTCAGAAAATGAAAAACCACTGCCACAATCGCCACACACCATAAAAAAAATATAATGGAGAATCATCAAATCATGGAGAAGAAGAGAGAGCGATATCTACTCATTACCACTACACAAACAGTGAGTTTTTATGGCGGCTCTACAATGGTATTAGGAGGAATAAGTTCGGATGCTTGTACGGAGTTGGTGATCGTCGACAATCGGCTAAATGCACCTCGTTACATGGAAGTGATCCTCCAGGATCATGTTCTGCCCTATTCCGGGTTCATTGGATACAAACAATTTCTGTTAATGCAGCGGCTAGTACACTTATATTTCAATTGTCCATACTTGTCCTATGTACTCATCATTTATTGATTAAAATTCCGCTAAGATTACTGAATAAAACATGCAATAAAACGAGAAAAAATAAAAATAAAAAATAATTTAGAAGTGCTAGGTTACTTCATGAAATGACAGTCGAAGAGTCCGATATTCGATTTTTAGGTTATGACAGTTGTCTTTGTACGTAATATAAATAATAATAATATATAAATATATAATAATAATAACTTAATTGATACATCTGTAAAGCCCACCCCGTATTACAAATACATTCCTGAAACGGTGCTAGAGAACACCACTCATAAACTCTATTTCGACAGAACTATCCTGACCGACAAGACAACACATTATAATAGACCCGACTTAACTCTCTTGGATAAAAGTAATAACACAGCTCTCCTAATTGACATTGCTATCCCCAACACCCACAACCTGCAGAATACCATTGCCGAAACACTAGCTAAATATGTTGATTTAAAAAATGAAATCACCCGCATGTGGCGTCTCCAGAATGTCTCTATAGTCCCGTTAGTCTTGTCTTCTACAGGTGTACTCCCAAAACAACTGTTTCAATCCCATGACCGGTTAAATCTCCCAAAATATACATATGCTCTTCTCCAGAAGGCTATTATATTGAAAACCTGCAGAATAGTTAGGAAATTCCTGCAGACTGACCTGCAGGATGAAGGAACTCCCAACCTTAATAGATACTGATGTGCACTTGGCTTAGGCCCGTGCATCTCGGTTAACTCCCGGTTTAATCGTAAAACTGAATACGAAATATAATAAAAATAATATAACACAAAAAATAATAATAATAAATAAAAACTGCCGGACATTTCACACAGCGTCATCTGGCCCCCGTCATATAGAAGCAAAATCAAGTGTTACTGTGATATATTATTCTTTTTTAAACGCACGGACAAAGTCGCGAACGGGACAGCTAGTAATTTAATAAAATTCATGATAAGCTAATTCAAAATTTGTTCTGGTTGGTAAGAACCGTAACACTGGACAAAAATGAACACTTCTAAAGCATAATATTTATGAAACCAATATCTGCATCGAAACACTTCTCAATAAACCTCGTGGTACCTTTTAAAAACCTATATGTCATCTAGTTATTGCGTCTTGCGAAGCAAGACTGGCCTGTCAGCTCTGTTCGTAGTAGCTTTCTGCAATGTAGGTAGCGGGCTCGATTGCCCTCCAAGATTAACATTTGTGTGTTTTAAGTATCATAAGTATGTATTTAAAAATATATAAGAATTCTATCAGTCATCTAGTCACCATAATACAAGCTATGATTTGTTTGGGGCTAGATGGTGTTGTGTGCATTGTCCAGCAATTTATCGATAGGCTACGCGACGGTATTAATTGAATAAAATAAATATTAGTCAAAAAAAACTAAAAAACACGCTTTATATAGAAAACCAAACTAAAAAATAAAAATAAAAATGTTTTATTTAAAAAAAAGCGTGGGGTGCTTTTTAAGATATTATCGAATTGATAATCCGTCCACCATGCACCCTACGCTTTTTTTTAAATTAAACATTTTTTTCTTACTAACTTACATTTATTAAAATTTATTTTCTTTTTTTTAGTTTGGTTTTCTATATAAAGCGTGTTTTTTAGATTTATAAACTATTGTTTATTTTCAACTTTTTAGTTTTAGGATAATCGGATATTTTATTTTGGAATTATTGCATTGTCATCGGTCTTTGACAGGTGTGCAAAATTTTAATGAAATCTGGCCGTTTAAAGTGGGTCAAAATCGCGTCCTAAGGAGTCGGTTACATACAAACATACATACAAGTGAAGCTAATATAAAGCGTATAAAACTAACATATTTTTATGTACCTACCCGTAACAATTATTTTTATTAGACGACCTCTATGGCGCAATGGGCGAAGGCCTGCCTGAGATGCAGAAGGTTTAGATTCCCGCTATGAGACAAACGTACGGTTGTCTAGTAGAAATCGTAACCACGATAAGACCGCCTATTGCAGGACACTATTAATCTATGTATATGCACTAAGGCTTAAATTTCTTATTTCCTTTTGTAGTGTTCTCAATAAAGTTTTTATTATTATTATTATTATGTCTGCTCTTACTTTAGGGCTAGAATTTCAATTTAATAATTTTGTAAGGGCTATTTATATGTATTACCGAGGATGATCACTGATAAGGGGCAGACAGACACACATACGGACATGGTTAAAATGTCTACTCTTTAAGTAAAGTAGGTACATAAGTGATGTTGTATGATGGATTGTTTTTAGGTCGCAACGCGGAGGCCCTAAGCGTTCTAACCTACCTCCGCGGCTCAGAAGCATTAGCATCCGAAGAGCTGAAAGAATACTCATTACAAACCACCTCAGCGAAAACCAGCACCAAAGAGATCTTCAAGAATAAAACTTTCTATAAATCCATGGCTTTAGTCATGGTTTTAGCAGCAGGGGCGCAGTTTTGCGGCTTCAACAGTGTGTCTTTCTACCTACAAACAGTTTTAGAGTCGACGCAAACGAGTATAAGCCCAGAGGTGTCGTCAGTTATTATAGGACTTATTCAGTTGATAGCTAGCTTTTGTACAGCGCTGGTGACTGACCGTTTTGGACGGAAACCCATATTGAGCAGTACTCTTGCCGGACTGGCTCTTGGAATGGTAAGTGTGTAAACTCTGCGAAGATTCTATGAACTTGTATAAAGATTGACAATGTTCTTCATCAAAGAAAAACATCGTCAGAAATACTGATTCAAAGTTATCTTTAGGCTCATTTGGTGTAGCTGCTTCTAAGATATTAAGAAAGCGTATCAAAGTCAAAGTCAAAGACACTTTATTACATATAATCACAAGGATCACTTTGAAACGTCTTATATACTAGGTGAATTTAGGTGCCAATTCATCCTAACCTAAGCCCGAGAAGAACTGGCAAGAAACTCGTCTTGGTCCTTTTTTACATGATCTATCTTATAACTACCTTAACTACGAAATACTAATACAAAAGTATTATAATATGAAAGACTAATTATTTATAAGAATGCATGGTCTCATGTCGCTCTACCTTCATACAGTTAACCGACACATTTGAAATGTATTAACTCTCTTGTCTTCGTAGTTAAGGTAGTTATAAGATGGATCTTAAAAAAAAGGTCTAGGACCAGGACGAGTTTCTTGCCAGTTCTTCTCGAGCTCGGGTTATGAGGAATTGTCACCTAAAGTCACCTAGTATGTAATACGTTTCAAGTATCTTTTGACTTTGACTTTGACTATTCTATACCTAATTCATTTTGTTTTTTCATCAGACTGGTCTCGGCACATTTTTCTACATCAAAGCTGGTGGCCCTGTCAGCGGATTCATGAACTTCATACCGCTTATATCTCTGGTGCTAATCGTCTACTGTTATAGTGCCGGTAAGTTTTACCACATACCAGCAGATGATGATATGTTCTGAGGGCCTAGACAAATTTACTTTCTGTTAGCGTTCACGTTTCTTCTTCTTCGGTAATGGCATGTATCATATTATGTCAATTTTGCAAATTTCAAGTGTTTAGATTGTTACTAAACTTTAGTGTTTTGGTCGACTCTCCCCTGAAGGTTACCGACCATATTTTTCATTTACCAACATCTCCATCCTTTTTTATGACACTAACATGACACGGACACTGGCAGAATTGTGACAAATAAAGTCGCAGACGCCAACAAAATAAGAAGAAGAAGAAGAAGAAGACGTCACAAAGTCGTATGTTGTCGTTCGTTTTTTAATAAAAATTGGTGTCTCTTTATAAAATGATTATACCTACGGATTATTTTTGCTCGAATCACAAAGCAACACAAATCTTTCATTCCAATTATTCACACTCGAGTCTATAACTTTAGCTTTATTTTAATAAAATCACCAAAATTTCAAATAAAACCCGAAATAACTGGAAAAAATAATATTATAAGAGCACAATGTTCACTCCGCAAAACGGTCAAAAATAATCCATTGTTAAAACCAGTTGCCATCTATAACTATTGACGTTATATTGACGTTGAGATATTCAGGCGCCATTGCTGCGTCCAGTGGTACGCGCGAGTCCGCGGCGAGTGGATGTATTTGGTGCACCTACGGAACTTTTTATTGATAAAGACGAACCACCATTAACATCGCATACCTAGCTAAATATGTAGTAAGAAGATTAAAGACTATTTTCATGAAATCCGAAAAGAATCAGACAAAAAACCTGTTGTAATTTTGGTGAATTTATTCAAACTAGTGGCCGCCACAATTAAGACCATAATTAATTAATAATTATTGTATTTTTTATGCATAATAAAAAAATGGCATCTTCCTTCTCTACATAAACTATAAGTGTGCGAAATTTCATACTCCTCCGTCCGCGCAATTTTCGTAAAAAGGGGTACAAAGTTTTTGCTTTACGTATTAATTATATAGATATTGACTTGAAATAATTGAAATGAATGTTTTGTGTTTCTTTGTGATTTGAGCAAAAATAATCCGTGTAATGCCTACTAATATTATAAATGCGAAAGTAACTCTGTCTGTTAGAGCCTGTCCAGATGGAGCGTTTTACGCGTGAATGCACTCGCGCGTAAACATTTGCGCGTTCTCCAGATACTAGAGCTATATACATCCCGTCCAGATGCTGCCGCGAGTTTCCCAACTCGCGCGTAAAACGCGAGCAACGTGCTGGACTCTCGACGAGTCCAGCACGTTCTCGGTTCCGCGCGAGTTGAGATACTCAGGCGCCATTGCTGCGTCCAGTGGTACGCGCGAGTCCGCGGCGAGTGGACGTATTTGGTGCAAAATGGAGTTTGAGAACTTCGATACCTACGGAACTTTTTATTGATAAAGTTGAAAAAAGAGTAGCAATATGGGATATGGAATATTTGGATTATTCTAATAGAGTCATAAAACGGAGTAATTGGGAAGAGATAAGTAGTCGAAACTTTTTTGAAGCTTTCGACTTTCTCTTTGTTTACGACGTTCCTGTCGACGGTATGCAAGCCACATCACAACTGCTTTATCTGGCTTCATGTTTATAACTGTCCCTGGGTCCCTCCCAAAACATCGCGCGTAGAAGCGCACGTAAAACGCGGCATCTGGACGCAATGCAAATTTAAGCGCGCGAGGGCACTCGCGCGTAAATCGCTCCATCTGGCTAGGCTCTTACGTTTTCACGCCTAAACCGCTAAGCCGATTTTGATGAATTTTGATATAGAGATACATGGGACCTTGGAAAAGGACATAGGCTACTTTTTAGCTAGGTACCACGCCAGCAGCTAGTTATTATATTCAGTTTCAATTCAATTAATTCAATTTCATTTATTTCAGCCTTCATTAGTATATGTACAAATTTGAGCCATATTTATCATAATAATAATTTAAAACATAGAGAACATAAATAAAATAAAGAAATTAAAATATAGACTGCACCACATCACCACATCATTACATCACCGGTGCGAATGGTGCACCTCTGTGCAGTGCTTCATGAAGATGCAGTCAGTATCCAGCCTTCCTGCTATAAGTTGCAGGTATCTGTTGGTGCTGTCCCTTACGTGACGCATCAGGGACGACGTTTTCTTGCGGATAATCGCATAAAAGTCATCAACGCGTGCGTTCGCGAACATCCCCGATGCGCTACAGAAGTATGGCAGCCTCAACAGCACCCTGAAGCTATTATTGTACTGGACTCGAAGGGCATTCCAGCAGCACTTAGAAAAGTTAACCCATAGACTGCACGTGTAAAAAGACTGGCAGTACGTCTTAAACAAACTTGTTTTTACAGCCGTACTGCACAGTGCAAATCTACGGGCCAACATGTTGGCTTTGACTGATAATGCCCTTCGCTCCCTATCAATATCGGTGTTATCTGAGAGAGTCTCAGTGACCCAGTGGCCCAGATACTTGAACTCGGACACCCGCTTGAGCTCACTGCCCGCCAGCAAGATTGATGGGACTGTGGAATAAGTTTTCGACCGGGCTTTAAAAACCATCACCTCACTCTTGCCAGCGTTATATCTGAGCCCATGAGCCTCCGCATAACGCTCACAGATTCCAACAAGTCTTCGTAGGGCACTGATCGATGGGCTCAGCAACACCATATCGTCAGCGTAACTTATGTTATTGACAGTTACTCCGTCAACAGAGCATCCAATATTAGCGCCACTGAGCTCACGAATCAAACGATCCATGTACAGGTTGAAGAGTCGCGGCGAAGTGATTCCACCCTGCCGCACTCCAGCCTGTACGTGTCCGATAGCGACCCTGACCACCTTACATTGTTACATTGATTGCCATACCAATATTTAAAGAGTTCCACCAATTCAGACGGCAGCCCAGTATCACCCAGCTTCGGCCACAACCTGTCGTACGCCACCAGATCAAAAAGCTTTCGAAAGGTCTAAGAAGCAGGCGTAAACAGGTGTGTTCCTACTAGTATAGTACTGGACGGTGTGTTTGAGGCTCAGTATGGCCGATTCAGTGGACAACCCGGGCCTGAACCCGAACTGGGCATCGTGTAAGTTTAAATGTACACTAAGATACTTATCAATCACACCATCTAGCACCTTAGCTATTATAGTAGCTAGTGATATGGGTCTGTAGTTACCTAAACTAGAAGCATTTCCAGTTTTATTTTTGATAATGGGAACAACAAGAGTCCGTATCATCTCCTCAGGAAGGTAGGAATGGCCGATACAGAAAGTGAAAAGCATGGCGAGTACCCGTGCTAAATGAGGTCCAGCGTACTTCAGATGTTCAATACACAAAGAGTCGTGACCAGGAGATTTGCCTCGATTCATGCTTTTCACTATCCGTGAAACTTCCTTTGCTGAGATCCGGACAATTTGATCCCCAGTAGGCGGCTCCGAACCCACACTTCCAGGACCTAGTGAAGATTTCACTCTAAAGTGCTCCTTAAATAGATTGGCAATTTGGACAGGGTCGCTTACACCTTCCACGCTCACGGGCACGCTCGGCTTTGGATTAAGCTTATTAGTGTCCTTCCAAAACTTGCTAAAGTTTTTTGCCGTGTGATGCTTCGCGAGGATATCCATTTTTATTTGGGTCTGATTGTTTTGACACAATTTAAGTTTAGTTTTAAAAATAGTGCGCGATCTTCGCATTTCATCGTAAACAAAACCGCACGACGGCCTGCCGTAAAGAACCCACTCCTGAAACCAAAGCCGTGCCTCTCCATGAGCCTCTCTAATATATTTATTCCATCCAATTACATATGGTTTTCTTTTTCTTTGCTTATAACTAGGAATATTACTGTAATGACTACTGTTGGCTGAGCTTTTTAATATATTAACAATTCTACTATACATTGTGTCAATAATTTTTCTATGATACATGTCACCGCAGGTATTATCTGCACATGTTCTAAAAGCTGAAGGAAAGTCAACATCTCTAAGCATACTTGAGCATAGCTGTGTATACTGCTTTATCTGAGAGATATCTCTCTACAACAGAATTGTGAGATGACTTTGGTACATTAACCTTTGGCGTTATCACATTTAAATTGCAAGTAAATTCCACTGGAAAATGATCAGACCACGTAACACTATAGTTTATCCTAAAGTCCATTATCGTTTCTCTTGCGGCTTCCGTAGTAACTATATGGTCCAACCACGAACAAGTACCGTGAACATCACTAACAAAAGTATATGTATCTGACGCTATACCAAAGTAATCAATATCTGCACACACCCATTTATGTTCCATACAGAAATGTATAAGTTCCTTACCAAAGAGCTTTTTAGGGTCGGCATTAAAATCCCCCAAAATGATCACAGATTCTACACCACAACCATCTATTACCGCACTGATCTCACTCATACAGTTCGTAAAATCATCTAGATTATAAACGTCATTCGTTGGCATATAGACCGTTATCACAAGTAGCTGACTGTCGGCTAGCACTATTTTTATAGCAGCAATTCTATCACTTGCGCACTCTACAACCGACACTGTCTGGAACACGCTTTTCCTCCACAGTATTGCGACTCCTCCGTACCCCCTACCTCTCCGCATCCCTGTAGAAGTATCAACCGCCGATTTTCCAGTAAATGCAAACGCCTGATCGATTGTTCCGAGCAATACAATGTCGTGTGGAAATAGCCAGGTTTCTTGCAAGGCGAGAATGTCGGCAGATTGGCACAGCTCTCGTACCGTATCTATACATCTTATCACCCTGCGACAGTTATAACTAATAAATTTTAAGTTCATAATATTTCCGTTATTATAGTTATCCATTTTGGGTTGTTTTGAACTCAACAAATCTCCTTACATATATTCCTTCAGGCCATAAGCTACCATCTAAGAATAGAGCTATTTTAGAGTTAGGTACGTACATTTTATACGCATTATATTGTCTTTGTACCTTAGCATTTATTTTCTGCAATGAGACTGTGACTTGCGTTTTAGATAAAACGTACTTTATAATATCTTTTACAGAAGTACTACTATCCACATTATTAATAAACAGTGGAGTTCTAATATCCGCTGCTTTAAACTTCTCGTTCGAATTTGTCAACGCTTTTCCCTCTAAAGTAGTAAAACGATTTTTCAGTCTTTTTCGCTGCACAGTAATCCACTCCTCAGCTGGTCTAACTTCCTTCCATTGACCCTCCGCCGACACTACATTTGCAAAGCATTCCTCTTCGGTATGGCTAAGAGTAGGTATTATACTCGGCTTCTGCAAAGAAACGCACGAAGCGCTCGAACTAGCGGTGAGGCCACACGCTGCCGTATAGACCGGCACCACGGCTTCTGTGTTAGAAATCGCAGTGCATATAACCGGGACCTCCACATGTCGAACGCCTCTGCCTTGCATTGGTGAATACGCTTGAGCAACCGGAATCGACTTATAGCTATCGCTCGCTTGGGAAAAGGATGGCGATAATGAGCTTACCGCGCTTACAGCTGACCGGTTATGAGTCAGAATATTCTGTTCGTCTGTGTGCGGTAGACCAGTCGTTCCGCTATCTATACAAAAAATATCCGAAGTACCGCCACCTCCGCGTTTATTATTGACAAAACAGCTGTAATTGTTTATAAGTGACGCCTGTTTTAGGTTCGCTATATCATTTTTAGCTTCTTCAAATTTATTAATCGATACATACGTTTCCTTGACTGTTTGTAGATCTCTCTGAATAACGAGAATGTCCTTCAATAGCCGTGTAGTATCAACGTGATCGAATGTAACTGGAGGCAATTTTTGTAACTCTCTGGCAACAAAGATTGGCACTTCTTCAGGATCAGTCTCTTTAATAATCGTAATCACGTCGTGCAAGTCCCTTTTTGAGCGTCCATCTCCTTTTCGAACAATCTTACGCTTGGTTGTGTTCATTGACTCAAACAATAATTTTTTTGCACTTTCGATGTCTTCTGATGAGAAAGATGTTGTACAAATTTGCACTAAACTATCTTCATTCATCACATCTATTTTATTTTGAATAAAGGCAAGGACTTCGCAAATAACTATATTGCAGTTATTACACTTGACTACATTTGACGACGACATCGTATCGTACTTTTATTATAAAGTAAATTATAAATTATTTTGTAAAAAAATCATCTGACATGACATGACACAATTTTGACTGAATATAAAGAGATACCAATGTTTATAAAATAACTAACGATGAACGACAACATACGACTTTGCGACGACTATAAACAATCTAAACACTTGACATTGGCAAAATTGTCTATGACACCATGTCTTTAACGGAGAAGAAGAAGGTTTTAACAATACATTAGCTAATAAGTAGTGAGAGATGGTTGCTGACAAAAAAATAACAATTAAATTGATTTCCAGGTATGGGCTCCATCAACTGGGGCCTTTCAGCAGAACTCTTCGACGACCGCTCTAGAGGATTAGGTCTCTCCATCACCTCGCTACTGTCCTACATTAACATATTCATCACCATCAAGTACTTCCCGATAATGATACAGGTCCTCGGCCCAGCAGTGACCTACTGGATCTTCGCAGCTAGCTGCGTTGTTATATGTTGGTTTATCATGTACTTTATTCCAGAAACGAAAGGGAAGAGTATTGCGGAAATACAAGATGAGCTAGGAGCTACATCTAATGAGATTAAAGAAATATGTCGATAACCGACCCTGTGTTCTAGGCTTGATGTATTTCTGCAGTAGGGGATCCTATGTATCTTATATGTATGTCTTTACATACGTCAATTACTGGTCACCCCACCCCACCAGAAATCCAGGTACAAATATATTAGTAAGGCCTTCTTCTTCTTATTCTTACCACTGCTAATAGTTCACGTGCGGTAAAAGAATTGTGCACTTCTTAGGCTCCTTACATACTCGGCACATGTCTTTGAAATGTGAAGGTTCTGCGATGGTTTCGTTCACCATTTGAGCATTCTCGTACATACATTGTTGAACAAAATGCATTGGTGCATGCCCGGATTCCTGGTCTTGTATGAGAAGGCGCGGCCACTACTACCATACCACCGGTGCATTAAAGTGACCATTTGATACAGGCGTATGAACTAATGGATAAAAAATACCTAAGCTGTTAAAGTAGCAGACGTTATTGGTATAGCATTGATATCGCTAAAATGCATGTTCAATAAGAGCAGAATCGCAAACCAGAATTTTATATCTGACCAAACTGAACAGACGATTATTTTAAGCTTTGAACAGATTTAAAAAAGGAAAAATTTATGGGAATTAATTCGTGATCTCTTTGATGTCATTCCTATACAAAAATTTTGGGAAATGTTCCTAAATCAATGTTTCCAATATGTTTTCCGATTCCGTACCGATTGCAGAATGCGAGTTTCTCTACTTTTTGGAACGAAGTTCCTTATCGTACGGTACGGCCTTGGCGGATGGGGGCTAGGCGAAAAAAAGTGTAAGATTTTCCGTCACGACCCTTTCTTTAGTGTAGGAGGTCATCCATAGGGTGACACGAATAAATTATTCAGATGAATTGAATGATGTCTAATATAATGTTTATTTTCACAATTTGAAAAAATATATTAATTACGAAATTTCCTACTATTCCTCAATTCATTAGTTATTTCTGTGTTTCATTTAATTGCTCTCAGACGCTAGTAATTCATTCATTTGTATATGTTAATCAATAATATAATACGTTTATCAATAATATTATATACTTACTACGATAGAAACTTTGTTCCAACCGAGTGTTCCACGACACTCAATAATTTTTTCGAAAGAGAAAGCAGACAGTATTCAAGACAGTATTATTTTCGAATCCTCACCGGAAAAGGAGTTAAAACTGAAATAAAATGTAATGGTTGAGTAATCTAGCTACGCCTTGTTTAATTTTTTACGGTCCACTAAGAAGCGCTTGCTATTGAACCTCATTAGGTTTATATTATATATATTAACAACATGTTTCTTTATAAATTACCTAGCGACCCGCCCCGGCTTCGCACGGGTGCAATGCTGATACTCAATATACTACAGAATCATTATATACAACGTTATCTAAGAGAATAACATAGACTAAGAGATAGACATATACCATTGCGGACTTTTGTGTAGACCTTTTTAAGGTGTACAATACTGTAGTACATTATTTTGATCTATCTTGTAGGGTTCAGCCAGCGTTTGCAATGTAAGCGCAAAAATATGTGTTTATTTACGACACCACATTAGAAATTCTATCTATTAAAAAAAACCGCATCAAAATCTGTTGCATAGTTTTAAAGATCTAAGCATTGTTTTATACTTTGTAATGATAAACAGTTTGATTAACACCCCTTATCTCTTGTCACAAATTAATATTTCTATACCTAGATACCTATCTACCAAGAAATAATAAATACAGTCCATTTGTCAGAAATAGTGCCAAAACCAATTTAGGTCAATACTCTCCATTAAATCGAATTGTAAATAATTATAATTATATTAATTATATTAATTAATTATACTTATAATAATTATAATCGAATTGTAAATACTGGAGTATTGCTAACAGGATGGAGTTCAATCCTGGTAAATGCTACTCGATGACTTTCGGTCGAGTGCGGCGTCCAATCTTCTTCGACTACACAATTGATAACCAGGTCATAACACGTACATGCACAATGAAAGATTTGGGTGTCATTTTTGATCAAAAGCTCACCTTTCATGATCACATGGTTGCGTTGGCAAATGAATCCTATAGACGCTTAGGCTTCGTACTGAGGAACGCTCGGGAATTCCGCAGTGAGCATGTGATTCGAATTGTTTTTGGTGCCCTTGTTCGGAGCAAGCTCGAAACCAGCGCATGCGTATGGAATCCGCACGAAGCCAAGTATGCTCTTCTGTTAGAAAAGGTTCAAAAAGCTTTCCTTAGGTTCCTTTATAAGCATCGTTTTGGATACTACCCCTTTATGTATCCCACAAAATTTCTCCTTGGCTGTCTGGGCTACAACTCGCTAGAGGTTCGCCGGTCCAACGATCAAATCATAACGGCAGTCAAGATATTTCGTGGCCTAATTGACGCTCCGGATCTGTGTGCTGTGCTGTGTCGATTCTATGCGCCTGTCAATTTCTTTCGGAATCGGAAACATAAGTTGTTTGCCGTACCAGCCAGTCGTACTGTGGCCCGCGCTACTTCGCCCGTGCCTCGTATCCTCGCCGCACTCAACGCTCTCCTAGAGGCCTATCCTCAATGTGACCTGTTTGCGGATGGATGGACCAAAATACTGGCAGACTGTCTAAGGTTTAGTGAACGTGAAGAATGACTGGTTATTTATTTGTTTGTTTTTGTATAAGTACCTACCCATATAGTAGTCCTGACATGATATTCTATTATTTGTATTTTTTGACTTGATAGATAGTATAATAACATTTTTAATTTATTCTGTGTATAACTGTAGTATTAGATTTGTAATTTAAAATAATGTATTAATAGTTGCAATTAGACATAATAATATTTAATTAATGTAATTGGTTTTATCCGTGTTAATTAAAAGTATAAATAAATAAATAAATAATAAGATTCATACCACTACTGTCTCATATCTCGTTAAGGTTCTCGATGAGGTGGTAATGGAAAGACATCTAGATATTTATGTATTTTCATGTCGCCTCAACACCTTTAAATTTGGTATAAAGTTAATTCTTAAATTCCTACTCAAATGTTATTTAGAAATTGTATTAATCATTTATCAAATATAATCTTTCAATTCAATTTTATCATGATTAAAAATATCATGTAAGTTATTGTAATTATTGAACAACATTGCATTGTCGTTTGCATCTGTAACTGAGGTGCCACTCAGAATTTAGTATAATTTTGTTTGTATAATTATATTTGGATGTGAAAAAGTATTTATGTTACTATACTAAATGTATGTAACCTAAAAGTTATCTTAACTTAAAAAAAAAACTTGGCCATATTTACGACCCTGTACCTATGTAAATTTGGCCATATTTACGGTAAAGATTATCTTTATCTTTAATATAGATAAATATTAATTTATTTGCTTCAACATAATGTGGGTTACAGTTGTAGGTCTTAAATATATTGAATGTTTTTATTATGTTCTACCTTAAGGTTGTACAAGTTGGTCGCATAAACTCATCAGTGGGCGCGGCTTAAATGCATGCTATTTCACCTAACAAGTGTGGGATAAGGATAGTCTCAGTGATGTGCAGTAAGGAGATACACTATATTATACACGCGCATTTTATGTACACTATGATTATAGACGTCCCATTTCTCAAAATATTACTTTGTTTATTTCTATTTTGACCTACCATTCAGTCTACCTACTTTATGCATGTCAAAACCTAGTTAATAGGTACACTACCTACCTACCTATAACAAAATAATACTGATGAGATGACCTTAGGTAGGTAACGTATTTATTAACCTTCCTATTTATTCAATCTATTTTTGTCGAAGCCTCCTGTCCTGTATAAAAAGAAGCAGGTTTTATAGAATAGAAATAAGTACCTCCGTCTTACAGAAAATATTGTAACGAACTAGTTGTATGATTAATAATAGGTATCTAAGTAGGTACTGCTGTTGCCGGCAGATTAAATAGATAAATTATAAAAGTACTTAGGAACCTACTTACTTATCTACCTATCTACCTGCGTAGGTATCTGTGTTTTTAACCTGTAACCATAGAGCTAGGTCTGTGCCTGTAACATACCAAGTAGGTAATTACCTACTTGTAAGTAAGTACCTATAAAGCGCGTAGCGTAGGACGGCTCCCGCTTCATGAAAAACGACCTGATAAAGGTCGCTGGAAGCCGTTGGGTGCTGCACGAGATCTTGAGGCCCCATAGATTACCAGATATATGTTCAGTGGTCATTCTACGGCTGATATTATGATGATGAAATGAATAATTAGGTATAAGTAAGTAGGTAGGTACATTGTACTTAGGTAACTACCTACTTTTTCAAAAAAAACATGGTTATTTTGTAAGTAGCTACTTAATTATTTTTATTTATTATTAATCTAATAGGTATTTACATTTTATTTCTTTAAATATTAGTCATATAATAGGTACTTACCTATTAGTTTGACCTCTGTGACCTCTGTACTCTGACCTCTTGTACTATACTTTTTTATAAACAAGGGTTTTACTCGCGTATTTATTTATTTAGGCGATGGAGACACCAACACTGTTTCGATTCATTTAGAGAATCTTCATCAGGATGAGTTTGATCCGCGGTCCGTGAATGACGCTCGAGTTCACAGTTCGCACCGTGAACGCGGGCAGCAACGAGAAATAAAAATAGGTTTTTGTTTATCTACATAGGTACTGTCTGAGATTATTAAATTTATAAGCAATTACCTATATACTTATTTTCACCATTGGCAAACTACGTACGGCTGACTCAATCTGATAATAAAAATTATTCGAATATTCGAATACCGTAATTATAAATATTCGAATACAGCCACTACTGTAAAGTGAAGTAATTTTATTAGAGCATTAGCTCAAAAGTCAAAAGATACTTTATTCAATACAATCACAAGGATAAGTTTGAAACGTCTTACATACTAGGTGAATTTAGGTGCCAATTCCTCCCAACCCAAGCTTTACTTCGAAATACGAATACAAGAGAGTTTATACATTTCAAACGTGTCGGTGAGGGCAGAGCGACATGCAGCTCATTGAAAGTAAATCACGAAACAGCTGTACAATCTTAAAATCTTTAAAAGTTAAAATCTTTCTCGTAAACTACAGTTGAGAGAATATAACATTAAGAATTTTAACCCAATATATAAGATTTTTTCGTCCAGTGCCCTATAATGCAACCTACAGCAGAAAGGGAATTAAAGTTTGTACCGTAACTTCGTTTAGCCCATGAGCCGTCTGTGACGACGGTGATACAAGGAACACCTTGGCTATCGACGTCTTGATTTTCTATGGCAAATCTCTTTTCTTCTGCTCCTGCTTCTAACATAAGCTGCAATGCTACATCTTTTTGTATGGTTGCCAGCTTTTTACTATTTTTTATATAATAAAATTCGCTTAAATTTGGTATGTCCAAACTAGCGCATATTTCGTCAAGCTGAGATCAACCATTCCAGTCTGCGAAATACCTTCGACGACATTTAGATTGATTGGTATTTCTTGTTGGTTTGATTTTTGGCATTCAATTATTTCTACTTTATTGCATAATCTGCATTTAAAAAAATATTTCGAGTAAAATCCTATTCTTTGCTCTTTTACAAAATCGAAAAGTTTAAAATTACATTGAAAAGGATCATGTGCTATATTTTGTAATTGTTCAAAGAGATAATGCAATATTCACAATCCTATTTCCGTTTAAAATTGCATTTTGTTCATTATCTTCTACTTCTACGAGTAGAGGGGTATCTTCCTCCGAAGCACTAGACTGATTAAATTGATGTGAACGTGACATCATCGGTTCTTCATATGGGCCCCTGTAAATATATAATTCGATCCGAAAAAGCACTTTTAAAATTTTCATGTCATACATTTTGATAAACACGAGCTTTTACTCTCGTATTATTTTGTCGATGGTGGCACCGACACTTTATCGATTCATCTATCAAATGTTCATTGAATCGCAATTTGCACTGAATCGCGAATCGCGAATCGCGAGCGTGAATGCGAGCTAGCGAACCGAGTGCAGATAAAACTCAGAGTGAGTTTGATCTTCACCCGGTTCGCTTGCTCGCGATGAAGATTCTCTAGATGAATCAAAACAGTGTCGGTGCCTCCGTCGACATAGTACGTGAGTAAAAACCCGTTTTTCTCAAAATATATTAAACTAAATTAAACAGTGTTTATAGAAAACATAACACATTGAACATCCTACGAATCATATTCTTCTTTAGGCTAAAATGATAAATTATGATTATCGAACTGAGCGGTCGCTCAGATTTATTGTAGCTTACGATTCGGATGTAGTCGCTGTAGGACAAACATTTTCTTTATTGATATCTGAACATCTCAGCACTTCCCCATCCAGCCATCCTGAGCTCATTTGCTCCTCGGAAGGATCAGGTACTATTTGAGATAACCTAAAACACAACAGATTAGGAAAAATAGTGAATTATAGTATACTACTCGTTTTATAAAGAATGTAGCTTAAGGGTTGGAAATATTTGAAAGTTTTGTAATTTGAATAGTTTTTTTTTCAGGTGAGGAAGTATTCGAATATTCGAATATATTCGAATACAAGTACAATTAGGTACTTTGAATGACTTTACGTTGGATTTCGATTTGTTGTGTCAGTGAACTGTGAACCAAATAAACAATGGGTAAGTCCTAGTTTTATTAGACTACATGCCTATTATACCCAGACACAAGTTTCTAGTTATTGTAACTAGATAGTTACTTACCTAGGTACCTATAAACTAAAGATGCGTGCTTCACAACCAAGTACCTACTTAGTTATAACTATTTAGTTAGATACAATAACTGGTAGGTACTACAAAACTGTAAAACTAATGAATAGACAAGTTGGTACCTAGTAGCAAACTGTGTATTTGAGTAAATACTTACCTACCTATACCTACCTAGATGGCGAAACAGGAACAAACTCGCATTACTACCGCGGACACTTACAAAGTCATCTAAGCTAACGCTTGTCATGTGTTCACTGACACAACAATTCGAAATCCAACGTAAAGTCATTCAAAGTACCTAATTAAGTAGGTATTTATTTTGTGTTCAAACTCAAAGCACTTATAACATAAAACAATCACTTCAAAAGGTAGGTAGGTATTACCTTCACAAGTCCGAACTCAAACGCAAAGTAAATCATTCAAAGTGTCAATTGGAATCCAAAGTTCAATGCTAGGGGTCAATGTGATAATAAGCTTCGATAATATTGTATCTTAGGTGGTGAAAAAATAGACGCAATAACAGTATAATGCTGAATGTGCATTATTTCGCATTCCGCAACAGACTAGCTAGTCTGGGAAACTCCAAGCCAGTGGCGGGAGGCGGCCGGCGCGGGCGGCGTAGTCTCCCCTCCCCCGCGCCGGGTACAATTATTTGAGTGAAATGCACGATGATTTCTACATAAAACGACCGCGTAAAAAATTATAAACAGACTTTTAACAGAAGGGTTCTCATGACAAAACTACTGAATGTATCTATTCAAAATTAAGTTATTTGAGCTCTTGAATAAATAATCTACGCTTGTATAGAAGTATTTTCGGAGTTTGCGTACTTCTTATGTTGTTTATTTACGCCTAAAGTTGCGCTAAAATCAGTGTTGAAATACGAGTTTTATGAGGCTTGCATCTTTCAAACCAATATTTTTATTACGATTCTGTTTTCATACAAGCATAGATTATGACAAGACAAATTGATATCACTATTAATTTTGGTTGTCCAACATCAGACAGTGGAGTGATCACCCTTCGACGTTTGAATGGAAAGATAATCAACTAGTACATTCTTAAGATGCAAATATTTAAAATTATGTTTGTTTTACATACTTATTTAAATTGTTTATAAAATTAAATGTCAATGTTTCAGATCGTCAACTAAGAAGTCATTAATATTATAGTAGCACTTACTTACTAATAATTGTTTTAATTTAGCTTTAAACATAATCCCACTAACATTTAAAAATGACTTATCTGACGTATCTTAATATATACGGTATGTATAGAAAATATTTAGATACATATTTTCATTATGATTAAATATGGTTCCATCGAAAATGAATGATAATGTAATATCCTATGTACAATAATACTTCCTACTACTTACCTATTTGCCTACTCTAATTATTCTCAACGGCCTACTCCGTCTTAACGTAGCAGTAAATTACCGTAACCTCAAATTAAGCAGGCCCTCTATTTATTCTAACCTCAAGAGGGTAGGTTACTTACTTATGCGAAGAGCTAGCTAAATATAGTACCACTCGAGAGCAGTAACTTGGGTTTAATTAAAAACAAACCACTTCCGAACTAATTATCTAGTCACTATTGGTGGTGATTCTGTTTTTCGGTCTAGTTTTCGTAAAATACGAATGTTTTTTTTTAACCGACTTCAAAAAAAAGAGGTTACTCAATTCGATTCGTATATATATATATTTTTATTTGTGTTCGCGGATAACGTCGTTTATGAACCGATTTTGATGATTCTTTTTTGTTGGAAAGGAGTTATCCCAAGGGTGGTACCATGATCCAGGAAGGAACCAGGATCTGATGATGGCATCCTAGAGAAATCGAGGGGAACTTTCGAAAATCGTAGTGGTGACTAGTGCGTTTGTTTATTTTTTATGAAAGTATTTTTTTTTTTTACTTTTTGTGTAGTTCATAAGTTTATATGTATATATGTTAGTCTATAAGGTATTTATTTTCTATGGGCCCTTGTTATTGTATTAATTTTGTTGCCTGTATTAAAATTTAATTTAATTAAAAAGCACTACTATTTAATGAAGGTCTGGAGTCGATCTGATGATGGAGCCGAAAGACAGTCGAGGGAACTCCTCAACGATTTACCGCAAATACCTGGTGTTTGGGCTTGATTGATTTGTATTGATGAGAACTGTACACCTACATGGATTGTGACTGTCATTAGGGGTCTGATGACCAAGACGAAGGACAGTCAAGGGAACTCCTCAACGTATTACAGTAGCTACCTTGTGTATATACATGAAGTCGGTTGTCTTTTTAGTTTTTAATACGTAATTATTATTTTGTCAACATAAAATCCGAATTAGAGTGACATTTGTATACTCATATCAGTTTCAAAATAAGCTATAATTGACATTGTGTATCATTGTTCAATAGATTTTTCTTGAATTTTTCGTAGTTTAAATCATCATCTTTTCTCTTCATCGTTAAAGATCATGTGTATAAGTATATGCGTGACAATGCACACAACACCATCTAGTATAAAACTAAGCATAGCTTTTTATAATAGTGACTAGAAGACTGATAGAATTGACGACCTCTGTTGGCCCAGTGGGCTTAGGTCCGGCTGAGGCGCAAAAGGTTGCGGGTTCGATTCCCGCCGCGGGACAAATGTTTGTATGATCCGCAAGTATTTGTCTCGGGTCTGGGTGTTTCTATGTATATTATGTATGTGTTTACAGATAAAAAAAAGTATATAAGTAGTAAATCAGTCATGTGGTACCCATAACACAAGCTCTGCTTACTTTGGGGCCAGATGATGCTGTGTGCAATGTCCGGTATAAAAAAAAACACAGACAGAGAGACAGATTAGACAGTTACTATCGCATTTATTATATTATATAGATTATTGACTTAAATTCTTTTTGATATTACCTATACAATTGATGAAATTCTGTGCATAAACTTGACTAATTTTATTTATAACGTTTTGGTTGATGTACTGTTGTATAACAAATTGTATGAATAAATTGAATTCAATTGAATTGGAATATCGTTGCCAATATGTACAAAAACAAGCACAAGAAGGCACGTACTAAATGTAGCATTATATTTAATAGATAAAGCCAAATGTAAAGAAAATAGTGAGATTAAGTAACCCGCACGTGTCGCACGCAGTACAACAATTAGTGCATTAGTGATGGAAGGTAGGTAGGTACGAGTAGGTAATCAATGTATACAAATTGTTGGAATTGTGTGGGAAGGTATGTATACATTTAAAACAAACCTACATTATTAGACTACATAAATGGTTTCAAAATTTAGTTTAGATAAAAATAATTTAGAAAACAAGTTCCGGGACACCCTGTATATAAAGGGTTGGTGTTGTCTAAATAAAATGTTATAACCTCGTGGAATTTTTTGTTGATAATGATGAGTTTTAATACATATAAACATGTACCTACATTAATTGATGTATGGTCAATAGTTTGGCAGCGTACGCCAAATAGTTTATTTTATTCGTGTCGGCAAATTTTCGTTGGGTTATTATTATATTCATTATTGACGGCCTCTGTGGCGCAGTGGATCAAGGCCCGGCTGAGATGCAGAAGGTTGCGAATTCGATTCCCGCCGCGGGACAATAAGTAAAAAGTATTTGTCTCGGGTCTGGGGGTTTATACGTATAATATGTGTATATTTCAAAAAAAAACTATTTTATATACATGATTAATTATCATTTAATTAATCAACGAAACTCTAGCTCAAGTTGAGTGGTTTAGATTTTGCGCTGTACCTTAAAAACAAAATAAACAAATAAAAAAATAAATAAACAAAAATACTGAGCATTTCATTGTCTTGTCGAAGTATTTGAGTAGGTATGTAATATTGTAGTATTTATAATAAAACATTGTACACAAAGTAACTTTTCAACAAAACACATACATAAAGTAACTTTTCAACAAACCTTCTTCTTCTTCTTCTTCTTTGTCTATGGCATGTGACATAATAATGTAAATTTTGCCAGTGTCAAGTGTTTATATTTTTTATAGTCAATTTGTTTGTTAATAAAGTCTTAGTCGATGGTCAATTGTCAAATCTAAACGTCATCGCGGAAAGGCCGTCTAGAATTTTTTTTGGATATCTATCTATCTATTTATAAAATAAAACGAGTTAAAATATTAAATTAGCAGGGCTATGTTACTTCATGAAATGACAAAAGTAAATATTAACGGGTATTTATCGCGTTTATTGGAGTCAGGTGCTCAAATTCTTCGTTTGTTATTTCATGAAATAAAATTTAATAATTTAATAAGCCATTTATTTCCCAATAACATGTTACAAATTGTTCATACAAAATTAATATACAAATGCATATATATATATATATAATAATTACGTTTTAAGAACTAAAAAAAACAGACTTCATTTAATGAAATTTGAGCCTGTACATATAATATGGGTAGGCCAAATAAACGCACCGCTCCAATGAGACAGCCATGTATCGAAGTACACGAAAACATCATCGATGTATAATTTTTAGATTTTCGTTATATATTCAGCTCGACCGATTTTGATAAAATTTATATGGAACTGTGAAGTATACCCTATCAAACAAAAAAAAATTTTTCAAATCAGTTCAGCCGTTTTCGAGTAATCGGTGAACATACATAAAAACAAAAAAAAAAAGATTCTGACGAATTGAGAACCTTCTCCTTTTTGATAAAGTCGGTTAAAAATGTTATGTTGGTTAAATTAGCATTACCATTACCATTTGGTCCTTCAAAAATTCATTTAAAAAATACCTGTTAAATGCACAAAAGTCTGCTCTTTAAGAAGTAGTTTTTGGTTTAAATTTATTTATATTATTTTTGTTAGTAATGGATTTATCACAATGTTTAACTGGTTGCTTAATTTTATATTATATTTGTATTCGTTAAATGCCTATTTAACAAACATGTAAATATTTTTATTAGTTTTAAGAGTTTTACCTGTTAACTTTCCAATTTTAGTTAGTTAGTTAGTTAGTTAGTTAGTATGTTATGTTATGTTATGTGGTACACTCATGGCGTGTGGCAATAGCTGCTGCGCTACTCACGATGGCGCCACTGAAAACCAGCGATACAGCAGCCTTCACAGTTCTGTATCATATGCTGAGTGGTAGCCTTTTTTTCGTCACTGTACATAGACTAGTTTATATTACATTTGCACTGTATTTGATATGTGACGTTTAATAAATATTTTCTATTGTATTCTATTCTAAATATATTTAATATTAAACATTTATACATTTAAATTAACTTTAGCCTAAACTGTTTAGGTATTTTATTCAAATTATTTAAATCATGCAACTATTTTATTTTTAACCTTTATCAGAAAGGAGGATGTTCTCAATTCGTCGGAATCTTTTTTTTTTTTTTATGTATGTTCTCTGATTACTTGAAAACGGCTGAACCGATTTGAAAAATATTTTTTTTGTTTGAAAGGGTATACTTCACAGGTCCATATACATTTTATCAAAATCGGTCGAGCTGAATATATAACGAAAATCTAAAAATTATACATCGATGATGTTTTCGTTTACAAAAAATATACCTCGCTGTCTCATTGGAGCGGTGCGTTTATTTGGCCTACCCATATTATATATGTACAAAAACATCTACTTTCCATTAAAAATTTATTATAGGCTCAAATTTCATGCAATGAATTCAGTTTCTTTTTAGTTTTTAAAACGTAATTATTTTTATATTTACATATTTATTTATGTTTGGGACCGCCTGTTTGCGGCGGCCCGTTTCGCCCGAGCGAAGGCCTCCTCCAGGTTTTTTTTTAACTTATTTTCTGTTCGGTTGGAGGGTTTTGGTCTACTCAACCCTTGGGGACCAGCCATATTGGGAGAGTTGGAAATGCTGTGTATGTATACTTATATTATCATTTATTATGTTTACAATAAGAAATAAGTATATTTTTAACCGACTTTATCAAAAAGGAGGAGGTTCTCAATTCGTCGGAATCTTTTTCATGTTCACCGATTACTCGAAAACGGCTGAACCGATTTGGAAAATTATTTTTTTGGTTGAAAGGGTATACTTCACACGTGGTCCCATATAAATTTTATCAAAATCGGACGAGCTGAAATATATACCAAAATCTAAAAATTGTATACATCGATGATGTTTTCATGTACTTTCATACCTCGATGTCTCATTGGAGCGTTGCGTTTATTTGGCCTACCAATATTATATATGTACAAAATACATCTAATTTCGACTAAAATGTATCATTCAATGAAGTCGGTTTCTTTTTAGTTTTTAAAACGTAATTATATACAAACTATTGTTATTATTATTATAAATTATTATGATTTTGTGGCGGTAGCACTTATGATTTACTTTGTTCTTTGTTGGAGTTTTCTTGGTTGTTATTTAGAGCTGTATTTTAATATCCATACGATAAATATTGGGTTATGTTTCTGTTATCCTTTGTGGATTTGGTTTTTTATTGGTACCAATAAAAATTCTACATTCTCCTTTGATGAAATTTTGAAATTTTGACTAGATTCCTTCGGAAGAGCACGTTTTTTATTCCTGTTTGTGTTACTTTGATCTTTGATAGTATGTTCGCCTGTTTTTTGTGGTACTACAACCAATATATTATATTTAATAAACGCGTTCATTTCTCCTTCAATTTCAATGTTTAGCTGCTCTTGTAGATTATTTCTTTCTTTTAGAACTTTAGGGGGTAGTCTTCCTTAATATAATAGTCTGTTTCAGCTAATTTATATCTATTCTTCGTAATTTGCAATTGTTTAACCAAATGTTTTCAGTCCCACAATAATAGGCCTTGATTTCCGCTCTTTTGTCCGATTATTCATGCAAGTTGTATTTCATTTTTAACCGACCTTATCAAAAAGGAGGAGGTTCTCAATTCGTATATTTTATATCATTATATTACTAACTCTCTTTTGTCATATTATTATGTGCTATGGATCTAAGTTGTCCGAAATAAAAATATTTGAATTTAAATTTTAATAAGAACTTAACCTTAACAACAAAAGAAATAGCATGAGTACCTTACCTACCCACAGGTCCCGTTTGCTTGTCCCATATAATATCATACATAAACATACATGTATAGCTACGTAAGTACTTACTTAGTATTCTCTCGTCTTGCGCGTGCAATACCAAGTGCGCTATGTAGGCCAGGGCCGGGAACACATCTAAGAGTTTCACGGTCGGTTCATTGGCATTGTCATTTCTGTAACAAATCCATCGGTATGATGGTAAACGGTGGGTTATTTGTTCAATTTATTCCGTTCTAATACCAACAACTAATGCCACTGGTATTTGTTTGAACTCATATTTATTTTCTGTTCCGAACGAATACCACTCTTTAAATCATAAAATTTTATGTGCGAACGAATACCAACAACTTGAATTTGGTACTGTCAGCTCAGTAAAACCTAGGCAAATTAAATTTGATCTTTAATATCTCTGTGATTATAAATCGTAAAGAATAAAGTAAAGTTATAAGCTTTAAGCTTTCCAAATTTACTTCAGTACAATATGTTTACAAATAGGTATAGGTAAGAGTAGCGTTAAGTGAATCATTGTCATCTAAAATTTTTTACCTGCGAGAAAGGGTGAGTTTGCTCTATTGTTTTAAAATCGACCATATTTGGTGAGAAATATCCCATCGCTTGCAAACATCAAATCAAAATTATAAGATGCAAGAAACAACGCAGCTGGTGTACAAAGAAATAAGTGTAAATCAGTTGTAGAAGTTCCTTTACAATTTCGAGCTTTTTTTGTTTTACGATTATAAAGACGAGCCTTCCAATACCTGAATAATAATCTTTGTCAGTCCTAATCAACTGGAGAAAATTCATTGAAATATAAAAAATAAAAATATATTATGGATTTAGGTACTAACCATTGAAATAAAAAAAATATTTACATATAATTTAGTTGATTTTACTAAAAGTTGATTTTCTGTGATATTATTAGTGTTTTAGTTTATAGGAGATTTATTAATATTTGAAGTTTAAGCAAAAAAATTGCTGATTCATTGTCTTTGTAGGTAATGAATGACTGATTTGATTATACAAAAATTTGATTTTCTGTGATATTTTACGATTGTTAGATTAACAGTGATTTGTTTTTGTGAAAAATTTACCTGACAAAAATTTACCTTGTAAAAATTTATGTCAGGTAAATTTTAATATATGTAAATTAAGAGTTGATTTTCTGAGATATTTTGCATTATTTAGATTGTAAGTAATTGTTTTAATTAGTGATAGTAGGTTTTTTTAATTGTAAGTAATTGTTTGATGTTTTTGCAAAGAGGCAGTAAAATTGTAATAAAGTTAATAATTAGTCATATTTTATTATTGAACTAGCGTTTGAACGTTTGCTGAATTTTATTTTCGATTTAACTGTTTTTTTTTTCAATTAATGGACTTATAATTACATACAACGCATTTTTCTGACTGTACCTTAGATATATATTTAAACTTGTTTTAGTATTAGTTTAAACAATGGTATCAGTTCGGAATAGAAAATAAATATGAGTTCAAACAAATACCAGTGGTATTAGTTGTTGGTATTAGAACGGAATAAATCATTTGTTTGTCGTGTCACTGGCTCGTTTTCGGGCACCTTAAAATATTAACCTCGAGAGTGAGTGAGAGAGCAAATGCAGTAATAAGTGTTGATACTTTTTAGAATTATTAGTACATACTAACGTTAGATTCTGTTTATCCTTTGTTAATCTTCATCGGACCTGGGACTCTTCACTCCAGTATATTATGACTAAAACTGATTATTTTTAGTTGCTAAAACTCCTAGCTGCAGCAATGTCTAGGGGCTAGAAGAAAGGCGAGAGCATATCCCGCGCTCTGCGTAGTACCAAGAACTCGCCCGCCTTCTCGCCACACCCGCTCCTAAGCTGTGCTAGTGGAGGTCGGCATACATAATGGCTTCCTCAGTACACATGACAGACAACACCATAAATTATTTTCCATAAATGAGTGTTAGACAAAACTTTCCATGCAGTTAAGTAGTACCTATGTTTCTGATGATTCTTGAATTAAAACTTGAAGTTGACATAATATATAGTGAAATATATGATGTAACTAGTACTAGTAGTAGTATTATAATAAACGTGGTTATACAGGCGTCCCATTGATCACTTTGAAACGTCTTACATACCTACTAGGTGAATTGAGGTGCCAATTTATCCTAACCCAAGCCCGAGAAGAACCGGCAAGGAACTCGTCCTGGTCCTAGCGCTTTTTTGCATGATCCATCTTATAACTACCTATATGTACTACGAAAAAGTAATACAAGAGAGTTTATACATTTCAAATGTGTCGGTTAACTGTCTGAGGGCAGAGCGACATGAGGCCATGCATGCTTATCAATAATATAGTCATTTATATTATAATACGCTTTCTTCAAAAGACTACCCTTTATGTAAGTTTTAAATTTCTTAATAGGTAGTTTAGTAGCATTTTCAGGAAGCTTATTATTAATATATGCAAAAAAAGTTGCATTATTTAGTTAAAGTTAAAAATATTATATCATAGAATTTGAATTTTATTAATAATGATGTAACGTTATTATTATTGGGAGTGATTATTGTTTTATTATGTATATTACGTGTCCGAAACTTCAAGAATAAATTAGGAGATAGGCAGTACGCGATAAATATGAATTCTGATTGCAAAAGGTTACTTAAACTAGTCCTAAGTCAATATGAGTTTTGACTAATTTTCGCAATCAAAACTAGTTTTGACCAGTTAATAATTTAAACTGCAACTAACTGTAGTAAAGTGTGTAAAGTAAAGTTCTATTGCTAAGTTAAAACAGGCTATGTCCTGAAGAAGCGTGGTATTGTAAGCACCATAAGGTGGGACGTATGCTTATTTGCTGGCTCAGTTGAACAAAAGTCCACGCTATTCTTAAAATAAGGATCGTAACAGACAGACGAAAACCAAAGATATGTTATAAAGGGTTTCGCCGACACCACAGTATTCTTAGGTATTAGTACTTTAGATAATAAGCTGCACATAGATAAATTGTCGAAGAGACTCAGCTCTGCGACATACGCTGTTAAAAATATCCGTCATTTTACCGACGTAGATACCGCTAGACTCGTTTACTTCGCATACTTTCTTTATGTCTTATGGCATTCTGTTGTGGGGGAGTGCTGCTGATATTAACACAATATTTCTGTTGCAGAAGAGGGCTGTTCGTGCAATTTGCAAATCTTTGATTTATCGTATCTCTTGGGCATAGCAAATGGCAAGGTAGACTGCTCGGAGTTATTGGAACTCTTAGTATTACGCACTAACAGGGCTACATAAAGAAATCCTAATGTACTTTATATACCGCAAGTTAGAACTTATTATAGGCAAAATGCATTTATTATAGGGGCATGTACTTCATTGCATGCTAAGGCCATCCGCCTTAGCTAAATTGTGGAATGGCATTGATGTATTTAATACCTCGGTAACTGCATTAAAACGCATGTTAAATGAACATTTCTCTATAGAATAAGTTAGCAATATCCTTTTAATTATATCACTAGACCTATCTATTTTTATTGGGAACAAACTTGTTTAATATTTTTTTCTTTTAATCTAAATTCTGAATTATAATAGCCGTATACTTTCACTGTTTTTAATTAATCTTTACGTAAATTTATATGTGGAAACTTGTAATTGGCCTTCAATTATATAATGTACTTTCAGTAAGTATGTATAATTATATATTAGTCTTTTTATGTACCTAGCTGAAAGTTTTCTTAAAAGTTATAAAATAAAATAAAATAAAATAAAATAAAATAAAATAAAATAAAATAAAATAAAATAAAATAAAATAAAATAAAATAAAATAAAATAAAATAAAATAAAATAAAATAAAATAAAATAAAATAAAATAAAATAAAATAAAATAAAATAAAATAAAATAAAATAAAATAAAATAAAATAAAATAAAATAAAATAAAATAAAATAAAATAAAATAAAATAAAATAAAATAAAATAAAATAAAATAAAATAAAATAAAATAAAATAAAATAAAATAAAATAAAATAAAATAAAATAAAATAAAATAAAATAAAATAAAATAAAATAAAATAAAATAAAATAAAATAAAATAAAATAAAATAAAATTTATAACATGGGCCCCAGAGAATCACTTAGAAATAAATATCATGACAGTGCCTTGTCAGTATATACAGGGAATTCAGGAACTAGTATTTTAAGCCTGAACGAGGAGATTCCGACCATGGAAATTAACAGTTGTGGGGGTACAAATCCTTAGAAAGAATATTTTCAGATTTCCATACAAAAACATTCAAGAAACAAAATTGACAACCCGTTTTATTTAACATTTTGATAAACACTGGTTTTAGTCACGTATTATTTTACTATTTTGTGAGTTCAAATTGTCTGCTAAGATAGGCTAGATACCTAGGTTGGTGTATGTAAGTATCTTTTGTCGTAGGTACCTACATTACATACTGACTGCGGTATTCACACAAACCATGTTGTTTCGTTTGTAGCACAAAACTAAGTAGATGTTTATTAACCTACTTCATCAAAAAGGAGGAGGTTCTCAATTCGTCGGAATCTTTTTTTTTTTATGTATGTTCACCGATTACTCGAAAACGGCTGAACCGATTTGAAAAATTATTTTTTTGTATGAAAGGCTTCACAGGTGGTCCCATATAAATTTTATCAAAATCGGTCGAGCTGAAAAATCAACGAAAATATAAAAATTGTATACATCGATGATGTTTTCATTTCATGTACTTCGATACCTCGCTGTCTCATTGGAGCGGTGTGTTTATTTGGCCTACCCATATTATACATATACAAAATACATCTACTTTCCACTAAAAATGTATTATAGGCTCAAATTTCATTGAATGAAGTTTCTTTTTAGTTTTTAAAACGTAATTATTACACAATGAATTTATTTAGAATTTAATGTTGCCATTTAATTTTAATTAATTTTTATTCTTTAATGTTGTAACCAAATAGTTAGCCCGTAATATTATATTGTATATTGTAATATTATATTGTATTATTAATTATTTTTTTACCTCACTTTTCCAAGTGTACTGTACGTATCTTAGTGGAATAAATAACTATTGCATTGTATTGTATAGTATTGTAATAAAACATGCAATAACAAGAGCAGCTAGCCCTTTGCCACCGTTGCCGATGCCAGTCAAGTCTGTTGTAAAGTCTCCAGTGCCAGCTGACATGGATGCCGTGCTCGTCGAGCTGAAACGACTGTCACTTCAAGTTGACGTACTCCCAGGTCTGGACGAGCGTCTTAAAAGTATAAAGACCGAACTATCTACTCTCAAAAGTATAAAGCCTGAACTTGCTGAAATTAAAAAGTCCATCGACTTCGTGGAATCTTGGAAATGGAGAAGGACATCCAATCTTTAAATAATACAAAAAATGACGTTGAGGTTCTTCAATTGCGTGTGCAAAGCTTGGAGGACCAGATACATGAAATGATCAGAGGTCACGCCTCAACAATACTGAAATAAAAGGCGTACCAATCAAATTCTGAGAATCTCTTTGAGGTCGTTTCAAAGGTTGGATCTCATATTAAGTGCCTGATACCTAAAGAGCAGATAAACTACATCGCAAGGATTCCTATGCGCAATGACAAAGATAATAAGACTATTGTTGTTGCTGTGCACAGTCGGTACTTAAAGGATGACTTCGTGGCTGCAGCCAAAAAGTGCACCACACTACCCACGTACCTAGGGATGAAAGGTGGTACCAGAATATTTGTCAATGATTACTTGACATTTCGGAACAAGGTATTGCTCAATAAAACGAAAGCATTGGCGAAGGACCGGGGGTTTGCATTCACTTGGGTGAAAGGATGCAAGATATTCGTCCGAAAAAACCCAAAATCCCCAGTTTTAATCGTGCGAGGGGAGGCCGATCTAAAAAAGTTATAATGTACTACATAATAATAATCTCTCTGTGTGTGCTATTTGTATTAATCAGTAAAAACATTTGCGTCCATCGGTTGGCGAGCGCTGGCTCGCTTTTCACTGCACTTGCTATGCGTCATCCTTCTGCTTCCTTGTCGCTACCCTCGCTCTACCGGCCATTTGCTGCATATTTTTTTGTGCCTTTTGCTTTGTTGCTTTTTTGTCTACTTTTAAATTGCTCGATCTACATAATACTCGTGCCATAACTTGTTTTTAATAAGCCTATTGAATTTAATAGGCCTTTTCATGCTTACACAAATACTATTAAACTTCTCTGTTATCAATGCTCCCGATTAAAATGTACTACCAAAACGTACGCGGTCTTCGTACTAAAACTGCCATTTTGTATAGAAACGTTTGCCTAAACTCGTATGATGTTGTTTGTTTTACAACAATAGCATCTTTAATAATGAGTTATTTGATGATAGATATTTTGTATAGCGACGTGACCGTAATTACAAAGCTACTGATCAAATGAAAGGTGGCGGGGTTTTAATAGCTGTACATCGTGAACTTGCTGCAGAGAGCCGGGTTGAGTGGTCATCCTCTGCCGAGGACTTGTGGATTACCTTAACGTTCCGTAATCGCCACCCTAGATGTACATATAAGATGCATATATGTGTTGTATATATATGCGACGAGAATTTAGGCAACTCAATTCAATCACAGTTATCCAACTTTGCCGATAATCTAACAAAAATTTTTTTAGAAAACCCACTTGACAAAATCATTGTGCTGGGAGACTTCAACATGCCGTTCGTCACTTGGTTCCCAAGTGATAATGGTATCTCATTAACGCCTAGTAATTTGCAAGGCGCACACCAAATAGATTTAATTGATAGCCTGAATACCTGCAATCTATTTCAATATAATACTTTCCTTAATCAAAGTCATGGCCGTCTCTTAGATTTAATTTTTTCAAACAATGATGTCACTGTTTTTGCTTGCGACCGCTCTTTAGTACCTGAAGACCCTCACCATCGATCTGTGATTGTTTCTGCTGAGTTTGTTCAATTACACACTATCAAACCGCTTTCGTACACTAAATTCGACTACCAGAATGGTGATTTTAAATCAATCTGCGCAGAATTAGACGCTGTAAACTAGTACTCAGAACTTGGTAATAGGACTGTGAATGATACTCTCCATGTTATTTAATATACGATTTATAGTTTACGTGATATGTACATTATTTCTAAAACTGTGGTTCTATCACGCAAATATCCTTTATGGTACAAGCGGCCTCTAGTAAAATTACTCAAAGAAAAAGCTAAATATCACAGCAAATTTAAAATATACGGTAATCTATATGATCAGGTTTCCTTTGTAATTTTGCGAGATAGAGCGAAAGCTATGGAAAAGGAAATGTATGATAACTATATTCATAGTGTCGAAAACTCTATTCGAATGAACCCTCGAGCTTTTTGGTCCTACGTAAAAACTAAAAACCAATGTAACGCTTACCCCTTTGTGACGCAGTATGGTACTCGCTCTTCTGATCAAGGTGATGTCATATGTAATAATGTTTGGTGAGTACTTTCACTCTACCTTTCTCCAAAATAACACGCCAACCGACATACCTGACACTGGGGGCGCGCAGTGCCATTCTGCATCATCTTCTGACATCGGCACGGTTGAAGTGCTTGAAGAGGAGGTTTATAAACTGTTTGAGGCTTTAAATTTGAATAAATTTGCGGGACCTGATAATATCCCCCCAATATTAATAGTGAATTGTGCCAAAAGCCTAGTCGTACGGCCTAGGCGTTGTGCCCAGTATATGGAAGTCGGCTTTCATCAGCCCCATTCATAAGAATGGGCCTAAAAATAAAATTGAAAACTACAGGCCTATATCTAAGCTATGCTTGTTTGCTAAAGTGCTTGAAATAATTGTGTATGCACAATTATACTCAGCGCTTAAACACGATATCGCACCGCAACAGCATGGATTTTTAAGGGGAAGGTCTACCACATCTAATCTCTTACTATTTACTGAGTTTCTGACCCATCACATGTCTCAACCCTCACAAGTAGATATTATAGTTTACACGGATTACAGTAAATGCTTTGATCGTATTGACCATTTAGTACTGTTAAAGAAGTTGCAAGAGATAGGTATAAGAGGTAACCTCTTTAGGTGGTTTACATCGTATGTCCATAATAGATGCCAGACAGTGGTCCTTGGTGGATATTTCTCCTTGGCCATGTTTATACCCTTAGGAGTACCCCAGGGTTCCTTATTAGGACCCTTACTTTTTTCATTATTTGTTAATGACATCTCTTTCTGCTTTCTATATTCTAAAATTCTCCTTTATGCAGATGATATGAAAATACTTCATAAAATTCAGACAATCGATGATGCCTATCATATGCAGGAAGATTTAGTTAGATTTCACAACTACTGTTTACTTAACAAGCTAGATTTAAATATTTCCAAGTGCTATATCTGCTAATTTACCCGTAAGTCGATTACTATCAAGTTTGAGTACTTAATAAACAACTTACCTCTAACAAGGGTTAACACAATTATAGATCTGGGCATATTTTTTGATAGTCAACTATTATTTAACGATCATATTGATATAGTAGTAAAAAGAGCATCTCGTACACTTGGATTCGTTTTAAGAATGTCTTCTAAATTTTCTACATTGAAAACCTTTAAAATTCTTTATTGTGCGTACGTACGCAGTCGCCTAGAATATGCCTCCCAAGTCTGGAATCCTTGTTATGAAGTGTACTCTACGCGGTTGGAACGTATTCAGAGGAAGTTCTTACGTTATTTACAGTTAAGGGCTAAAATCTTTCTACCCGATTATATGGCAAGATGTCGAAAATTTCACTTTCTCCTCTTCTATGAACGCAGAAACATATATGATCTATCGTATCTTCTAAGCATAGCAAATGGCACGGTAGATTGCTCCGAGTTGTTGGAGCTACTGGGGCTGCGCACTAATACAGTCGCATTGAGAAAACCTAGTGTTTTATACACTCGTTAGTAAAGACAAATTATAGGCAAAATGCATTCATTGTACGAGCGAGCGCCTCGCTTAACGCCTTGGCAATTCCAGATATTGATCTATTCAATACTTCAACTAGCAAGTTAAAGCACTTACTTAGTAAGAAATTCTTTTTGAACTCCTGATTTTAAGTAGTTTTAAGTTATTGCAGTAAGTTTTAAGTTTCTCTATATTTTAAGTAAACCTAAATTGTTATTGTTTTCATATATATTAGGTATTATTTTTTTTTTGTTGGTGGTCCGTCGTCCACAATAAATGTTTAATTTTTAATCTTCAGTGGAAACTTGTAATTGGCCATCAGCGTACATGTATTCCACATGTATCTACTTATTATATCTACTGTATATCCTAGCTGTAAGTTTTTCAAACATTCTAAAATAAAATAAAATAAAATAAAATTACTTATGGAATAAGATTAGCCAGTCGATTATGAAACTCGGATAATATCGAAATTTTAATAAAAACTGCTTCTTCTACACACATCGAAAAAGTCTAAGCAAGTCTATAAATTTTGAATATTTTAAATTTTATAGATATATTTTAAATTATTTCTTTTCTTTTTAAATTAAATGATATTACTATGTAGTATTTGAAAATTAAACTCGATAAATTTCTTTAAGAAAATGTTTATTTATAAATAAACGTTTGCTGTGAATCTGGATACAAATTTGTATTATATAATAATGGTAAAAATAAACAAAAATATGACTTCTGCGTTATATTATAACCTTATTCTGGGGATCTAAATATAAATCTAATACAGCGTGCGTTTTTTAGCTGTTGTTCCGTTAAAACCCCATCAAGATCTTCCTTCAAGGACCCTTCTCTGGAGCATACTCCACACATGCTCAATGGGATTCAAGTCAGGCGATTGAGCAAAATGGCAAAACGCGTACATTTTCGCCCTGTAGCCATTCTTGAGTCCGTCTCGCTGTGTGCGGACGGGCATTGTCGTGCATCAATGTGAACTCAGGTCCCAATCTTTGTGAAAATAGACGCACATAGTGAGCTAGCACATGTTCCACATAATTTTCAGCATTCAGGTTGCCATTTATAAAAACGAGATCGGTTTTGCAGTTTTTAGCTAATCCAGCCCAAACCATTACTGTCGAACCGTTCTGTATGGGTGGACTTCCTGGACACATCTTAGACGCTCAGCGTTTCCTTGGCGACGATATACCCTCATTCTTTTAGTATCAGGTTTGAACCCTAATCGAGATTTGGTCCCATCGTTCTTGCAGCCATAGCACGCGTGTTCTAGACCATTGAATACGACGAGCTCGATTTCCATGACGGATTTATGGGCATCTGACTGGACGACGTGCACGTAGACCATACTCTCGCAGTCTGTTTTGCACAATTTGGGGACAAACACCGGACCATCAGCATTCTGTAGTCTTGATGCGATCTCTTGGGCAACCAGCTTTGGTTCACGACTACATGTTACCTGGATGTATCGGTCTTGACGACGAGTGGTAATACGCCCGTCATTTCAGTGTTCATCGAAGCGAATATGCTTGCCGGGCAATATACACAGAGCCAATATACAAATGCCGGGTAATATAGGCTTGACTGTTTTCAATTTCTAGCATCCCTACAGCTCTCTGCATCTCTTCCGTGGTAAGATGATGACGCTCCAATACACAGTAAAAACGCGTGGACTATTATTAGCGACACACAATGACACACCCAATGATTACTACGGTTACTAATTTCATTTCATATAACGGTACCTATCCATAAAATACCGTTCAATATGGACAAAATAATGTTTTTATTTGTTTATCAAAGAAGTTGACTATTCAAAGAAGGTTTGATATTCCATAAAAGTTTAAAACGAATTTAAAAAAAAATATACTAAAAAAGTTATGTGTTGTTTAGACTGTTTTGACGTGTGAAGTTACTATAGACCGTTCACCGTAAGATGTCCCCTGCCTTGGGAATTGGCTGCATTGCCTACGGTGCTGCCAACAATATATTTAGTATTTACCCCACTTGGTGATTGGTGGTTGCCGGTAACATTATCTAAACTTGTATGTAGGTACCCACCACAGATTAAAATATTTTACTTGCATATTTTTATTTAATATACAGTTTTAATACTAGTATGGTTGTAAATGATGACTCAATTTAAATTTTAAATTATTCATTGATTTCATTTTTTGTGACAGTTATTATGGTCGAAAAGAACAATTCCAGACATATCACTGTCACTTGCATAAACGTCATCATCATCTGTCGTATCCGAATCTGTGCTGCTGTAAATTATTAGTTCAATTATGAATTGAATTGGGGAACAGGAGTCCACCGCGTTTTCAAAATTATTTCACGGCGTCTGGTAGATACATTGCGTGACTCAAGAGCTGGCCCAGCGTATTAGCATTTCCATTCAACGTGGTAATGCCGCCAGTATCTTGGGAACGCTGCCTTCTGGCATCTGGATCAGTTGAGCTATCTATAGATCGTTTTAAACGGTCCTTAGATAGCTCAACTGTTTCACGTGTATTTTATAGTATTGTATATTATTTTGTACATTTCATTATGAATTTATCAGTAAAATTATCCATGCAGTCATCGCGTTTATATTTTAATTAGTTTTGTCAGTAAATTCTAATTACCCATACCAAAGGTATTGTGTCGGAAGCTGGTATCCCTATTTTACTAACCTGTCATGGCGGCGACGCAAGATCGCACTTGATTGGGTGGAATTAGACAACAACAGATTGAAAATCAATAGTGCCAACATCACAGCAGGCGACAACTTACTGTGAACCACAAACTATAGGATGCCTGTGAACGGACAATAATTGATGAGTTAGTATTAAAGAAAGTTCTTTACGGTTCTTTACGCATGAGTTATTGTTAATCAAAATCGATAGGTATTGATTGTACCTATCAAGAGTACTATAATCACCATGTAGGTAAATACAGGTATTTACCTACATGGTGATTATAGGGTGAATGTTAGGGCTCAATTGAATCAGCTCGCGCTTACCAAAGAATGCTTTCATTAATTAATACTGTTTTGTATTTGACATACTTCATAGATTAATTCTACCTACTTATAAATCGATAAGATACAGACTCTGAAAGAACTTAGTTCGTGGGAAACTACCTACTAGGCATTAACCAAGTACTTGACCTCGGCCTAAGATTATTATCTGCACGTGACATCACGTAAAAAGATTAGTAAAGGCGCAAACAGTTATCGACAGAAGGTCAACGCTGTCGCCTGTTTGTCTAGTGTAGCTTTAAGCTCGACGCAAATGGGCCACCGACCACAGCCACTGGTGGCCAGCGACAGCAACTTAACACACTTTTCATATATTTAGTATAGACGCGCCGCAAACGTGTAGCCGGTGGCGGCCACGCGCTACAGCAGTGTCCGCGACTCTACACTTGTGGTCGCTACGGGCCACACAAGACGCCGACACCCGCCACTGTCGCACTGCTCCACCCCACGCGCAGTTAACCGTTAAACGTTCTACGTATGGATGTACCCTATATTGAAGGCGACGGCGTTGTCTACGTCGTCTGCGTATTAATAATAGCGAGAGAAAATTTTCCGTGTCGGAGTCCATCGTAAGAAGGTTTAGAGAGCTTTCTAGACTAATTATGTAAAGGTAGATACGTAGTGAGAGAGTGTTGAGAATGGAATGAATTTATTTTCAAGGCGGCAAATATTTATATAAGCTATGGCTTTAGTAAAACGAGATATGCGCTGCAGCGGTGAGTACCTGCAGCTGTCTCGCTTCCACGCGCGCGGTACACCTCTCACTCTCAGCACAAAAGCATAAATATTTCGGCTCCCTGTTAGCTGCAGTCAGAAAAAAAAAAAAAAAAAAAAAAAAACAGACTCCGCTCTCGGACGCCGCACGGACAGGTCGCCTGCCTAGTCCGACTCTCCGCTCCGCTCGCTCCTGGCCCCGCTCAGGACGCACCACGCGCCGGACCACGCGCCGGACCTCCACGCTTCGGACCACGCGCCGGTCGCAAGCCCCGCCCCCGAAGCCGCAGCAGCCGCCGACGCGCATTCCAGTCTGCGCGTCGCATCGGGTGACTGGCTCTTGCCAGTACGCACTTTTCAGTGCGCCTGCGCTTCGTTTTGTTTCGACGTAGCTCTCTAAGAGGGCGTTGTCCTTTTCAGGACAATCCTGGTTTCTTTCGACTTGAAAGCGAAAATCCACGCTTAGTGGTCAACTTGGGGATACTTAACAGTGCCAACGAACCAAGTTGGGCGTGGACCCGGAGCGCCTGTTTTCCTCCCTCAGAGGAACGCTACAATCCGGCTGGGTCTGGCACCACCGGCCTTGGGGTCTCCCCTCGTCGACGCCAGATATCGGTTAGGACACACCCCTTTTGTCCCGTAAGAGAGACAAAAGGGACGCACTATTAGGTAGGACACTGAGGCCTTACCCCCTCCCTGTCTAACCCGACGGGGAGGGTCACGCACCACCTCACCTCCCGGGTGTATCCCCCCGGCGAGATGGGCTCTAAAGCCCGAAAATCGGGGCATTTGCCGCCCCGCATGGAGACCAGTCATATGACCTGGGAAACTCTCGAGTTTCTAGTGCAACAGGCATACTTGACTTCTCCTGCGCTTATCCTCGGGTCTTTCGACATACCCGCAGGAACCTCTTTCGCGCACCAAGATCCTCGGAGGATCATTCCGTCCCTTCTGGACATAAACCCCATGGCCCTTCAGGCACCCGCCCCTAAAGTCCCGGTGCCCCAGGCCTCCCGTGAGGCCTCGCGTAAAACCGCGGAATCCCCGGCCCCTAAGGCAATTCCCGCCCCTAAGGCACCCCAGGCCCTTCAGGCACCTCTCCCCCCTGCTTCCGGCCCATCGGCTGTAGGTCCCGTCCCGATCTCAGGTCAAATCCTCCCGGCCCCTCTGGCCCTTACCCCTCCCTCGGTCTCTCAGGACTACGAATCCGCCATCGATATGGTGTCGGATATCGACAGTTCTGAACCAGATGTCTCCTCCTCTGGCGAAGACTCCAGCTTCACTGTAGTACAAGGAAAGAGGAAGAGAACCACCAACTCGGCCAAGGAGCCTCCAACCTCCAAGGCGAAAAAAACTCCTGCCGATATGGCAAGCCCTAATCCGGCCTCTCAGCCCTCCACCTCCGCCTCACAGGCCACTCCGACCCCTTCCTCTTCCGCGGGGACTACTTCCGCGAAAAAGGAAAAGGCCCCACCTCCTATCTTCCTCCGCCAGAAGGAAAAGGGGGACAAGGTTTCCTCTGCCTGCAAGGCAAGAAACATTCATTTCACCCACGCCCGCAGTACCAAGGACGGTATCAAAGTTCAGGTACAGTCCTCCCAAGACCACCGTCGCCTCACCTCCTTCCTTCGGGAAGAAAACATAGGTTACCACACCTATGCTTTAGAGGACGAACGCATGCTCCGTGTTGTGATCCGCGGCATTCCCGCGGAAATCAGCACGGACGCAATAAAGTCCGATCTCACTGCACAGAACTTCCCCGTCAGGGAAGTTCATCGCATGGTCAGCAGTTCGTCCCGGAGAGCTTATGAACTGGTGCTCGTGATACTGGATCTCACACCAGCCGGCAAAGCCATTTTCGACCTAAAAATGGTCAACAATCTATCTGGCCTCCGCGTAGAGCCTCCCCACCGTAATGGTACTCCGTCCCAGTGCCATAGATGCCAACTCTATGGCCATTCTGCGCGTAATTGCTACGCCCGACCTCGTAGCGTCAAGTGTCTGGGTGACCACGGCACCGCTGAATGCAACCGCACCCGGGAAACCGTCGAGCCACCGGCTTGCATTCTCTGTGGTGTCATTGGTCATACCGCGAACTATCGCGGATGCCCCATGGCACCGCGGGCTAACAAAATGGTGGCAAAACGGGCCCCGGAGCGTGTTGCTCCTCCAAAAACTCCCCAATACACCAAAACCACCCCTAAGGTGGCAATGGACTCCCCGAGGGCTCCATTTCCCAACGCTTGGGAAAAGCCCCTGCCCAACACTGGCCGAGCCCGTTTGGCTACGCCCGCAACTCCGCCTCTGCGTCCCACACCCGCATTTTCGCCTCGATCGCCCCCTGCTAGGAGTCCTATACACCTAGACAGGATCGACAGGTTCATGAAAGACCTTAGCTTAATTCATGACCCTTTCCAGAAGGCCTCCTTCCTGAGTGCCAACAAAGAGATCCTCGTGGCTCTCCAGTCCCCTAACTTCCTTCCTCTTGTATAATCATTATGGTAGTACAAAAGGAAAGATTAAAACCCCGCTCCGTTACGCTTGCGTTTTTCAACGCTCGCGGCCTTAAACACCAACGCGATCTCGTTAGTGTTTTTCTGTCCAAATATAACGTTGACGTTTTGCTAGTGCAAGAGACACTCTTGAAACCTGGTCACAGCAATCCAAGGATTGCTAACTACCAGCTGATCAGAAATGATAGAATCGGCCGCCCATACGGCGGTACCTCCATCTACTATAAGAGGTCCTTGCACTGCATTCCGCTCGACCCTCCTACCACGACTCACCTAGAAGCATCCGTCTGTAGACTAGGGATGACCGGTCATCAATCGCTCACTATAGCATCATGCTATTTATCTCCATCCAAACCTCTTATCAAGACTGATATAGAAACCCTCCTCTCACTGGGAAACTCCGTCATTCTGGCTGGAGACTTCAACAGTAAGAATGTCCTCTGGAATGCCACACTACCCATCCCAATGGCCGTCAGCTTGAAATCATAGCCGACTCTCTCAACATCGACGTAATTCCACCCTTAACCCCGACCCACTACCCTGACGTAGTGACTCACAGACCCGACATACTAGATATGGCGTTGCTAAAGAACGTAACCCTTCGGTTGCACTCTATAGAAACGCTACACGAGCTTATCTCAGACCACCGCCCTGTGCTCATGCACTTAGGCCAGCCCTCTGTCACTTCACCCCCTACCAAGACCGTGGTTCAATGGTTTAAACTCGGGAAAGCTCTTGAGTCTATCCATTCTCCCGACTTGGATAGAATCCCAGACGATATTCAGTCCCCCGATGACATTTTCGTTGCAGTCGACTCCCTGACCAACCATGTCACTACCGCCCTCAGCGACTCATCAAAAGAGGTTCCGGCGATGAGAAATCGTCGTTGGGACCTCCCAGATGATGTGAGACGGTTGATCACGGAGAAGAACGCAGCGACAAGACATTACAGTTCTTGGCCCACTACCACTAACCGTCAAAGACTACATCTCCTTCAAGCCCAAGTTAAGAGACGCATCAGCGATTATCGCAACCAAGAATTTGACAGTCTGCTCTCAAGGGTCAAGCCAAGCCACCTAGCTTACTGGGAATTGGCTAGATCAATGAAAGCAGATACTATCTCTGTCATGCCACCTCTAAACCGCCCGAACCAAAGCCCCGCTTTCGAAGACGAGGAAAAGGCCAACTGTCTGGCCGAAAGCCTCGAAGCCCAGTGCTCACCCAGTCTTGACCCTGTCGATCCAGTTCACCTCGATACCGTGAACAATGAAGTAGATCGTTTAGCCTCCCTACCTCCGACTTCAGCTCCTTTATCTCTCGTCAGAGCCTCTGAGGTTCAGGCGATCATAAAGGATCTTCACCCTCGAAAGGCACCCGGTGCCGACGGTCTTAGCAACAAGCTACTCAAAAGGTTCCCTGTTGCCCTCATTTACCTCCTAGTCAGCATCTTTAATGCAGCCATGTCCACTTGCTCGTTTCCTGATGCCTGGAAGGCAGCCATCGTCATCGGCATACCTAAACCAGGCAAAAAGGCTACGGAGCCCTCTAGCTACCGTCCCATTAGTCTCCTCAGTGCTCTGGGAAAAATATACGAGCGACTCCTTCTGAATCGTCTCTGGTCCCATGTGCACGAGCTCAACCTCTTACCCGATGAGCAGTTTGGCTTTCGAGCTAGACACTCTTGTCCTCAGCAAGTGCTCCGCATCACGGAGCACGTGTTATCCAACTTTCACCATACCTGGCCAGCAGGTACGGGAGCCATCTTTCTCGATGTGGCGAAGGCTTTTGATAAAGTCTGGCACAACGGCTTGATCTACAAGCTGTCCCAATTCGGTGTGCCAGACAGACTCGTGCTCATCTTACGAGACTATCTTCAAAATCGAAGCTTCCGCTATCGCGTGGAAGGTGCACTCTCTAGCCCTCGGCCTGTCCGAGCCGGAGTCCCACAGGGCTCTGTCCTCTCCCCCCTCCTTTTCACGCTGTACACCAGTGACATCCCTCGACACCATCAAGTCGAGTTTGCCCTATTCGCAGACGACACAGTGATATACACATCTGACCGGAATGCCAGCCAGGTGTGTATAAGACTGCAAGCTGCCGTCAACAAACTAGGTGCGTGGTTTCGGAAATGGCGCATAGAGGTGAACCCGACGAAAAGTACAGCAGTGCACTTTTCGTTGAAGTCACCCCCACCATTTAGTACTGTTAAAGAAGTTGCAAAAGATAGGTATAAGAGGTAACCTCTTTAGGTGGTTTACATCGTATGTCCATAATAGATGACAGACAGTGGTCCTTGGTGGATATTTCTCCTTGGCCATGTTTATACCCTTAGGAGTACCCCAGGGTTCCTTATTAGGACCCTTACTTTTTTCATTTTTTGTTAATGACTTCTCTTTCTGCTTTCTATATTCTAAAATTCTCCTTTATGCAGATGATATGAAAATACTTCATAAAATTCAGACAATCGATGATGCCTATCATATGCATTAAGATTTAGTTAGATTTCACAACTACTGTTTACTTAACAAGCTAGATTTAAATATTTCCAAGTGCTATATCTGCTAATTTACCCGTAAGTCGATTACTATCAAGTTTGAGTACTCAATAAACAACTTACCTCTAACAAGGGTTAACACAATTATTAGATCTGGGCATATTTTTTGATAGTCAACTATTATTTAACGATCATATTGATAAAGTAGTAAATAGAGCATCTCGTGCACTTGGATTCGTTTTAAGAATGTCTTCTGAATTTTCTACATTGAAAACCTTTAAAATTCTTTATTGTGCGTACGTACGCAGTCGCCTAGAATATGCCTCCCAAGTCTGGAATCCTTGTTATGAAGTGTACTCTACGCGGTTGGAACGTATTCAGAGGAAGTTCTTACGTTATTTACAGTTTAGGGCTAAAATCTTTCTACCCGATTATATGGCAAGATGTCGAAAATTTCACTTTCTCCCCTTCTATGAACGCAGAAACATATATGATCTATCGTATCTTCTAAGCATAGCAAATGGCACGGTAGATTGCTCCGAGTTGTTGGAGCTACTGGGGCTGCGCACTAATACAGTCGCATTGAGAAAACCTAGTGTTTTATACACTCGTTAGTAAAGACAAATTATAGGCAAAATGCATTCATTGTACGAGCGAGCGCCTCGCTTAACGCCTTGGCAATTCCAGATATTGATCTATTCAATACTTCAACTAGCAAGTTAAAGCACTTACTTAGTAAGAAATTCTTTTTGAACTCCTGATTTTAAGTAGTTTTAAGTTATTGCAGTAAGTTTTAAGTTTCTCTATATTTTAAGTAAACCTAAATTGTTATTGTTTACATATATATAAGGTATTTTTTTTTTTTTTTTTTTGTTGGTGGTCCATCGTCCACAATAAATGTTTAATTTTTAATCTTCAGTGGAAACTTGTAATTGGCCATCAGCGTACATGTATTCCACATGTATCTACTTATTATATCTACTGTATATCCTAGCTGTAAGTTTTTCAAACATTCTAAAATAAAATAAAATAAAATAAAATTACTTATGGAATAAGATTAGCCAGTCGATTATGAAACTCGGATAATATCGAAATTTTAATAAAAACTGCTTCTTCTACACACATCGAAAAAGTCTAAGCAAGTCTATAAATTTTGAATATTTTAAATTTTATAGATATATTTTAAATTATTTCTTTTCTTTTTAAATTAAATGATATTACTATGTAGTATTTGAAAATTAAACTCGATAAATTTCTTTAAGAAAATGTTTATTTATAAATAAACGTTTGCTGTGAATCTGGATACAAATTTGTATTATATAATAATGGTAAAAATAAACAAAAATATGACTTCTGCGTTATATTATAACCTTATTCTGGGGATCTAAATATAAATCTAATACAGCGTGCGTTTTTTAGCTGTTGTTCCGTTAAAACCCCATCAAGATCTTCCTTCAAGGACCCTTCTCTGGAGCATACTCCACACATGCTCAATGGGATTCAAGTCAGGCGATTGAGCAAAATGGCAAAACGCGTACATTTTCGCCCTGTAGCCATTCTTGAGTCCGTCTCGCTGTGTGCGGACGGGCATTGTCGTGCATCAATGTGAACTCAGGTCCCAATCTTTGTGAAAATAGACGCACATAGTGAGCTAGCACATGTTCCACATAATTTTCAGCATTCAGGTTGCCATTTATAAAAACGAGATCGGTTTTGCAGTTTTTAGCTAATCCAGCCCAAACCATTACTGTCGAACCGTTCTGTATGGGTGGACTTCCTGGACACATCTTAGACGCTCAGCGTTTCCTTGGCGACGATATACCCTCATTCTTTTAGTATCAGGTTTGAACCCTAATCGAGATTTGGTCCCATCGTTCTTGCAGCCATAGCACGCGTGTTCTAGACCATTGAATACGACGAGCTCGATTTCCATGACGGATTTATGGGCATCTGACTGGACGACGTGCACGTAGACCATACTCTCGCAGTCTGTTTTGCACAATTTGGGGACAAACACCGGACCATCAGCATTCTGTAGTCTTGATGCGATCTCTTGGGCAACCAGCTTTGGTTCACGACTACATGTTACCTGGATGTATCGGTCTTGACGACGAGTGGTAATACGCCCGTCATTTCAGTGTTCATCGAAGCGAATATGCTTGCCGGGCAATATACACAGAGCCAATATACAAATGCCGGGTAATATAGGCTTGACTGTTTTCAATTTCTAGCATCCCTACAGCTCTCTGCATCTCTTCCGTGGTAAGATGATGACGCTCCAATACACAGTAAAAACGCGTGGACTATTATTAGCGACACACAATGACACACCCAATGATTACTGCGGTTACTTATTTCATTTCATATAACGGTACCTATCCATAAAATACCGTTCAATATGGACAAAATAATGTTTTTATTTGTTTATCAAAGAAGTTGACTATTCAAAGAAGGTTTGATATTCCATAAAAGTTTAAAACGAATTTAAAAAAAAATATACTAAAAAAGTTATGTGTTGTTTAGACTGTTTTGACGTGTGAAGTTACTATAGACCGTTCACCGTAAGATGTCCCCTGCCTTGGGAATTGGCTGCATTGCCTACGGTGCTGCCAACAATATATTTAGTATTTACCCCACTTGGTGATTGGTGGTTGCCGGTAACATTATCTAAACTTGTATGTAGGTACCCACCACAGATTAAAATATTTTACTTGCATATTTTTATTTAATATACAGTTTTAATACTAGTATGGTTGTAAATGATGACTCAATTTAAATTTTAAATTATTCATTGATTTCATTTTTTGTGACAGTTATTATGGTCGAAAAGAACAATTCCAGACATATCACTGTCACTTGCATAAACGTCATCATCATCTGTCGTATCCGAATCTGTGCTGCTGTAAATTATTAGTTCAATTATGAATTGAATTGGGGAACAGGAGTCCACCGCGTTTTCAAAATTATTTCACGGCGTCTGGTAGATACATTGCGTGACTCAAGAGCTGGCCCAGCGTATTAGCATTTCCATTCAACGTGGTAATGCCGCCAGTATCTTGGGAACGCTGCCTTCTGGCATCTGGATCAGTTGAGCTATCTATAGATCGTTTTAAACGGTCCTTAGATAGCTCAACTGTTTCACGTGTATTTTATAGTATTGTATATTATTTTGTACATTTCATTATGAATTTATCAGTAAAATTATCCATGCAGTCATCGCGTTTATATTTTAATTAGTTTTGTCAGTAAATTCTAATTACCCATACCAAAGGTATTGTGTCGGAAGCTGGTATCCCTATTTTACTAACCTGTCATGGCGGCGACGCAAGATCGCACTTGATTGGGTGGAATTAGACAACAACAGATTGAAAATCAATAGTGCCAACATCACAGCAGGCGACAACTTACTGTGAACCACAAACTATAGGATGCCTGTGAACGGACAATAATTGATGAGTTAGTATTAAAGAAAGTTCTTTACGGTTCTTTACGCATGAGTTATTGTTAATCAAAATCGATAGGTATTGATTGTACCTATCAAGAGTACTATAATCACCATGTAGGTAAATACAGGTATTTACCTACATGGTGATTATAGGGTGAATGTTAGGGCTCAATTGAATCAGCTCGCGCTTACCAAAGAAAGCTTTCATTAATTAATACTGTTTTGTATTTGACATACTTCATAGATTAATTCTACCTACTTATAAATCGATAAGATACAGACTCTGAAAGAACTTAGTTCGTGGGAAACTACCTACTAGGCATTAACCAAGTACTTGACCTCGGCCTAAGATTATTATCTGCACGTGACATCACGTAAAAAGATTAGTAAAGGCGCAAACAGTTATCGACAGAAGGTCAACGCTGTCGCCTGTTTGTCTAGTGTAGCTTTAAGCTCGACGCAAATGGGCCACCGACCACAGCCACTGGTGGCCAGCGACAGCAACTTAACACACTTTTCATATATTTAGTATAGACGCGCCGCAAACGTGTAGCCGGTGGCGGCCACGCGCTACAGCAGTGTCCGCGACTCTACACTTGTGGTCGCTACGGGCCACACAAGACGCCGACACCCGCCACTGTCGCACTGCTCCACCCCACGCGCAGTTAACCGTTAAACGTTCTACGTATGGATGTACCCTATATTGAAGGCGACGGCGTTGTCTACGTCGTCTGCGTATTAATAATAGCGAGAGAAAATTTTCCGTGTCGGAGTCCATCGTAAGAAGGTTTAGAGAGCTTTCTAGACTAATTATGTAAAGGTAGATACGTAGTGAGAGAGTGTTGAGAATGGAATGAATTTATTTTCAAGGCGGCAAATATTTATATAAGCTATGGCTTTAGTAAAACGAGATATGCGCTGCAGCGGTGAGTACCTGCAGCTGTCTCGCTTCCACGCGCGCGGTACACCTCTCACTCTCAGCACAAAAGCATAAATATTTCGGCTCCCTGTTAGCTGCAGTCAGAAAAAAAAAAAAAAAAAAAAAAACAGACTCCGCTCTCGGACGCCGCACGGACAGGTCGCCTGCCCAGTCCGACTCTCCGCTCCGCTCGCTCCTGGCCCCGCTCAGGACGCACCACGCGCCGGACCACGCGCCGGACCTCCACGCTTCGGACCACGCGCCGGTCGCAAGCCCCGCCCCCGAAGCCGCAGCAGCCGCCGACGCGCATTCCAGTCTGCGCGTCGCATCGGGTGACTGGCTCTTGCCAGTACGCACTTTTCAGTGCGCCTGCGCTTCGTTTTGTTTCGACGTAGCTCTCTAAGAGGGCGTTGTCCTTTTCAGGACAATCCTGGTTTCTTTCGACTTGAAAGCGAAAATCCACGCTTAGTGGTCAACTTGGGGATACTTAACAGTGCCAACGAACCAAGTTGGGCGTGGACCCGGAGCGCCTGTTTTCCTCCCTCAGAGGAACGCTACAATCCGGCTGGGTCTGGCACCACCGGCCTTGGGGTCTCCCCTCGTCGACGCCAGATATCGGTTAGGACACACCCCTTTTGTCCCGTAAGAGAGACAAAAGGGACGCACTATTAGGTAGGACACTGAGGCCTTACCCCCTCCCTGTCTAACCCGACGGGGAGGGTCACGCACCACCTCACCTCCCGGGTGTATCCCCCCGGCGAGATGGGCTCTAAAGCCCGAAAATCGGGGCATTTGCCGCCCCGCATGGAGACCAGTCATATGACCTGGGAAACTCTCGAGTTTCTAGTGCAACAGGCATACTTGACTTCTCCTGCGCTTATCCTCGGGTCTTTCGACATACCCGCAGGAACCTCTTTCGCGCACCAAGATCCTCGGAGGATCATTCCGTCCCTTCTGGACATAAACCCCATGGCCCTTCAGGCACCCGCCCCTAAAGTCCCGGTGCCCCAGGCCTCCCGTGAGGCCTCGCGTAAAACCGCGGAATCCCCGGCCCCTAAGGCAATTCCCACCCCTAAGGCACCCCAGGCCCTTCAGGCACCTCTCCCCCCTGCTTCCGGCCCATCGGCTGTAGGTCCCGTCCCGATCTCAGGTCAAATCCTCCCGGCCCCTCTGGCCCTTACCCCTCCCTCGGTCTCTCAGGACTACGAATCCGCCATCGATATGGTGTCGGATATCGACAGTTCTGAACCAGATGTCTCCTCCTCTGGCGAAGACTCCAGCTTCACTGTAGTACAAGGAAAGAGGAAGAGAACCACCAACTCGGCCAAGGAGCCTCCAACCTCCAAGGCGAAAAAAACTCCTGCCGATATGGCAAGCCCTAATCCGGCCTCTCAGCCCTCCACCTCCGCGCTCACAGGCCACTCCGACCCCTTCCTCTTCCGCGGGGACTACTTCCGCGAAAAAGGAAAAGGCCCCACCTCCTATCTTCCTCCGCCAGAAGGAAAAGTGGGACAAGGTTTCCTCTGCCTGCAAGGCAAGAAACATTCATTTCACCCACGCCCGCAGTACCAAGGACGGTATCAAAGTTCAGGTACAGTCCTCCCAAGACCACCGTCGCCTCACCTCCTTCCTTCGGGAAGAAAACATAGGTTACCACACCTATGCTTTAGAGGACGAACGCATGCTCCGTGTTGTGATCCGCGGCATTCCCGCGGAAATCAGCACGGACGCAATAAAGTCCGATCTCACTGCACAGAACTTCCCCGTCAGGGAAGTTCATCGCATGGTCAGCAGTTCGTCCCGGAGAGCTTATGAACTGGTGCTCGTGATACTGGATCTCACACCAGCCGGCAAAGCCATTTTCGACCTAAAAATGGTCAACAATCTATCTGGCCTCCGCGTAGAGCCTCCCCACCGTAATGGTACTCCGTCCCAGTGCCATAGATGCCAACTCTATGGCCATTCTGCGCGTAATTGCTACGCCCGACCTCGTAGCGTCAAGTGTCTGGGTGACCACGGCACCGCTGAATGCAACCGCACCCGGGAAACCGTCGAGCCACCGGCTTGCATTCTCTGTGGTGTCATTGGTCATACCGCGAACTATCGCGGATGCCCCATGGCACCGCGGGCTAACAAAATGGTGGCAAAACGGGCCCCGGAGCGTGTTGCTCCTCCAAAAACTCCCCAATACACCAAAACCACCCCTAAGGTGGCAATGGACTCCCCGAGGGCTCCATTTCCCAACGCTTGGGAAAAGCCCCTGCCCAACACTGGCCGAGCCCGTTTGGCTACGCCCGCAACTCCGCCTCTGCGTCCCACACCCGCATTTTCGCCTCGATCGCCCCCTGCTAGGAGTCCTATACACCTAGACAGGATCGACAGGTTCATGAAAGACCTTAGCTTAATTCATGACCCTTTCCAGAAGGCCTCCTTCCTGAGTGCCAACAAAGAGATCCTCGTGGCTCTCCAGTCCCCTAACTTCCTTCCTCTTGTATAATCATTATGGTAGTACAAAAGGAAAGATTAAAACCCCGCTCCGTTACGCTTGCGTTTTTCAACGCTCGCGGCCTTAAACACCAACGCGATCTCGTTAGTGTTTTTCTGTCCAAATATAACGTTGACGTTTTGCTAGTGCAAGAGACACTCTTGAAACCTGGTCACAGCAATCCAAGGATTGCTAACTACCAGCTGATCAGAAATGATAGAATCGGCCGCCCATACGGCGGTACCTCCATCTACTATAAGAGGTCCTTGCACTGCATTCCGCTCGACCCTCCTACCACGACTCACCTAGAAGCATCCGTCTGTAGACTAGGGATGACCGGTCATCAATCGCTCACTATAGCATCATGCTATTTATCTCCATCCAAACCTCTTATCAAGACTGATATAGAAACCCTCCTCTCACTGGGAAACTCCGTCATTCTGGCTGGAGACTTCAACAGTAAGAATGTCCTCTGGAATGCCACACTACCCATCCCAATGGCCGTCAGCTTGAAATCATAGCCGACTCTCTCAACATCGACGTAATTCCACCCTTAACCCCGACCCACTACCCTGACGTAGTGACTCACAGACCCGACATACTAGATATGGCGTTGCTAAAGAACGTAACCCTTCGGTTGCACTCTATAGAAACGCTACACGAGCTTATCTCAGACCACCGCCCTGTGCTCATGCACTTAGGCCAGCCCTCTGTCACTTCACCCCCTACCAAGACCGTGGTTCAATGGTTTAAACTCGGGAAAGCTCTTGAGTCTATCCATTCTCCCGACTTGGATAGAATCCCAGACGATATTCAGTCCCCCGATGACATTTTCGTTGCAGTCGACTCCCTGACCAACCATGTCACTACCGCCCTCAGCGACTCATCAAAAGAGGTTCCGGCGATGAGAAATCGTCGTTGGGACCTCCCAGATGATGTGAGACGGTTGATCACGGAGAAGAACGCAGCGACAAGACATTACAGTTCTTGGCCCACTACCACTAACCGTCAAAGACTACATCTCCTTCAAGCCCAAGTTAAGAGACGCATCAGCGATTATCGCAACCAAGAATTTGACAGTCTGCTCTCAAGGGTCAAGCCAAGCCACCTAGCTTACTGGGAATTGGCTAGATCAATGAAAGCAGATACTATCTCTGTCATGCCACCTCTAAACCGCCCGAACCAAAGCCCCGCTTTCGAAGACGAGGAAAAGGCCAACTGTCTGGCCGAAAGCCTCGAAGCCCAGTGCTCACCCAGTCTTGACCCTGTCGATCCAGTTCACCTCGATACCGTGAACAATGAAGTAGATCGTTTAGCCTCCCTACCTCCGACTTCAGCTCCTTTATCTCTCGTCAGAGCCTCTGAGGTTCAGGCGATCATAAAGGATCTTCACCCTCGAAAGGCACCCGGTGCCGACGGTCTTAGCAACAAGCTACTCAAAAGGTTCCCTGTTGCCCTCATTTACCTCCTAGTCAGCATCTTTAATGCAGCCATGTCCACTTGCTCGTTTCCTGATGCCTGGAAGGCAGCCATCGTCATCGGCATACCTAAACCAGGCAAAAAGGCTACGGAGCCCTCTAGCTACCGTCCCATTAGTCTCCTCAGTGCTCTGGGAAAAATATACGAGCGACTCCTTCTGAATCGTCTCTGGTCCCATGTGCACGAGCTCAACCTCTTACCCGATGAGCAGTTTGGCTTTCGAGCTAGACACTCTTGTCCTCAGCAAGTGCTCCGCATCACGGAGCACGTGTTATCCAACTTTCACCATACCTGGCCAGCAGGTACGGGAGCCATCTTTCTCGATGTGGCGAAGGCTTTTGATAAAGTCTGGCACAACGGCTTGATCTACAAGCTGTCCCAATTCGGTGTGCCAGACAGACTCGTGCTCATCTTACGAGACTATCTTCAAAATCGAAGCTTCCGCTATCGCGTGGAAGGTGCACTCTCTAGCCCTCGGCCTGTCCGAGCCGGAGTCCCACAGGGCTCTGTCCTCTCCCCCCTCCTTTTCACGCTGTACACCAGCGACATCCCTCGACACCATCAAGTCGAGTTTGCCCTATTCGCAGACGACACAGTGATATACACATCTGACCGGAATGCCAGCCAGGTGTGTATAAGACTGCAAGCTGCCGTCAACAAACTAGGTGCGTGGTTTCGGAAATGGCGCATAGAGGTGAACCCGACGAAAAGTACAGCAGTGCACTTTTCGTTGAAGTCACCCCCTCTCCGAACCATTACCTTGTTCGATAAACCCATTCCATGGGCAAAATCTGCCAAATATCTTGGCGTGGTCCTCGATAGAAGTCTGTCTTTCAGAAAACACGCCACGTTAGTCCGAAACCGCGCTAAATTCATCCTACTCCGACTAAATTCTCTCCTAAACAAGCAGAGTAAAATGTCCCTTAGAAGTAAGGTGACACTTTACAAAACTTGTATAAGACCCATCATGACATACGCTTCCGTAGCGTTTGCTCATTCCAACTCAGTTAAGACCCTTCAGGTAGTCCAAAACCGTTTCATGCGCAGAGCCACTGGTTCACCATGGTATGTGCGAAACGTCGACCTACATCGAGACTTAGATCTCGAAACTATAGCCGAGTTCATGAAGCGCGCCTCCCGGCGGCATTATGACTCGGCTCCCCACCATCCGAACCCACTCGTCTCTACGATCCCTGATTATCCGATTGATCCACCAATCAAACGTTCCCTCCGTAGACCAAGACACGTTCTTGGTGATCCCGATGACCTGATCACCGCCGCTAACGAGGCGGCGACCCAGTCATCCAGTTCGGACAGAGTAAACACTCCACAGATACACCGACCTCGCCGGCGAGGTCGAAGACGTCTCTCCGTTCCCGCCCTAGTTGGGCCGTCCCCCCAGGCAACAGCCCAAGCCGAGGTCCGTACCTAAGTGGTGCCCTTGCGTTTGTTGCCAAAAAACCTAAATATTTTTAGGTCGAGCGCCATCTGCGCTCGCCAAAAGTCCGTGTAACGCTGTCACAGGTTGTTAGACAACCTAACAGCATTAGTCCAGTCCGAAAAAAAAAAAAGGTCGAGAGCTGTTTCCAGCCATATAAGGGGGTCAAGCTGTTGAATCTGCTGGTTGCGTCTTCTTCTGTTTCTTCTTTCTTCTTCTTCTTCTTCTTCTTCTTCTTCTTCTTTGCTTATGGCATGTGACATAATAATGCCAATTTTGCCAGTGTCAAGTGTTTATGTTTGTTTATGGTCAATTTGTTTAATAAAGTCTTAGTCGATGGTCAATTGTCAATTTTAGACGTCACGCGGAATGGCGTCTAAAATTTTCTTGGGATTCCTCGTCGTTCACATCACATTGCATCACAACACACATTTAATTCAATTCTCCATACCCGTCCTGTAGTCACAATTTATTCATTAAAATTCCGCCATTTTTACTGAATAAAACATGCAATAAAACGAATAAAACAATATTAAATTAGCAGAGCCATGCTACTACATGAAATGACAAACGAAGAATATTCTTTCTTCTTTTCTTCGTTAATGGCCTGTGAGATACTAATGTCAATTCTGCCAATGTCAAGTGTTTATAGTTTATATTCAGAATGTTTGTTATAAGTCTTAGTCGATGGTCAGTTGTCAATTCTAGACGTCACGCGGAATGGCGTCTAAAATTTTCTTGGGACTCCTCGTCGTTCAAATAACACTGCACCACAATACACATGCAATCCAATTATCCATACCCGCCCCGCAGCCACAATTTATTCATTATAATTCCGCCAATATTACTGAATAAAACATGCAATAAAACGGGTAAAAAATATTAAATTAGCAGAGCCATGTTGCTCCATGAAATGACAGACGAAGAATCCTCTTCTGCTTCTTAGTTATTATTGGTATGTGTCATAATGTCAATTTTACAATCTTCTTCTTCTTCTTCTTTGTTAATGGCATGTGACAAATAATGACAATGTTGCCAGTGTCAAGTGTTTATATTGTTTATAGTCCATTTGTTTGTTAATAAAGTCTTAGTAGATGGTCATTTGTCAATTCTAAACGTCATCGCGGAATGGCTGTCTAGAACTTTCTCGGGATTCAAATTCAAATTCAGTTTATTTACACCTTATTTACACCTTGTTTATTTACACTAACATTACAGATACTATCTAATGCGTAAAAATAGAAAAACAGAACAGTAGGAGAAAAAAAAAGCTAGGTAAAGTCATCATCATATCAGCCTTTCATATCAGCATAAGGCCACTGCTGGGGATAGGCCTCCCCAATTGATTTCCAGGAAGAACGATTTTGAGCCCCCTCCATCCACCGACTTCCTACGATCTTTACATTGTCGTCAGTCCATCGGGTGGGGAGTCGTCGTCCTGGGGGTTCGCTACGTTCTGCCATGAGTTTTAGAGATTGCTCAGAGTTTTTGGGTTCTACCTTTGCGCTTGGTCTTACAGAACTTTGACCCTACGGCATGGACAATTTCCACCAGCCCGTCATTTATTTCGTCCACGGATCCGCATTCGGCGAGGCATTGGAAGCGATCTTGTAGTTCCAACTGAAAGCTCTCGGGGTTTCGGATTTGGGCAGGACTTGGGCGAAGAGTAGATTTCATCAGACGGGACCTTTCTAGCTTTACGTTAAGATTTAATGAGCCTCTAACCATTCGGTGATCACTGCCGGTTTTGACCCTGTTGATCACTGAGACATCATTCAATATTTGCTTTTTTGTTGTCATGATGAAATCTATCTCGTGTTTGTGTCCACCGGGGTGAAGCCACGTCCATTTCCTGGACGACCGCTTCTTGAAAAAAGAGTTCATCATAAAGAGTCCCTCCTTTCCCATGAAGTCGGCCAATCGCTGGCCCCGTTGGTTCAGCTGTCCAAATCCAAATTGCCCCACTCTCATGTCATCGCCGTTCCTCATACCTACCGTGCGTTGAAGTCCCCCATTACAACCGTAAAGTGTGTTTGCGAGGCTTGCATGGCATTTGAAATGTCATCATACATAGCCTCCACTTCATCGTCTGGACGTTCCGAGTGAGGTGCGTACACCTGTATGACCTTAAGCGAATACCGTTTGGTTATTCTGAGTATAAGGTATACCACCCTGCTCGACACGCTTTCGATCTTCACAATGTTTTTAACGTTTGTGGACGAGAAACCCAACACCGTGCTGAGATAGTTGATCGCCCTCCCGGTAGTAGAATAAGTTGCCGGATTTTAGGATTATTGTGTCCTCTCCCTCTCTTCGGACTTCTGATAACCCTATAATATCCCAGTGCAACTTATTTACTACTTCTTCCAGCTCTATCAACTTCTCGTCGGTCCTCAGTGTCCGTGCGTTGTGTGTTGCCAGGGCCAGGGGTTGTTGGGATTGGTAGCTGGACCTCTGCCGGAGATTATTCGCACCCCCTGTTTTGCCGTTACCGTGGCCGCCACCTATGCCAGGAATAGCGGAACTGCCGGAAACTGCGGGCCGTCTTCTATTTGTGTACATAATTTTGGGGGGTTTTGCACTAGTCACCACGCTTTGCAGGCGGATTGGTGACCGCAGATTTTGTGTTAAGTACTCGGGAGGTGCTGCTGCCCAATCCCCCGGTGTGTGTTCCCTTTGTCGCCTTTTACGACATCCACGGGAGGAGATGGAAGGGTCCTATTCTATGCCGGAACCACCACGGACCAGTACGGTAAGTACGGTAAAGTACTTACAGAGAAAAATAAAAGTAGGTAAATCTTTTAAAAATAAAAACAATCTAATATCTAATAATAAAAGGAACTAATACCTACACTAAATAATATTATGTATATAGGTATATTTATACAAAAACGTTCTCACAGTAGATAAGGCACAATTTCTCTATCGTCATCCGCAAACAGGTCCGCCTGAGTTCAGTGAGAAGCATATTTAAATGTCTCTGTATGCGGCAGATGGGCGACTGTTGTCGTGAAACAGTGCGTGCAGGTGCTGGTGCAAGCAAAGGAACACTTCCAGGTCTAAAGCGAGTACCTACGGTTCTCAGGAACGGACAGTTGGGTAGCTTCGCTCAGTAGAGTTGGGCACTCTAGTTGCCCTCGTAGTATACGACACACTGTTAATAGCTGGTCAGAAAGCCTTCTAGTTTCAAGCGAATTAAAAGCCAATGTACCTTGAAGAAACTTTGTAGGATATATGTAAGGATAGTACCCGAATGATTTTTTGTACATGAACCTAAGGAACCTCTTCTGTACTTTTTCTATCATTAAGGCATATGTAGTTTCATGAGGATTCCAAATAAAAGCACTTGATTCTAATTTAAATCTAACTAACGTGGTGTAATGTAGTTTGATAGCGTTAAGGTAAGTGAAATATTTGCAGTTTCGGGAGACAAAGCCTAATTTTTTGAAGCAGGTAACTGTGAGAGTTCGCATATGCTCATGAAAGGTGAGTTTCGCGTCGAACTTTTTACCAAGATCTTTAATGGATAGACACCTATTTATTAGTTGATTATGAGTGTAGTTTGTTGGAAGACTTTGCGATCACTTTGCACCATAAAACATGTATAATTCAATTGTCCATACTTGTCCTATGTAGTCACAATTTATTCATTAAAATTCCGCTAAGATTACTGAATAAAACATGCAATAAAACGAGTAAAAAATATTAATTTAGAAGCGCTAGGTTACTTCATGAAAAGACAAACGAAGAGTCAAATTTTACAATAATTTGTATTTGTATAACCTTATTTCTATTTTATTCTATTCTATTTGTTTATTCAAAACGCCATCTAGAATTTTCTTGGATTCCTCGTTGTACAAATTACCAAAAAAACATGATACTCTTATATTTCAATGGAGAGGCACACGAAATCCTATTTACAGATGGCAGAGCAGGCGTGAATGCCTTGTTTACATTTTGTTTGAAGTTGGGACTTCTTGTAGTTGTTATAGTTGTTGATGCAGATGATGATAGATGCAGTTTGTAGTATTTGCTGTAGAAAATGTTTTTACTTTCTTACTATTTACAAAGGACGAAGGAGAACGTTCCTCACAGAAAAAGATCGATTTGATTGAAAGATAAGTTTTAAATAAATGAAGTTAAATAGTTTGTTTATCTGAGCATGTTGTTATATATATTTTGAGCTAAAACTGTTATTTCTTCATAGGTTTTTGATAGAAATAAAAACTGCAGTGCGGTTTTTTTTGTAAATTTTTTTCTTTGTTTTTTGTCTGTGGGGATACTTGCGAGCCTCTTTTTTTACAGTCTGGAGCGCAACACTGCAGCATTTTATGAACAAATTGTCCATAAAATGTTGCAGGATGTGGATTTATTTTAAATGCTGTTAAAATAAATCCACTTACACAAATAAGTAAACGATAAATGCAGTCCACAAACGAATAGGATGCATCGCATCAGTCGGGGCACTCCATATTATGACGAAATTCTGTCCAATACTCACTCACCCCTATCCTAATGACACATAACATTTTATTTTGAAGGAATATTTTGGCAACGGCACGGTATGCATTCAACTGAGTAATTTTTACTGCTTGCTTGGATATAATTGCTTACTTATAATTTTCAGTGATTATTTTTTTCCAAGGTCTCGACTCCAAAAGTCTCAAATATGTGATCAAAAATATGTGCCTATCAAGACAGGTAGGTATATTTGCATCTTTTTTCAGCCGCCCACATTCAGCCGCCTCACCAGCTCTAACGGAAGTTCCAGACTAATGGGATGCGGCAAGGGTGTCTGACCATGATCACAGTAACGTCAAAACTAAAGCACACATAACTAAATGTAATAATTTTATGTGTTAATTTTACATTCTATGATTTTGGTAAGTTAGGTAGGTACAATCAGTGCTAACTGGTTTTACTGGTGATTATATCAGACGTATCAGGAACACAACCAGGCATTTTGGGTAGCAGTAAACAACGTTGGAAAGGCATCGGGGCGAAGACGTGTTCTCGAGATCTTGAAAGTTCCAGGTCTTGAAATCGCATCTTGACATTCAGAGTCCTATCTCACTTTTCGGTAACATAAAAAACTGACGTCCTTTCGTTTACTAGCACAGCTCACACATCACTTGTTGTTGCGAGATTATTACAGGTTCAAGAATTGAGAGTATAAACTATTTCAACGAATTAAAAATCAACGCAAAACTTCACACTATCAACTTTGAAACTGCAACAGCGAATGACGACCTCTGTGGCGCAGTGGGCGAAGGCCTGCTTGAGACACAGAAGGTTGCGGGTTCGATTCCCGCGGCGGGACAAATGTTTGTATAATCTGCAACTATTTGTCTCGGGCCTGGGTGTTTCTATGTATAATATGTATGTATTTACAAAAAAAAGTATTTAAGTAGTATATCAGTCATGTGGTACCCATAACACAAGCTCTGCTTACTTTGGGGTCAGATGATGCTGTGTGAAATGTCCGGCATTAATTATTTATTTATTTATTTAATGCTTGTTAGTTTTGTTGATTTCCTAGCTTTAGCATAAATAAATAAATAAATATTGCTGGACAATGCACACAACACCATCTAGTCCCAAACTAAGCATAGCTTGTACTATGGTGACTAGATGACTGATACATGCTTATGATACTTTATAACACCCAGATACAGAACAAACATCTATGTTCTTCACACAAATGTTTATCCTGGGAGGTAATCGAACCCTCACAGTGCATGTTTTGTTTGTTTGGATTGATTTGATGTTGATAGCAAAATTGAAAACCAGATCTACAGGAAAGAAGTATGAAAGAAGGGGGAGGGAACTGTCATACATGATTACGATTCTATAGACTATAAATCAGCCAGGATTTAATGTTCAGAGATTGTCACCCATGATGTAGTCATTATTTTGATCAGTTAGTGGTGTCATGTAGGTAACATACAAAAAAGATAAACTCATTTTAATATAAATTAACCGAAAATCCAGGCCTTGAATTTATCATGTGGCGTTTAACATATGCATCGCTCTGATATTTGCAACTCTGATCCATGTTAAATAAATTGATGTGATCCATTCACCAGAATTCACGTCTCCGAACCACTCCAAACCTAAACCTGTAACCGAAGTAGGTACCTAATAAAATACCAAAGTCATTAGAAAAATCAACCAAAATGTCCCCTGATCCCGACCATACAAATGACGACACGAAAAATACAAAAAAAGCTATAGAAGACAGCAGAACAGACAATACAAACGATAATACAAAAGAGACAGACAAATGTGTTCTTATCATCAAAAAGTGCGGCAAATGCAAGAACCCTTGCAGAATCTGCGTTCAAACGGTAACGAAACGAAACGGCCTGCAGTGTCAAGGCGCCTGCAAAAAATGGGCCCACTTCAACTGCCTCGGTTATAGTGCAGGAAGGGTACTTGATATAAAAAGCGGTGCTCTAACTGTTGTCTGCCCATGCCCAGACTGCACGACATCATTTCCAAAAGAATTTGTGCTGAAGCCACCTATAAGTCTTCCTCAGACCGACTGTCTTGCAAATAACTACCCTGCGTGCGTAGCTAAGGAGTATCCCAAACACCCGTGCCCTCCATTCCAATCAATGTCACCGTGCCAATGTATCAAGCCATGCTCGTCCAGCAATCAAGACAACGTGGAAGTGATTCCACCTGGCAAAACGAGGTCTCCCAAACCGCCCCCTAAACCAATTGGTAAACCAATGCTTTCCAAAGTACCACAGATAAGCAAACCGAAACCGAATAGCAAATTACCGAAAGTGCCTACGGAAGCGGAAACGAAATCACCGCAGAAGTTGCCTAAAGTGTCTTGTATACCGAAGTCGTGTCAGCAGTCAGGAATGACATCCCAGTCGTGTTCTTGTTTGATATCAGGTATTGCTTTGGGTAAGTTTCTTATCTTACATACGTGTACATTTTTGATTACTTTTTGACTTATTAGTGTAAGATAAGGATTGGTAGATAAAAACAATATGATTATCATGCCCACCTTCCTAGATCGAACACTCAATACTCAAGTTCTTATAAGGACAAGCATGAATTCCGTTGTGACCAGAGCTGTCTTGCAAACATCAGTATATATTATAAAACAAAGTACGTCCGGATGTCGTATGCCGCGTCCGTCTGTCTGTCTGAACGCGATAAACGCAAAAACTACCAAATGGATTTTGCATACGGTTTTCCCTAATGAACGGAGTGATTCATGAGGAAGGGTTAAGTGTATAATTCACCTGTGCGAAGCCGGAGCGGGTTGCAAGTCAATTATAAAATAGATAGAGCGAGCGAAGCGAGTGCGGTATCCAAATCGGCGTTTGTAATCCTAGTTGATTTCAAAGCAATGTAAGTGAAGATTCGGTCGAAAATCTAAATAAGTTACACTATAATACGTAAATTACAGTAATAGCCGTGCAACTCAATAACGGCTATTCGGTAGCACGAAGGCTTAGCTGCTGAGGCAAACGTTGTTGGGTTCTCATGACTCTTTTTGGGTATATAACATTAAAAACACCTCGTTTCATGTATATTTTTTTTATTATTAGTATAATTATATTAATTCTTTAAAAACCTATTATACAAGATTTAGAGATAAAATATACATACCTAAGTATTTTTTTATTTACAGAAATAGTTACAGAAATGTACAGAATAATATCTATACAATAATATCAAATGCACGCGAAACAGCTATCTAAGGACCGTTTAAAACGATCTATAGATAGCTCAACTAATCCAGATCACTCCAGACAGAGCGCAGCGTTCCCGATACTGGCAGCATTGTCACATTGAATGACAATGCCAAAATACCAAAGTAACGCTGGGCTCACTACCTTCAACGTACCAGCTGTTCTCGAACCTAACGGTCTGATATGTGATGACTCTTGTCTCTTGGGAGATGGGTAGGCCATTAGTGTGGGATGCTACTCGCGTAGACACCCTGGCCGCATCCCAACTGTCTGGGACTTCCGTTAGAGCTGGTGCGGCGGCTGAATGTGCCGAGTTCCTCAAAAGCCGCAAATATGCTGGTTTGGATTAGGCCTACATATTTTTGAGCCTTTTGAAATCGAGAACCCGGGCCCGTAGAGAACAGGAGCCCACCGCGTTTTCAAAATTATTTCACGGTGTCTGGTAGATAGAGACATTTCGTGACCCAAGAGCTGGCTCCTATCTGGCTAGATGGCGTTTTTAATATCCACCTTTAAAATTACCTCCCCGCAATTTTGATCCAAAAATGTACGAAGAGAATGTACTGCGGCTTCACAGCCGCCTCAAGAACCGAAGCCTAGCTGAACAGGTCGGAAAAAGTCACCGAGATATGCGGCTTTTTTCCGATAGCAGACTTTAGCTGCTAGGCGGTGGTAGATGGTACCCACGGCTATGGGTCTAATTCCGCCGTCTTTTTTTTTGAGTGCGCATAGGTTCGCACCGTACAGGAGCTCAGTGATCTCGCTGTTGACTCGACCTGACAACAACAGGTTGATCAGCGCCGTCATATCTTCCAGAAGAACTTCACCGGCATGGCCCGAATTGCCAGACAGCAGGTCCTTTAGATGTTGTGGAGTCACAGCATCCAGGCCACCAGCAGAGCCTCTCTGAAAAGACATGACGGCACGAGCATGTCCTGGCTGGTCGCATCAACAGCGTCATCACTCTCTTTCGGTGGATCGGGGAGTTGGAAGTTGGGCCCTGGAAGAGGGTGCTTAATCTCAAGAGATTTGAGAGTGTCATTTGAATTTGGAGCTTTCGTGTCACTGGAAAATAAAATACTTGCGTTTCAAAATAGGGGTTGTAGTTTTACACTGGCTAAACACTTTCCAAAAGACTCGTAAATCAAACGTAGAATTACAATTTAATAACGAAATATCTACCGCTCCTGCAACCGGGGCAGACAGCGGGATAGTAAAGTTGTGTATTCTTTTTTGTTGAATTTTGAGGCCTCTCTGTCCCTTGAAGAAGCGAGGCTGGGAACATATCTTGCACTCTACAAGTTCGGGCACGGACACGACAGCATTATTCACTTTTCTATTTGCATTTGGCGGTTGTGTGCATAGTGCCATCACAATTTTTCCTTACAAATCTAAATAAAAATAATCCAACTAAATTAGAGTGACGAACAGGTGAAGCGCACGCGTGGTAGCTCGACTGCCACCACGGCAACCGCGCTCCTTCCTGAGAACATAAAAATAACAAAATTAAGCTTTCTGTCAAAATTGTCGTATATTAGCTATAAAAAATTAAACCATTTTTTTGATTTTCTGGAGCAAAGAGGCTGTCCCCGGTCTGGAAAACATTACCTGATACGCCCCACAAGGTGCAGTCTCTGCCTCAGGGCCCCAAAGCCCACCAAAAGGCATGAAAAAAATATTTCTGAAAAAATTCAATGAAGGATGAGTGGTCTAGATGACAGTTTTTTTTTTATAATAATGAATTAAATACACCTCATGAACTTTTGAAACTTGACAATATAACAATCGAGAACCAACAGAATAAAAAATATCATGGCTTACAAATGGACATCAGGTCGACAAGAGGTGCTCACATTGATAAAATAAGAACTAGAAATCAACTTTGCAACATACTAAGATCGATGTACAAACAAGTCACACAATTTATAAATCTCTTGTTTAACCTCACTTTGTACATAGGTACTTACTTGAAATCTGGGGCAAGCTCCCAAAAACAAATTAGCCGACCTGCAAATCCTTTAAAATAAACGAAAAAAATACTTTTCCATTTACCCTACTTTACAACTAATAAAACTATCTACAAAGAAATGAATAATGACAATTAATTAATTGTACATTTTAAACACCCTACAAGCATTGTAGTTTGTAAAATAATTAACAACTCTTTTCATACTAGCTTAACCTTAATAAAACCGAAACAGATGACAAAGCGCAACACTCGTCGAGCTTGCTTTTATTTTGCCAAAGGCAGACTAAGTATAGAAAAAGATGATTATATTTGAAGTTGCATAGGATTATTCTTGGCCATTTTGCGGAGTAAATACTGTGCTTTTATATTATTTATTTTTCTTGAGTTATTTCGGATTTCATTTGTTATTTTGGTGATTTTATTCAAATAAAGCTAGAGTTGTGTGAACTCGGGTGTGTATAATTGGAATGAAAGTTTCGTGTTTCTTTGTGATTTGAGCAAAAACAAAATAAACAAGAGACACCAATTTTTATATAATCACAGCTGCACGACTTTGTGACCTTTTACCATAAACAACCTAAACAAATCACAATAAATACAATCTTGTTGTAAAGCATAACTTTACAACAAATTACCCGCATGTTTGAAAATTGTTTCACGCGTTCAATGCAAACGCTTGTCGAACATACTATTCAAAATAATTGACTCTCAAGTCTAGTAAGAGTTTTGTGTCTAAAGCTATCTAAACACGATTGTTCACCCGGTTTAATACAACTATATTTGTTAGTATGTTTTTACCACTCTTATATAATATTCTCATGTAAGTAACTTGGCCTTTTTAACCGACTTAAAAATTAGGTTATCAATTCGGTTATATTTTTTTTGTTTGTTACCTCATAACTTTTATAAATCGATAAAAAAAAAAATCATTTTTCCTGAGAGATTTGATAAAAACCGGTTCAGTAATTTGGTTTTTAAATCAAAATAGCCCAGTAAACGAAATTTCGATATTTTGCTTTTCTGTGACTTTCCAGGTACCAAAAACCGTAAAATAAAAACCGTTTTTTAATGACTTCAAAAACAAGTATCATTTGGTTATGTTTTTCAAATATTTTATGATTTTCGTTATGGTTTTCAAGTATTTTTATGAGCTCAAATTTCATTCAATGAAGTCGGTTTGGTTTTTAGTTTTTAAAACATTGATAATACATTTTATGAGTTTTAGACTCTCAGGCGACGTCTATGTAAGGATCTGTGGATTGCGATTAAAAATACGGCATTGCGCCATTTCTGCCCGATATCAATAATATGTGATAGGTACATATCAACACAACACCGCCGTCTTCTCAAGATTCGGATTCGCATTTGCAAAAATATTTGCGAATATTGTACGAATATCTTGAAATAAATATAATAAATAAATATTGCTGGAATTGTCCAGTGTTGTGTGCATTGGCACACAACATTATCTAGTCCCAAACTAAGCATAGCTTGTATTATGGTGACTAGATGACTGATAGAATACTTATATATTTTAACTCAGTTAGCCAGACAGTGAAAATTCTAATTACCTTAATATGACTCCAAATAGGACCAACTTACTGATCTAGCAAATGTGTTTCAACGCTGTTTCAGATTGCAAATGCAGCCTTATGAACAACAAACCCAATTGTCAATGGCATATCAATCCAGATGCCAGTAACAGCTCCTCCACTTGTTCCAATCAAAAGGTCAATCAGCATAACTCGGATACCATGATTGACACTTTGAACCAGCTCTGTAAAACTGTAGTTAACCTCTCTGAACAAATCAAGCTCATGGTCAAAAAAGCAGATGCAAAAAAGAATTGCATTGGGGCTTTTGATTGAAAATTTACGTACAGACACGATATATAGATTGGACAATGGAATAAGACCACCCGAAAAATAGTTTGGAGCAGGGAAAGCGAGACTCTTTACTAACATAACTCTTTGATTTGTACCTTCCTATTTTTTTTTTTAAATAAAGACAAGACTACTTTATACCTACTGACAGCAAAGAATAATTGTCTTCTTTTGGCACCTATCACAATGCTATAAAATAATATTACATAAATCCTAGCGAAATAAAACGCGAATAATGATTCGCAAACTCCGCCCGATTCCAATCTGAACATGAAAGATTCCTGCAAGAAAAAAATCCAAGAGCCCCTACCACAATGTCAAAATGTACTAAAAATATTAAAAATCCATGTAAAATGTGCTTGCAACAAGTTACAGCGAAAAATGGATTACAATGCCAGGGAGCCTGCCTATCCTGGGTCCACTACAGTTGCTTGAATTACACGCCTGGCAGGATCAAAGATATTAAGGCAGGAATTATTAAAGTTACTTGTCCATGCCCGGATTGCAAGACTACAGTTCCAAAAGAGTATCGGACAGATGACCCGTTTAGTTGCGATAATGGTCAATGTCCCGCAAATCGCCCCCCAAAATGCGAGAATAAAGCGTGTCCTACCAATAGACCTCCATGCACCCGTGAGAGAACGTCCCCTATAGATCAATGCGGAGTACAATGTAAGGATCACCACGGGATAACAGCGACGATACCGACCTCGGGGCATTTACAGTCTTCCTCTTCGGAATGTTCTTGTACCAAATCCACTGTAGAGATGCAGGGGGACAGCTGTATTGAGAAGAGTTCAGATATGCCACTAAAGGATATGGAGAAGATGTGCCATACTGTGGGGCAGTTAGCGCACCAGTTAGACGAATTAATGTCCAAAATGAAAGAGACTAAGAAAGCTGGTTCGAAAAAGGGATCTAATGAAATACAATCAACCTGCATCCAACAAGGTCCGAGGTCCCGTTGTCCTAATCCATGTTTTTGTCCTAACAATCCTAAAAAGTAGAAATTTATTCATCTTTAAAGTTTTCATGTTTAATGAATCTTAAATACAACAATCACCATTGACAAGAAGTTTATTATTTTATATTATATGCTAAAAATATGTAAAAGGAAGCCAAATATGATGATAGATAAATACGCAGCTAAGTAGGTACTTTAAAGTTCAGTTTCTTTACTGTGGCACCATTAGCATGTACCTTTAATAGTACTGTAGCAATTTATTATTTGCCGTTGTTTCTTCACATACATTCAAAAAAATATAATCAAAATTAAATCTCATATATATGTTATTTGTAACGGCTTCTTTTCTTAGGCACTCCTAGTAGAGTGAAGGGAAATTTTAATTTCCCGTGCCACTACTATTCTTATTGGCTAATTAATCGCATATTATAAAATCTCCCATGGATTACCTACCTCATTACCAATGGCATTACTAATACTAGTTTAGGTCTGTCAGAAGCATTTCGACTGGATAGAGTAGAGTAAAAAGAAAAAGTTGAATCAGATCGAAACCAGTTGGTAAGGTTATGTTAGAGTATAGAAAACAATGCGCAAGGCGAGCGAGCAAAGCGAGCGTGCCGCGGTAGCGGCCGCCGAAGCGCTAGAAGAAGTCGGTGTACGTGTACGAGCACGTACACCGACCTACTTAATTTGAGCTAATTTAGCACTTTACGCCGTTCACTAATATCAGTGAATCAGTTCGCGATCGGTAATCAATCAAACCGCGCCTCTCATATCATTTAGCATTTATCATAAGTTTAATATCAATATATCAGTTAAAATTTACTACGTTTTACTGATATTAATCTTACAATTTTCCAGGCTGTACGGACCGAACATCCTCTTTTTAAAATTTTAAAACTGATATACAACCTCGCGAGTGACTCAGTGAATCGTAAGTACAACGTGACTCTGTACGCAAATGAGGAAAATCAAGTGATCATCAGCTATCAACGTGAGCAACAGCTCACCCTATTAAAAGGCAGCAACAGCTACCAACCATGGCTGACAATCACTGAACTTTCAATCCTGGCCGACTTATAGTCTATAGAGACCACTAACATACTTAAAAGTTCCCCTCCCCCTTCTTTCATACTTCTTTCCTGTCCGATCAAGTCATGTTTGTTTCCTATTTTGCTATCGACATCAAATCAATTCAAACAAACCAACCAAACTAACAAGCAACAGCTGTTGTAGTTTCATTTCAAAGTTGATGACGTTGATTTTTTAATTGTGTAAGTAATTTATATTTATCCTCTCAATTCCTGAACCTGTAATTTAATCTCGCAGTACAGTAATTACAAGTGCTACAAGTAGTGTTGTGAGCTGTGCTAGTAAACGAAAGGACGTCAGTTTTTTTATGCTTCCGAAAAGAGGGATTGGACTCTTGGATTGGACTTTGATTAGATTAAAAGACTTCGAGACCTGAAGTTTTCAAGATCTTCGCAAGTAGTATGTCTGTCGAAAGCATTTTTAGAAGAGATTTCTCGCTTCAATTTGTGAGCACATGCCTATCCCTTAGGTGGGCTATTGATATGAGATACTACTTGTGTAGACACCCTTGCCGCATCCCATTAGTCTGGGATTTCCGTTAGAGCTGGTGCGGCAGCTGCATCCCCACATGCAGCTGCCGCACCAGCTCTGACGGTGGTGATAAGATGAGGCCTACATTACGTGAGCTTTTTGAGTCGAGACCCTGGGCTCGTTGGAAACAGGAGCCCATCGCGTTTTCAAAATTATTTCAAGGCCGTCTCCGTGAAATAATCAAATGTTCTGGACCAGTTTGGCTATCTATAGATTATTTTACGCAGTTTAGATAGCTCAACTGTTTTGACTTGTATTTTGTATTATTGTTTATTATTCTGTATATTTCTGTAAATAAAAGTCTAATTGTATAATCAATGTGTTTATTATGATTATCAGGATCTTCCCTATGTAGATCGATAAAATATTTTAAAATAGTAAGCAATTGTGTCCAAGCCAGCCGTAGACAGAGAAAACAAAGCAGTAAAAATATACTCAGTAGAATTAATGATGCTAAAAGGTTCATTCAAAATAAAAAAGTTATCTGTCGTATGGGATAAGAGTGAACGAGTATTGGACAGGATTTCGTCTATGGGAGTGCCCCGTCTGATGCGTTAGCATCCTATAGTTTGTGCTACCAACTAAGAGAGATGAGCCAGGCCGGTTCGCGACCACTCTATCAGCAGCAGGATATCAACAGATACCACCGGTCAAGAGCAGATCAGCTCGCTACCACCATATCAGCAGCAGGATGTCAACAGACACCACCGGACGTGAGCGCATCAACTCACGGCCACAGTATCAAGATATCAAGTAAGATCATTCTAATTTACTCTTTTTATCGTATCTAACGAGTATGGAAGACTTGCTAGCGTCAACCGCAAATGGGCAGCTATATTCTTACTTTAAAAAGGACGGCACGGATAGAAAAACTCCGGATTACATAAAACGAAGGCTAGACACACTAGATAGGTACTGGAATGAATACCAGTCTATTCATATTAAACTGTGCGGATTTGGTATCAAAACTAGTTCTTAATTATAAATAATTATTTCGAGAGAACTGGTGAAAGATATAATAATATCCGGGCAGCTATCCAGAACCACACTAAGCTTAAAGAGAATATCCGACCTTCCTCTCCACTTATCAGACCAGATACCTCCCTGGGTATACCGGGAACACCGACACCCATGCAGGAAATATCTTATCAAGCTCGGGGTAGCAATAGTAAGACGGACGAGATGTTGCGAAAGCAAAGTAGCAATTTCAGGGCATTTGAACATACTATTTCGACCATCGACTTAGAGTCAATATCAGAAAAATGGGAATTTGATCATTTGTTGCGTACCATTCAATCTCGTTGGACCACCATCGATACCCTTCATTGGGAGCTAGATAGCGAATCAGTTCAAAAAAGCTCAGATTACGAATCGCATTTTTTCCAAGCAGAGAAGAAGTTTAATGAAATTATTAAAGCCATTAATAAGAATATGTGGGCTGTATCACACAGGGAAAGCTCCACACCTGCAATGGAAATTCCAACGTTTTCTGGCAACTATCATTAATGGTCCACTTTCAAAGATCTTTTTACAGAAGCTATTCATGCAAACCTGACCTTATCTATCGCTCAGAAAATGCAATTTTTGAAAAGTAAAGTGAAGGGCGAAGCAGAGAGGTTGATCCAGCAGCACTGCCTATATCATCTAACAATTATTCTATTAGCTGGGATCTACTCAATCATCGGTACAATAACAAACGGCTTATATTAAGTGCTCATTTCGATGCAATGCTCAACATTCCAGTAGTCCAGCAATTATCAATAAATCACATCAAGAAAGTCCACGATGCTACTCACGAAAGTCTAAACGCTATTAATTAAGAACTTAGGAGTTAACGTAGAATCGTGGGACTCCATTATCATACATCTCATGTGTCAAAAACTTGACTCTGAGACCCTCAACGAATATCTCTCTCATCAGTAAAGGAGCCCAAGGAGATCCCTAAACTAGAAGAGTTTTTATCATTTCTAGAGAAGACTTTTACGACATTGGAAACTTCTCGAAGAAAGTTGGAACCAAAATAATAATTACAAAAATCATATAGCTTCTAACATGAAGCAATCATTGACCGGACGTAGCGTTTCGTAACCCGCAACCGACAAAAATGTATACACCACAAAATATTATAAATGTGCAGTTTGCAAAACTAATAACCACGCAATTTTTAATTGAAATAAGTTTAAAGGAATGACACCAATTATGAAACGTAAAACTGCAGAGAAGCTAAGATTATGCGAAAACTGTCTTTATTGTCACTGTAGAGGATGGGTCAGAAAATGATAACACCGTTTTGGAGTTATAGCAGCCGGTAGTTGGGGTGCAGGCGAAATTCAATGTTATGCTTGTAAAACTACGATTACTGAGCCAGCCGCGTCGTGCTCAGTCCAAAGGTTCGCGACGACTAATTGACCATAAAAATATATATAATAAAATAAAGTTCGCATCCACCCTCACTAATCCGACCTATTTATTAAAAAACAGAAAAGCATAAACTTTGCCCACAGATGGCGTTACGTGTACCAATTTAAGAATAAATAGGTAGCAATTAGATACTAAAATCAAATAATTAAATCTTATAACTAAGTACGACGTGTGTCGCCTACAATCCACCCTCTTAGTGCTGAAACTTAATAAGCTAAATGAATATAAAACGAAACAACATAAAATCTAATCAGCACTAACTATTCTGATGGTTCAAGTAGTGCGACACGCGTTACTGGACGGCGCACCAACCCAGTACGAGTGCATACGTCCACTACTCGCACTCGGCCGTCGTCGCCTGCATGGGTCGCACTCACCACTCCGTGCCGCCAACAACCGCGGTCTAGATTAGGTTCTACAATCAAAACATAGTCTCCATCTCGCAACGCTCTCTGGTTCCTAAGCCATTTCTGCCTAGGAATTAACGTAGGTAGGTACTCCTTTACCCATCTAGCCCAAAACATGTCAGTAAGTCGCTGTGCTACGCGCCACTGCTTACGTAGGCATACGTCGTCGTTGTCGTACCTACCGAATACTGGGTTGTTCGATGACGTACCTAACAAAAAATGATTAGGAGTTATGGCCTCAGGATAATTAGGGTCACACGAAACGTGTGTAATAGGGCGACTATTAACTAGTGCTTCCACTTCAGCAAATAAAGTGTAAAGCGTCTCAGGGTGTGGAGCGCGTTCCTTTAGTACGACTTTCAAGGCCGTTTTCACCGTACGTATCATACGCTCCCAAGCGCCTCCTTGCTCAGGGGCTCCGGGGGGTATGAATCTCCACTCGATACCTCTTACGGTACCGTCTTCACGGAGTTTACTCTCATTGAGTTCCAACTGACTCCGTTTCAGCTCATTATCGGCTCCGCGCAGGTTTGTCCCGTTATCTGAATAGATAACACTGGGTGTGCCGCGACGAGCGATCATACGTCTAAGCGCCATGATGGTGGAGTCCGTCGCATGTTCACTGTACAAGAATATTATAATAAAAGTTAAAATGTCATAAGCTCTAACCAAGCCAAAGTTACAAAGAAAACGCTCCAAAAAGAAACTATATTTAAAGAAGATCAAATATTTAAAGAACTGATAGAAGAGACATACATTAAGAAACAAAATCGAAAATCGAAAAGGAAGTAAGTAAATTAAACAGGAAAATAAACAGAGAAATAAAAACAACTCTAAAAAAATACAGATTAGATGGAAACATATTTAGAAAAAGTATGTGCAGGTAAAAAAGCTTTCAAAAGCCTAAACAAATCAAGAAGATACGTATCTTGAAGACGAGATATCTTGACCATCAGCTACATATCTAATACCTTTAAACGAGCAATTCTTGTAAGCATATATAATCTGAATCTTGGACGACTCTAACGATTTTCATGAAATTTAGTATGCAGGTTTAGGATTTAGGTTTCGGGGGCGATACATCAATTTAGCTAGGTTTCTTTTTTAGAAAACGTCGTTTTTGTCGTGTTTTTATACCGAACAAAGCTCGGTCATCTAGGTACTAAATCTTAAGCTCTGCAAAATGATGGCATTAGGACGGGTGACGTCAAATCTGTATATAATCTCGGCGAAAACATATGTATGTACTTAACCATCGTTGAGTGTCCGTGTCTTCCTCTCTCCGTATGAATTTTCCAGATCCCAGTAATGCAAAATGATTATTAATTTTCTACAGGTCTACAAACATCAGAGGCATCCTCCTCACGTCTACCTCCATAGTCGGCATAACCGGTACACTGATAGTGTACGCTATAGTGCCCTACGTGTCCTACGTGGCTACTGGATGGATAGCTTTAGCTGTGAGCGTACTGCATTTCGTTTGTGTGTACTTCGTAGTCCCTGAATCTCCAGTTTACTATGCTATGAAGGGTAATAATAATACCGGACATCTGGCCCCAAAGTAAGCAGAGCTTGTGTTATGGATACCACATGACTGATATACCTACTACTTACATATATACTTTTTTTTTTGCAAATACATACATATTATTCATAGAAATACCCAGACCCGAGACAAATACTTGCAGATCATACAAACATTTGTCCAGCGCCGGGAATCGAAACCCCAACCTTTTGCGTTTCAGCTGGACCTAAGCCCACTGTGCCGGGGTATACTCTTAGGGTCTATTTTATAATCACCACCGCTGCGGGTAATGCTGTGGGGTAAATAGCAAAAGCCATTGCTAGACAGAAGCCTCTGCCAATTGGCTTCTTGCATGCAGTAGCGCCATCACTCCTCCGAGGACTGTAGGGTATTGTTTTTTATAACACTGTCCAACCTTAACTCAGTCGGCACAGTTAGCCAATGACTAATACAATGTTACTTTAGGTACTTTATCAACGCTAAAGTCTATGGGCGAAAAAATCTCAGTATGTTGTTTCTAGAAAATGATGTAAAGGTAGAGAAGACACTCAACCTCCTCGGCAGGGGAAAGGACTTCGACATAGTACTCGAGACCATCAACAAGAAAGAAAAGACCAACAAAATCAAAGACTGGACGGAAATCTTCACGGTTAAGTCTAACAGAATGTCCCTCGTGGTTACTTTCACTATCGGGGCATTACAACAGACGTCTGGAGTGGCTGTAGTCCTGTTCTTTGCGACGAATATTTTCCATCTGGCAGGGTCATCCATCAGGCCGGATATAGCTACTATTATCATAGGAGTCACGAGACTGGTGTCCAGTATTATCGCACCTACGTTTGTGGAGAGGTCTGGGAGGAAAGTGCTGTTGCTAATATCCACCATAGCTTGTGCAATGAGTTTGGTAAGTACTCGTATTTTGTCCTTTCAGTAACTTGATGTATGTGAAATTTATTTGGTAAATAAATTTATGAAATTTGAAATTTATCTTATTTCATATTTCTATGCATGATTCTTTCATACAGCTATTTAGACGATGTAGTCCTTTTAGAGGTCTACTTTTCGGACCCAAGGTCACTTTTGCTAGGTTCCTATTTAAAAGTAGGATCACCAGCTATGCCAACCTAAAACATTACTTTGTAAACTATGACACTATGAATCACACCAAGAAACCCACTAAAAGCATTTTACTAGCAAACAGTCCAGCCCTCGGTTCCATAGGGTGGCTGCCGCTAGTTGCTCTGATTATCTACTTTTTCTTTTACCAAGCTGGTGAGATTGTTTTGATAGTTCTGATTTAGGTACTAAACGAACGCGTAGGTCTAACTGAACCAACAGCACAATATAAGCCGATCGCGAAAAAAAAATCCTCGTGGAAGGAATCGCTTCTTGAAATTATTGTGACGTAGTTAATTTTACCAGGTGGACATTTCACCTTAATTCAAAGAGAGCTTACTATAAGAAAAAAAACCACGATAAGGGTATCACTAAGCCACGATGGACATCAAGTAATTCAAAGTAGTTCTTCTGATTCTATTGAATAAAAGTGTTTTAACTTTGACTTAAAATCCTGGGTACAGCCTAGTGCGAATGCTCTTAAACATATTTTATCACCATCTCCAGGTTTCGGCACCATACCCAATGCCATCGTGGGGGAAATGTTCCGCGCTAACGTGCGCGCCAATGGTTCAGCTCTGGCCATCACTTTGACCTGGGCCGTTGGCTTCGGGCTGACTACTGGATTCAACTCCATGATCGACACCCTAGGTGGAGTAAGTTGTGTCAAACATTTATGTCGTTATCATTAACTATTGCGCAATCTTCGGACACTATTATATTAAGATTGTTTCAGAGTCCCAATGCGGGAGCGCTGCTCGTACCAAACGAACTTGCAAAATGAGATCGCGTGGGCCTTTATATATTTTTGTTTATTTGAATGTCCTTGTTGCAGTCTCCCCTTCTGTCTCTGTAGTCATCCTGATGAAGAAGACAGGTTAATTGATGATTGTGGTTGTATCTTCTTTGGCCTTCCAACAGGCCAACGTGGTTTGACGCTGACAACCGGGTTTGTGTCCGGTCCGTGCATGCGTAGGCGTCCTCTTCTTCTTATGGGTTGAGATGGCTTGAGCAGAGCCGCACCTGCTTAACCTTGGTAGGGTCTCAAGGCTGAAGCATGATACAGTCCCACTGCAATTTGAAAAGAACTAGGTCCATGACCTCGTAAAATAATATATGGCCCATCAGGATGTGGGGCCAATTTAGCTGAAAAACCTTGTGATAATTTACTTAGAAGAAGTGTCTGCCATCAGCATCACCAGGTGAGTAGTTGGGACATTTCGCCCTACATATTCTTTTCGTTTCTCATTTTTTGAATCTCTGAAAAGGGCTACTTTTCAGAGATTCAGCTAATAATAGTAATTTTGTAGTAATTTCGGGAATACAATTTTCATTGAGCACTATTTCCTTACCGCCCATTTGGTATGATCATCCTCGACTAATATTCCTAACTGAAATTTCAAGTCTCTATTTTTTCTTTCTACTGGGTGTATTTTGGGGTTATACACAGGGATGAATTCATGATAATTCTTCAGGTAATAGATAAGTTGTTGCATAACGCCGCTAACAAACTGACTACCTTTATCGCTGATCTTTCTGCGGGGTGTTCCATATCGTAAAAACACTTCATCAATCAGGAGTCTAGCACATCCTTCGCCAGTTGCGTGTTCTAAGGCAAACAGTTCTACATATCTGGTAGTCACATCATTGACAATAAATATCCAGGACTTGTTAATTGCTGTTTTTGGTAGTGGTCTAAATAAATCAAACGCAATTACTTCAAAACGTTGTTTGATTGCCGTTGTTTGCATAGTAAACATGATACGCAAACATGACCTTTTCTTGCTCTTGTTGATTAGAGCATCTTCACTCTCGCTAGTTGTACTATGGGCTTGTACACAAATCTGCGATGCGATGCGATGCGATGCCGCAACGCAGAAAATTACGACACGAATTGCTGCGATGCGATTTCGTGCGGCAAGGCGTCTCCCAGGGTGACCATTCCTTCGACGACCGTTAACCGTACTAAACGTATTTTGAATTGAAAACTAGGTCGTGACATGGATCGTAAAAAAAAATGTGCACTTTTATTATTGCTTAGGAGATACAGGAAAAAGAAACAAAGAAGATTTTGGGTTCATCCATTTATTACTATTATGAATCCCGATGGAAACTATTTTCTTCTAAAATATAAAGCTTTGAAAACCGACGAAAAAAAATTTTTGGAGTATTTTAGAATGAGCATATCTTCATTCGAAGAGCTTTTAAGTTTATTATCACCATATCTTCAGAAACAATCGTACAAGGGGAGAATTCCTGTTATGCCTCTGGAAATGATTGGCCTCACTATCCGGTAAGTAAAGTAAAACAATAATTGTTTACATTAGTTTTTATTGAGAAAAGAGTTTTTAAAATATTACAATCCATAAAATTTACGAAAAATCAAAGTTTTCTACAGTTGAAAGTGTGCTTAATATGCTTGAGTTAGAAAAATCATTACTGGGTGAATCAATTTGATCTGGTATGTTAGATGACTGTGGACGTATCAGTGGCATTTGTTGAGATGTCGCAAAATGTTGAGTTTGATAGCCACCCTGGTAGTTGCTATTCGGATAGTAGTAGCCATGAGGTTGATGCAATTCTGTTAAAATTTGAAGAACTCTGCTCTGAAAGATTAGTGTTGTATTGTCATCTAATCTTTCAAGTGATGGTAGAATACCTTTAAAAAAAGATATGTGTCTATTCTCAGGTTCCTTTAAAATCTTTACAATATCATCTTCAAATTTATTATTAACCATCTTTCTTTTTGGTGGCTGCCTTTGGTAACGTGTTTTAGATGTACCTTCTTGATTATCTTGCTCATTTTCTGACTCATTTATACTAGTAGTGGTCTCATTTTGCAAATTTTTCTTAAGAAATAATAATTGCCCATTGTGATAAACGTCCTGATTGCGATTTCAGTGTCATCAACCTTAGAGCTTGGTGATCGGTCAAAATGGTTATTGGGGCATTCTATGTACCTTCGAAATTTATTTACAGCCAGGGCTTCTTTTCTGTGGCAGAATAATTTATTTCGGAAGAAATTAACATTCTGCTGGCATATTTTCAGGGTGCTCATTCAAATCCTCCCCCTGCACTAATACGGCACTGATAGCATAACCACTTGCATCCGTTTTCATTATGTATGGCTTGCTGTCATTTTCTTCCACTAATATTAGTGAAGTACCCAATAATATTTTAAGTTTTTTAAATGCGGTCGGTCTACTGTTTATCTTTCCAATGCCATAAATCTTTCTTTCTTGTTTCTTATTTCTAGGAACTGCCATACTTGTTATTGAACTTACTTTATGAGGGTCTGTGCTCAATCCTTTCGGGGTATTTTATGCTAGGGCAACAGAACTTACACTCTGTTTGCTGTCAGTTTATAGTTACCTAGAAGAACGTACCTCGAAGAAAGATCAGAAGAATACGTCCTTTGGTGTTCCACAAGGAAGTATTTTAGGACCCACTTTGTTCTTGGTTTATATAAATGACCTCTGTAACCTAAAACTAGATCATGGCACTATCATATCTTACGCTGACGACACTGCCCTTATTTTTTTGGCTGATTCTGAAAAAGAAGTCTATATAGATTAAATGTTGTAAATCTTTCAACAGTAAGTTGGCTTCAGCACAACTTACTAACATTAAATACAGATAAGATAAATTATATTAAGTTTTCGAAGCGCAAAATAAGGTCAACTTCTGAAATTATTACAAAATTGTATGCTCATTACTGTAAAACCCCCACTGATAACCACTGTATTAGCTCTGTGATTAAAAATACAGATAAAGTAATATATCTGGGTATTCCAATAGATGAGTTACTGTCTTTCAGACCCCATATTAATGCTTTAAATAGTAGGATTCGTAAGTTAGTATTTGTATTTAAAAAGTTACGTTATATTTTGGATCAAAAAATTATAAGACAAGTTTACTTTGCTCTATGTCAATCAACTCTAACTGTATAACGACATGGGGTGGAGCGGGTAAAACATTGTTACTTACTACTGAGAGAGCTCAAAGACACATACTCAAAGTGGCAACTTCCCGCCCTTTCATTTTTACCACTAACCTTCTCTATCAATCTTGCAGCGTACCAACAGTTTATCATTTATTTATAATGAGCATAGTACTAAAGCAGCACACAGCCCTTCCAAATAGCACTGCACTTACTATCAAAATACGGAAGGATATAGTTTGCCCTCAACAAACAGGCTCTACACATGCTTTTACATCTAAATTTTATATGTTCCTTGGTCCGCTTCTCTATAATAATAGACTGAATGCGTTGGTCAATCTATGCTCTCAATTACAGTAATTGTAAGACAATCCTTAAATATTCCCTTCAAAGTATGTCTTACGATGAAACAGAGAAGTTGTTAATTGTGTGTAAATAAATTTTTATTGTAATTAGTTTCGTTTTTGGAGTTGGTTAAGTTTTCTGATTTTTCACTATAACTTAGGTCTACCTTGTTTACATTGTTTATATAACTATGCATTTAATTGTTTTCAATATTATAATATTTAAATTTTTAGATCCTATTTATGCTCTTATCACCTGAGACTCAGGATTACCTAGTTCAAGCTCGTGTTAAGCATTTACCTTTGTCTAGTGAAAATTTGTTTGTTATATTATTGTACTATTGGAATTTTTAAATATATGAATAATTGAAATAAGTAATAGATTTCTTTCTTTGTTATTCGAGCAAAAATAATCGGTTTAATTATTTTATTAAAATAACAAATGACGAAAGACAAGATACGAATTTGTGACCATCACATCATAGTATAAACAATATAAACACTTGGCATTATACGAAAATTGTCAAAAATTGTTGTTATGAAACATTAACAAGAAGAATAACTTTTTTGTACCTATTCCTCGCCGTACAAATCACAGAAAAACATAATACACTTAAAACTCAACAGTCTACACTTGTGCAATAAAGTTACAAATTTATTTATTAAAATAACCCAATAAAACATCAAATAACACGAGAATATAAATAAAAAGAATAAATATGTAGGAGATATTTTACTTCCAGAAATGTAAAACCAATAAATATTATTGTATAAACTTTTATGTTATTTAATTTACTCATCGAACTAGTACATTGATTTAGCCAAATGACAGTTACATCATTTTGGTACATTGTGCATGACCACAGATGCTGATTCTTCGTTTGTCATTTCATGAAATAACAGATCTTGGCTAATTTAATATATTTTACTCGTTTTATTGCATATTTTATTCAGTAATCTTAGCGGAATTTTATTGAATAAATTGTGACTACAGGTAGGGTATGGATAATTGGATTTTATGTGTATTGTGGTGCAATGTGATTTAAACGACGAGGACTAAGAAAATTCTAAACGGCCATTCCGCGATGACGTTTAGAATTGACAATTGACCATCGACTAAAGCTTTAATAACAAATAAACTGACTAAAAACTATAAACACTTGACATTGGCAGAATTGACATTAGTATGTCACAAGCCATTAACGAAGAAAAGAATAAGTGCATGACCACAGATGCTGATTCTTCGTTTGTAATTTCATGAAGTAACATAGCTCGGCTAATTTGATATTTTTTACTCGTTTTATTGCATGTTTTATTTAGTAATCTTAGCGGAACTTCAATGAATAAATTGTGACTACATAGGACGGGTATGGAAAATTGAATTATAATGTATATTGTGGTGCAATGTGCTTTGAACGACGAGGACTAAGAAAATTCTAAACGGCCATTCCGCGATGACGTTTAAAATTGACAATTGACCTTCGACTAAGACTTTATTAACAAACAAATTTACTATACCTAAACAAATTTACTATACCTGGACATATTGACATTATTATGTCACATGCCATAAACAAAGAAGAAGACCACAGATGCCCGAATACTGAAACGCCACTTAGTATTTGAGACACCGTTATCCTTCAAAATGTTATAAGTAAAATGAAATTAAGCAGCCTTCATATTTAAGTTTCTGTTCAATGTTCGGGCATAATGTCTTATAATAAACATTTTGCAAAAAACAGATTTATGATAGTTTCATTTTCTGTGTATTATAGGTCCATACTTCCCCAGCTACCTGTCGAACATAGTGGGTCGGAAACCCATGCCTCTTCCTCGGAAGCTTTCTGAACCTGATCGCCATTATACTCATCACGACCACCAGGAATATCACCATGGTGTTCGCGATCCGCATCATCAGCGGCCTGGGGATGGGCATGGTGACAGTTAGTAATCTGGTCTACGTTGGAGAGATCGCGTAAGTTTTTAAGGCTTTGTGGCATTTAGGGTTTGTCTTCTTCTCAATATATAAAACTAGTATCCGCGGCCCGCAGCGTCGCATGCGTAGGGTAAAGTACGGATAGATGCCTTACTTTTCGAAATTGTCTTATATTTCTAAAACTATTGATGTTATGTCAAAAATTCGTGTATATATAACAAGTTTAATCTTTTATTTTACATTACACTTGGTTGTTGTTATCCTAACATTTATTGATTATGAGAAAAATGCGTTTTACTAAACCCTTATTAAAAGGATAGACGCCTACAGCGAGGGATACATGCCTCTTCGCAAAAATACTCAAGAGGATAGATGCCCTAAGTAAAAAAAACAAATATGTAATATAAAATAATTACTTTTATTTCAAGATTCAATTCCATATTCTAAGCACTATGAATCAACATACGTTAGATCAGATTTAGATTACAATTGAAAACGATTTTTCTTGGGTTGACCGTTTTTATTTCTTTTTAGTTTTTAGTCACTTTAAATTCTAAATTATATTTTGATTACTTCTCTCATCTAAATAATTTTCATTTTATTTATTACTAAGATCAGTTGAGGTAAGCACCTAAAACATAATACCTTTACATAATTAAATTACTTATCTTCTCTTTTACTTTCTTTTAGTATTTTTTTTCTCTTTTATTATCGTTTAAAATTAGATTCTTCTTCCTTCTTGAGATTCTTCCAATTTTCATTCCTCATTTATTATCGTTTAAAATCAGATTCCTCTTCCTTATTCAGATTTTGATTCCTCATTTATTATCTATTGCCCCGCAAACCTTAAACAATAATATTCAAATAGAAACAAACAATAATATTTCAGGAAAATATGTGTAGGTATACAGGTACTAATACGTAACAAACAAGGCATCCTAACTTTGAAATGTCGATCACTGGCTAATGACGTGGGATGTATGCCCTTAAATACATTCCATATGCTTCTAAGGTCATCTATACTCCCAAAAATCAAGGCGACTATCCTTTTCACTAAGGATAGATGTTATAAAACTTATCAAACACTAAAGACGGTTATTGTCATCGAATCATCTACGCAATGAACAAGTGTATTACATTTATAGAGATACAATTATAATTAACTATTACGAACAAAGTGATTCGACATTAAGCACTCACCAAAATACGCTCGATGCGTTTATAATTAACTATTACGAACAAAGTGATTCGACATTAAGCACTCACCAAAATACGCTCGATGCGTTAGTCGCACTCGCTGCGGAAGATAATCGCTCACACAGACAAGATGCTTGCGCGCTGCTCGATGCTTGCGGGTCACTGAGGCAGGAGAGGCAAACGCTTCGCATTTAGGCTATTATTATTTTATTCAGTTATTCGGAAGTTAGGTTTTTATAAAATGGGGCACCTATCCCACTGGGGCATCTATCCGTACTTTACCCTATCTATGCAAAAAGGAGCCCAATGGAAAGCCCAAAGAATATTCTTCCTTAAGAGTGAATTAATTGATTAGTTTTTCATACAAACGTCGAAAGATGACCACCCCACCGTCTGATGTTAAACAATAAAAACAATGAATGGTATCAATTTGTCTCATAATAATCTATAATTGTATCGCAACAGAATCCTAATAATCCTTCTTAATAATATTATAATATATGTGAATGTAATTTGTTTGTTACGCTTTCACGCGAAAACTACTTAATCGATCATAATGAAACTTTGTACACATCGATACACAAAGAACTAATATATTTCACTTTCAAAACTCATGAGTTGTATTATACATTTTGACACTCGTGAGTTGTACTATACATTTTGATAGACACGGGCTTTCCTCACGTATTATTTTGTCGATGGAGGCACCGACAGTAAAGCCCGTGTTTATGAAAATTTATAGAACTAATACGAATGAATCTACATTCCACAGCTCTCTGAGAACTACGCTTTAAACTTGGCTATGTGTTGATAGTCAGTCAGTCAGTAAGTAAACAACCCATCCGTAATAATACTAGCTCCCCTGAACTAAGATCTCGAATGTCTTATAAACGAGTATTTTGCTATTACCCGCTATGTCTGCGCAGGTAAGTAAATATATTATAACTACTCGATTATTAGATAGATAGATATATTAATTTTCTTAAAAATTTGAATAAACATTGATTAATAAGCCATTCTAAGCCTATGGTTAGGTTTGTTTAAACACTAGGTTCTCATTTACGTCAATAGTACTATAAACACTAGATTATAGTCTTATAACATAGGTAGATAACATTATGATTATAATTCGATAGTCCTACTCGATACTTCATTTTCCCACTAAAATTATTAAATATAGAAGATATAGAAGACTAGCTGCTGCTCGCGGCTTCGCACGAGTGGTATCTCCATAAAAAGTAGCCTATGCCCTTCTCTAAGGTCTCAGCCATTTCTATTTCAAAATCGAATCAGTGGTTAAGGCGTGAAAACGTAACAGACAGACAGACAGAGACACTTTCGCATTTATAATATTAGTATGGATAAAAGATAAACACAGTCTCACTGTGTAAAGTCTTGTTTTTGATAAACATAGTTAGGGTTTCCGCCCTAGGCTCGACCTAGTGCGGAACCCACTGTTAAAACTGTACATAGATTGTAATTTTGGGGAAATATTTTTTTTATTATTTATTTACAGTAGGCACAGTACCTATGTAACGATTGAAGCGAGCTCTTACCATTCACAAATATATAAACTAAATTACCAACAACTACAACTACCTACTTATAAAGTAACTAACGAGCGAAGCGAGCCTCAACTTTTTTAATTTGCGAAACTATCCATAGTAAGTGAATCGTGTGCTATATTATGACGTTATATTATAGAACGCGAAGTAGCTCTAAAAGTTAAAAGTGAGCTAAACGGGTCCCATGTTTTATCGTAGCGAACGAAGCGACCTCATTCTTAATTATATCTTGACATTATCGCACCTCACACTGACATACTAATTTAAATGTTGGGTAGGTACTCAAACAAATTGTACTCCGCGAAAACGCCTCCATAATACAAGCTATGCATGTAAATTAATTAATTTAAATTAGCGTTTAACAGTTAGCAACGCCGCGGACAGATGCCAAATAGCTGAACGGGTAACTATGAAAATAGGTACTTATACAAAGATTGGGATTGTATCTAGTCAGCGGCACAAACTCGTCTGTGCGCGCAGTTAAAATGCATCCGATTTCACCTAGCACAGTGCGAGAAAAGGATAAACGTGCACGAATGATAGGTATGAGCTGTAAGGAGAGAGTATGATGATGATTTTTAATCATTATATAAATTAGACTGATTTTGACATAAAACGACTGCGTAAAAATCTTGAACAGACTTTTGGCTCAATGGTTCTCATTAAAAACATGTAGTATGAATCATTTTAGAGTATACGTGTTGTAGATGTTATTGATTAAATACCCCCAAAGTTTCGTTAAAATATGAGCAGAAATATGTTTTTTTTGAGGCATTTATCTTTTAAAACCCATATTTTATTAAATACTAGCTGCTGCCCACGGCTTTGCACGCGTGGTACCTACGTGAAAAGTAGCCTATGTTCATCAAGGTCCCATCTATCTCTATACCAAAAATCATAAAATCGGTTCAGCGGTTTAGGCCTGAAAACGTAACAAACAGACAGAGTTACTTTCGGATTTATAATATTACTAGCTGACCCGGCAAACGTTGTTTTGCCATATAAATATCTTTCGTAAAAAATTTTTTTTTTAAAGTATCCTATGTTACTTCTAATAGAATAGATCCTCCAAGAATATGTGTACAAAGTTTCATTATGATCGGTTAAGTAGTTTTCGCGTGAAAGCGTAACAAACAAATTACATTCACATATTTTATAATATTATTAGGAAGGATTATTAGGATTATGTTGCGATACAAGTATAGATTATGATGAGACAAATTGATACCATTCATTATTTTTATTGTTTAACATCAGACGGTGGGGTGGTCATCTTTCGACGTTTGTATGAAAAACTATTCAATTATTTCACTCTTAAGGAAGAATATTCTTTGGGCTTTCATTTTTAATTTTAACTTCACTTTCACTTTCACTTTTTCACTTTCAATTTTACAAGTCTATTTGTTTACTCGCAAGTGTGTTGAAAAACATCGTATGAAACGCGTGTGCACTCGGCTCTATGATCTGCAAGTATTTGTCTCGGGTCTGGATGTGTCTATGTATAATAATGTATGTATTTACAAAAAAAAGTATATAAGTAGTATATCAGTCAAGTGGTACCCATAACACAAGCTCTGCTTACTTTGGGGCCAGATGGGGCCCATTTTGATTTCAAAGCTATTGAATTGATTTATGGGATCAATCGTAATGAAACCATCAATATCGTAAACCATTTCTCGCTGAGCTCGTACAATTTAAGAAAAAACTGTAGAGTCTCGTTCAGTTTTTTCTTAAATTAAATTGTCGGCAACACATCAATTGTTTTTGGTATTAGAGTAAAAATGTTAATAACCACAATATAACTGCTTTTATTCGCCAGTGTAGTCTTGCGGAATGGCATCATGAGTTTAGAACGTTGGTTTCGAACGAAACCCTATTGAGGCTGAACCTTCAGAATTATTCACACTAGAAATAGAACATGCTGACTGCAAACAACCTATCTCTGATACCCCTGGCTTGGTAACCACATGGCTTGGTAAATAGAAGTATTTTAATTTTTTCAGATCCACCAACATTTGAGGTATTCTCCTAACCTCAACATCCATAGTCGGCATATTTGGCGCACTGGCCGCATACTCCATTGGGCCTTACGTCTCGTACCACGCGACGGGATATTTTGCGATAGCAGCAAACATCGTGCACGTTATCGGGTTACTATTTATACCTGAATCACCAGTTTACTACGCCATTAAAGGCAAGTTGTTCTTCTTCAAACCCTTCCACCAAGCTTTAGCTTGTAAGCAAAAGAAGTTACTAAAACTCACGAATCTGAACAATGAAAAGCTTGCCACAAAACATTGGTTTGTAAAATCTATGTAACGCACCTTTCGCAAACCTAGGTACCAGAAAAAGTTAACCTGCCAACATCCAGAATCAGTGAGAGAAACAAATATTTTAAAGGTCTGTTCGACTATCAAAAACAATCTCGCAGCCTGCTTCTAACAAACCATATTGATCATTGCAGGCTAGAAGCTAAGGAAACTCTCCGAGATCTCGGCCGTTTGGAAGACCTGCCAAGTGTATTTGAGTCCGTACGCGGTATCAGCCCTGACGAGGCTAGCAGCTGGAAGGCCTGGGTTAAAATTTTCACAGTGAAAGCAAATCGGAAGTCTCTCTTCATAACCTTGAGTTTATGTACGCTTCAGCAAACGAGCGGTGTGGCAGCTGTGCTGTTCTTTGCTACAAACATCTTTGAAAGAGCTGGGTCTTCCATCAGGTTAGTTTGTTTAGCTACAAAGAAACTATAAGCATACACGACCCTAGGAGAGGACTTAAATGTCCATCCAAGCTCTAGCTCTTAACAAACAAACCAAAGCATTAACTACCATGTCCCTAGCCACTAAGAGCTCACACATGTCACATATAGCTTAGTGGTATACATACCCGTATTCTAGCCACTTAGCAAGTTAAAATGCTGAGTTGGTTAACTCTATTTCAGGCCTGATCTAGCTACCATCATAGTAGGAGTGACACGACTCATCGCCAGCATGGTAGCTCCAACGGTTGTAGAGCGAGCAGGACGGCGAATATTGCTGCTCGTGTCTACTGCGTTCTGTGCTTTAAGCCTGGTAAGACTCGTATTGATCATGAAGGCAGAATCTGATTATATTTCATAAAAAGCATTATCATTACATCCACTGCTGGGTTCCTTTTGAACCATCCAGTGCTAATCTTATCATTCCGTGAAACGCAAAATAATCTAGATAAAACCTACTCAAAGAGCTTTCGTTCTTTTTAGTCCCATGGGTCTAATAACTAAAATCGCATGTGATTGAACCGAACGCACCAAAAGATATTCCTTCCGATTTTTTACCTGGGCGTTCAGCGATCCTTTAATTTCGTGCAGTACTACGACCTTGGCGCCTCGGCGACGTTCGTGTTTCCGAAGTAATACGACCATGCAACCAATGTCCAACTACATATCCATGGGGTTGTGACGGCTCGTTAGTCACCTGCGAGCTTCAAATGCGGTAGCACGTGCTGTTCCAGAATTTGGATGTAGATAGAGCTAATAATAATCCCAATTACATTAGGTATTTTTTAGCATTAGGTATTTTCTTGTCAAAAATGCTAAATCTGCATTTCAATAGCTAAAGAAAAGGCAAAACAGACTTTTGACTGACACTTGACAGTTTTAATAACATAAGAAACATAGTATATATTCATTTGTGATACAAGTCCTACGATAGAGTTTTTAAAAAATAAACCAGCTGCCGCGATACGATGGTTGGCTGTGCAGTTTTTATTTTATTTTCGAAACTTTAATAACAGGAAAAAAATAAAACAACAGATGTTGTAACAGCTCTAGATAAATATCACTATCGGGCGTTCGTATTTCCAACGAAATTTGCTAAGGCGCCAACACTAAATCGTAGTACTGTACAAAGAACTCTCAATTTGAAATACGAAGAAGAAAGAAAACCGATACCATTTCGGCCATATGCGGTACCGTGAAGCTACATCCAGCTTACAACTTTTTTTAAATTTCAGTCTCTCCTGGGCACGTTTTTCTACTTATCCCGGATCGAAAGTCCTGTCGTAGCTGATATTGGCTGGCTGCCTCTTATGGCCCTCATCATGTACTTCTTCTCCTACGAGATTGGTGAGTACTGAGATAGAAGTACTGATAAAGCAAAAACTACTGCTTATAGCTAGCTAAACCCACACGTTCCCAGCGGCACTGATTCATCTGTACTTTCCATTACTGCGTTACGAGACGTTAGAAACCTCGTTCCGAACCAGAGGTTGTAGCGGCACGAGGCTTAGTATACCCCACCGCCCACAGGAGACAAAAATCCTTTTTTTGGCGCCAAATAAAGCGAATTGTGAGGTTTTTGTCGCGATTATTATTATCAATGAGTTAATTAACCTAAATCTTCCGCGCCTGTGGGCAGATTATTTAGTTTAGATTCTATAGGTAAAATAAAATGTGGCGTCTTATGTGTCCCATACCGCACTGAAAAAGGGCAGTTTTTCATATTGTTTAGTGATGGGAAAAAATATATCGATTTTATTTAATTGTACTTATGGATGCTTTTTATTAAAACAGGTCAAACAATAATATTATATATTGTATTTATACACCATATTTTAAATATACATAGCTGGAATTTATTTACTATATTCCTTCATAATTATTTCACTTAGACTGAGTATAATTTGTAAATATTGTTTGGAAACTTACCTGTTTTTCAAATGTCGGTAGGGTGCGGTACGAGGTGTGCCGGGGTACGAAGTGTTCGCAACCTCGTAACGCACTGTATTAAACTTTTATTTATTCAGTGCGGTACGAGGCCTAAAAAATCCGGTATTAAGGTAGGTATACCAAAAAATTCGGTATCAATAGCACATCTCAGATATATAGTTATCTCTTTCCTAGACTGAACCAGACGGAAGTTACGCCTCTAGGACGACAGAAAAGTTTAAGTTTTTCCTTACCGCTATAAAGACAAGACACGGACGAGGTGTTTCAAGCCTCGTTTCGCACTCATCGTGTTAAACCATCGTAAAAAGTAAAATTAACGTAAAATTAAATAATTCATATAAATAAATAAATATAGATGGACAATCCGTGTTTAATATTAGAACTTGAAACTTAGTTATTAGAACTGGAAACTGGTTATTTTCTGGTCAAATACAATTTCTACCGCTAATATTTAAAACTTCTAGTTAGTGTTTATCTTAATTTATTTGCAATGTTTGAAAATTTCATTTTGCAATAGCCGTTGAAAAATTGCAGGTTTTGGTACCATGCCCAGTGCGCTGGTCGGGGAGATGTTCCGCGGTAACGCGCGTAGCACCGGCACTGCTGTCTCCATGACAACTGCCTGGTTGATCGGCTTCGGCGTAGCCACTGGCTTCGACTCCATGGTGGAAACCCTCGGTGGTGACGTCACATTCTGGATCTTTTCCATGTCCTGCATAGTTGCTTTCCTATTTACTTACAAGTTTGTACCAGAAACTAAGGGGATGACGTTAAATGAGATCCAACAGATTTTGAGCAAGTAGAACCGAGGTACAAATCTTTGCCTGGGATGAATGAAAAAGCTAACCAAAATCCTCATGCGTTGCTTAACTGTTAGATTCAGGGGGCTGAAAAAGTCAGTATAAAAAGAAATAATAATAATAAAGCTGGACATTTCACAGAGCATCATCTGGCCCTAAAGTAAGCAGAGCTTGTGTTATGGGTACCACATGACTGATAGACTACTTATATGTATAATTATACATGTAAACACTCAGACTCGAGACAAATACTTGCAGACCATACAAACATTTATCTCGCGGCGGGAATCGAACCCGTAACCTTTTGCGTCTCAGTCAGATCTTGGCACACTGCCCCATAGAGGTCGTAGAATATTTTATGTATCGTCTAAATGAAGTGAAATTATTTTATATATTTTTTTGTTTTATTTTGTTATATTTGTCTATAGAGTTGACTTATGAAAAACCAAACCACAACATACCTAGATATACCATGCTCTGTATATTCTCCGTTTCAATTTTATTTTAGGTCACAAAGTAATCTCTTGCGGTTCGGATTGTACAATAAAACTGGAAAAATCAATAGGACAGCAAAAAGTTGGTATGGGTATTGCGCCTGGTGTGCGCTATTTCTCGAAGCCAGCATCTCACAAGTGCTACGTATATTTTAACGATTCTTATATTAGTGTGAAATTTATCATATTCTTCTTGTAATTTTACTAGCACGTAGAAATGTACCTTACCTAGACGCTGACAGCGAAACACGATGATTAGACGACCGCTAAACAAACACATCAATTAATACTAAATCAGGTCAATTAATCGTTCGACATTAAAAACCATTCAATGTAACTAAATAATTGCAAGCGTTTAAAAACATGTGTATCTATCCAAAGCACTTGTAGTGTTGTTAAATCTTTGATGTAGAGATCGGCCCCAAGAGTTTCATCTTGCGGCAATCTCAAGTTCTACAGTGAAATGAATTTTACTTCATTTTTATGCATAATATGAATTTAAGAAAATGACAGAAAGTTTATACTTGTAAGTCAGCTTTATTCCTTTATTTAATGACATTTGAGGCTGTTTTACGATACCTAGTGGGTCTACCACAGTCAACGCCAGCATCAGCTAACGCGGGTAACGTTAGCACCTAAATACTCTTGAATCTCCTTGAAGCTCTTCCCGTTCGTCTCTGGCACCCAAATCCCCACGAACACACCCGTCACAAAGCTCCACATTCCACAGATCCAGTACACTCCAGGTCCCAATGCCAAGGACATGGCTGCGAAGTACTTGCTTGTAATGAAGACGGTGGTTGAGGAAATAGTGAGGGCTATGGACATGCCAGTTGCGCGTGCTGGGTCATCGAAGAGTTCTGCTATCACCACAGTGTAAACGCTGGTGTAACCTAAAATAAAACTGTAGATTATTTTTATATCGACTTAAATCGACTAAAATAGAGCTATGATATCGGTCCATAGCTTTGGACTACCAATAGTTCTGAATAAAGCATTGCCAGGCAGAACTGATTGAAGTTCCCTTTATTTAGCAAATATAACAACATCTAGCATGAACAACATCTAGCGTAGGGCAACTTCTGATCAAGGAGGTGTGTAAAGGGGTTTGCAGGGGAGTTGGATACAAAGTTTTTAGGAAACTTACGATCAAGGGGGTGTGTAGGGGGGGCGAGCAAAGTTTATAGGAAACAAATAAAATTTGGTAAGATCTCACCTGCACTTTGGCAGAAGTAAAAGATCACCAGGGATACGACAGGAATGTAGTTGCACACGCCGCTCATGGCATACCCTCGGTTCTTCAGGTCAAAGAACAACCCTAATGCTAGCTAAAAATATGAATACTAATATCAAAAACAACCTCACGGAACTTTAACAGGACCCTTCAACAAGAGCTAATCAAGGTGGGTGGTACCATGCTGGTACCAGATTAGTGGGCATCGGTGCTTGGTTCAAGGTAAGTACCGAACATCTAAAAGAGTGGGTACCAGACAGGGATGCTTAGTATGTGAACCTGCTCTTACGGTAAACGCGTATTTTACGACCTATTGCCACAGTTGGCTCAGCCAAATGTGGCAATGGCATAACTCAGCGCACGCGCACCATTAGAATTCCAAAGTAAATACCTTACCAAACTCATTCCGGATCCAACTAGCGTCACAATCAAGATGGGCTTCCTCCCAAACTTATCAATAATCAACGTACAGAAGCTGGCAATAGCTCCTATGATCCCAATAACCAGTGAGGCAACTTTCGGCTCTACTGTCGTGTTTGAAGAGTTCAAAATCGTCTGCAAATATGCCATGATACAATTATGACAGACCAGCTGGCCGATGAGGCTGAGGACTGACGTTATGGTCAATGCTTTGAGGAAAATGCGCTCTTTGAACAGAAGCCATACGGATGATTTTACTTCGATGTTGGTAGTTGAGTATTCCAGTATTTCCGCTTTAGCGAGTTCTTCCGTGCCTCGAAGGTAGGTTAGAACTTTGTAGGACTCAATTTTACGACCTGGAAAAGAGATGCGACAAATTATTTATGATGAACAATCATGCAGTGACCCGATTAGGGTGGGGGTGGAGAAAAACATATCAATCTCGCTCGAAAGAAGACATCATAACATAATCTGACATGTATATCGGTTAAAGATATCCTGTCCGGTAAATCATAATAATATAGGTATTTTTAGGCATTTATAAAATATAACATGTAATAAAATGGCTCGCGCAACTCATTCAACAGCATTTAGGTGCTAACGCTACCCACGTTAGCTGATGCTGGCGTTGACTGTGGCAGATCTACTAGGTATCGTAAAATAACCTCAAAAATGCCTAAAAATATAACATTGCTCGCGCTCACAGGCTCGCGCAACTCAGGTTCTTCTGCCGTAAAAAGTTGTGGGATCCATGTAATATCAAGTCGAATAATTTATGCAGTCCCTACTTATGAGACCTGTCTTAAGTTATTACGTAATTAGCTAAACTAGCAACATCTTCTAGTGACTATATCAATATTAATAATCTTTTATGTTTTAAATTTCACACAGCGTCATCAAACCCCAAAGTAAGCAGATCTTATGTTATGGGTACAACACGACTGATGTACCACTTTATATACTTATGTAATTACATAGAATAACACCCAGACAAATACTTGCACATACTTGCGCGGCGGGAATCAAACTCAACATTTTGCGTCTCAGGTAGGCTTTGTCGCACTGCGGCACAGATGTCGTTATTGCGAGAATGGCTTGTTAGCCACTTAGCCACCTTTGCATGTTTAATCGTTAATTTTATTTTCATCCAAATTGGTAAAGTTAGCAAGTAAGTTAACGGGGTTATATAGAGAAAAAAAAACACAGTTTCACTAAGAATAACATCATTCATGATAGTGTAAGTAAGTAGGTTAAAATAAACAAGTTAGTTATCATTTAAAGGTCAATTTCATGCATGAATATAATAAAGGTGCGATTGTTAACTGTTAGGTCGCTGAACTTTAATTGTCTGTTATCATAATAAAACGTTTGTTGTAGAAGGCTATCTTTAGCCCTAAAAGAAAACATTGCACTGACTATCATTTAATTATTCTTATACTTTGTTAATGGCATGTGAAATAATGACAATATTTTCAATGTCAAGTTTAATATGTTTATGTGTATTACAAGTTTATGTTTATAGTATGATGTCTCAAAATCGTATCTTGTCGTTCTTCCTTTGTATTTTTAAATAAAATGGTGTCTTTATTTGAATAAAATCACCAAATTTATTTATTTATTACAAATAAAAATGGATATAACTCGGAGAAAATAAATAATACCAGTGATCCCCTACTGGTCGAAATTTGACCATAATTAATTTAAATTAATATATACTAGCGACCCGCCCCGGCTTTGCACGGGTGCAATGCTGATACTATATATACTACAGAATGTCTTTATATACAACGTTATCTAAGAGAATAACATAGACTAAGAGATAGACATATACCATTTCGGACTTTTTTGTAGACCTTTTTAAGGTGTACAATACTGTAGTACATTATTTTGATCTATCTCGTAAGGTTCAGCCAGCATTTGCAATGTAAGCGCAAAAAAAAATGTTTATTTACGACACCACATTAGTAACCTCTAAAATTATCAGTGTTTCTCTACTATATTATGCATGTTTTATACATATAAACCTTTCTCTTGAATTACTCTATCTATTAAGAAAACCGCATCAAAATCCGTTGCATAGTTTTAGAGATCTGAGCATACATCGGGACAGACAGATGATGATATATATTTATAGGTATATATTAGCATTCTACACTCCTCTGTATAAACTACTAGCGACCCGCTCCGGCTTCGCACGGGTGCAATGCTGATACTAAATATACTATAGAGTGTCTAATGTGATTAGAAACCCTAAAATTATCAGTGTTTCTCTACTAAATTATGGATTTATTATACATAATATAATCTTTCCTCTTGAATCACTTTTCCTCTTGAATCACTTTATAACCAAAAAAACGCATTAAAATCCGTTGCGTAGTTTAAAGATCTAAGCATACATAGGGACAGACAGACAGCGGGAAGCGACTTTGTTTTATACTATGTAGTGATAAGTGTGCGAAATTTCATACTCCTCCGTCCGCGCAATTTTGTAAATATTCTGAACTTATATTATTTATTTTTCTCGAATGATTTCGGGTTTTATTTGTGTTTATGGTGATTTTATTCAAGCAAGCTTATTGACTCGGGTGTGATTCAAGCAAAAATAATTCGTATAATCTATACTAATATTATAAATGTAAAAATAAACCGCTAAACCGCTAAGCCGATTTTGATGTATTTTGATCTATATCATAGATGGAGAAGGACATAGGCTACTTTTTATGTAGGTGCCTCGCGTGATAAGTCGCGGGCAACAGCTAGTTATTTTATAAGGAGACACCAATTTTTATAAAATAACAAATGACGAACGACAACATACGACTTTGTGACATCTTATTATAAGCGAGCAATTCTTGTACATTTAAATCCTTATAATCTTATAAATGCGAAAGTAACTCTATCTGTTTGTCTGTCTGTCACGTTTTCACGCCTAAACCGCTTAACCGATTTTGATGAATTTTGGTATAGAGATCGATGGGACCTTGGAAAAGGAAATAGGCTACTTTTTATATAGGTAGCACGCGCGCGAAGCCCCGGGCAGCACCTAGTGTATATATAATCTTAATCTCAGAAACGGCTCAAACGATTTTCATGAAATTTATAACGCAGGGGGTTTCGGGGGCGATAAATCGATCTAGCTAGGTTTAATTTTTAGAAAACGTTGTTTTATCCGTGTTTTATACCGAGCAAAGCTCGCTCATGTTTAAAAACATATAAGTAACTACTCTAACAGATATCTCATCACCATAATATAATGTTTAGTTTGGGTCGAGATAATGTTATTACATTGTCCACCAATAATTATTATTATTTTAACGCCACTACACGTGCGCTCACAAAAGTGATTATAAAGATAGACAGTAATTTTTCTTAAAACCCTATTAGTAGATACCAGTGTTCTCACCTTTAGAATGCAAGAAATAAGGACTTTCAGGCAGGAAAATCAGCGGCACAGTGCCTAGCAATGTAACGATAGTGTATAGCAGGTTTATGTTGAAGTAAGATATGAAAGGACCAGCTGACAGAAGTATAACCATGCCGACTGTGACGAAGATATTGAGAACAGCACCGAGGGCTCCACGGATCTCCTTCTGCAATGTAATAGGGTTTTATTAGATACGGTGACCAAACTAGCAAAAGTTTAACAAATTTTCATATATATTGTGAAGCTATTGTAAGAATATTAATTTCCTTGAATATTTCTCTCAAAGATTCTCGTGGTTTCATTTTATAAATGGCATCATATAAATGGCACGTATTGCCCTTTTTTGAATTACAAAATTTTACCAATATCAGCTGCTTTCCCCCAGAGAATGATGCCGTATGACACAACACTATGGAAGCAACTGAAATAAACTAGTCTAGCTGTAGCTTCATCAGTAAGCCACCGTATCGCACGAACTGCATATGCAGCGGAACTAAGCCTACCAGCAAGTGTTTCAATTTGTGGTCCCCACTGTAGTTTTGAATCATTATTAAGACCTAGGAAGATCGTGGAATTTACAAGATGCATTGCCTATATCACAAATATTTTTTACAAAAAAAGGTAAATCGTTAACGTACACTAGGAATAAAAAAGGGCCTAGTATCGATCCCTGAGGTACCCCTATATCAATAATTGATCCCGAAGACCACTCACCACCCACGTCTATTTTCTGGACTCTATTGGATAGATAAGACTGTATGAGGTCAATCGCCCGGTTTTTAATGCCATAATATTTTAACATATCATCTTGCACACAGTCCACCTATATTTTTTTAGGCCTACCTCTATCCATTTACATTTAAATCCATGACCCTTGACACTGTAGGGCACCATACGTCGCCGCTGCCTCACGCTCTCGACGCCCTCAACGGTTTACTTAAGGCTTTCCCAGTCGTTGACATATTTGCGGGCGAATGGAAGGAGCTAATGTAATTTTGTCTACTCTATTGTGGGAGGGATGGATGACCGATTATTATTGTTATTACTTTTATTTGTTTTTTCTCTATTCTATAAAATAAATTTAACAATTTTATCATGCATAATTTAACTGTGACGTTTTTATTTAATTTATATAATTTCAATTTAATTTCATAGCTTGCATATAAATAATTAATTAGTGTGATTGGTGTGTTCGCCATTCTAATTGATTTAATTGATTAAATAAATAAATAAATTGCTTTATTCCCTCCCCATGACATGCCAATACCAAGTATACCCTAGTTCTCTTTAATTTTTTCGTCACTGGCGCTACTTTCAAACTTTCTCTCTTAAACTCATTCCTCATTACATACCTACGTACTATCCTATCGCCGTAAGATCTGCCTTTACTCCACTAGGATGATTTTTCTGTGAAGTGACCGATTGCCACCCCCGGCTTGCTCGATTTCTTTTGTTTTTAAAGACCAATAGGAACTACTTATTTCGTGGGTCTGGTCAAGTACTAAAACCTCTTTCTTTTGTTTTCTTATTTTGACCAATCGAAGACATCTGACATCATCATCAATAGGTTAACATCTGTTTAGTTTTGGCATTTTTAACAATGATTAAATAATAACGGTTACATTCTGTTTTCTTGTATATTTGTTAACTAAAAAGGTAATTTAGGTATACATTAAAGTTAATGAGCTCTAAGTGTTCAATAAATAAATTTGTAATTTAAATAAAAAGGTAGGCAAATGATTAAATAGTTGTAGTAGTTAGTGTTCAACAGATAATTTGTATTTGTAATTTGATAGTATTTTTCTGTGCTTTGATTTCAATATAATTTTGTTTCACAACTCTTTTTACTCTTTTTTATGGCAAATACTTTCCTTCACCTAAGTGGCATTAATCAACGCGTAGATATTGGTCCTTTCCAAGTGAATACTTTAAAAGGAACAACAAAAAAAAGAAGGTGTGACCTGTCACCCAAAACCAACGCAAGGCAAAATAGTTTCAAACTGGAAAGGCAGATCTTACGGCGATGGGTACGTTACTTAGTACTAACTGAAAGTAGAAGTGGCCATTCTGATCGTGTCATATTTTGTCTGAAAAACACTCACACTAGCCACTTCGGACGCGTAAGCGGGAACACAGCAGTAGACCACAGCATCGAGCGCCCCCATTGCTGATTTGGCTACCAGTAGCATCCACATTTCAGTCGCAAATGTTTGCAACAAACAGGCTAAGGTCTTGAGGACTGAGGTCGCGATGATGCAGTACTTCCTTCCTATGCTATCCATCAAATAGGCAGCTATGAAATGTGCTGAAAGTATAGGACCATTGTGGAACAGCTGGTTATCCTGACAGATGCTCTAGTGCTTCCGTTTCGAAAACCTCCATAAACGCAAATGATGAGGAGATGTGATTTAGGTACGCGTAGGATTGCGGAGTCATTGTCTCGAGGTCAGTGATTGCGGAGTTGACTCCTTCCACATCTAATAATTAAAAATCACGAAAGTTCTTTCTAATATTGAGAGAGGACAGTTTCTTAGGATTGTCTAAATTTAGTTCATTTTGACATACGAAAACGTGAGCTTAGAATTAGTTTGTGGCTTTGTTCCATCTTCCTTCCGTTAGATGCACAAAACAGAAAAACAATATTTGTCTGTTCTGTGGTTAGCGGTCATCGATTAACTTCCTCAAGGGTCCGCTTGCAGATGATAGTGAGCATTATCGATTCCATCCAGGTAGGTACTGTTAGCGGTCACCCATCGAATAACTTTCGAGAGCTTCCACTTGGAGTCGATGGGGACCTAATCGAATGCATCGTGGTAGGTTACTTACGAAATAAAGACACCAAGCATGGTAGAGAAACCAACCAAGAACCTTCTTCTTTTGTGATTGGTCCCGGTAGTCCCGTGTTCGTCCCATTGGTCAGTTTGACGAGGGCTGGTGATGGCCATCCTAAGGTTAGTCCAGTACTGAGCGACACTAGGTTTACTGAAACATACAACATCGTAGGGAGTCATAGGATTGGACAGGAGCTTCAAATAAAATAAGTAATTAAGGTAAGTACGCAAAAATCTGTGTGCAATAAATAAATTAACGATGCCGGACATTTCACACAGCATCATCTGGCCTTAAAGTAAGCAGAGCTTGTGTTATGTGTACCACATGACTGATATACTACTTATATACTTTATCTATTGTTAAGTAGATACATCTCATACCTATAAAAGAGATTAACCTGACTGACTAATGAATCATCGCCGAACCGAAACCGCTGAAGCTAGAAAAGTGAAATTTAGAAGGTAGCTTCCTTTTGCAGCAAAACCACCCACTAAGGATTTCTTGAAATTGAATCCCTAAGAGGGTGAAAAAGGGTGAAAACTAATGTATGAAACTTTTTAATGCGTGGTGCGATTTGCTTGAAACTTGATATGAATAAATAAAATGCAAAATAAATGGACATGTGTTTCAGAATTTGTCAAAGTTTGGATGAGAACTTTTTAACGGATGGTGTGATTTCTTAAAAACTTGGTGTGGATGCTTAAAATGCAAAATAAATGGACACGTATATCAGGATTTTTCATAATAACTCTCATAAAGGATAAAATGGGGTATGAATGTTTGTATGAAAACTTTTTAATGGGTGGTGGGTGTGATTGGTTTGAAACTTATCAATAAAATTTGGCAAGGAGATAAATTGCATCCTGGGGAAGGATTTAGGCTACAATTCTCTTTAAAAAATGCCAACGAAATCGCGAGCAACAGCTAGTATTATACATAGAAACACCCAGACCCGAGACAAATACTCACATTGTAATAAATAGCAAAATAAATTAAATTAATGACTATTGGCAGACAATCCACACCAATTTATTTAGCCCAAACTAAGCACAGCTCGTACTATATGAATCAGATGACTGATCAATTAATACTAATATTAAATACATAAGTACTTAAATGTTCATTAGACAAATGTTTGTCCTGGTAGGGAATGGAACCCACAACAGAGTAGGCAGAGTTATTACCAACTGAGCTGAGAACAGGCCAGAATACAGAATAATAGGCGTTGAACTTGCATGTGAATGTCCTTGGCATTGGATTTCGATTGAGCGCACCTATATCAATACCTATCAATGGAAACTACGATCCTCTACATAGCAGAAAGAAATAAGTACATAAGTACCTAAGTAATAATACCTTACCTACTTAGATATAAGGCGTATTATGATAATATACTTTTTTCTTTAGCGCCGATGCGTACCTGTCGGTTATACTTAGAGAGCAATGTTTCCAACAGTTTACCAATCAGAAACAAGCTACACAGATGCCATTAAACGATGAAGAAGAAGAATAAAAAGCAGAAACTATGTAAATTAAAATAAATAAATAATCCCGGACATTTCATACAGCATCATCTGGCCCCAAAGTAAGCAGAGCTTGTGTTATGAGTACCACATGACTGATACACTACTTATATACTTACTTTTTTTTGTAAATACATACATATTATACATAGAAACACCCAGACCCGAGACAAATACATGCAGATAATACAAACATTTGTCCCGCGGCGGGAATCAAACCCGCAAACTTCTGCGTCTCAGACGGATCTTAGCCCACTGCGCCACAGAGGGCATCAAAATAAACAATAAGGTTATAAGTTACGAAAATACAGTAAAGTATTTAGGAATGACTCTTGACGCAAAGCTGCGCTGGAAAGCACACGTCAAGAAGAAAAGAGTTGATCTAGAAATACGCTTCGAAAAGATGTACTGGCTGCTTGGACGAAACTGTACTCTGTCAGTACACAATAGGTAATTATTGTACAAGCAAATCCTGATGCCAATATGGACCTAAAGAATGCAGCTGTGGGGCTATACCAAAAACAGCAATATCCATATAATCCAAGGTTTCCAAAATAAAGTTCTAAGAGAAATAGTGAATGCCCCCTAGAATGCTAAACATAAGAAATTACGATCTCCCTAAAGACCTCAGAATAGAGTTCGTTGAAAAAAAAAATTACTGCTGTCGGTTCACACGCATTTTTTTAGCTGCAGAGTCATGCCATCTTTTCTTTATTAAAGGTACCCACTCTACTCAAGCACATCACTAAGTGGTAAAGTACCGAAGAGTAGGTACCTAGGTCTACACCTATTGTATTGTATTGTATTTTTTCCAGCATTTTCTCCAAATGACGAAAAGATTCAAAGTATCGTTGTTAGTACAATTCACCCTTACGTCGCTTCAACACATTTCCATAATCAACCCCAAATACAAGGAGGTACTTTACAGGGATAAGGACTTTATTTTTCTTAGATTTACCAGTATTGTAGCATTATAACCCTGCAAAAAACGATTTCTTGCCCGCGAGAGTAGACTTATATGACATTAAGGTATATAATGACCATTATGCAACGCAATGATTACCCCACCGCGCGAATCCTTACTTATATCCTTATTCCTTACTAATATTATAAACGCGAAAGTTTGTATGGATGTTTGTTACTCTTTCACGCAAAAACTACTGAATGGATTTTAATGAAACCTTACAATAAAATAGCTTATACAATAAAACATAGGCTATAATTTATAGAGGTATTGTGTGAATTGTCTAAAATATAACGATAAGTGTCAAGTAGGAAAAAAATCTGCCATCTGCGAGCTATTCTGGCGTGCGCTGCGGAAACCGTTAGAATTACACGAAGTACTAATCCTGCGCGGACGAAGTCGCGGGCTAGTAGATTATAAATAGGCGAAACGCGAGTCAGACCACGCACAGAAGTTCGACTAGACTAACAAAAATGATTACTTGAAAGCTTACTATCAAATTAATATTTGTTTTTAAAAACTGGTAAAGTACATAACCTCTGTTTATCTAAAAAATACTTGCTACATAATATGCTACGCGATGGGGTCAATATATCAATAAATCAAACTCACTTTACATGTACGTAGAATCCGGATATAAGGACCTTTAAGGGTCCGGCGACATATAGACGTACTAACCGACGCGACGCGAAGCTCAAAACGACAGTATAACAGTATAAGTATAATTTAAGCGATTTTAGAGTGAAACATGCCGAATTCTTTTGCAAAGGTTACATTTGATTTACAAGCTTCTAAACGTTGTAATATATTCTCTTTTTTCTGCAATTGTTAAACACCTTCACTTCACGGAATTTTAACGCTCGTAACGAGTCCTTGACCTTAACAAAACAGATGAAAAATACTGACTGTAATTTACGCGCGCTAATCACCATACTAGGTGAGGTAGAAAGGAGTCTATGTTCCTCTAAATTTCATCAAGATCCGTTCAGACATTTAGTCGTGAAAACGCAACGAAATGACCTTTTAAAAACTAAAAAGAAACTAAACACATTTTATTAAATGAACCGACTTCGTTAAATAAAATTCGAGCTCATAAACATTGTCATCCAGTATGTTTTCACCCTTAGGGGTTGGTAGACAGAATTTTTTCAAATCGTTTATAAATAACGGAGCTCTGAGTTAACGAACATAAAATAAAATTCAATCAAAACAATTTTTGATGTCTGTTTAAACAATACAATCGAGTTGAGAAACTCCTCCTTTTTTTGAATTATGTTAAAATATATTTTATTTTACGCTATTTAGTAGATACTTTATCATTTTACGCAATTCGTAAGCACCACTCGAAAGTCACAGGCAAGCAACATACAAAATTTCGTTTTCCAGCTTTTTTTATTTAAAAAACATACTTCAGAGCCGATGATTTTTATGTAATTTCTATGGGACCAATCGGAAAGCATATGCTTTAACATAAAAAAATCAACTCGTTTTATAAATGACGAAGTTATGAAGTAACAAACATTAAAAATAAATAAAAAAACAACTGTATTGAGAGACTCTTATTTCTTAAGTCGTAGTCGGTTAAAAATAGACAGACACCTTTAAATTTAGCTAAGTAAAGAAAGATGAATAGTTCCTGTTATTGAGAAATCAGCTGTTTCTTTTTTGGGATTCATCATCATCATCATCATCATCATATCAGCCTTTAAGAAATCCACTGCTGAACATAAACCTCCCCAATAGATTCACAAGAAGAACGATTTTGAGCCCTCTCCATCCACCGACTGCGATCTTTACAATATCGCCAGTCCATCGGGTAGGGGGTCGTCCTACGCTTCGTTTTCCTGTCCTTGGTCGCCTTTTTAGGGAATAAAATTTATAACCCAAAGCGAATTTCCAACCTTAAACGTCATTAACGGCAGTTATTGGTTGGAGCCCCGATACTAAATTTAATCACTGGTAGGTGTAACATAACTAAAGTCCATTGTATGCATTCTCCCAAGTGGTAACCCTGTATAAAGTTAGGCGTGTTAAAGTTTAATCTGAGAGGTGAGTCGTTAAAAAAAACTTTCAACTGTTCACCCAGATGGTCTCAAGGAGGTGGACGGTGGCATTCTCCCTACACCACACCTCTTTGTATGTAATGTTAAAATATTATCCTAGATTTAGTTTTAGCACGAAGTAATTCTAATTTTGTTGTTTTTTTTTAGTTTACTTTACTTTTGTTTTGACTGTTTATGTGCCCTGTAATGTGTTCTTTTTTAATAGGTTATCACGCTGACCGATCTCCCGTGATACAGGCCCGGCCTAGTGCGGGGATCACCAGTAACTTGTGTGTGAAATTTATTTTTGTAGATAAATATTATTAAAAAAAACATTGTTTGGAAACATACCTGCAGCTACTACAATATACTGCCTCAGCAGTGGCTGGGATTCAAACATTGGTTCCCGAATTCTTACTCGTGAGAAAATCTTCATGTCCTCTCTTGGCGGTAGCTCACTTCACTATCACTAGCATATCTTGTTAAGCAGCAGCTTGGTCATTTGGATGACCAGTGGTATATCAAACAGCACTTCCTTTGAAGGTACAGTAACTAGCTAAGTACCGCAGTCGTTAAGCCATGACAGTAGCATTCGGGCTTAAAAAATATTCTTCTAGGAATAGACGAACACTACATCACACGAACTCACACTACAGTTCCAACAATATTTTTATAAGTATAACTTACATATACTTTTTGAAATAATCGACTACAAACTGCTTTAAATAAAATACAATTATTGTAAAGTTACAAGACATGGATAACAAACGAGTATTAACTTTGTTTCTTTCTGATTGTCACACAATATTAGGTATGCGTAAGTAATATAAATGGTTGATTCGAGACAGACCGATTCGGTCGAACTGAAAATCGCTGCCAACAACAAAATTGGTTTGTATATCGGTTTTTTACCATTCGATGGCATCAATATTTTTTACCGCACCCGAAAAAATCTTACCTACTTGTTTTAGAAAACTCAAAAGCAGAATCACTACTACTGGTACTCAGACCAAATAAACATAAGGACGGACCGCTGCTATCAACTAAAGTGAAGCCACTATTTTATGTATGTGCGAAAGTATTTATGTATCTCTAAACATTAGGGATATTGCCCTAGACATTTTTCGAAGTTACCTAATAAAGAAAGAAAATTATGTCACCTTTGGAATTCCACAGCAGCCACAGGGTCTACCCTGTTTCTAATTTACATGAATGATATGTGTGACATGCCCATTTTACTTACACTTTCATTCACCCTACAACCACGTCTCCTGTTGCCCAAGCTCTTACGAGCCTAGTGTCATTATTGCACGTACACAACACACACCCCAATTTTTTTTAAAGTGAAAACTTCTTTTAGCGCGGTACGCATATTTTTAGATGAGGTAAAACCTCTGGATTCGCGACACCGTTACCGTCTGGGGTGAGACGCAGCCGGCTGCCGCGCTCGCCCCATTTGATTATAAACCTTAATTCACATGTTTACAGTCTACTTTTGTATGGAGAAGTTTACTGAGTTAGGTTCTATGATATTTACCTATTACCTACATTCTTAACAAAAAATATTGCATCATCTGTGTTCGTTCAGTATTTGATTGGCAGTCGCCATTATTACTGATTTTGATGTGATTTATTACTAAACTCTAACGCGCCAAAATAAGTTTTCACTTCTGTTGGCACTGCCGGAGTGCAGCCCGACAGATTTTTTAATCTGTCGTGTCCTACTGCTTGGCAAAGGCCCTCTTTATCTTTCACTATTTGCGCTCCAAGGCCATGGTTTGCCAGTTTGACTCGAATGCATCCAGATCGTCTTGCCATCTTTTTCTGGGTCTGTCACGTCGTCTCAAACTGTCAGGCACCCACTGAGTGACGAGTTTCGCCTGGATACATATACCACATAACATAGTATAATTTGTACAACCATGGGCAAAACGGTTTGTCATTATGTTTAAGATAAATTTTGTTTGTGTTTCCAAATAAATATTATTATTATCAGTTATGATCATTATCAGAGTTATGCTATTTCACTTTCAAAACTTTAGTAAGTTGTACTACACATTGTATGAATAAGTTGTATACAACTTATACATACAATGTATACAACATAACTGTACATTTTGATAAACACGGGCGTGAAGCCCGTGTTTATCAAAATGTACAGTTATGCTTTTTGTTAAATTTGTGTAACATAATTGTGTAAATTGGTAAGATTTGTATTAATTGATGATTGCTTTGCTTTGTAATGCATTGCACACCTAATTACAGTTACTCTAATGATATGCAATGTCATTGCTCAACTAATTATAATGGCTAGTTGAGTTACATTACAAGCATACCTAATAATATTACCTAATATAAATTGTGAAACAATAATGGTTTAAGATATAATTTTGACTCAAAATGGGATATTTACGATATTTGAGTTTTATCTCGTGATCATGGCGCAAATGTCCTATTTCTTGAAAATGGCGCATGCAACCGTCTAAAATATCGGGAAGCAGTAAAACTCAGATATCATGGTAAATATCCCGTTTTGAGTGAAAATAATATTACCGTTACTAATAATATCATTGACTGGGGAAATTTAAAATATATTCTGGCAAAAAAGTTTTTGTATAGAAAACTGGCAGTAATATCGTGCGCAAATTTTAATGTTTTGGGTAGGTAGTTTAAAAAACTTGTAAAATAAAGAATATGACCTCTGTGGCGCAGTGGGCTAAGGTCTGGCTGAGACGCAGAAGGTTGCAGGTTCGATTCCCGCCGCCGGACAAATATTTGTATGATCTGCAAGTATTTGTCTCGGGTCTGGGTGTTTCTATGTATAATATGTATGTATTAACAAAAAAAACGTAATTAAGTAGTAGGTATATCAGGCATGTGGTACCCATAACACAACTGCTTACATTGGGGCCAGATGATGCTGTGTGAAATGTCCGGCATTATTATTATAATTATATTATCTATCTATCTACGAATACCTTAACTATATATACTATATAGGTACCATTGATAGACACTACCTATCACTATTTTATTGAACCCCAGGCGAATCGAGTGGATTTGAATCAGGAACGTCTGCCCCTACACGTACAGTTATATTACATTAATAGTTATTTAATGGGATGTTTAATCAGATGACTGATTGTTATACAAAATATTATGAGAGTGAATAAAATATTATGGCAGTAGGCGAACTAACATCCTTTGATAAAAACCAGAGAAGGAAACCGACACAGTGTTTTAAAACATCACGTACGTAGCACGGACACAGTGGCCTCAATTCTGTTGGCACCAACCTAACTAATTTTAGCTAAAATTAGGTTTTGAACTATCAAATATACCTTTTGTATTCTGCTGCTTCCAATTTATCCTAATTTAATTTTATCTAACGTAATTAAGCCTTCCTAATTTAGTTAGATGGTACCAACCGAATAGTTTTACAAATGCTATAACTAACTAAATATATTTTAGACAATTTCTAATTGTAGAAATGAACCAACCGAATTGTGACCAGTGGCACGGGTTCATTTTCGTGTTTAATTTCGTGACCAAAGTCAAAAAACACCCACGCACCCCGCACTTTAGATACGAACGTAAAAGTAAGTACATCGACGGGTACCTACATAGTACCTACAAAGTCATAGAGTAATGCTGCGCCATACGTGATAGTTACGCGATCGAAAGAGATGCACTATATGGGCATATATGTTACGCGGTAAGCACAATGTGCGAGCCAAATTGCACTTTATTGCGTCCGTCGTAGCACAAGTCGCTAATTATATTAATGTTTTCGTTGAGCCTGTCTTATGTAGGTATCTACTTGTACTAATAATTATGCTATGCCCAATAGCAAACACCGGTTCGATCCAATGGTTTAAATCCTCCGTTGGTCGGTGTAGGACAGATTCTGGATTGGACAGATTCGCTACTCGACAGCTACATTTTTATAACGAGAATCAGATCGAAACCAGTTGGTTAGGTTATGTTAGAGTACCTACCTATAGAAAACAACGCGCAAGGGGGGGTGCTGAGGCAGCGGCCGCCGAGGCGCTACCATACATGTCTATGGGGTTCTTGTTATAAAAATGTACCTACCTAGCTGTCGAGTAGCGAATCTGTCAAATCACGAATCTGTCCTATACCGAACAAAGACAAATCCTGGGGTTTCACTCATCGACGCCTCTATCTAAGTTTATCGATGAGAATAAAATAAGTATATACTTACCTACATACCAAACTATCTATCTACCTATGCCTATGCATAACTTTCAATTAGGTAATTAAGGCTGTAACAATTGTGCAGAATAACATACTTAGTGAAGAAACTGGCACCGAGAACTGAAAACTCGAAATTCTATCCCTACCTATATCTTAAAATCACTAGGGATCCCACTAAACTCATAATGCCATTCCGCAAGTCTGCACTGGCGCATAAAAACAGTTAGGTATATTATGGCTATTAAAATATTTAATCGAATACCAAAAGCGATTAGAGAGTTGCCAACAGTTTAATTTAGGAAAAAACTGTATAGGTAGGTACCTACCTACATAGCTCATCGAGAAATGTTTTTACGATGTAGATGAAATGTTTTTATAATAATTGATATTCTGGATAATCCTACTTACTTAGTAATATTGATGTTGACATTTTTATTTTAATTTTATGTATTGTAATTAATAATCGATTTTATCTCATGGTTACCATGTTGATGTTTGCATGTCGGTCAACGACGAAGTGTGTGAGAAAATTATTAGATAACATTATCTAATAATTTTCTACCTACCAAAAACCTTATACTCGTACATACCATACTTCGAGCAAATAAATTAATTTCATTTCATGACGTAATTTACTAGCATGGCGCTTAAGTATACTCTGTCCTTGTCATTCTTATGTCAAAAAATAGAGATGGTAACAGATATATACAATTAAATATCTAGTGTGTTTATAAGATACCTAATAGGTTTGGTAGGTAGGTAATATGTATTGGATTCGCGGCCAATATAATGGCTAATGTTCATAATTAAGAAGTAGGAGTACAAACTAGAGATACATAATTAAGAGCACGATGATGATTTACCATTATTAAGTACCTAACTATACGGCCAATTATGGCAGGTAGGTGCATCACCTTGTTATATTTTTACTCCATGACATAGGTAGAGATTACTGTTAGTGCGTAATGTTAACATAATATTTATTTTACAAAATTTTAAACAAATATTTGAATCATCTGTTAGAAACATGCTTAAGCTCCGAAGATCGCGCTCGTTTCCTAACCGTCTCGAAATAGGAGTCAGGATATTGGATAGCACTAGGTACCTTTTAACATTGGCTCTTTATTAGACCCTATACCTACAACATTTTGAATTGCAGTTTGTCTGCAGTTGGGGTGTGCGGTGCTACGCTCCTCATCAGTGCCAGTGTGGTACAGCAGTCGACCAGTTTGGTCTCCACGAGCTGTCAAGTTTGCCCGACACGGGAGCTTTATTGATTCGTCGGGCGGTTACTAGCGTCAACGTACTGTTCCGAACGATTTGAACGTGATGACGGCAGAGGCCTGATGGTATAATGGTCTTGTTCCTTGGGAGATTGGTGTGGAACGTAGCGCCCCGTCATCGACACGACGACACGCAGGTCCATCTGTCGGCGACTTCAGTTAATTAAAGCTGTTGCGGCGGCTGATCGTGCTGAGGACTTCAATCGGCGCAAATATGCCGGTCTGGAAGGTCCAGACCCTTGGCCCGCGGGGAACAGGAGCCCATCACGTTTTCCACAGAGTTCCACAGTCTTCTAAAAACATCGCGTGAGCAAAGAGCTAGCTCTAGCTCTAGCCCAGCGTACCTATTAGAATTGCGATTCAGCGTGGTAAAGCCGTCAGTGTGTTGACGCTGTCAGGACACTCTCTGGCAGTGATCTGGAACAGTAAAGCTATCTATAGATCGTTTTATACGATCCTTAGGTAACTCAATGGTCTCATATGTATTATATTCTATCATTATTATTATTATTCTCTAAATTGCACTTGTATTGTAATGAATTTATGTAGGTAAATTAATGTTTAATTAATATTACTCACCAAAATTTGTAATGTTTATTTCTAACTGGATGAATGCGCGTTGGCATGTGTAGTGAAAACAAATTGACATTGGCATTGGCAATGACATTTTAGTGATACAGACATAGGTACTCGGTACTGTCATTAGTCAAATTTGAGGTTTGAGGTTATGTTCATTCTATTAATGTTTGTTTAGGTTAAAAAAATATTTGTGAGAAAGCAATAAAACTTCTCAAAAATGCCTTTCATGAAAGGAAGAGCCCCCATCAGGCGCACACTAGACTACTTAAACGCCGGAAAGCTAGTTTTGAAGGAACAAATTAAAATTATGTCCGTCGCCTACAACATCACAGGCCAAAACAACACGGGTGCGAAAGAGTTCGTTTTCTGGTATTTACCGCAGATTCAGTTTAAAAACCCTAGTGTTCAAGTGGCTACATTGAAGAACCTAACCCCTTCACCTTTTGTAAAGTGCTATTTTGAGGATGGGAGAAAAATCCTCGTGGATATCGATAACAAATCAAAGGAGGATATTTTGGAACATCTTATTAAAATAGTTGGTAAGTTTGCGCTGTACATTAAAAAAAAAACAGTAAAAATTACTATATTAACCCTCACAATACGACAGTAAAACATCCGAAAATGCTTAGTGCTAGTGAATTATCGCAGACCTGTTTCTTGCCGGATCTGTAACTGGTGTTAGGAGGAACCGACACCTAGATTCACTAGCGTGTAAGAAGACGATTCAATGTTATCCTTGTGATTTTATAAATTACTTGTTTATTTGATTTTGTATTATGTTTTTATAGTCACCGTAAGTTACCATAAAAACACTTCAAATACTAAATATTGCCTTCTATTAGAAGTAAAAGAAACAGTTATTTAAGAAAGATAACCAATGATTCATCAACAGGAATAACAGCACTGTTGGTAACCTTCTGTGATAGGTTGTGCACAAACATTTTATTTATTTATTTATTTATTTATTGATTGATGATAGATGAGCAGCTATAGCTAATATGTCTATATCACACAGTATTAAAATAGTCTTTGGTTAATCTTTTTTAAGCACTGATTTGTTCGTAGCCTGTTGTTGAACTTGTTTTTAATAGCATTGACAGAGGTAGCAGTAACAATGTCATCTGGTAGTGCATTCAAATTGTGGTATTTGTGGAATTTTATCAAATTTTATTAACAGAAATAATATACAACAATATAAAATAAATGTGAAACAGTTGAGCTATCTAAGGACTGTTTAAAACGATCTATACATAGGTCAACTGATCCAGATAACTGCCAGTGGGCATCGTTCCCAAGACACTGGTGGCATTGCCACATTGAATGGCAATGCTAATACGCTGAGCCAGATAGGAACCAACTCTTGGGTCAATGCAAAGTAAATGTATCTACCAGATGCCATGAAATCATTTTGGAAATGCGGTGGGCTCCAGTTCCCCACGGGCCCAGGGTCTCGACTCCAAAGACTCAATTATGCAATTCTTTTTAAGACCGGCATATTTGCGCTTTTTTGTGAAACATTTTTTTGATTAATAAAGATATTATAAGTACATTATGTAATTACATACTTAAGTATTTTATCAGGCATCTGGCTCTAATAGTAAAAACTTTGCTTAGTTTGGGGCTAGATACTATATGAATTGTCCTCCAATATTTATTTTATTTTTAATTGCAGGAAAAACCAAAGAAGTCTTAGATCAAGAAGCGATAGCAGCGGAAAAGAAGGACAACCCTGCCAACTTTGGTGTTGGTTGTGAAAGACCGTGCATTTGTGAGATCACTGGTCAAGTTCCATGTCCCGGAGTTGTGCCTTTACCCAGGTTTATGAGGGGGAAGTTCAACAACCCGCAGAACTAGGAGATGTTTTAATGACCTATTTTGTAAATGCCCTTAAACTAGAAAAACAACTTGTTCAATGTAAAACAGCAATCCTATACATATTGGTACACATTGACTCAATGGAGACTTCTTTATTTAATCCACTGATATTTTTTTTTCCGTAAAGTTACATCGTTGGAAGCCTAGTCAAATTGAGTGATAATTCACCAAATTAATAGTGTCAGTGATGTGTAAATGGCCAAAACACTTGAGATTTCCATTGTTTAGCGGTACTTGCTGACCTAATAGCCGCACTCGGACTCCTTCAGTTATAGTTTCTTGATTGACAAGATAGTTGATTTTATCTGGTGTTTGTTTGCAGAAATCCATTACAAAATATTTGTTTATCTTTATTGGTATTTGGATGAAAGCGGTCTGATTTGCTAACATAAACTATGAGAAATCACTTGAGTTGAATATATGTAGAGGTCTACTTAATATTAATATAGGTTTTGCAATTTTACTTTTTACAATTTTAATTTTACAACAATTTTAATTGTTGTGAATTTATGTGTGATCTAAACAATACAAGAGCATTTTTACATATAAAATGTACCTCTCATCTGTTATATTTAGGCTGTAGATAGACCTTTGAATAAGTTATAAAAAGTAATAAAATATGAATAAAACAATTAAAAAAAAACATTTAATTTAATTGATACAACTTTACAGTTACCTAACATTGTTTTTAGATCTTACTAAAATAAAAAAATATAAAAATAACATCAAAAATAATTTTAATACAAACATCATAATATGTCAACTAGCAAATATTTTAACAGTCTCAACATTTAATTCGATTTGAATCATAAATCTAATTTAGTTCATCGCAATAAGAATAAAGTAATCTAGTAATTTCCTAGTTCACCATATCAGGTTACAGACATAATCAATTTTATTCCAAAAGACAAAAGATTCATTTTTAAAACTTGTGTCCCCGGATAGCATTAGCCATCAAAGCCGCAGCAATATATTGCATGTTGTCATACGCAGTAAAGGTTCTGGAATTGCAGTGGTAGAACAGACTCTCATCAACCTCCTCTCCTCGTGGGCACGTGTGGAAGTAAATCCAGTTACAACAAGTATTATTGCATATATCCTGTCAAAGTTATACATACTTTGTACATGTATGTTAATTATGTTAAACCTAATTTTCACTCAAAACGGGATATTTATACCATAACATATGTGAATAAATCCCGTTTTGAGTGAACATTAGGTTTAACATAAGTAAAACTATGAGTTTTACCGACTGCTTCCCGATATTTTGGCACAGTTGCATGAGCCATGAGCCATGAGCCATGATATCTGAATATCTCGTTACTACTTTTACTTAATGCAACCATATGCCAATATGTTTGCAACAGGATTAACATTTTGAACATCATTTTCACTCAAAACGGGACAGTATATCAGTCTTAACTAAACTGATACCAATACCAGTTTATCTCGTAATCATGGCGCATGCAACTGTGCCCGAAATATCAGGAAGCAATAAAACTCACATATAATGTTAAATATCCCGCTTAGGATTTAAAAATTATATGTTAAACCAATTTTTTATTTATTGATTTATGTGATCTTTCAGCTATTTTTACAGGATTTTACTCATCGCAAGTCATATTAACGCAGGCTTGTTACCTATTACGTAAAAGTTAGTAGTAGTAGAAACTATATCAACGTGACATCCATATAATGCGAAATCAATCTTAAGTCGGTAAAAAAAAAGTAGGTATCTATACAGTAATCAACCGCTACACCGATTGACCGACCTACAGGCCTACAGTAGGCTAATAGCAGAAAATACGCTAATAGCATAGATATGGTGGCAATTCGGTTGGTTCATTTCTAAATTTAGAATGTCTAAAATATATTTTAGTTAGTCATATCATTTGTAAAACCTATTCCGTTGGTACCATCTAACTAATAAGGAACGCTTAATTTAATTAGATTAAATTAAATTAGGAAAAGTTGGTAACAGCAGAATAACAAAGTTTCATTTGACAGTCTAAACCTAATTTTAGCTAAAATTAGTTAGGTTGGTGCCAACCGAATTGCCACCATTAGCGTTATATTAGGCTAAAGCATATTTTCGCCTGCATGTAGGCGACAAGCGAGCAATATGCAGCGACTTGTTTTCGTAATAAGAGATTTATTACGTCTTAAGATTAATTTGCTTTTACGTAATAACCCTGCAAATATAGCCATTGAATCATACAAAGAAGAACACCTACTTGAACGCTCAACTTGAACTCTGACACTCGATCCTTTTTTGTGCTGGTTGGACCAGATATAATGACACATGCCTGCTGCAACACCTCGTCTTTGGAGAGACAAGTCTCGACGACTGTACCCGAGGACTTTTGTGAATCCTCACTCGCCTTCATCAGCAATGGGCTCACTGGGAATTTCTGAAGGAAAATGAATAGAATAATACTTAGGTCAGTACTGTGATCGTATCTTTTGTTATGACACAAATTAGATGTACAAACCTACCTAATTATACGCTTATTCGTAGGTAGGTACACGTACAGTCACGGAATGAAATTATGTCTTAAACAATCATCGTGTAGTAGTTAGTAGCATTAGCAGCCCTTAGTAGCCTTATAGTGACATAATAGCCCATAATTTTAAGACCTCTTTTTGAGATCTTTTATTAAATCAATGGATAAATAGTTATGAAACTAGATTATAATGTTACATGCTTAGTGGGCGTGGGTTCGAATTACGGTGAAGTACTTAAGGATTTAGCGTTTTAAAACCGTTTGGGAAACATATCAGGTCTATAGTTCAATAATTATAATGAGTAAATAAATTATGCTGGACATATTCACATAATATCATCTGGCCCCAAAGTAAGCAGAGCTTGTGTTATGGGTACCACATGATTGATATACTACGTACCTACTCACTATTTATATAGAGACTATTTTTTAAATACATATTAGTACATATTACATCAAGAAACACCCAGACCCGAGACAAATACTTGCAGATCATACAAACATTTGTCTAGCTACGGGAATCGAACCCGCAACCTACGTCTCAGCTAGACCTTGACCTACTGCGCCACAGAGGTAGTCAATTATCTTATCTTATAGTTAACCACTGTTTAAGCTGTGGTCTGTATAATTTGTGTTGTATTTTATGGCAAATGCTGTGCATTCCTGTAATTGGTATCTACATATTCCACAAAATGTTATTATTCATATATTAGATTCATACGTTTGTTATATGTACTGTTGGCGATGCCTAATAAATAAATAAAATAAACCACGTAAATTTTGATTGCGTATTTACTCGCGTGGTACAAAAACAAGCTACTTGGAAGATTAAAACAAGCCTAAGTATTGTTAGATACATAGTGAGGAAACCGGCATATCGTAAAGCCTATAAAGTTTGAAAACATCTGCCACGTGCACGAGAGAAGCCTCTGATGCGCACTTTAATCCTTTCACCTCACTAAGAAATAACTAACGACAGGATGTTGCATAAGATTACGGTCGGATGGTTGGTAGGTACTAGGTTAGGTATGTAATAGTATCCTTACCTCACAGCAGCACTTGTATCTGATATTAGCGCCGAGCATGGGACATAGCAGAAGATAGGAGTTGAGCACTGGATGAGGAGCACCCAAATATGCTACATTCACACACTTCACGTAGCCGAACTCTTCCTGTGAAGACAATCAATGAAGGGAATCTAAGGATGAATTACATAGTGGCGTTGGTGAGACCTCAGCTTCATTTAGACTCTTGAAACCATCGCTGTTTCTAGTACAGGTCCCGTCACGGTTTAATAGCTCTCTAGACATTCACCGAGAGCTATTTGCGCGAGTGTTGTTCTTGCGGAGTGGTGATTTGGTAGCGGGCGGGTGATATTATAACAACCCAATACCATATACATAAAAACTAGTTTTGAATTAGATACCTATGGAAATTAACATTAAAAAAAATATTGATCGAACATAAATGCATAAAGAAATGCGCTACTGTACTAGAAGGGGAGTTGCGACGTATGAACAGAGGGAAGCGGTGGGCGAAGGCAACTGAGCGATCAATATAGTTGACACCTTCCGGCAAACGGATTTAAAAATCGATTTCTGTGCATCCAAGGTCAGCAATATTAAACCTGTACCTACATGTTCTTTTTATGCCGGCATTAGTGCCGGCTGTATACACATTAGGCCAAGGCCCACCTTAAACAACACAAAATAAATTCGACACGTGTTTCTTTTGTGTCTAACTGATTATTACCGGTGGGATATAAAATTTTGTCCTATTCAATATTTTGTATATTGACTAAGTAGTTTCATTCATGGCCAAATTTGTCCAAATAAAGCAATATGGATCTCAATCTCATGTGTGCGAAATTTCATACTCCTCCGTCCGCGCAATTTTCGTAAAAAGGGATACAAAGCTTTTGCTTCACGTATTAATATTAGATTGGGGAAAAAGTCTTTTCGCATTATAGTATGTATGAACTTGTAATAAAATCTCTTTGGCTAGGTATACTATTTGTATCTGGCTGGTTTTGGTATCATTAAAAGTTTAAATTTTAAAGAACATAATTCTTTCTTAAAAAATGCGAAGAAACTTTTTCCCCAACCTATTATATAGTTAAGGATTAACACTGTTGTATACAATAATAGGTATGTGTTATATACCAAGCTATATTTTTTTGTAATATGTAAAAGATAAAAATGTTACTGTAGGTTATCCTTAAGAGATAAATATCTCGCGGATTATTTTATCGATCTTTTTAAAATATACTATTCCGTATTAGTACACTAATTTGATCATCTCGTAAGGCCAGCGTTTGCGATTAAAGTGCTTAAAAATATGTTTGTTACGACTTCACATTACAAATCTTTATATACTTTTCGGCTTTTCTGTACCTACTATAATATGTATGTTTTACATATAAACCTTCCTCTTGAATCACTTTATCTGCAGCTGAAAACTGCATTAAAATCCGTTGAGTAGTTTAAAAGATCTAAGCAAACAGACAGCGGAAGCGACTTCATTTTATACTATGTAAAGATAAAGAGAAAATGAAGAATCGAAACGCCTCAAACATTTGGGTAAAACGGGGCTTCAAATGTTTAAGTTGCGTTTCAGTATTCGGGCAAAACCAGTCTTATTACAAAGGCTCATTAATCAGTTCATCACTTGAAAACTTGTTGAGTCCTTAGAAAGTTCTCCCTAAAGATCTTGGCACATAAAGGGTTTGAAAACGGGGGCTCTTAGTATGTTAGTAAAGTAAAGTATGTTACCATAATAGCCATGATGGTAGACAGCGACTGTATACTCGCGTGGGTCCGTGACTTCATGCATAAAACCGGCACACAGGACTTATCAGCAAACCGTTGGACGCACATGTGTTTGCTTGTCGCCACGAATATAACGTCGGTCATGAAGGAGAAGACACTGGAAGATATTATAACGGTTAAATTATGAAATTATGAAAATAGTTAAGTCTATTAAGGCCTCCCTGAGCAAATGACCTTGAAGCGTTTTGACGTCGTTAATTTTTGACTTTTGAATTTTTGACGTGAAACGTCTTATAAATCAATGAACGCCGGCTGCACGCACGAAAAAACATGACTCATTGTCACATTCCGCCTGAGTCGAGCGTGCAAGCGAGAGCGCGGCACATGCGATAGAGAGGCACGATCGGCTTAAGCGTTCGGCTTGTGGCGCCGGTTTTCTTACGTCATCACGTAAAATTATCGTCCGTTAACTGACTTTACAGACAACCATTTTTTCATCAGAAAATAATCGAGTAAATAATTTAACTGGAACGGGTAGTGTTAAATTAGTTTATCCTATTAGCTGTATGTTAAAACCTTAGAAATAATGATGATTATTGAATAAATATGCCCAAAAATATTTCATAATTAAATTACAGAATTAGCAAGAACCCCTCTACTTAAAAACGTCTCTCAATTTCCTGCCAGACGTTAATTATTGTTTAAAATAGTACCATCCCTTTTTAGGGTTCCGAAGTTCACAAGAAACCCTTATAGTTTCCTTATATCCGTCTGTCTGTCTATAGTACGGGTGAATATTTAAAATAATATGAAACGAAGACATTGGAGGCAGAGTATTCACAATACATAATCAACATCATCATCATTCAACCCGATTGCACCCACTGCTGGGTACAGGCCTCCTCCTTATTATACCACTCTTTCCGGTCCCTAGCAAGTCTCATCCAGTGGTTCCCGACAACGCAGACTATATCCTTGGACCATGGGGCGGGTGGTCTGCCTCTTAGTTGTTGAGCATCCCTTGGCCACAATACATAATATATTTTAATAATTATGATTCCTTCAGCTAACGAGCAGATACCAATAGCGGCAAAAATACTCATTGTTCGGTTACAAAAGGTCATATGCCGAAAGTACCGTTTGAAGATAAATAGTTCTTAAGATATTTTTATGTATCGTTTCTTTAATGAGATAGGACTGAGACGCAGATGGTTGGGGATTCGATTCTCGCCGCGGGATAAATTTTTGTATGATTTGCAAGTATTTGTCTCGGGTCTGGGTGTTTTAATTTAAAAAGTGTGTGCTTACAAAAGAAAAATAGGTACTTATATAAATATTATATCAGTCATGAGGTTCCCATAACACAAGCTCTGCTTACTTTGAGGTTAGATGACGTTGTGTGAAATGTCCGGCATTATTTTTTTAAATCTAATCCTACAATTTTATTGTCTACGACCTCGGAGCAGAAGTAGCGTTCGTAGCTCTTTCATCTACGACAGAGCTACGAGTTGTATCCGTAGGTAGGTATCTAAGGTACGCGTAGCTTCAAACAGTCCAAGTGCTACAAAATCGTAGATGGTAAGTCATTCATAATGTAGAATTATTTTTAGATATTTACTTTATTATTATGCGATAGTTTATTTTATTATTCCATGACTTCCTAGACGAACTCGGCCTTATTTCTAAACGGCTCTAAATTTGAACATTGCCTAAACACTGATTATGATTCGCCCTGTCACTAAGTATCGCTATCTAACAATAATTACCTACATTTTAAAAACTAAAAAGAAAACAGACTTCATTGAATAAAATTAGAGCCCCTTTAAACAACCGAATTTAAAACCTCTTCCTTTTTATGAAGTCGGTTAAAAAACCTTGAATTTTACGCTTTTTAGTAATTTATCAATTTTTGAAACTAGTGAATACCACTGGAAAGTAACAAAATACGATAAAAACCAAACCACATAATCGATTTTGATGAAATTTCTATAGGACCAATCGGAAAGTATATCCTTTCACCTGAAATAAAAAAATTTCAAATCGGTTCATAAATGACGGTGATATGAGGTATCAAATATAAAATCAAATAAAAAATACAACCGCGAAATACAATTGAAAACCTCCTCCTTTTTTTAAGTCGGTTAGAAAGAGATGGTACTATTTTAAACAGCGATTAACTTTTGACAGAAGTTGTGACGTTAAGCGAGGCCGGTTTTTAATTAATTCCCACTATCATTGAAGTTATAGCGTAGGTACTGATATTTTATATGTGGTTAAAAACCCTTCTAGGGATCGTCCTGTGAAGCAGTACCTACCCATGTCCGCTGTCAATTCGTTGTGTATTTCTGGTTCGCAGGGTGTGGATGTAGTTGAATTTAAAAGCATAGACTGCCACACTCAAATCTTATAATCATAAACTCTCTATCTTATAATCATGCAATAGCTAACGTGTTGTTTAAATCTTAATTAAAATAAAACAAAACCAATCCTCTGGTCTTATGCTTTTGTTAACTTATGTTCACATTGTTCTTAGTTAGGTATATTGTCACTACACGTGAAAATATGTAAATAGCTTTCTGTTATTATTACTTTAATATATTATAAGTTATGTTGTTGCTGTTGATTTTCCAATAAAATAAATTAATCTGTTTCCTTTGACATTGACATTAGAAAGTCAAGGACAGACCAATAGCTAATTATGTGATTATTAAATGGTTTAGTCATTAAAAAGTTGACTAATTTATAACTTACTAAATAATAGTACCTAATTTATAACTGACTAAATAATAGTACACACACAGCATCAACTGGCCCCAAAATAAGCAAGGCTTGTGTTAAGGGTACCACATGACTGATATACTGCTTATATACTTTTTATTTTATGTAAATACATACATATTATAAGTACATAGATGCAACCGAGACAAATACCTACTTGCAGATTATAAAAACATTTGTCCTGCGGCGGGATCGATACCGCAACCTTCTGCGCCTCAGCCGAATGATGACCTGGTGAATTTCGCACTACAAAAAAATTACTTGATCGTAAATCACCGCAGTCAGTACTGAGGTAAACAAAATAAAAAAAAAAATCAAAGCGCAGACTAATTTTTGAGTTTTTGCAAAACAACTTCGATCAATCGATTTTTATGTATATACATAAGTCGCTCCTTAGTCTAAAGTAATCGGTGAACATAAATAAAAAATATAGTGTCCGACGAATTGAGTGTTCCGATGAATCCTTTTTTGAAGTTAGCAACTTTAGTAACCATAATTTAATAAGTGAGTCAGAAACTTCTAGAAAAAGTATGTTTGGTTAAATGATAAACTCAATTGTCTTCCTTATCTAAATATTATAAACACTTTATTATGAGTAACGATCAAATATAATTTAGTCTATCGAAAAAAAATCGACTTTGCTGTTTTGCTTTAGAGTTGAATTTCCAAAATGTACCTAAACTAAACATAAGGTATCTTTTTGTTAAGTATTTACCTTGAGTTGTGTAAAGAAGACCTTGACTTATTTGATAAGCCGTTGTTACGCGTCGTGTCGGAGTAAGTATCTACTTACGAGCACATAGTTTTAAAATTTTACAGAAAACAAAACACACTCTCACTGTAATCTGTAGTTTTTTCTTTGTAATATTGTAGTCTGTAATATTTTTCGTGTTTTAGCTTCTGTCAATATCCATTGACATGTTTAGCCTTGAAAATAAACAATCAAAAATACCATTTTTGAATTTATTGTATATACGGATATTATCTTAAGTACATAGACAGGTAAAATTACTAACTATTGAGCGTCACCAGAGATACAATTGACTCATAAGAAATTAGTAAGAAGGTAGGTAAAATAAAACAAAAGTTTGATTATGAATCATTAGATATTCACTATGTTTAGGTACTTATTTAAAGAATTCTAAATGACTTAGCACAACCCTTGTTATATAATATAATTTTTTAAGTATCAATAGTTAAGAGTACATTATATGAGATAGGTATATAAAATGCAAGCATTATGGAGCTGATGATCAAAAAGTATAAAATTTAAAAAACTCCCGACGCTAAATTATCATATTGATATCATAGTATTCTACTAGACAAGCCCTTTCAATTGATCTTATTAAGGGAGTTGTGAAAAAATATGTAATCCGCCATTTTGTGGCGGCGACTGTCTTGGACCGATTTTAATCTAACATAGCTAAGAACACTTCCGACTAATTCACCTTTCAAGCAAAAAACAACAGAATCAAAATCGGTTCATCCGTTCGGGAGCTACGATGCCAAAGACAGACACACACACACAGACACCAAACTTATAACACCCCTTCGCTTTGGCGTCGGGGATTAAAAAGTGTAGAAAGAGATTAAGTTAAGTTGTTGGCATATGTCGAAACACTAACAATTGGCAGCATTCCAAAATGATTCACATTAAATAAAATACAATACATTATTAAGACTTTCCAGGTATTAGTGGTGATTTAGCACAAAATAACCGTTTTGTAAAATTATATGATTATTTAAACAAATGATCGTTTGTCTTCTCTGCCGTTGAAACATCTGTGCTTATGCTGAGGGGTAGGGTTACGAAGTCTTCTAGTCTCCATCACCTCCGCAGCAATCGTCGTCGACTTCAAAGCCGCACATCTTGGCTAAGAACACACACAGCGTTATACAGAGCAAACACCTCAGGATCTTCCCACAGGAGCCACATCCACAACTGCAGGAACAACACATCTTTTAGATCCTGTTTAATTTCTTTGTCTTTCGTCTAAAGTATTAGACTTCTTCAAGAACCTCCGGCAACTTCTTGTCTTCTTGAAAACGAACTAAAATCCAGGTCTGTATTTACAGCATTGAAAGTTTCAGTCGTGAATTGAACCGAATTGTTCAATTATTATATTTATCACAGAGTCTTTGACTTCAAATATTAATTTGAAGATGTTTTCTCTTATTAGAACACTGGCTTCCACTGTGAGTATTATTTTAATAATGATCACAATAATTGACTTATCCACTGAGACCACAGAATGCACATTTAATTGATTTTCCTTAATGACTGATTTATGTAGCACTTCTGTTGAGCGTCACAATAGAATGACTTCATCGGGTGCGTTTTGTAACTGATATTTGGCTTATATACTATAGGGAAACAGTTTATCATATTGATAACTGCCTCGTCTAGTAAACAAGCCTTCCAACGAAATTTGGATAGGTAGGTACTTACTTACCTATTAACCAATAGGTAAGTAAGTACCTACCCATCTTTCAGTACTTTTTGTATGTACCAACAATTTCTCTAACATTGTTTGTGTATCTAGGTAGGGACCGGATTAGGTCACTTGAAAAATTGCGAAGTATCTGCCTAAATTTTACTATAATATATTGCTGGTCTGATTTACCTGCCATTATAATCATGATCCCAAACGACATTATCAATGATATTTGTGTCATAAGCCCCTAAGAGTGTAGCTGCTTTCGATACTGCCATATTCAGCACTGGTTCATTCACTTCTTGCAGGATCATCACCTTTGCATTAGTAAGGGTATCCTGGAAACATAGCTAGTTGATAAATTGCTCGTTTATCTTGGACGGGTGTAGGTGTAATGCTACGTAAAGCGTAGGTTATACCTTATAACTTGTGGTATAATAATATGTTGCTCGTTCACATTAGCGTTTGCTCTTTGTAAACTTAAAGGCGTCTAGAATCCTCAAACAGATTTACTCTAGATATTTACAATACGTGTTTAGTTTGAATTAGTCAATGCCCAACTCTGGCAACGGTAATTTAGGCGATTCAAAGGTCAATTATTGACCTCATATTATTTACAATACACCTTCCATTTCCATAGCTTAGTTGGTAGTAGCTCTGCCTTCTGCGGTGTAAGTTATGGGCTAAATAGTTCAGGACAAACATTTGTACAATAAACGTAGAAGTTTTTTCTGTGTCTGGGTGTTATTAAGTATCATAAGAATGTATTTAAAAATATATAAGTATTCTACAACACAAATTAATGAATCAACATCGATCAGCAGCTACTACGTTTAAACTATACTTTCTTGTAGTTAATTACTAGCTGCTAGTAAAAATAGGACTATACCAATCTTTGATTATGCGTGTTTTGAAGCCGGCATTTGAGGTTCATGGCACTGATAATGATTTCCATCACCATTTCTGCTGTCCACTGTTTGAAACATATCAAATGACGAGGCTTGGGGCACCTGAAAACCATTTCTTGTAATTATATCGTAGGGAATCCTAAAAAGTCAAAGATTTAAACTAATATCTAACGCCTCGAGTCTATTCTTTAGGTACATACTCGAAAAAAGAAGCCGGTCACGTCAGGATTTTGTGGCGTAGAAGCCAGCTATTTGCTCTCCTTTTAGAAAACCTGGGTATTATGCTCTTAGAGGGAGCTCTCTTGTATTTGAAAGATTTTTACAGCCATTTGTGCATTTGTGATATTCTTAAGAAGATCTTAAACTAGATTGTTTTTTTGCTAGCTGGTCATTGCATTCACCAATATTAAAGAACTTACGCATAGCAGCATCCTTGATGTCTTATTTGCTGAATTTGAGACAAGAATTTAAAAGACCTAAAAACCATACTAAACGGCTAAACTAAGAATTTTGATTATTTTATGCAAGTTCTTCTTCTTTTCTTTTCTTCCATAATGGCATCTGTCTTGACGACAATTTTGACGAGTCTGTCATTTCATGGAGTAACATAGCTCTGCTAATTCAATACCTTTTACCCGTTTTATTGCATGTTTTATTCAGTGATCTTGGCGGAATTTTAATGAATAAATTGTGACTACAGGACGGGTATGAATTATATGTGTATTGTGGTGCAATGTGATTTAAACGACGTGGAATCCCAAGAAAATTCTAGACGCCATTCCGCGTGACGTCTAGAATTGACAATTGACCATCGACTAAGACTAATAACAAACAAACTGAATTTTAATGATATGCATAAAGCCTTTTATTGTTTACAACCTTTGTCAGAGAAAATTAATAAATAAAATAAATAAAAAAACCAACTATAAACTATAAACACTGGACATTGGCAGAATTGACATTAGTATGTCACAGGCCATTAACATAGAAGAAGAAGAAGACAATTTTGACAGTGTAGAGTGATTTTTTTTCTCTAGTATAGTCACAAATTCGTCATTTTGTCTATTCCAACCGCCATCGTCGAATGGCCGTCTAAAACTTTCTCGGGATTCCTCGTCGTTCAAATCACATTGCAACATAATGCACATAAAATCAAATTATCTACACTTGTGCTGAGAATTCACAATTTATAGATTAAAATTCTGCTCAGATTACAAAATAAAATAAAGAATAACACGAGAATATTAAGTGCTTTGATACTTCAAGAAATGACAAACATTGAATCTTCTGAAATTTTGAATTGAATTGAAAGAATTTTCCATCTTTAATGGCATCTGTCTTTTTGAAAATTTTGCCAATGTCAAGAAGAAGATTTTGTGAAATAAAATATCAGTCGATCGTTATTTCTATTCTAAACTTCTAAAAAATAAAAAAAAATTAATATTGTGTAATTCCTTTTTCTTTTTCTTCTTCTTTGTTTATGGCATCTGACATAATAATGATTTTTTTCCAGTGTCAAGTGTTTATGTTTGTTTATAGTCAATTTGCTTGTTAAAGTCTTAGTCGATGGTCAATTGTCAATTCAAGACGTCACGCGGAATGGCCGTCTAAAATTTTCTTGGAATTCCTCATCGTTCAAATCACATTGCACCATAGTACACAGTTAATTCAAAATTAATTATTATTCAATTGTTCATACTTGTCCCATGTAGTCACAACTTATTCATTAAAATTCCGCTAAGATCCGCCTTACACCAATTTATGTTTTATTCAGTAAATAAAACATGAATTGGTATAAGGAGTAAGAAATATTAAATTAGCAGAGCTATGTTACTTCATGAAATGACAAACGAAGAATCGTCATCCCTTTTTGTTAAATAGTGAGAAATAGTGACAGGGCCAATCTTAATCAGTGTTTATGCAGTGTCGCCTAAACTTATACGTTTATAAGTAAGGCCGTAGAAATCACCTAAAAAAGCAAACCACCTAAAAAATATTGCCAATATTAACAAGGCCTACTTGCGTTGAACTCTAGAAGCTTGTTATACCTATTTAGCTGGAAAATGTAAAAAACCATTTAAAAAACGTAAATACCTACTGACTCTAGGGTCTATGACCAAAACCATTCATCATGGTTTTCTTTGAGCGAGAATGTATGGCCATGCATGAGCGTCTATTGTGATTCAACGGTTGGACTTTCATTAAACTTGTCCTCACAACAACAACGGCCAATTCCGCCACCGCCAATCAAAAACCACAGTCTTTTTTCAGCTTATTCGTTGGCGGATTGCTAAATTGTACTGTGGGGCCACGTTTTGTTCGCACCAGTCAACTGAAGTTACACAGAACGCCAAGTATCTTTCACTATCAGTAGGTTGGGTACCTACTGGGAGGAAGTGGCCAGGCGCTGACGACCTGCTTTTCCTGTAATTGCTTGCCGTTGTCGAACTCAAACCAACTTTTAACTGGAAATCCATCAATTTGTCGCCGTACCCCGAGGAAAAACTTGTTTTAGGATTATTTGTAGCTTTGAATCGTAATCAACTTTTAAGCTGTATCATGTAGTGTAATTGTTCTACAGATTTTGCACAAAGGCTTTAGCAATGAAAGTATACTAAGTATAGTAGATACAATATGACCTCAGTATTATGTAGAACGTAGGTAAGCTACGCTAGTGAATGTTATGAATGAATTAAATTGTTTTTTTTTTAATTAATATGAGTCCTGATCGCAAATGCTTATGCTAAGAACCAATTAAATATATAGCCAAAGTAGGTACTCTAGGTAATTATTTACTTACCTGGGTACTTACACTCTAATGATTATCTGGATTTTCGTTTGCTATATCTGAGTTCACTGATTATCCTATTGGGATTGCTATCAATACGTATAATCGATTAAATTATCTTATCAAAATAACGTATTTTTTTATGAGAGTGAAGTTGCCTAAGGTGGGTATATGCCATCCCATCCGATATCGCAGTACTGATAACGAGCGACATGACAACGATAAAACTTAAAAAAAAAATGTCCACTCTGATTACGCGAATGACAGTAGCAAAAACAATCCGATCTACTATATATCTGTCAAATACCACTGAATCCTATCTGCTATATATTTGTCAAATACATTCATTACGAAATCTCAGAAACCACCGAACGGATTGGAATGAAATTTGGTTTGCAGCTTCCTCTAGGGCCGTAGGTGATCGCTAAGAAAGGTTTTCAAAAAATCATTCGGGATCATGGTTACCGCGAAAACCGCGATTATATTTTGTAATTTTTTCGAAACATTTATTAGTTCAATTGTTATCTTGCTACATTTTATCTACCACGCGGACAAAGCCGCGGGAAAAAGTTAATTTATAAATGTGAAAGTTGCTGTGGATGTTTAGATATTAGTTTAAGGATCAATCACGGCGTAACGGATGAATGGATTGAAATAAAACGTAATATATATATATATATATCTATGATCTGGAATAGACAATTTTTTATGCAGATACAACGCGTGTGAAGCCTCGGATAGAAGCTTGTAATTTTAGAGCGTAACGTAAATGTACGTATGAAACGCTACGAAATGTATTATGTAAATTTTGTCGAAATGTATTATGTAAAAATGAGTCGATGTCATGACAAGCTACGGACTCGAACGAAAGTAATTGTAATACTACTTAACTCATAATAAACTTTAGTCAGCATCACCCAATATACGAGTATAAGATCTATTTTGAATATATAAACCCCTATCTCCCCTAAACGATAAGTTTCATTATGGTATGCAAATAAACTGATAGCATTAATTTAGTGGTATTTTGTGCACTCAAGAGACACAATAATGCAATCAAATATAATTTGTTCGTCACGGGATCAAATAAATGTATAATTTACCTGAAATATTATCTCAAATTTTTGCCAAATTTCATTTGTTTTATTCATTTACATGAGTACCTACTTTGGCTATATATTTAATTGGTTCTTAGCATAGGTTTTTGTTGCGAATTCGTATTAAAATGGAATTTCCAAAACAGCAACTGTTTGTGGCATTATGTGGTAAGTTTGAAATGTTTATTTTTGTTTCTGATGTACTGTAACTGTAATTTTAGTAAAAACCTAGTACTAAATTCAGTCTGTTTTCCCATATAACGTGTATAGTATTCGGGTACTGAAAATAATCACTTACTTCATTGGCGCAGGGACCCAAAATGAGTCTTGGCCTCCGAAACGAGAACTCTTCACCTTCTCCAGTCCTTTGCAATCTCCTGCCAGTTACAGTTTCAAGCTTACGCAGGTCATCTTCGAGTCTATCGCTCCAACGATATTTGGGACGACCATCCGGGCGATGACCAAGTGCTCGGCCCAAGTATACTCTCTGACGCTACGTTCTCCACCTATTCGTTTAATATGACCGAGCCAACGGAGTCGGTTAGATTTATATTCTCCTATAATGTTGGGCTCAGCAACGAGGTCTTCAATTTTGGCGTTTTTCGAACCCTGCAGCTGCCATCCTCCCTCTTCACAGGTCCCAGGAATTTTCGGAGAGTTTTCATCTCTACTATTAAGAGCTGGTTTTTCTCGTTTAAGGTCTGCGTCCAAGCTTCAGAACCATACAGGAGAATAGATCCTATAACTGTTTTATATATGCGAATTTTGGTTCTTTTGCTAAGAAGGTTGGATACTAGTACCTTGTGCAGAGCAACACTACATCGTAAGGAGTTCTGAATACTTATTTGAATTTACTCTTCACGACTATTTGTGTCGCTTATAGTATAGTCTAGGTATTTAAATTTGGCTACTCCCTTAAACGTAATATTACCATCTTGTAAATTTGCTTTGTACAAGGATTTCTGAACCGCTTCATGTGGAGATACTCGGATTTCTCGTGACTGACCCTGACTCCATCCTTTTCCGCCACCACTTCTAGAAATGTAGCGGCTTCTGCGACTGCTTCCCGACTTTCCCCTAACAGAGCTAAGTCATCCGGGTATCCAATTACCTTGTGCCTTTCATTTAGCACCAGTTTTGACTCTAGTGCGAGCACTTTTGTAAGTACAAATTCTAGAATCAAGTTGAAAAGAATTGGTGAGAGGGCATCACCCTGTTTAAGTCCAGTAATCAATACGAAGTCTTCAGTTAGTTCACCTTCTACTTTCACCAGCATCTAACTCTCACCAATGGCCACAACTATCATATCAACGAGCTTTACTGAGATTTGGGAATTTCTAAGAATGGTGTACCTAAGACCTCTCGATCTATGCTGTCGTACGCTTTTTTAAATTCCACAAAGAGTGAATCTGAGAGTATTCCCATTTTTTCTCTAGAAGTTGTTTTAGAAGGATAATCTGGTCTACAGTACTGCGGTTTCAACCGAATCCACACTGATAAGGATTTGTTCCGCATATGGTTCCATCCAATCCAAAAGCACATATGATAGGACCTTATACGCTGTGGCTAGTATTAACTACGAAATACTTATAAAAAACAGTTTATACATTTCAAGTGTGTCGGTTAACTGTTGGCAGCAGAGCGACATGAGGCCATGCATTCTTATCAATAATATAGTCTTATCAATAATATAGTCATTTATATTATAATAAGCTTTCTTCGAAAGACTATATGTATGCTTTAAATTTCTTAATAGGTAGTTTAGTAGCATTGTCAGGAACCTTATTAGAGAAGCGCACCGTGTTTCCCAAGATGGACTTATTTACTTTTTCTAGTCGAAACCTAGCGAGCTACCTAGCTACCTAGCTACCTATCTAGCTAGCTAATAATTATACCTAACCTATGTATAATTTATGTCTATTCTTAGTGTCGATTCTATGAAGGACACTATTTTGCTGAATCCCATCTCTATTTTTATGTGTGTATAACAAATTTCATATATATATTGTGAAACTATAGTGAGTATTTTATCAATATCAGCTGCTTTCTCCCAGAGAATGATGCCGTATGACATAACACTTTGGAAGTAACTGAAATAAACTAGTCTATCTGTAGCTTCATCAGTATCATTATTATTATTATTATTATTATTATCAGTAAGCCACCGTATCGCACGAACTACATATGCAGCGGAACTAAGCCTACCAGCAAGTGTTTCAATTTGTGGTCCCCACTGTAGTTTTGCATCAATATTAAGACCTAAGAAGATCGTGGAATCTACAAGATTCATTGCCTCTCCATTAATTTCAATGTTGAACGGGCTATGAATAACATTTGGCAATGTGAATTTGATACATTTAGCTTTTTTTAATAAAGCATTATTTACAGTGAACCAGTTTAGAACTAGCGATAAGGATTCATTTACGTTATCGCAAATACTGGTTTTACCTCCATCAACTTTTAAAATTAAAGACGTATCGTCTGCAAATAAAACTATACCACAATTTTTTTTTACAAAAAAAGGTAAATCTTTAACGTATACTAGGAATAATAAGGGCCTAGTATCGAACCCTGAGGAAGACCTTTCACTACCCACGTCTACTTTCTGGACTCTATTGGATAGATAAGACTGTATGAGGTCAATCGCCCGGTTTTTAGTACCATAATATTTTAACTTTGTGATTAGGGTTGCATGACTCACACAGTCAAAGGCCTTAGATAGATCGCAGAATACCCCAACTGCATCCTGCGACTTCTCCTAGGTCTCAAATATATGCTTTAAGAGCGCTATACCTGCATCAGCTGTTGATCGACCTTTAGTAAATCCGTATTGATTACTATGTAGCAGGCCGTTAACGTTAAAGTTATATAATAACTGATTCAGAATTATTTTTTCAAAGATTTTACTTAACGCAGGAAATATCGATATCGGTCTATAATTAGCGCCATCACTTTCACTTCCAGACTCAAACATAGGAATGAGTTTACTGTGTTTCATGAGATCGGGAAAAACTCCCTCGTCGATACATCTATTAAAAATATAAGCTAAACATGGTGCAATATCTAAGATAATGACACCCAGCACCTTTGTAGACATTCAACAAAGATCTTTTTTTTTATATTAATTAACTTGAATGCTTTTACAATACTAGCCTCGTTAATGTAGCTAAAACTAAACTCATTCTTACATTTTGCAACACAAGATTCTAATAGAACGGAAGCTCTGGAGGCTGAAGAGTTTAACGATTTGGTCACAATTTTTGGTATATCTGAGAAAAAATTATCAAATGCATTCGCAACATCCGGTTCCTTTGTCAGAATTGTACCATTTATATTTAATTAGAACTGTATTGAGAGCCCTTGATTTACCTGTTTCATTATTAATTAATTTCCAAGTTGCTTTTATTTTATTTGTTGAATTTAATATGATTTTTCTCAAAAACAATGACTTAGCCGCATGACAAACTTTTTTGAAGACTTTTGAGTAATTCTTAGCATGTAAGATAAAAACTGGATCATTTAACATTGTCTCTCTGGACGCATATAATTCGTACAATGTATTCCTACTTCTATAGATACCCGGTGTAGCCCAGTCGGCAAATCTAGCACAATTTTTTGCTTTGCATGTTTTTACTGTAAATATATCAGCATGTTCTTTAATTATTAAATTAGACAATGGTGTGAAAAGATCATTTGGATCATCGATGCATGGTACGAAGGAAACTTTGTGTTCAATTCTACTTTGAAGTTTTTCACAGATCGCTGTCACAGTCAGCTCCTCTAATCGTTCTTACATTTTTAATAGTGCTTTTATGACGGTCATCTATGATCACGTAATCTATCTGATTAACTGTAAGTTTATCTAGGGAGAGCAAGGTGCCTTTGTAGATGTTTTTGTGAGGAAACATAGGGCTATTGATAACCATATATTTCCAAGACGCAAAACTGATAATTCTGACGCCATTGTCGTTACTTAGGTCGTTCTTACTGTGCATCCCCGTTGTTGGTACATATATTTCCTCACGTCCAACTTTCGCATTCAGGTCTCTTAAGACGACGTTAATATCGTAGTCCGTTACCTGGTCGTAGACCAATTTAAGATGGTAATAAGAATCGTCTTCGCCCCCAGTAATGTTGGAGGCCCACACCCATCGTTGGTCAGCGAGTCCATCGAACATAGCCGGTAGCTTATTTTCCGCCACCCGGGAAATGCTCCCCAACGCTGCAAGGGCCGGCGCGAGGCTGAAAATAATCAGTTATGATGTTTTCAAAACATTTTTTCAGTATACATTGGCCAGATGACGGTTGGCTATGGGATGGGCTGGACAGCACCCGTTATACCAAAGCTTCAGAATCCTGAGCAGACCCCACTGCCTGATGTTATCAGCGATCCGCAAGCCTCGTGGGTAGGGTCTGTGCTGTATATTGGATGCATCTTAGGTAAGGTAAGAGGACTGGCCTAGCAGCTCAGTTGGTAGTCTTCTACGCGTTGGTTATGGTTTCACTTCCCCGTTTGTGTGATGAACACATGATGTTTCTGGATTTGCTTAGTATTTATATTTTACGGAAATTTTAGTACTTTTAAGGACTATACCTCTTAGAGACCATAGATGAGTGGAAATGATGACCTTCTGTTCAAAAACTATGAGCTGGTAATTTTTCATAAATAAATAAATTAATAATCCCGGATATTTCACACAGCATCATCTGGCCCCTAAGTAAGCGGTACCCATGACTAATATACTACTTACATACTTTTTTTTTGTAAATACATCCCGAGACAAATCCTTGCAGATTATACAAACATTTGGCTCGCGGCGGGAATCGAACCTGCAACCTTCTGCGTCTGGCCAGACCTTAGCCCACTGCTCCACAGATGTTGTAAAAGCTGAAGTATATCTACAACTTTGGTAATCTGGTTAGTATTCCCATATTATTAGTTTGTGTTAGATACTATATGAAATTCCCATTCTCATTTCAGGTCCGTACGTGACCGGTTTTCTATCCAACGTAATCGGTAGAAAGCCATGTCTGTTTCTGGGAGCAAGTGTTACGCTTCTTTCTTTCCTGATCCTCGCGTTAGCCAATAACCTGACTATGATCTACACAGGAAGAGTACTCACTGGCCTGGGCACTGGAATCACTTTTGTTGTAAATTTGGTGTATATTGGAGAAATTTCGTGAGTATTATTATGTATTGATTTTACTGGCTCCATAGCTCAGTTGGTAGTACTAGTAACTTATCTATCGACGCTTATGTTTGTGGATACGATCGCTACCCAGAACTAACAATGTGTGATGAACAAAGAATATTGACGTGTTTTTTTTTTGTGTCTGTGTGTTATATATACATAAATAAGATAGATAGATAAAAGCTTTATTTGAAACTAGCGACCCACCCCGGCTTCGCACGGCTGCAATTTTTTGTAGACCTTTTTGAGGTGTACAATACTGTAGTACATTATTTTGATCTTTTCTCGTAGGGTTCAGCCAGCGTTTGCAATTGCGCAAAAAAATTGTTTATTTACGACACCACATTAAAAACATTTAAAATTATCAGTGTTTCTCTACTATATTATGCATGTATTATACATATAAACCTTTCTCTATCTATTAAAAAAACCGCAACAAAATACGTTGCGTAGTTTTAAAGATCTTGGTATACATAAGGACAGACAGGCTTTGTTTTATACTATGTAGTGATAACAATACACAGACACACAATAAGGTACAAGAATAAAATACTTAACTTAACTACTAAAACTAAAAGAATAATAAAAAGACACGAGTTACAACTAACACACAAAGTAGCTAAGAAACAAGGTAGGCGCAAGTAGGTCTGTATGTAAAAATATATATAAATATTTATATATATATAATGCCGGACATTTCACACAGCATCGTTTGGCCTCAAGCAAGTAGAGCTTGTGTTATGTGTACATAACTGATATACAGTAAAATATACTATAAAAAGTATCATATGTATTTCCGAATACTTATAATAGATATTGGTTCATCTGGTTCCCATAGTATAAACTTTGAATGAATGAAAACACTGTATTGTACACCATAAAACTAGCACATAAACAATTTGTCATCTAGGAATACCTAAAAAATATATGTACAATGGGCGGTCTTATCACTGAGGGAGCGTTTTCTTCTAGATAACCTGAGCTTAGTTTTGAGGCTAGATGAGCCCAATATATATATTTTTTATCGTTTTTTTATTAGTCAGATAACGTAGGCGTTTAGATCTATGTAGTTCTGCCTCTCTATCAGCTCTTTATCTGCTTTTCATCAGCATCCGATGTAAAGGTTTAGAAATAGAAAGAAAAAATGTATAATAAAATCACAAGGACCATTTTGATACAATACAATACAATTAAGTTTAAGAAGTTTAAGAACTGAAGTTTACCGGTTAAACTGAGGTTAATACTTAAAACTATTCAAATGTTGGCAAAAAATTCATGCCAGTATTACAAATCTATCCCTATTTCTAAAAATTTACACAACACTTTTAGTTAAATTTATTTATACAGGCTGTACCAGAAAATAGTGTCAAGCGAAAGTCCAGAGATAGAACACCCCTTGGGGGTACCCGAATCACCCCCATATATGTTCCGCGATTTTTTATAGTTTTCGAGTAAGAATTTTTGAAAATTTTCGAATTAAACAACTTAAAAAATTATTTAAAAAAAAGTTGAAAACTTTCTTGAGATTTTTTTTTATGGGACACCGTGTAATATTGTATATTAAAAAGTAGATTTCCAAAAATACTACCTTGTATAACTCTATAGTTACTGTTCTAGTACTGTTCTAGTTAAAAAAATGAGTTTTTTTTTAATCGTGAGTAATCGTGGGTTATGTTTATCAAAATGTTAGTTTATACTATTTTTCACTGGTCATACAAAGTGCACCTATTTTATGGATAGTTGCCCACTCACAGAGTGTTGAACTGTCAGAGACAATAATTGTTTTGAATGTAAAAATCTGAACAGTTTATTAAGCTCGGTGTCAAATGAATCGTATAAATCATTTAGAGTTATGCTAAGTCAAAGTAAAAGGCGATTCAATGCTTACATGATCAGGGTTTATTTCTCTCTGTCACAGATCTACACACATCAGAGGCATTCTTCTTACAGCAACTGGAATCTTCAGCACATTTGGGACATTAATTGTTTATTCCGTAGGGCCTTACGTCCCGTATTCCGTTACTTCCTATATTGGAGGAGTACTAACATTGGTACACATTTGTGGGGTTTTCTACATTCCTGAGAGCCCATTATATTCAATTATGAAAGGTGGTACTTAATGTTTATTTGTGTTCTCTGTTCGTGTGTACGTTATTCTCGTAACATATTATATCATCTCTCACGCTTAGAATACTAATCATACCTGTTATCCTCAGGCTTGGTAGACACCTCAGAGTTACTTAGGTCTTTGAGGATGCCTAAGTCTAGCCAAAGGCACGTTTTAACATTACATTAAATTAACCAAGGTTCATTCATTGCATTGCATTCATTCACGATAAATGAAGCAGAATTTGACTGACTGTTAGCTCAATCGGTAATAGCTCTGCCTTCTGCCCTGTTGGTTGAAGGTTCGATTCCCTCCCAGCATTTGTGTGATGAACCTAGGTGTTTGTTCTGTGTCTGGGTGTTATAAAATATCATAAGTGTGAATTTAAAAATATCTATGTATTCTATCAATCATCTGGTCACCATCATACAAGCTATGCTTAGTTTGGGCCTAGATGGTGTTATGTGCATTGTCCTCCAATATTTATTTAATGTCACCAATATTTTTACTAACTAGTTAAAGCTGTAGTATTGGATCAAGGAATGCAAATACATTTAACAAATCTTATTTTATTTTTAGGAGAAGAAGACAAAGCTAAAAAAACATTAGAATTTCTTGGCAGAGCACAAGATGAAGATGAAATGGTATCGTCTAAACGAGAGCTTGAAACAAATAAAAACAAAACCCAATGGTCTGATCTGTATACTGTAAAAATGAACAGGCAAGCATTGTTCATAACATTAACTCTTAACATCCTACAGCAGTTGAGTGGAGTGGTTGCGGTAGTTTTTTTCGCTACTACTATTTTCGAATTGGCAAACTCTTCTGTAGAACCTAATATAGCGACCATTATAATCGGAGTCACGCAGATAGTCGCTAGTTCTATTACTCCGTTCTTTGTCGAAAGATCTGGAAGGAAGTCTTTGATGCTTTTTTCAACAGCAGCCTGTTGTTTCAGTTTGGTAAGTTTTTGATTATGCATCATCTATTAAAAATAAAAACATGCCAGTATGTTTTATGATTTATTACCTGTAATAGTATAGATAATTGATTCAGGCGTGACTTTGACAACGTCATTGACTCACTCCGCACCCCGACGAAAAAACACTCTGCTCTGCAGACTTGTTGCTTCGACCAACAGTCTGCAGAGCAGAGTGTTTTTTCGTCGGGGTGCGGAGTGAGTCAAGTGTTCCTGAGGATGCCTCGTGGAGAGGTGAAACACGTGTCGAATTTTTTTGGGAGGTTGCATGTGTGGATTGTGTGTGCTTGCCTTTTACTAACGCTTTGCATGGCTTTTCAAGTGCGGGCGGGAGGGAGGTGCATGCGTCTGCATCGTGTCTAACTCTTTGAGAATAGATTGGCGGAATAGTACTAAATATTTCTCCATCTATTTAATGACCTATAATAGTGTTATAACTATTAATTTTTTTTGTACCTATATAATTTTTTTGTTTCAGGGTACACTGGGTACTTATTTTTATTTAGACAGCATTAACTCATCGTTAGCGGAAAGTGTAAAATGGCTGCCACTTGCGTCATTAATCATATTCTTCTTGTCGTTTGATCTTGGTAAGTTATACCATTGACTAATTATCCACCTACACACATTACCAAAAATTCTTTTTGAATTGTATCTTTATAATTCATATTTAAGCTACGTATGCATGACGGCACATTTTATAAAACTTTAAGTAACTAGCATTTCTCTATAAGTGATTTTTTTATTCTTGTAAGAAATAAATTCTTAAATTAGTTTAATTCATATTCAACTTACTTACTAATCCATTCTCTTCCCATAAAGCTAAATTGACACCAAATTTATACCTTAAATTTTTGCATAAACATTATTTAACAGAGTTGATGAAAGATGTGTTTCGTATTTTATTGAAACTCATCACCTAACGGGGTTAAAAATGGGTAGAAAGTTATTTTGGGGGTGATTTGCATTAAGTTGATATCAATACTTCTTATTTAGACACGTGTTTGAAAACACAATCCGATTTTATTCAAAAAAGGTTGAACTCACATAAAAGCTTGGTGGAATATAATCAAGGCATACTGACAGGTTGTTTTCAAGAAGAGTCTGTATTTATTCCTAGGATTCCCCTAACACCATTAAATTACCCCTTCGCATTCAAGAGAGTGCAGTTTCCTATTAAAGTCTGCTTCGCCATAACCATAAACAAAGCTCAAGGTAGAGGCACTCTTAAGGTAGCGGGAGTAGACTTGAGAGGAAGCTGCTTTTCTAACGGCCTGTTGTATGTGGCATGCTCCAGAGTAAGCGCACAGAGTAGCCTGGTGATTCTAGCACACGAAGGAAAAACAAAAAATATTGTTGACAAAGAAATACTGCAGTAGTTGTAGTATTTCGATTTCGATGTAAAAAGATGATACCCTCGTGTCACTTTCACCAGATCAAAGGTTGAGCTTCGTGTTCATAATATATAACAAAATTTCATTTTATTGTTTGTTTTATTTTATTTATGTCAACAGGTTTCGGCATTATACCCGGCACATTCATCGGTGAGATGTTCACCCCCAACGCCCGCAGCACTGGTTCTACCATCACCATCACCTTCGGCTGGATTTTCGGGTTTGGCGTCGCTACTGCCTTCGGCTACATGCTCCAACTCGGCGCACATTTCGCCTTCTGGTTCTACGCTGCAGCGTGCGCCGCTGCTTTTACCTTTACTGTTGTATTTGTGCCGGAGACTCGAGGAAAGAGTTTAGCGGAGATACAAGAGATGCTTAGTTAATGAGTCGAGTCGATATAATATAATTCTGCTAAAAAAATATTAGGACTACTGATTATTTAATTACTCGGACTTTTAAACTTTAGCAATTAGTATTATAATTCACTTGCTGCTGTCCGCATGTCGGTATATCTATGGGTCTTGTAATCACACATTGGCTGGTTTAATCGACCAGAAACTAATTATATTAATAAATACAAAACAGAACACAAGAAGACTTCTAATTATTTAAACAAAAAAAAAACAATAAATCATAGAAAGACAATAAAGCTTCCTAGCACGTCTGCACGCCCGACCGATCGACTTAAAGTGTTGCGCGATATGCTGACTCATTACAGTCGCAATTCGGCCCTCTGCCTATGGTCACGTGATACGGCCTCTCTTGACGGGCGGTCGTCTACGTCCGCATCCCTGAGATGCTCGAGGTTTGGGCTAGCCACGCTTTAGACCCTGGGATACTCGCGACTGGAACCCGACACGTCTTCAACCGCTTGTTGCTCTGAAGTGAAGTCATCAGTCTCATCAGCTGAAATTAATGGAAAAATTAGACGTATTAGAATTTACAATACAAAGTTATTTAGAAAACATACTGTTTTTATAAATATTTATTAAACAATATTTGTGCATTCGTTAACAATCATTATTCATTTGTGGATGAAATTCATTTTGCGGATGAAATTAAAAGATTCACAAATATTGATCTCTCTCGAGGGGCTCCATACACATGTACTAATTAACGTGATAGTAAAAGAAAATCCATCTTCATGTCAGCTATTATGTAAGAACGCCTCAACGTATGACAGATACATAGAAATCATGCAACACACTTTAGAAAAATGCAGCGCAAGTCTCAGTAGTCCACTCTCCCTGAAGCATCATGTTATCACAGCAGCGGCTTCAGTTGCTTCCCGTACGAGCCAACCAGCAGCTCCAGCACATAGCAATGGTGTGGCAGGCACCTCAGCACCTTGTAGAGACAGTTTGATAAAAAAATCACTGCTTAAATAACCACACAAAGTGTTTCATGATGTTGAGTGTAGGATGTTTTTTATTCTTTATAATTATCTTATGACTATTTTTCTGTACATTATTTTCTCTAAGTGTCTCATACTAGTGTATGGTTTTTTAATAATTACATTTACATACTGGGCACCTTCAAAATGCTCAGTCAGCTAAAGTGCTCTCTGCATAACTCTCATAGATTCTATGCATTCATTTTTGCATAATGAATGCATTTTCTAACTTATAACTGTAATATTTTCCGCAGATCTGAATGCTATATCTTCTTCATTCAGCTTTCTTTATGCGTTCCTAATAATTTTGTGGTCTAGTCTAGACCTAAAATATACCTAAAACGGTAAGTCTGAACTTTCATGTTTTTGTATTCTAATGGAAACCAAAAACCATTTGCATAAAATCATTTCATTTTACTTGATATTAATGTACTTTGTAGCCCAGCGTATATCGTAATCTGGTTTTAGAACAAGCTTTCTAGTAACTTTTTGCAACATTCTTTTAAAATACCGTAACCGTTAACCGTTTTCAAAAATGTATTAACCCATTTCATGCTATTTATGTTCAAGAATCTTTTGTTTTTAAATAGTTTGTTGAAAATAGTGTTTATAGTTTGTATTGAACTGCTGTGTATTTTGACTTTACCTAACAGAAGTGAACAATATAATGTACCATGTTCATCTGAAACATCATTGTTGTCAATTTGGCATTAAAGCAAATTATAAAATATCTGATTATTAAGATGACAAAAAAGCTTGGGATGAATCTGCTCCAACTCGACTCGTCTGTAACATGCGTAACAAAATTGGCAAGGATCATACAAAAAAGTGTTAGACCAGACGAGTTTCTTGCCGGATTTTGTTTGAACTGGGGTCAGGAGGAACCGGCACCTAGATTCACTAGGACTGTAGCGTAGATGCATCTCATATATTAATAAGTAGTTGCTTTCTCCGAAGCATTCTACAATTTGCCGTCTAATTTATTCACTCAAATGTTTCGCAAGCTAATTATGTGATTATTTATTCACATTGTTTGTTTCCAACTGCTTATGTAGTGTTTCTCGAGCAGTATGAGGTCTTGAGTTATCGTGAAGCTATAATGGTGAAGATCGGTGACGAGTAAATATTGCAATAGATATTTTAAATAGTTTATGTTACTATACAAATACACAAATTGCAAATCTGTGCGTCACAATAGCTGTAACATTGAGTAGGAGGATTAAACACGCATTTAAAATGTAGACACAACAAGTGATGTCATCTTAAAGTTATTTTAAGACTTCAGTCTTTTTATTCATTTTAAATATATGTTAATCTTCGCGTAATATATTTAACTAGCTTCTGCCCGCGGCTTCGCACGCATACAGAAAAGTAGCCTATGGATAGTATCTTAGGAACGGACTCCTAAGATACTATCCATATCCATACCAAATTTGTTGTTGCAAAAAATATAACTTCTATTGATCCGATTGCTACCAAACTTCACAAGATTACCCGCTAGGTCAATCAGAAGATTTCCTAATAATTTAATCGAAATCGGTCCAGCCGTTTCGGAGTCTATAGGGAACATAAATACACACATCACCTTTTATATATTTATATATTATATAGATTAACTGAGGTTTTAGAAGTGAACATTTTGTTATTCTGAACCATCTAAATTATACATATTAATATTGTAAATGTGAAAGTTGTAGTAATATTGTAAATTGTAATTTGTATTTATATTGTGTAACTCTGATGAAACTTTGTACATGTATAGTCAGTCATACATGTACAAAGTCAGTAATACTTTTTTAGCCAAATTCCTACCTACCTTACCCTATCGTTTCCTTTATTTTGTAGCAAGAGTTGTCAAATAAGGCAACTTCAATGCTTAATATTTATCAAACTAATATCGAAAAACTGTTTAAAAAAACTCGCAATATCCTTTAATTAAAAGACCTATCCAACGATATGCCAAACGAGGAGGTAATATAAAATAACCGCAGAAGGTTGCGGGTTCGATTCGGGTACAAATGTTTTCATGATCGGCAAGTATTTGTCTCGGGTATGGGTGTATTTACAAAAAAAGTATGTAAGTATATGTCAGTCATCAGTGTGGTACCCATAACACAAGCTGTGTTTACTTTGGAGCCAGATGATGCTGAATGTCTAGGATTATTTATTTATTTAATATTAAAAACCATTTAGCGGAGGTATTCCTAAAACTGTTTAATTTTGTTTTTTTTTTCATAACTTTGTAGGTGTCACTAATACGTATTAACGTGCAAAGTTTCATAACTATAAAACGAATAGGTAGTCTGCGAGCAAGAGCAAGATTAAGGGCGGACAGACAAACTAATATACAGACGGACATAACGAAACTATATGTGTTCCTCGTGGACTTCAGAACTCTAAAAATGGTAAGTACCTAAGTATCTAAGAAGAATCTAAGTATAAACATATCACCTTGAGAACCGCCTCTTTTTTTGGCGGGTACAAGGACTATAAAGACTGTAATATACAACTTTTAATACCTAAAATGATAAATACGACCAAGTGTGAAGCACTCGCTTATTGAGTGTTTCGCACTTAATTGTAGTGATTATGTTTTAAGTTTATAATCTCAACTATTTTATATACATGCTCTTTTATTACAAGGTGAACAAGACCGCGATAGTCTTATTTAGTAAATTTAAAAAATATTTTTGTTTAAATTAATAGTGAGCTCATAAGGCGTACATATTTAAGACTTTTGGAGTCGAGACTGTGGGCCTGTGGGGAACAGGAGCTCACCGCGTTTGCAAAATTATTTAATAGCGTCTAGTAGATACATTGCGTAATCTAAGAGCTAGCTCCTATCTAGTCCAGCGTATTAGTATTGCAATTCAACGTGGCAATGCCACCAGTGTCTTGGAAAAACTGCCTTTTAGCAGTAATCTGTTGAGCTATCTATTAATCGTTTTAATCGGTCCTCAGATAACCCAACTGTTATTCATGCATTTTTCAACCGACTTCAAAAAAGGAGAAGGTTCTCAATTCGACTGTTTTAATTTTTTTATTTTTGAAATGTAAACTTCTTTTAGCGCGGTACGCATATTTTTAGATGAGGTAAAATCTCTGGATTCGCGACACCGTTACCGTTTTTTCGCGAGACGCAGGGCTGCCGCGCTCGCTCCATTTGATTATAAACCTTAATTCACATGCTTACAGTCTACTTTTGTATTGAGAGTTAGGTTCTTTGATATATTATCTACATTCTGAACAAAAAATATTGCATCATCTGTGTTCGTTCAGTATTTGATTGGCAGTCGCCATGATTACTGATTTTGAAGTGATTTTTTATTAAACTCTAACGCGCCAAAATAAGTTTTCACTTTTGTCGGCACTCCCGGAGTGCAACCCGATTTTTTTTCTAATTTAAAAACTTAACTACTGAATCGATTTTTAGGAAAATTATAATCGGGTTGCATTCCGGGAGTGCCGACAGATGAGAAAACTTATTTTGGCGCGTTAGAGTTTAGTAATAAATCACTTCAAAATTTGTAATTATGGCGACTACCAATCAAATACTGAACGAACACAGATGATGCAATATTTTTTGTTCAGAATGTATATAATATATCAAAGAACCTAACTCAGTAAACTTCTCCAAACAAAAGTAGACTGTAAACATGTGAATTAAGGTTTATAATCAAATGGGGCGAGCGCGGCAGCCCTGCGTCTCGCGAATCCAGAGGTTTTACCTCATCTAAAAATATGCGTACCGCGCTAAAAGAAGTTTTCACTTCAAAAACTGAAAAAAATATGTCATCCAAGTGGATAAAATATATGAAATTTTGATATATTTCTTTTTTATACATGAAGTCGATTGTCTTTTTAGTTTTTGAAACGTAATTATATATTATTGATTATTATTTTGTACATTTCTGTAATTATTTCATTAATACAAATTATGAAATAGTGTGAATCCTATTTAGTGTTGAGCGCAAAAAAGCAGAATTCTGGGCCTTTTAATTACCTCGGCACAAAATGTAACCTCCTAATTAATTTCATACCTGCTTAAGTAGCACTAACGCTAGTTTAATAAGTTAAAAAGACTTCTTATAGCATTAACATTACAAACCTTAGTGGTTTTTAGTGCTATAACTTACTATTTGTAATCTCTTATATATAATAAATAGATTAAAAAAATGGAACATATTCATAATGGTACAGAACCCAAAAAGGTGTTAAACAATAATCGTGTCAGGTTTTATTTACTGAGTTTAGTCTGCAGGCATTAGGCCAAGTGTAAGTGTGTTAAAGAAATAATTAAATATAAAAGTTATAAAATGTTTGGGTTGAAGTTAGATTCATACGTAACTATTCAGACTCTTATTGCTGCATGCTGTAAGTACCTAGATATAAATATTCATTATTTCACGATGACTACCACTGTATACATCTGTTTGTGAATCCTGTTACTTATGAACACTTGCGATAGATACAAGACACGAAGAAAACTAAGGAATCGAATATAACATCAAGTTACTCTATGTCATAAGTACGCCCCGTAATTTTCAGTTTTTTCCGGTTTATATGTTGCATAATTATGGGTAGCTAATAATTGCGAGCATCGCCTAGTGGTACGAACACATCAAAATCTAGTATCTAAGATTGCTCAACTGTTTCTTATGTAATTTAATATGAGTAATGGAGCTATTCGTCCATGACCAGCTTGATGAAAGGAGATCTCCCTCTGACTCTCAAGCGCAAATTGATGGATGTATGCATCCTCCCCGTTCTCACATATGGTGCGCAGACCTGATCTTTGACAAACATCCAAAAGTGTAAGCTCAAGGTTTGCAAACGTGTGATGGAGCGCAGCATCCTCGGAGTAAAGCGAATAGATAGAATTCGCGACACCGAGCTGCGCTCAACAACATAGATCGCCAAACTCAAATGAGAATGGGCTGGTCATTTCTGCCGCATGTCGGGAAACCAGTGGGCCAAACTGACCACGGAGTGGTGCCCTAATACGGTACGACGACGTCGCGGCAGACCACGAACCAGGTGGAGGGACGAGCTCACCAAATTCCGCGCCGACTGGACAATCTTAGCGCGGGAGAGGGATGAATGGAGAGAATGGGGAGAGACCTTTGCCTAGAAGTGGGACAGTATGGGCTGATAATAACAATAATAATAATATATTAACGTGCTATTTTACCTGAATCATAGTATTCCACTCACATTCAAGGAGGTTTACTTCTAGATTTTTAAGTAAATTATCTTTCAGTGAATCTGGGAGAATTGATTAATGGATATGGAGTAGGCTGGTCTGCCCCCATCATACCTAAACTGAAGGATCCACTGCAGACCCCTCTGCCATTCCTGATCTCCGAGATACACCAATCTTGGATTGCTTCTGCGATATACTTTGGTTGCGTTGGTAAAGAAATATGTTTCTAGGGTGACGACGGAACCCATATAGTTTCACCATGTCCTTTCTGTGTGTCTGTCTGCTTTTCATCAGAGCTCTAGCTCGTTGACTATTAGTCTTATTGTTATGAAAATTACGTGCACTTGGCCAATTTATTTATAAATCATATATACTGAAAAATATACTATTGTACTTTAAATATTTAATGAGCAACACATAGTTTTTTTTGCTTCTTATATTCTTACAGTTCTATTGTTACAGGAGGCTTAATTAGCGGGTATTGTGCCAACAAAATCGGCCGCAAGAAAATCATTATCATCGGAGGTGCGGTCAACTTACTAGCCAATATCCTGCTGACCGCTGCAAGAAATCTGACAATGGTGTACATAGGCCGAATGCTAGTCGGGACTGGCATTAGTTTAATGCTTGTGACTACCTTGATTTACATTGGAGAAATAGCGTGAGTAATTGAGTCGATACGTACATGTTATACTAAAACAAAAAATGGAAAGAAAAAACAGGAAAATTGTTTTAACCAATAAAGAGTATCATAGAGTGACGCTTTTGTATAAGGAGTATGTGTGAACGTGAATGAAACTGTAATAAAAAGGAACCATAATAAACTATTCTGACTGTGCTTAGTCAATGTCTGATAATTATGAAGCAGTAAATCTTAGGAAACGCAAGTCATCAAGGTTTCAAATTAGTGTATGAAATTCACATGTCGAGTGAAGTTCTAGTTCACGTGTCGCAGCCAAGCTTTGAGATTACTTTTTTATTACCTTTAACAGAATATTATTTTCCCAGATCGCCGAACATGAGAGGCATTATTCTGACCTCTTTGGGTGTGTTCCACGCACTCGGTGGCCTGTTGGTATACTCCGTAGGTCCGTTTGTGAGCTATGCGGGCGTCGGATACGTATCCATTCCTCTGTGTGCGCTGTTTGTTATATTTAGTAGCTTTTTGCCTGAATCTCCGATGTTCTATGTTATAAAAAGTGGGTAATGTTTGCGCCAAACATAAGAATACTTGCTTCCCACTTTTCCCTCTCTGAAATGTCACCTTACTTTCCAGATAATGAAGCATCAGCCAGATCCGCTTTCCAATATTTAGGCAGAGAGGTCGACGTAAACAGCGAGCTAAAATACATGATGGAGAAGTGCCAACAGCAGCAGAATCAAAAACAAATCTGGCGCAAGCTGTTTACCGTTAAAAACAACCAGATCTCCCTCTTTATCACGATTTGCTTAGCATTTTTCCAATTTACAAGTGGTATAATTGTAATTATCTTCTTTGCAACAACGATCTTCCAAGATGCAGGCTCATCTGTGAGGCCAGATATTGCGACTATTATAGTTGGTGTGGTGTTTGCGGTTGGATCGTGTATATCGCCGATATTTATTGAGAAGTATGGAAGGAGAGTGCTGCTGATGGTGTCAACAGCTGGGTGCTGTGTGTTTATGGTAAGTGGGGGTAAACGCTTTACAAAATATGCAAGACGAGGCAAATAATTTATTTAAAATAAAAGAGAAAACCGCTGAGTCTATCAGTATTTAAATAAGTGTAAATATCTGCGATCCTTATATATATTCAGTTAAAAGAAATGCTATAGCATAATGCTAATTCCTGTCTTAGCTATGTTAAAACCGTACATAGAAACAATATTTAAATATAGCGCAGACGCGTTAGCATGACTACTATTTGAGCTAATGTATTGATTCAGGCTATCCTTGGAGTCTACTTTTACTTGAAAGTGATAGAGCATCCATACGTAGGAAGATTAGGATGGGTGCCACTGACTTCATTAGTCGCTACAATTTTTATTTACAGTTTTGGCTTATCAATAATCCCGAACACGTTATCAGGAGAACTTTTCACGCCCATGGTCAGAGGGTTAGGCACTTCCATTTATTTGATATGTGGCTGGATCACAGGATTCTTGGTTACTACCATATTTGGCTATGCAGTAGTGGCCTTGGGTAGCCATGTGACATTCTGGATCTTTGCTATTTTCAATGGTGTAGCTTTCTTCTTTGTAATCGCATTCGTTCCGGAAACGAGTGGGAAAAGTCTAACGGAAATTCAGGTTATGTTGGAAAATGGTTTTTTTCACAAAAAACGGACACCGATAAAACTGAGTTCAGAACTAGGAGATTCATAATATTTTAGATCTTGAGAAACCAGACATATTCAGGTGGCATTCGAGTACCTATTATTGACCGAGCGAGCGAGTGTCTCAGTTTAGGCAAAAATGCTTTTATATGTCTGTCAGAACGGCGTCCGGTCGCATTTCTAAACCGATTCTCGTGAACCGATTCTTGTGAGCAGGTTCTATAGCTATATAATTTTTTTTTGTCGATTCAGTTTTTGGAAATTTCTCAAAATGGCGAAGATATGGGGTTGGAAAGGAGGATTTTTAAATTTATTTCATGACGTTATTGTGTATGTGTAGCTTAAACATTAAATTAGGTAGGTACTTATACAATTTGACTTCTTAATTGCATGATAAGATTATCTATTCATTATGAAACCGAAACAACTTTTTATTAACTGATTGCACTATGTTTGTAATACTTATTACACTCATTTTATTATGTACACTTATATGCATTGTAATTAGAGTGTTGCTTATTATTCTGGATTTTCCTATGTATAATATGTATGTATTTACAAAAAACAAGTATTTAAGTAGTATATCATCTGGTTACCTATGCGTCTAGTCATATGTGTCATATATAGTCATATATATACTTACACAAGCTCTACTTACTCTGGGGCTAGATGATGCTGTGTGAAATGTTCGGCATTATTATTATTATTTAATATCCCTAATATTAATAAGTTATTTAGCTTGCTAAAAAACCTTTTCGCTATTCTACCACATCACTTTACAAAGACGCTAAAGTACTTACGATGAGACAGCTCTTTGTGTTCCAAACCATACCGCGCATGCACTCCTCTATCACACATATTATGACTCATGACTCGAGCTTGAAGGAGAAAAAAGAAGATACGACCGAGTTTGCCCAATAGATCCCCACAGAACCTCGACTTACAGTCGTTTCTACTCTATTATAGCTGCTCAACTGTACTATCGTGTAAATAGATATATCGACTTCTATAGTCTAACCAAACACGAATTGAATTGAAACTAAGCTCATTACATGGCTTCTTAAACTGAATTATAAAACCACAGAAGAACTAACAATTTATGATTTAAAATAATAAAACTTACTAATTACTCTCCTGACACATCACACACACCGTATTCCCTAGGTACACACACACAGACACACATTCACACACACGCTTACAAGGACACACACACGTTAACCCTACACTCTCATCGGTACACACTTAACACTAGAATGAAAACATTTTATATAAAAGTATTTACGTAAATTATGAAAGCCTTATAAATGATTATAACATCGAGATCCAAATCCGGGAATGCAGGTGTCGGCCGATACACGACGGCAGGGACAGTATCGAGGGTACAACCATACCCCCGAGATACAGTTTCCAACAAGTTCGGGGGCTGGCAAATACCCAACACGCTGAACCTTGTAGTTGGTTTATCGACACCTCAATTTCTTTCTAGATTAAGTTTAGTATAGTTAAAGGTTGTCTGGAAGATATCGCCATATGCGATAAGACCGCCGTTTGCAGGACATATGACATTGTAGCCGTAGCATTAATTTTGTTTGTACGTACCTGAAATGTTATGTTCTCAATAAAACTCATTATTATTATTATTATGTTTTTTATTTTTCTCGTGTGAATGATCGATGGAGTAGTTTTTTGTTTTTTTTTATAGATTGACGGCTACCAGTAACATTTCACTGTCCTTGCACTTGTATGTACCAGGAATGTTTTATATTCACGATAAGTCATTTAGTTTTTTTCCAAAAAAACATTCTTTTCTTATTTAGCTTCATCTAAAGATGTTTTGAATGCTGTTATTGGACACTTGATTTCTATTACCGTGTCAGCTCCATTTTTGCCATTTTTTTGTCAATGATGAGGTCACAAGGTTCAGTTGTTCTAACAAAGACGCTAAATTACTTAGATTATTTGTATATATTTTCTTCTTGATTCTTGACCAAAGTTTTCATTGTCGTCACCTATTTACCACCTTGGCGAAATTAGACGCTTTTAGAAGTATCCTTCTAAGTTCTAACCTCAGGCTTAAATTGCTTTGAGAACCTACTCCGAACTAATCAACATCTTAGGAGATATCATAATTTTAAGATAGCTCCGCAACAAAATAGCTATGTTGGGGTTCACTTGCGCAGTGGTACTTACTCTGCCTGTGTTTATCTGTAACGCTTTCACGGCTAAACTCGGTTTTGATGAAATTTAGTATAGAGTAATCTTAAACCTCAAGGTAGTATATTATTATATATAGTAATATTATTTATCCAACCGCGATAACTGGTATTCACGCGTACGAAGTCGCGGGCAACATCTGGTATTAGATATAAAAGATGGCATGTATATTACGCAAGGGGTTATATAAGAAGTAGTTTGATGACAACACTAAGAACATTACGAGTTAATACTTGATGCACGAGTGCAAGAAGATGTTTGAAGAGTGGGCTAGGAAGACTAGTCAAAGTTTCTCACCTAGCAAAGATTAACATTACCATGTTATAATCTTATTTCGTTATATTTTCTATTATATACATTTTGATTTTTAAATACTTGTTGACATTAAAATTGATCAAATTGTGTAAATAATCTTGATTAATTTATTTATTACGCTTTGGTTGATGTACTGTCATGTTATAAATTGTATGAACAAATAAATAGAAAAAAGCGGCCAAGTGCGAGTCGGACTCGCCCATGAGGGGTTCCGTAGCAGCAAGATTGCGGTTTACAATTTAACAATTTATGCCGTATTAAAAAAAAACTACTCACTAGATCTCGTTCAAACCAATTTTCGGTGGTAGTTTGCACGGTAATGTACTTCAATTATTTTTTTTACTTTTATCATTCTCTTATTTTAGAATTTACAGGGGGGGGGGGGGGGGGGAGAAACATTTTACCACTTTGGAAGTGTCTCTCGCGCAATCTATTCAGTTTAGAAAAAAATGATATTAAAAAAGTAAATATCATTTTTTAAGAGTTTCATTTTTGAGAAGAAGAAGATCCAGAGATCCATAGACCCCACACGTATGGGTTTGATAAAAAACAATTTTTTGAGTTTCAGTTCTAAGTATGGGGACCCCCAAAATTTATTGTTTTTTTTCTATTTTTGTGTGAAAATCTTAATGCGGTTCATGGAATAGATCTACTTACCAAGTTTCAACAGTATAGTTCTTATAGTTTCGGAAAAAAGTGGTTGTGACATACGGACGGACAGACAGATAGACAGACATGACGAATCCATAAAGGTTCCGTTTTTTGCCATTTGGCTACGGAACCTTAAAAATACACAATCGATTCGACGATGAAAGTTTCAACGCAAAAAGAGCCACTTAGTAACACTACTAAACAAACTATTGAATGGATGAATGATAGAAGCTAGTAGGTTATTCGACAATGTTAGGGATATTTATATACATCTATGAGAAAAACTTGTAAACCAACATGCTCGTACCTAGGCAAAAATTTTAAAACCTGTTGGAAACATTCACAGCCTTACTCATTTATAATTCTATAAACGTTATAAACGCCTCTTAACTTCAACACTGCTTAAACACTGCCTAAGATTCGTTAAACGTTTCTGAACAGAAGGGACATTTTCTAAACTTGACAGACCCAAGAGTCTACTTCATAAGACTTGAGTTCTTTGGAATAAATTGGGCCACTGTGTACTTATTTGAGACGCCTGGACAGCATATTAACAACGTCACCAAAGGTGGCATCATACGTAGTACTCACCTAAAACATTATAATTACGTTTTAAAAACTAAAAAGAAACCGACTTCATTGAATGAAGTTTGAACCTATAATACATCTTTAGTGAAAAATAGATGTATTTTGTATATATATAATATGGGTAGGCCAAATAACGCACCGCTCCAATGAGACAGCGAGGTATCGAAGTAGGTGAAAACATCATCGATGTAGGTACAATTTTTAGATTTTCGTTAATTTTTCAGCTCGACCGATTTTGATAAAATGTATATGGATCCACCTGTGACGTATACCCTTTCAAACAAAAAATAATTTTCCAAATCGGTTCAGCTGTTTTTGAGTAATCGGTGAACATACAAAAAAACAATAAAAAAAAAACAAAGATTCCGACGAATTGAGAACCTCCTCCTTTTTGATAAAGTCGGTTAAAAATAGTAGTTGACGAAAAAACAATTTAAGAAAGTAAGGTTTGATTTTCATTAAACATGTACTCACAAAAACACGGGCCAATTCTGTCAAGACATTTTTCATTTTATTCATTGGCGGATTGCTAAATTATATCGTGGAACAACGTTTAACTTGCACCAGTCAATTGAAATTACGTAGCACGCTATCTACCACGCTCAGTAGGTAAGGTTCTTACTCTTAGGAAGTGGACAGGCGCTGACAACCTGCTTTTCCTGTTATTGCACTTGCCGTTAACTGAAATCAACTTTCAACTGGAAATTCATCATTTTGTCGCTGTGGCCCGAGGTAAAACTTATTACAGGATTATTTGTAGCTTTGAATCGTAATCAACTTCTCTGCTGTGCGCAAGGGTTCCAGCAATTAGGAGTACTGGTGATCTATAGATAAATCTATAGATAGCTCAAGTGATCCAAACCATTGTCAGAGGGCAACGTCTTTAAGACAATTACGGCATCGCCACGTTGAATGGCAATGCTAATACGCAGAGCCGGTTAGGAGCCAGCTCTTTCACGTCACGCAATGTTTCTACAAGACGTATTAAAATATTTTTTAAACGCGATGGGCTTTAGTTTTTTACTGATCCAGGGTCACGGCTCCAAAAGGATGGAATAGGACTAGAGTGTCTACGCAAGTAGCACCTCTAAATAGCCTACCCATCTCCCAAGGTACAATAGTCATACCATCAGGCCTCTTACCATCAACACGTATCAGACCGTACAGCTCGAGAACAGCTGGTACGTTGACGCTAATAGGTGCCAGACGAATGACATCGTTAAGACTTGCATGGCGGACAATTCTACCGGCGGCGGCAGATAATTGATAGTTCTATTATTCCTTTCATTATCAAAATGTAATTAAAAAAAAAACGAAACCTGCTTTTACATTGTATAACCCGTGGTGTGGTGTGTGGTGGTGTTATTACTATTTCTATAACTAAATAAATCCATTATATGTTTCTTAACCACTGCAGAAGGTGAGCTTACCTTCATTATGTTAAGTAGTGTTTTATTATGTGCCACTTATGTAATAAATGACAATAATATTTTTTCTTTTTATATATAAAGTTTTTCTGGGTACACTGGGTACTTACATACTTCTATTTAGACAGGATAGACTCACCGTTAGCAGAAAGTGTTAAATGCTGCTATAAAGTTATAGTAAGTATTGATAATTTTTTATTGTACTTACTTAAATGAGTTTTTTCTGCTTCCCGATATTTAGGCACTGTTGCCTGCGCCATGATCATGAGATAAACACTTATACAACTATGCCGATATATCAGAAAGCAGTACAACTCACATATCATGTTAAATATTTAATGATATTTTTCACTCAAAACGGGTTTGAGTGAAAAATATCATTAATTGGTGAAATAATCAAAAGAGTGGGATTATCGCAATACACTTTCACATAATTATATGCAGTCGATAATAAAACATCACACTGACCTGTTTTTTCGCATAGTGGTTATGCTTCTCGTAAGTGCGACGCTCGAGTTCTCGGAATTCGTCATAGTAAGCACAGAGTTAAATGAATAAATAATGCCGGACATTTAACACAGCATTCATTTTTATCTGTCTCCAAAATAAGCAGAGTTTGTGTTATGGATACCACATGAATGATTCACCACTTATATCCTTATCCTTACTATAATATAATATTATAAATGCGAAAGTAACTCTGTCTGTCTATCTGTCTGTCTGTCTCGCTTTCACGTCAAAACTACTAAAGCGATTTTAATGAAATTTGGTACACAGATAGTCTAAAGCCTAAGAAAGGACTTAGGCTACTTTTTAATTGGAAAAAAGTGTTGTATAGGGTTGAAAAGAGCGAAGAAAAGTTGTATGAAAGTATTGTCACTTTCAGAACTAGAAGCATAAAATGTATGGCTGTTGATACTAATATTATAAATTTGTACCTACAAATATTATAAAATAAATAGATACCTACTTATAAATTCTGTCTGTCTGACTGCTATGTTTTCACGTCTAAACCGCTGAACCGATTTTGATGAATTTTCGTATAGAGATAGATGGGACCTTGGAGAAGGACATAGGCTACTTTTTATGTGGGTAGCATGCGTGCGAAGCCGCGGGCAGCAGCTAGTACTTAATATAATTATCTTCTATACAGTTTGGGCAAGGTTTCGTTGACGACGTCGAACGGCAACCATTCAATATCACTAAAGCGCAAACTCATCGACACCTGTGTCTTACCCATACTGACATACGGTGCTCAGACAAGGTCTTTGACAGATTCACAATAATCAGAACTCAAAATATGCCAGAGAGCTATGGAGCGCAGTGTTTTGGGGATCAAAAGAACGGATATAGTTCGAAATACCGAAATCCGATCGTAACGGGCATAACGGGCTTAGGTACGAGGACTGCACGTTTGAAATGGGACTGGAAAGGTCATATAACTCGAATGCATTCGGAACGTTGGGCGAAGCTCGCCACTCAGTGGGTGCCCGAAAGTCGGAGACGACGCGGCAGACTCAATAAAAGATGGCGAGACGATGTGCATGCATTCAAGCCAAACTAACAAATAGGACACATTAGTTTAAGGAAAAAAAAGGAGTTGTGTCTTACTTATAAATAAGATTATGTTATTATGTTTAGTATATTTAGTATTTCATGAATTAGTAACGGGAACTATCGCATTTTTAACAGGCTTCCAAAAAAAGACTCAATTCTCAATTTGCCTGTTTTTTATGTATGGGTTATTATTTGTTACCTCATATCTTCAAAATCGATATGTCTATATATCTATATATCTTCAAATTGGGTGTTTCTATGTATAATATGTATGTATTTACAAAAAAAAAAAACGTATATAAGTAGTATATCAGTCATGTGGTACCCATAACACAAGCTCTGCTTACTTTGGGGCCAGATGATGTTGTGTGAAATGTCCGGGATTATTTATTTATTATTTATTTATCTTCGCCAACTATTATTTTAATACTATAGGAATTACCTCCGAAATATAAGTTTGGTGAGGGTCTAATGATGGAAAACATGATGAAAATCCAAAACTCCTCAACGCATGAGAATAAATTAATTGTAAACTAGTAATTACTTTGGTAAATATTGTGAGGGTTTACTACTAAACAGAACCTACAATTAGTGTATTTTATATCTTTCAGTTGTCTACCGGCTTGCCGATAATATAAAGGCAATCTAGTTTATCTAGTATTCGATACTCGAAATTTGGCACTAAATATAGTCGCGGGCTTGCGTTTCGAAAACCACGTAGCGGATTGTGTTCATAACTTCTTCTATTTTAAAAATCTTATACAAGATAAGATGATAAGAAGATACAAGAGACTATGCGAAGATAATATTACGAATACAATAGAGAAGGAAAACTTGAAACAAGTCCGGCTCGGTGCCAGCAGTTATGCACCGACAAACCGACACCGCATGTACTGATTCGTCTTTCCTGCGGGTCTTGTTGGCAAGGTCGAGAGGTCAGTGTGGGTACCTGGGAAGGCCTGCGCTATCAAACAATATCCCAGGCAGAGTGACGTCAGTGGAGAGCAAATTTCACCCAACTCAGCTTGCTGGAGTGGATCCATAAACGAAAGTTTTCCATTACAATTAACTGCTCTGTAACTTTACTGACGCCACCTAAATCATCTTCAACAGATGAACGAAGGCCTATGATGATGATGATGTGAAGAGAACCGCATATGGTTGACTGAACCATTGATCTTGTCGAAGTTAAACTATGAAGACACTGTCTTTGAACCTAGGTTACTTTCACAGACTCAACAATTGGCGAAACAAGTCCAAAACGCTTGTGCAAGATTCTGTTTCAATGTTTCATCTAGAAGTTACATAACGCCTTTCCTAAATAAGAATTGTCTTCTGAAAATAGAGTCCCGTCACGAAATACCTTTATGACAAACTCAGTTGGCTCTCTGCGAGACGTGATTGTACCAGAAGGCAGTGCGCCACTCATTTGTCAACTCAATTACACAGGCCACAGGCCTTCAGAGGCATTTTTTGATATGCCGCTTCTAAGTGTTGGAATAATCGCCACCACCAATGTCCAGAAGGTTTTAGACTCAAACTCGAGGCTTTTCTTTTCGAAGCTCAAATACGGCATGGAAATATAAATATTAACGTCTCGTTTATATAAGCAGACTTTATAGTTTTTGTAAAAGTACTTTTGTTAATAATTATTAAACTAACAACCAAATACTTATCTAATTTAATTATTTTAATTTTAACACCTTTTCATATGTATGATGTCTTATTTTACTAATATACCAAATTATAACTTTAACTTTTTTTTTCTCTGTTTATACCTTATGTTAATTGTTCTGTTGTCGCTTGTACACCTACTCTTTTAAACCTAGGTCACAGCTGAAAATCAGCGTTGAGTGTAGGCATTGCTTGCTTCCTTCTAGCACATGCTGAGCTGGACGCATTTTTGGGACTCGCACATATGCTCAACAAGTAGGTGCTTTACTTAACCTATTGTTGAATGGTTTGTATACCTATTTTTAAGATGTTTATTTCTGTATTCATTCATTTTCATAGGGGTATTTAAAAAGAGGAGTTTAATGAAACAAGAGTGTAGATTCCAGTGCAAACCGCGATCGCGAGCGGCAACGAACGGACCGCGGACCGCGCAAACTCAGGGTGAGTTTGATCCGCGGTCCGTTCGTCGATGAAGATGAATCGAAATGAATGATGAATCAGCCTTCATCGACAAAATAATACGTGAGCAAAACCCGTGTTTATCAAAATGTATGTGAGTAGATATTAATAATAATAATAATAATAATACCGGACATTTCACACAGCATCATCTGGCCCCAAAGTAAGCAGAGCTTGTGTTATGAGTACCTCATGACTGATATACTACTATTTTTTGTAAACACATACATATTATACATAGAAACACCCAGACCAGAGACAGATACTTGCAGATCATTCAGACATTTGTCCCGCGGCGGGAATCAAACCCACAACCTTTTGCGTCTCAGCCTAACCTAAGCCCACTGTGCCACATTACTATTAATTATAATATTTATTATAAATCTGTTATATTATAAGGTTACAACATTTAAAATTAAAATTCATACTGAATCACTGGTAAGCTAACTTTACACTAATGATAACACATCGAACAATCTTTATAATCGATAAGATAAATTTTACAAATGACTTAAATATTTCGATAGACTACAGCATTATATTGTACAGACAATCATAGCCTGTACTCACATATGGAACAATTATAAAAATATCATAATTACTATTATTAATATAAGTACGAGCACTTATCTAAGTAATTACGATAGGTATTTTAGAGTCCTTAAAGCTGTGTTGTGTGTGACTTGTCTCAAACATGGAGATTCCAAAGCAACAAATGTTAGTTGCATTTTATGGTGAGTTTTAAAAGTTTTGAAGCCCTTGTAGACTAATAGTATTTCTAAAAATAAAAATAAAATAAAAATAATGATTACAGCAATCAGATTAAATCATTATGACCATAGCAATACCTAGTCTAATGTTAGGACAATAGAAACACTAATTTTTTGCAGTGAACTTATTCACAATTGAACAATTATCGGCCAATACAATTATAAAAAACGATATTACTTAAAAAATCTAAAAAAAAGAATTTTTCGACTAAAATGCCTTAAAAAACATGGCTTGCAGATTATTTTAAAAACATTTCCGTTTTCTTAGCTCTCCAACAATGCATAACAACTAGGAACTTATTTCCAAGAAACTGAAAAAACACAAAGGAAGCAGGCTTAAATTCGAACTAAACTTTATGTCTTTCTTTAAAATTTCCATAAATATAATCAAAAACACTGTAAATAAAACAAAAAATACAAATTTAAAATAAAACTTAGAACCAGTAACAGTTTAGTAGTAATAACAATTAATAAACAATTTTGACCTTTTGTAATTTAGTTGTTCTCGCTCGAAGTGACTACCCCTATTGCGTACGCAAAGTCGCATTCCTTTTTCTAAGTTGTGACTTAATTAACGAAGTAGTCTAATTATTCCGCATCGCATTTGAGCGTTTATAATTTTTGTTTTGAGTTCCGGATGACAGGCAAACGTCGTAAAGTCAAAATGGTTCAAAATCGGTTCAAAATCTCAAAAATGGTTCACCTTTGCATAATGCTTATAGGGTTTAAAATTATCAAAAATAGTCACACCTATCACCACACCACACCACACCTATCACCACACCTCCTAACGAGAATACGTCGAATTACCAATAACCCTATCTAACTAATTTCTAACTAGTATATCTAAGTATATCTAACTAATTTATGTCAGAACTTTTAGAATCGTCTTGCAGGTAGTGGCATTTTCAGAGCCACTTCCAATAGGTTTTGCTCTTTGATAGATTTTATAAACCCCTTACATTTAATGTGGGTTAATGTACGGAGTTGGCTATTTGATATATAGTCAATATGAAATTGCGTCACAGATACGTGTAGTTCTCGTGTCCGTTCTGCAGTATATACTCCGTGCCTCTCGAATTCTTTTTTTCTTGTATATTAGTGTACAATTCTTAAAATTATACTCTTATATTATTACAATCTAGATACATAACTAGATACTTATTGACAAAGTAGGCCAATAAGTCATTTATCAATGACTTATTTTAATACTGCAAAATATGCCAAAAAATGTGTCCAATAGCACTTTTCTTACTGTCTCTAGTTATGAGTCACTTTGTTCCTGTAATCCTTATGAATATATTGTATAGTCATTTTCATTTCTATCACTGTTACACTACACTAACTCAAACGGCTTGGTTCGTTTGAGTATTCTCACTATGTCCGTGTTGTCGAAGAGCTGGATTGCCTCGACGTTCACATGATAATGAAGTCTATGCTCAGGGCTTCTGCGTACTTTCTAATAACTGTGTCGACGAAGTCTATGCCAAAGTCCCAATGTAGGTCTTCGTTTCTTATGTACCAGGGTGCAAACACCGTTGTATGATTCGGGTGTTACTTTTTGGTACAGCTGAACACCATAAGTCCATACTGGTCCATACTTTCACGGTTAATGGTAAAAAACTTTCATGCTAGACTTTCAAAAACAAATCACTTTTATGCCGTTAATATTATATACAACTAAGAGATGACCAGACATACAGTTAAAAGTTACAGTTACAATTAACTCATGGCCTAAACATCCTAAGGGTATGGAGTTTACAAAATTCAATGCATTCCGACAAAAGGAAACTTGAGCGTTTGCTTTTATTAGCCTTTGCTTGCATCTCTGTTGCGCCTAACACTATGTTGGAGGGCTAGCCAGTTGTGGTAATGGTAATAAAGTTGAGAATAACTTTTTATATTCATTTTGACACATCATTTCTTTATTTATAAGAGTCAAAATGATTAATAAAAATAATTTACACAACACTATATAGCCCCAAACTCAGCATAGCTTGTACTATCGATGATTCAGTTCATATTCTATCTCATTGGCTTTCAGCCAGCTTAGAGTCTAAGCTAACAGTTAATAGCCAATTGTCATGAGTGATGTTTGATTGATACCCCGTACTGAACTTGCAAAGCTGTCAGATGATCTCGATGGCACTATCAGTCCCAAATATTTGTTACCCTACTCTACCTCACGACCTTTGATTCTAATTTACTTTATTCCAGTATATATTGGCCAGATGTTAGCCGGCTACGCGATCGGCTGGACAGCACCAGTGATACCGAAGCTTCAGGACCTTGAGCAAACTCCATTACCTGATGTGATTACTGATCAACAAGCCTCGTGGATCGGGTCTGTGATCCTGATTGGAAGTATTATAGGTAAATTGATCAAGGCTGGTGGCCAAGCGAGGTGTTGAAGTTCATAAGCCACTCAAAACCTCCGTTATGGTGTAGCGACTATTCGAATAAGACTGAAATTCCTTTGTTACAACATAACACTTAGTTTTAAATACCATAAACAAGCATAACATTAGTCATTTTAGGCTGATCGCACTTTTAAGAATATTTTGCGCATGAAAAGCCGTGAGCACTTTTCACTAAAGCTATTTGTGGTTCCAGGTCCGTACGCGACTGGTTTCTTATCAAAAGTTACTGGTAGAAAGCCATCCCTGTTTCTTGGGGCATGCGTTACCCTCCTCGCTTACCTGATCCTCGCTTTAGCCAACAACCTGGCTATGATCTTCGCTGGGAGAGTACTTGTTGGTTTGGGGGCTGGGATAATTTTTGTTATGAATCTGGTTTACATTGGAGAAATCGCGTATGTATTATGTTTTTATTTATATAAATATGAATGAATGAATGATATACTTATGGTTCACCTTAAAAGTAGCACATAAACAATTTAACAACTATTAATACCTAAAAAAATATGTATCTACAATGGGCGGTCGTATCGCTTCCTTCTTTCTAAGGGAGCGATTCCTTCTTCCTTTGGAAAGTAGCCTAACTTGAATGGACGATTGGTCGGGCTGAACTAAATTATGAGCTATGATTGATATATTCTTGGTATTAATAAACGCAATAAACTACAACTTACATATGTACTTATATATGTACATATATTAACATAAAAACAAATTACAAATATAAAAATATATCAGTGATTTTTCACACGCTACAGCTTCTGACAGTCAAACAATAATTATAAAACTTAATAATGGCCGTAAATTTAGCAACCATTCAGCATGTGCTACCTATATACCCTACTCCTAAGTCGACTTGCAGCACTGTCACCTCCTTATTCTTGATGGATAAATGATGACATTGATGACATGTTTATAATATAAACTGTATTACACTGTAATAAACAATGTATAGCTTCTAGAAATTATCAGGTGTCTACCTCATAACAGATAATTGAATCAATTTTATTTTATTAATTGCTTTCACCCTTATCATTATTTTTAAGTGATTTTTATGTTCCTCTGATAAGCGAGGCATTACTAGATTTCTATCTAATGATTACTCTAAGCTTCAAATTTACTCGCTTCCTCATTTAATTAGATTTCGTCGCGTCATTGTTTACTGTTTTTTACAGCACTCAAACTTTATTTCTATTACCTCCTCTTAATTCGGTTTCTTTTTACTTTGAATCTAGGCAACATCCCAGCATGTTTAGATTTAATCTTCTTGCAGATCAATAGTCTGCATGCTGGAAGTTTGCTTGAACAAAACATGCTTCGAACTTTCACAAACTTTTAAAAAGAATTCCTAATTCTTTTAAAAGAACTTTTAAAGAATTAGGAAATGTCATCATTATGTATTTTTATTTAGGTAGGTATATATAACTGCCTTCTGTGGGTTACAGATCTACAGACATCAGAGGCATGCTTCTAACAGCTACAGGGATATTCTATACGCTTGGCTCCCTGACAGTTTATTCCGTCGGACCTTTCGTCCCGTATTCAGTAACTGGTTACGTTGGAGTTGCGCTGAATTTGGTATACATTTGTGGGGTATTCTTCATTCCTGAGAGTCCACTGTATTTAGTTATGACAGGTATGTTTTTTAGTGATTATGCATGTGCATAACCATGTGGTGGAGCCAGCCGTGCCCTAAAAACGCATTTAACAAAATTATTCTGTTTTTTACATTTGTGTTTTTTGTCTCCAATTATTTTGTTTTTTACATTTGTGTTTTTTGTGTTTTACACCTTGAACCGCTGTCCCAATATTGGGACTGAATACTCTTATCGGTGTCATTCAACGTAGCAATGTCATCGTCGTACCTTAATTACTTTATCAATTTAGAAATTTAAAGTTTATTTGTATTATAAGAGTAAAAACATAATCATGGTGACTATAGTTCATCACATTTAAATAGTTTGAATATCATACCTTAAATTCCCTAACATAACACATGACTGATAGTTATATACTTTTTATGTAAATACATACATACTTACTGTAGATAGATTAACATCCAGACTAGAGACAAATATTTGAAAATTATTTAAATATTATGTCCCGCTACGTTAAAATGTAGTATTTACTCGTAGGTACACATAATTTTCTTGCTTAAAAGCAGTGCTTGTGCTATGTAACATTGGGTGTGAATGTGTGTATGGAAACTTTTTAATGGGTGGTGGGTGTGATTTTGTCATACAGAAGCAAAGACAAGTCACGTGTTATAATGTGATATATATTTAAAATTCGCGGACGAAGTACATTAGTACTAATACATTCTTTATTGGCAATGCTAATGTACTTCAGCGTAACATTTTAAACTTTAAGAGGTGTAAAGGTAGATCAAATTTAATGGTATTTAGTGCATTGCTTAACTTAAATTCATAGCCGCTTCCTGAGCTAAAGATTTTATGCTAGAGATAACGTAACTGATAAGATTATTCCACTATCAACTAAACTCCCAAATATAATTAAGATGCAATAAAAATCATGAAGATAAGTCGTTTATTAGTAGCATGTACTTTTGTTGTGTATTATTGAAGTAAGTAATATGGTTGTGTCAGCTCAGCTGGTATAATAATAGCGTTGCCCTTTGCGCTGTAGGTTGAAGGTTCGATTCCCTCCCAAGATAATCAATAGTGTGGTGAACATAGGTATTTGTTATGTGTCTGGGTGTTATCATAAGTATATACAAATTAAAATATATATAAATATTCTATCTGTCATTTGGTTCCTATATTATAATGTATGCTTAGTTTTGGGGCTAGATGGTATTATGTGGATTATCCATCAATATTTTTTTTATATAATTTTTTTCATACTAAGAAAATATTGTACAATCAGTACAAGTTACAAAATTTAAATGTTTTAAATGATTAATTATTGATAAATTATAAATTGTTTTAGGAGCTGAAAAAAAAGCTAAAAAAGTACTAGCATTCCTTGGTAGACCAGAAGATATAGACAATATAATAATATCAGCTAAACAAGGTACGAAGGGGAACGGGAACCAATGGGCCGATGTATTTGCCATCAAAAGTAACAGAAAAGCTTTATTCATCACCTTGTTTCTTCACATTCTACAGCAATTATCTGGTATCGCAGTTGTAGTTTTTTTCACGACGACTATATTTGAAGTGGCAAATTCTTCAATAGAACCGAATATAGCCACCATTATAACTGGTGTCACGCAAATTACCGCAAGTTCTATAACTCCATTCTTAGTTGAAAGATCTGGACGGAAGTCTTTGATGCTGTTTTCAACGGCAGCCTGTTGCTTGAGTTTGGTAAGTTGGAACCATTGAACCATTATCCATCATAATACTAATAATAATAATAATAATAATTCATTTATTAACTCAGACACATTTTAAGTCCATTTGGTGTTAGTAGGTAGGAAAATCTTATTTCTAGATTAGTCTTAGGTACATATCAAAATTAAAGTGATGACTATATATAATGTTTATGCTCTTTCATTCACGCTCCAGTCCAACAGTCTCAAGAGTTATCACTAGACTAGAACACGAACAAAAGATTTAATAATAAGCAGGTCATATCTGTCCGCGATGACCTGCATAATGCCATTGGTGCTGCCCCTTAATCTCCTGAGCAGTGGGACTGTTTTTTTGCGGATGATGGCATGGAATACTACCTATGTGTTTTGGATTATAAGTAGGTACTTTAGTATATAATACAATCTTTGCTTGTAGGGTACATTGGGGACTTACTTCTACTTAGATGGCGTAGATTCACAACTGGCGGCAAGTGTAAAATGGCTTCCACTTGCATCACTAATCGTTTTTTTCATGTCTTACAATCTTGGTGAGTGGTGCTGAAACCTTGATCACAGTTCGTCTGCCATTCTTTGACCTTCTTCATTATAAGTAGGTAGGTTCTAATATGCCAACAGGTTTCAGTATAATTCCCGGCACTTTAATCGGTGAGATGTTCACCCCCAACGCCCGCAACACCGGTTCTACTATCACCATCACTATGGGCTGGATGGCCGGGTTCGTCGTTGCCACTACCTTCGGCTATATTCTCCAACTCGGCGCACACTTCGCATTTTGGTTCTACGCTGCGGCGTGTGCTGTTGCTTTTACTTTTACTGCTGTATTTGTACCTGAGACTCGAGGAAAAAGTTTAATGGAGATACAAGAGATGCTTGAATAATCAATGATTATTGATTTATATAATTTGTACGAATATCCATTAGATCTCAAATTGCACAGATCGAATTCAAGCTTTTAAGTCTAGTCAAAACCTAAGAACTTTATTGGTACGTAAAAGTACGTAAGATTCTATTAATTGCATAATTTAGTTTTTATTGTTCAATATATAAGTTTAAATAAAACCGGACTGTTTCTTAGGAATAAAACAAAGTATTTTTTCTCTCAAGATATATTAAATTTTAAAGCGTTTGTTTTTGTTTTAATAAAAGTATATATTATGTATTGTAAATATCACGATGTTTTTATTTTCTCCCCGACAGGGAAATAAGTAGAGTAGACGAGATTTTTGTATGTGAAGATATACAGTTCATTGGCTTCGTTTTGAATTTTTAGTTAAAGCAGTAAAATGTTTAGTGTGTATCACAACCTATATACATCAGCCATAACCTACATGTTGATATATATATATATATGTATAGACGTATGTATAAACCGCAAATCTATTGTGAGGGGGCGCAAACTACCAGCGCACCTGCTACCACGGCAGCCGTCGTACGAGTTGTGCGCAAAGCGAGCGCACAAGCCTCGGTTGCAATAGCCGAGCAGTTTAAGCCAGCCGTAGACAGAGAAACCAATAGACACATGGTGATCGTGCCGCGTGTGAGATAGAACGATAGGTGGGTGGTGTTGCCACATTAAAACATTTACCCTAGTCCTAAGTAATCCCAGATTTATTAGGGACGTGTTGTAGTAGAAGCTCTAGAGCTTGTCTCTCTATCACAAAACTCAAACTTTTACAACAGATGTGTGATATAGAAGAAATATAACAACATTTGTGTACTTAATTGTTTATTATTATTAAAGCTGAGCATAACATTACATTAAAAATAAAACCATAAAGATAATACAAAGTCAAAGTCAAAAGATACTTTATTCAATACAATCACAATGATCACTTTGAAACGTCTTACATACTAGGTGAATTTAGGTGCCAATTCATAACCCAAGCCTGAGAAGAGAAACTCGTCCTGGTCCTAGCGCATTTTTGCATGATCCATCTTACAACTACCTTAACTCCGAAATACTAATACAAGAGAGTTTATACATTTCAAGTGTATCGGTTTCAAACTGTCTGAGGGTAGAGCGACATAAGGCGACATATTTACATTATAATAAGCTCTCTTCAAAAGACTATATTTTATGTAAGCTTCAAATTTCTTAATAGGTAGTTTAGTTGCATCTTCAGGGCGCTTAATGGGCTACTTTGGTTAAAGACGGCGAAGTGGAAAATTCTTTAAAAAAAAATATCTCAAGAAAGTTTTCTACTTTTTTTTTTAATTTTTAAGTTGTTCAAGTCGAAAATTTTTAATGTTGGTCGGGCTTTGAATAACATTTGGCAAAGTGAATTTGATACATTTCTTTTATTATAATTAAGTAAAAGATTATTTACAGTGAACCAGTTAAGAACTAACGATAAGGATTCATTTACGTTATCGCAAATACTGGTTTTACCTCTATTAACTTTAAAAATTAAAGACGTATCGTCTGCAAATAAAACTATATCTCAAATATTTTTTACGTAATAAAGTAAATCGTTAACGTTTACTAGGAATAAAAAAGGGCCTAGTATCGAACCCTGAGGTACCCCTACATCAATAATTGATCCTGAAGACTTCTCACCACCCACGTCAACTTTCTGAACTCTTCTGAAAAATTTGATAGATAAGATTGTATGTGGTCAATCGCCCTGTTTTGAATGCCATAATATTATAACTTTGAGATTAAGATTGCATAACTCACTCAGTCAAAGGCCTTAGATAGATCACAGAATATCCCAATTGCATTCTCCCAGGCTTCAAATATATGCTTTAAGAAGGCTATATTTACATCAGCTGTTGATCGACCTTTAGTTACTATGCCGTTAAATTATTTTTTCAAAGCGCAGGTAAAATTGATATCGGTCTATAATTAGCTAGATCAGTTTCACTTCCAGACTTAAACATAGGAATGAGTTTACTATGCTTCATTAGATCGGGAAAAACTCCTTCGTCGATACATCTATTAAAAAATATAATCTAAACATGGTCCAATATCTATGATAATGACACCCAGCACCTTTGTCTTATAGGATATTGCATACTCTTTGCACCTTTGTAGACATTCCCCAAAGATCTTCTGTATTTTTGATATTAATTAGCTTGAATGCTCTTACAATATTCGCCTCGTTAATATAGCTACAACTAAACTCATTCTTACATTTAGCAACACTAGATCCTAATAGAACGGAAGCTCTGGAGGCTGAAGAGTTTAACAATTTGGTCACAAAACGCTAAACTCTTCAGCCTAAAAGAAGCTATCAAATACATGCGCAACTTCCTATCCCTTTGTCATTGTCATTTTACGCCTGTTCTTTTGAAATTGTACCATTTATATTTAATTATTACTTGTTTAATTATTTATTAATTTCCAAGTAGCTTTTATTTTATTTGTTGAACTCTCTATTAATTCTGATAAGAATTCTGCTTCGGCGCCTTGTTGAGTGAGGACGTGTATCAGTTCGATCCCTTAAACGTGCTCCAATTGGCTAAGAAATTTCTCGTTTCCTCTTGTGCACTGTGAACGACTAGACTCCTCCCCGAGGTCCGGACGACAAGGATAGACAATTTAACGCGTGAGTTGAACAGTTTTTATTGGTCAAACTGCTTCCCGCCAACAACAAGGTTTGAACTTGCCACCAGTTGCGTGAGAGTCAGCGATTGCTACCACTGCACCAATACGCAAGTTGTTCTAACGCGCGAAACTACAAAACCAGTGTAACTGAATAGGTACACAAACGCACACCAAAGGTGACTCATAGAGCCTGAGCGATAACAACAGCTACAAGCGCCTTGACAACTACGACAAGCAAAATACGCTGACGCTTTGCCTGCACTAAACATTAGGATTAACCCACGTTTGGCCTATTGCTACCGAACTGATAATTTATATTTTAGGACAAAAAAAAACCATGGAAAATATTACAAACTTAAACGATAAGACAGAAAACAAAAAGTCTGGAACAAGTCATTCAGAAAGTGAGCAGGATGCAGAACATCTCATCCACGGTCGACGGCTGAAGAGAAGAGCGCTTCGTAGCTCTGAGTTAATAAACTCATTTAAGCTTGATACCGCTTTGAGCTCATATAAGTTATATCAAGCACGATATAACAGAGCATATGACACACCTTTTTAAAACTTTTCAAGAGAACCAAGATGCTAAGTTTTCATCTCTTATGTTAGATATTACGGCCATCAAAGAAGAGGTGAAGGAAATAAGATCAGACAATGCTAAAACTGAAAAGAAGATCAATGTACTCACGTCGCACTTTGAAAACGTGACAGACAGGACGGCAAAACTTGAAAACATTGTTGAAATTGATAATGGAAAAATAAAGCAATTGGAAAACCAGATTGAAAATATAAATCGTCAAGCATGTGCATATAAAATAGAACTAAGAAATATACCCTCAAGGCCTCAAGAATCTTCTGAAGAGCTTTGCCAGATAACGGATTCTTTATTAAAAGCACTAAACATTTAAGCTCTACCCTATGAGATACGTAATGTTAGAAGAGCTCCAGGGAAAGCTGATGCACCTAGGCCCATTGTACTAGAGGTGGCCACTACGAGCCTCAAGAACAAGATAATTAAAGAAACCAGGTGCTTTAACATTAACAACAAATCAGGAAAGCTTAACACCTCCCATCTATCAATCCAGGGCCCCCCTAGGCCAGTGTACATAGGATAAAACCTAACGTATAAGGCGAAGGGTGTATTTTATAAGGCACGTGAGTTTGCCAAGCAGAACCACTATGCTTTCTGCTGGTCGTCTAATGGACAGATCTATCTACGCAAAGAGGAAGGCGCCAAGAGCATCCTAGTCAGAGAGGAAGAGCAATTACAAGACATTGGACAGAATGCATGACTCAAATTTTGTAAGTACGAAAACTTATCTTATAAACATCAAACATATTAGAGATATAGATGTAATTTTTTAATTGTTATTAAAAGCTTAGCCAACAACCAACTACACCCTGCAAAAATACCATACACACAATCACCAATCAACACATACCAATTACATTGCTAGATACTAAGATTGCTAAGATACTTATATCTATTAAAACAAATGCGCGAGGTATTGACGGGTTGTCAATGGACATGATACTTCTGACGCTTCCCTTTACCTTGCCCTTAATAACCACTATTGTAAATAAGTCTATTCAAACGTCTACATTTCCTAGTCAGTGGAAGGTCGCGACGGTGAATCCTATACCAAAAATCCAAAACCCAAAGGACATCAAGGATCTGAGACCTATCAGCATTCTGCCAGTTCTCTCTAAAGTGGTTGAGAAAGTCGTTTATAACCAACTGAGTAAATATGTTGAATTAAACAGCTTACTACAGGTAGTAAGCTGTTTAATTCAACATACCTTTACGAAAACCGGACTGAACATCAGGATGTTCAGTCCGGTTTTCGTAAAGGAAGAGGGACCGCTACGGCTTTATTGGATGTAGTCGACAATGTACTAACTGAGGAGGATCAAGGATCTGGCACTGTATTGGTTCTGCTTGACTTCTCTCGAGCATTTGACTCATTGAACATACCTTTGTTACTCTCTAAGTTATCATATTATGGTGTAGATGCTCCCTCGGTTAAATGGTTTGATAGTTATTTAAGTAATCGATCCCAACTTGTGAAAATTAATCGTTCAAACGGGTCTCAGCTCTCATCATCCACCAAGACTATGAATCGAGGAGTTCCCCAGGGCTCTATCTTAGGTCCTTTACTTTTCATCATTTATAGTGCAGATATTTCCTGGCAAATTCAAAATTGTAAATTCCATCTTTATGCAGATGACGTGCAGTTATATCTGTCTATGAGTCCAAAGGATGTTACTTGCGCACTGGTTAAGCTAAATGAGGATCTGGATCGTATAGCTACCTGGTCTTGCAACAATGGCCTTGTATTGAACCCAACCAAATCTAAGTACATGATTCTTGGTTCTACTCGCCTGGTTGATGGTATTACTGCCCATAGTATAGATGTGAGCATTACCGGTCAGCGCATTGAACGAGTTGACGAAGCTAGGAACCTAGGATTAACATTTGACAGCTCGCTCCGTTTTGAAAGTAACATTTTGGGATTAGTCAAGTGTTGTTTCTTTAGGCTAAAACTGCTATATAGGATCAAAGTTTTCTTGAATGAGGACATTAGAATAGAAGCCTGTGAAGCTCTAATACTCTCAAAGCTTAACTACGGAGATCTTGTGTACGGGCCACGATTGACGGCGAGAACTTCCCGTCTTGTACAGAGAATCCAGAATGCCTGTTGTCGATTCTGCTATGATGTACCTCCGCGAACCCACATCACACCATATTTAAATCATTCCTGTACCCTCAATATGGCTTCAAGGAGGGCTATGCATCTGGCAGTGTTGGTTCATGGCGTTATGACATCTGAAACCCCGGAGTACCTCTATGCTAAGCTCAATCGTCGACGGAGTAAGTACAGCACAAGACCCACGAGGGACTTACTGCACTACTCTAAACATAAAACTGTGGCCTTTAGGGGCAGTTTCCGGTACCAGGCGACCAAGTGTTGGAATAACATACCACCACCACTTCGTCTGCTTAAATCTAAGTATTCTTTCAAAAAGAATTACAAAAACTATTTATTGAAGCAGCAGAAAACTGGGTTGTCTGGTACCCACACTTATGATGCACCCTTTGCTTGTTGATGACCATTTATGTATGTATGTTACGCGTTAGTTGGAAAGTTATAATGGATATTGCGTATGTGTATTGTATTGTAATTTTTTATTTTTTTTTGTGTATATGTATAAGGCAGGCATAATAACCATTTCGTTTATGTTCATATTTGTTTATTTTCTTATATATTTCTTTTATTTCTGGCGTTTCGTAAGGTTGAGTGACTGGATCGAAGGTCAAGGCAGAATAACAGCGCTGACCTGTCATCCGACAGGGAAGCATAACGCTGAGTCGAGATCTTTTTGCTGCTGTAGCACATAGCACTGTTAGGTAGGTAAGTACGCAGAATAATTTTAAGCTGTTTAAATGTCTTTTCTCCTTTTACTTTTTGATATGTGTCACTTCCTTTTTACCTAATTTTGTTACTCTTTGTTATTATTGATGTGTTTGTGTGCTTATTCAGTAAATAAACAAATGTCTATGTCTATGTCTATGTCTATGTCTACATTATACACTACACTACATGCTCGTACATACTACATTTTAAACTGCAACACACATATTATACTCCAAAGACATTATTTTACAAATCACAGCTCCTCACCACTACATGCCCCGATGCCCGTCGCTACTCTGTGCTATATTTTCAAGATCACTATTATCTAACTAATACAACAATGCACTGTATGTACATACGCAGTGCTTGCAACCACAATATTGCATTTGATATAACATGAATACAAATATAGAAAATTTATATGATAGCATAGACAACGTGACTGTATCGGAGGCCTACTTATGTGAACCAGAGAACTGTTTATCCTTTATTAATAAGAACAAGCAACAGTTAGTGATCCTAGCTGAAAATATTAGGAGTATTGCCAAACATTTTGATGAATTCTTGATTCTCTTGAAACGTACAAATATACAACCAGATATTTTAGTTATGACTAAATGCTGGCTTTCTAAGTGTCACAGCCTACCAACCTTGGAAGCCTACGAAGCCACAGCTACTTCAAATAATATTCTACAGAATGATGGAGTTGTTATATACGCAAAATCAAATATGAAAACATATACATATGAACCTTCGTTTCAAAACGCAAACTGTCTAATAACAACAATAAATGATGACCTTGCACTAATATCCATTTACCGATCCCCTTCTTATAAGAACATTGAAAATTTCATAAATTCCTTAGGCATTGAACTCTCTAAGTTATCTAAATTTAATAATGTGATATTAATCGGTGATATAAACATAAATATCTTAGATGACTTGACTACACGAAAATCAGCAGACTACATAGACTTATTAGCTTACCATGGCCTTCTACCTTCACATACTTATCCGACTAGGAATTTAAACTGTTTAGATCACACTTTCATTAGAACAAATAAACCCGCCTTAACGCTTGTTATCCAGAACAGCCTCACTGACCATCACACAGTGTTATTAGCACTTCACATGAATTATAAAAACATAGATTCAAAACAATCAATGATCTCTAAAGTAGACTACGAGAACATCAAAAAAGATATCACAACAATAGATTTTACCCCGGTACTAAGCGCTACCGATTGTGATACCGCTGCTAATACGTTGGACATATTTAGACATATTAAACAAAATTATAACACAAAATACACACATAATAAAACTTTCTCGTAGGAAAATGCCGTGGATAACACCAGGCATTATACGCTGTATTAGGCATCGAGATAAACTCCACGCAAAGCTGCGAAAATCTCCTGCTGATGAAACTATTCAGTTAATATATAAAAGATACCGCAATTTCTGTTACACTTTACTCCGTAAACTAAAAAAGGCACATGAAAAAACACAATTTCAAAATGCTGGTACTAATGTAAAAAAGATATGGAAAATTACTAATGAAATCACAAATTATAAACCTAAAAAAACACTACCACAAAACCTTATAGACATTTCTGATCCATCTAAAAGCATTAATTCCGTTAATTACTTTTTTGGAAATATAGGTAGAAATTTAGCTGAAAAAATTATTTATTCTAATACAATAAATACTCAGAACAGACAAGAAAATCATAAGAAACCTTTGAATTCTTTTGTTCTGGTAGATATTGAGTCCGCTGAAATACTAAGCTTAATTAATGCCCTTAAAATTGACTGTTCGACAGGCTGGGACAAGATACATTCCCGTATTATTAAAGAAAGTAAATAATTTTTAGTCTCACCTATCACACATATATGCCAGCTAAGCTTTTCTACCTTTATTATTCCTAGAGCCTTCAATAAATCTATTATTATACCAATCCATAAGGCTCGGGATAAAAAGATAGTCACCAATTATAGACCAATATCAATACTTCCAGCTCTATCAAAAATACTGGAAAGAGCGCTAAATAATAGACTGGTGAAATATTTTGAAGCATATAACCTCATCTCCAAGAACCAATTCGGTTTTCGGAGAGGTAGATCAACCTCGGACGCTTAACGGAACTAAACAATTATGTCATAGGATGCCTCGATAAGGGTACTAAATGTTTAGCCATTTTCCTGGATTTGGCAAAGGCGTTTGATACTGTGTCTATACCTCTACTTTTGTGCAAGCTAGAAGACTTAGTAATACGTGGAAACAAACTTCAACTGATGCATAGCTACTTGACAGGAAGAACACAAAGTGTGAATATCGGAGAGTACTCTAGCACTGAACTACCAATTACATACGGCATTCCACAAGGCTCCATCCTTAGCCCAACTCTCTTCTTGGCATTTATGAATCAAATATGTAACATTGAGGTGCCCAATTGCAAACTGCTAGCATTTGCAGATGATACAGTAATGCTCATTCAGGGAGAGAACTGGGTAAAGGCGTATGCTTATGCACAAATAGGTTTCAACGTAGTGTCGGAATGCCTGTGCCAAAATTATCTTACTGCAAACAAAACCAAATATATAGCATTTTCTATTCGTCAACCTGGACTCCCAAACACAAATAACATGCACATTATAGCTCACACGATACAGTATCTTCGGACTCCCACGCTAAACTGTTACTGCCCCTTGCTAGAAAACTGTAACACTATCAAATACCTAGGAATTACACTTGACTCGAGAATGACATATAAGCCTCACATAAAGTTACTTACTGCCAGGATACGCAAACTCATTGCGGTTTTTAGAAATATAAGACATGCTGCCAATGAATCCCAGCTAAACACTATATACTATGCGTTATGCCAATCACTATTAACATATTTCCAGACGTCTTGGGGCGGAGCTGCATCGACACACATTCTGCCGCTCGAGAGAGCACAGAGAGCCTAGTCCTAAAGGTATCTCATTTTCTCCCTTACAGGTTTCCTACTAAACAACTTTATAAAGATTGTAAAGTTTTATCTGTAAGACAGCTGTTTATACAACAAGTTGTACTCAGACAAAACAAAGTTACTCCAGATCTAGAAGTAGTAAGCAGAAGACGAAAAGAGATATTCTTAACAAATTTATGCAGAACTTCTTTTGCACAAAAAAAATCCTATTTCCTGGCAGCATATCTCTACAACAAAATAAATAAAATGACGACTCTACATAATACTAAAAAGTTTGAATGTAAAAAAAAGGTTAAAATATTTTTTACAGGGACTAGATTATAAACAAACAGAAGATTTGCTGCACATTCAGTTCTGATTCAATATATCACACTTTAATTGAATTAATTAAACAAGACCTATATTATCCACACAAAGCATACACACCTACAACATATAACATACACAACACATACACAAAATATAACTCTTGCACACACTCTCGCACACACATTCCAACACACAAACACACGCTCTACACTACATCCTTCAATACTTGCAAAAAAAAGATGGTTGTTGGTTTATTTTGTTGTTTATTTTTTATATGTATATTTTTTTTTATAATTCTAGTCTAGCATTTGTTAACATAGCGTATTTTTTTTTCCTTATTAGCTTAACGCAATCTCTATGTATTAGGACTTTTTCGGCCAAACTAACAAAAATTTGAGTACTGTGCTCGATCCACTTTTCTTTGTAATAGCCAAAGCAGAGATCCCTTGCATCTATATACAAGTTTTGAACTTAGTTAGAGAATGGAGTCAATGTTTTGACCTTGCAATTAAAAAAAATAAGTAAAATATAAGTTAGTATTTAAAAAGTTATTGAGTACCTATATGTAGCTATATTAGTTATATGAAAACATTAAATACTTCCTACTTACTTGTACTTCACTTACGCAATTGGAAATCTTTGGTAAATAAAGTTTATTATTATTATTATTATTAATTATCTCAAAACCAGTGATTTAGCCACGTGACAAACTTTTTTGAATACTTTTGAGGAGTTTTTAACATATGAGATAAAAACTGGATCATCTAACATTGTCTCTCTGGAAGAATATAATTCGTACAATGTATTCCTACAAATCTAGCACAATTTTTTGCTTTGCATGTTTTTTCTTTAAATATGTCAGCTTGTTCTTTAATTATAATAATTAAAATAAGATCATCTGGGTCATCGATGCATGGTACGAGGGAAACTTTGAGTTCAATTCTACCTTGAAATCGTTTCGTTCATTCTTTTCTTTGTCTTCGTATCGTTTTGAGCTTCAACTATACGATTATAAGAAAAGGTGGTGAGTATGGCCATGAAGAACAAGCCGCGCTGTGACCGTAGTGGTCAGAACTAAAATGTTTTAGTACACACTTATGGGTGGTGTGCAACTGCAATAAATGTTATCTAGACAAGTGGCTGTTGTTAGCGTTACTCTTGTCGACTCATCAAAAAGAGGGCTTAAATTTAAACATTTAAATAAGTTTCAATGTCTTTTAGACAATGGATGAATCGGAATATCTATATTAAAATCACCACAAACTATTATGATTTTATCACATGGAATAGTGGAAGTATTTTTTGCAATACTTTTTCTTTCTTTTGCAATATCTGAGTGCATTCATATAAAAAAAATCAGCATCAGGGGGACGGTTAACGCTCACGACGACATGCCTCTCCAGTTCAAAACACGACACTTCAATAGGTCTTTAAATAGAAAGATTTCTAAAATTCATACGCTCCTTGCATTTTAAGTTATTTTTTACAATAATTTTAACGAGCCAACAAGCATGGCGCCCCTGTGTTTATAGCTGCTGGAAATATTATAATTTTTGTAGAGAGGAAGTACCTCAGATTGTACCATCCAGTGTTTAGTAATATCCATAATATCTACTTTGAAATGTTAAACAGATGGACAAATATTTAGTACAATTCCGCCAATCTATTCCTAAAGAGTTACCTCCAAAAGAAATTTGACACGTGTTTCGCCCCTCCACGAGGCATCCTCAGGAACACTTGACTCACTCCACACCCCGAAGAAAAAACACTCTGCTCTGCAGACTTGTTGCTACGACCAACGTCAGACTGAGACTGGGCCAGTCGCGCTCCAACTTTAATATTTATTCACTCAGTCAGACCGGACCGCCACGCCACCCGTATGAATCAGCGCCAGCCGTTGTAAGCAAACGTAATAGCGGTGATCTTGGAAAACTTTTATTTAATTCGTTCAACAGTGTAAAATCGAATGAATTATGTCTTGTTATTTCTAAAGTTTCTAGTACAGACATTCTAAAACCTTTTTCGCAGGTATGTAAAATTTCAAAAGTATTATTATTACTCAATGAATGTCCTGAATCTATCAAATGTTTGGCAAAATGAGACCTTTCTGGACAATTATTTCTATAAGCTGCGATATGTTCTTTGTACCTAGTTTCAAAATTACGACCGGTTTGACCCACAAAACCACCATTACATTCATCGCAAATTAATTTATAAACCCCTGATTTTTTATGGTTCTCTAATCTGTCTTTTCCATTACAAATCCGTTTTAAAGTGTTGTTGGTTTTAAAGGCCACTCTTACCTTGTTTCTCAAAAAAGTGTTTGAAATCCTATCACTAATGGATCCCATGTAGGTCAGGCTACCTAAATATCTTTCTGGTCTATCAGAACGCACTGGGTACAAAAGAGAACGAACAATACTAGACCGTTTACTCCTAATTAGACTGTTACTATTCCGGAGACATCTTGTCACCCACGTCAACATAAACTGGCAGTTTATCGTAGTTTTGTTCATAGATTGATGACAGTACCACTTTCTCAAGAGAATTATAATACAGAGCTTACCATACTTTATCACATAGCTGAGAGTAACGGCTACAACTGGCTACGGCTACAATTAGGAGTAAACGGTCTAGTATTGTTCGTTCTCTTTTGTACCCAGTGCGTTCTGATAGACCAGAAAGATATTTAGGTAGCCTGACCTACATGGGATCCATTAGTGATAGGATTTCAAACACTTTTTTGAGAAACAAGGTAAGAGTGGCCTTTAAAACCAACAACACATTAAAACGGATTTGTAATGGAAAAGACAGATTAGAGAACCATAAAAAATCAGAGGTTTATAAATTAATTTGCGATGAATGTAATGGTTTTTTGTGGGTCAAACCGGTCGTAATTTTGAAACTAGGTACAAAGAACATATCGCAGCTTACAGAAATAATTGTCCAGAAAGGACTCATTTTGCCAAACATTTGATAGATTCAGGACATTCATTGAGTAATAATAATACTTTTGAAATTTTACATACCTGCGAAAAAGGTTTTAGAATGTCTGTACTAGAATCTTTAGAAATAACAAGACATAATTCATTAGATTTTACACTGTTGAACGAATTAAATACAAGTTTTCCAAGATCACCGCTATTACGTTTGTTTACAACGGCTGGCGCTGATTCATACGGGTGGCGTGGCGGTCCGGTCTGACTGAGTGTATAAATAGTAAAGTTGGAGCGCGACTGGCCCAGTCTCAGTCTGACGTTGGTCGTAGCAGGCCTTGCATATATTGGTGAACTACTTGTAAACTGCCTGTTTTTCCCATTGTCGACTTGGTCAGTTTAAATGCAGGTCCGTTGGTCCTACTACATTTTTTTCCACAGTTGACTGCAGCTGTGGGAGTTCTTACATCAGGAATTGAGTTGTTGTGGGAGTTGTTCACCATACAAAACGTATACCATAGCTTGTCGAGTGAAATCCGGGCGGTAAAAAATGTGGACACACAAAAGTCGGCCATAGCTAACTACTAGAATCTGGCTCAAACTACTGGATCGAATTACATAATCCACAGGTATAATCTCAACTGAAAAACATTAGATACCAAGATTGGTATAAGAGGCAATAGAGATTACCAAACACAGGACTTTCAATCGAGAAGACGGTTTTCAATTGTCTGAAGCCTGAAACTTTGTGGTGAGGATGTGTGGAAATCGTAAAAGTGAGGCACCAGTTATGCGTCCAGATACCGTGAGTGATAGATAGAGTGACCAGATATTGTGTGTCGTAATCGTAATCGAGTTGTTAGTGATAGTGAAACCGGTAGTACGGGTAATGTTCGCAGTAAAAGACTGAGAAAGAGAGTAGTTTTGTCTGCCAATAACATCCACCCGCAGACTTAATAAATATAAAAATAAATAATCCTGGACATTTTACACAGCATCATCTGGTCCCAAAGTAAGCAGATCTTGTGTTATGGGTACCACATGACTGATGTACTACTTATATGCTTTTTTTACTTTTGTAAATACATACATATTTGGCAAACACCCAGACCCGAGACAAATACTTGCAGATAGTACAAACATTTGTCCCGCGGCGGGAATCGGACCTTAACTTTCTGCGTCTCAGCCGAGTCTTAGCCCACTGCGCCACAGAGGTCGTCTTCAGAGGTGAACTTCAGAGGTGAATTTCAGTTTATCTCGTGATCATGGCGCATGCAACTGTGCCGAAATATCGAGAAGCAGAAAAACTCGTACCTATATCATGATAAATATCCCGAGTAAAAACTATACCAATAATAAATCATGTTTAGGGAACAATGAAAGCAGCTGTTGTTTATGTTGTTTATAAAGACCAAGCCTAGATATGCTTCATTCATTTTGCGTTTTGATCGGGATCGGACTTACCTTCGCGGTCCTTATTACAATAACAGGCAAGCCTAATTTTTTTTTGTGTCTGCGTCATCTGTTTACAATTCTCCACTGAACATCGTTTCTTTTAGTTACTTCTGTAGATATAGAAATAGTAGTCACAGTACTTTCATGAATCGCAGGAAATGTAGTTTCTTGTGATTTACAATTATTATTTTCGATACTTGGCGTAAACTCAAAGCAATGAATTGTCTTGGGAGTTGTGTCAGTTTGTGTGTCAATTGCGGCATTCACTGGCTTAGGCTGCTCGACAATTGCAACCGAGGCTTGTGCGCTCGCTTTGCGCAGGACTTATTGTACAAAGCTGCCTTGGTTCGCTGGTGGGAAGTGCCGTGGCGCTTGCCAAATATTGGTTATGGCCACGTTTATATATGTTGATACCTACTAAATATATAAATGTTTAATTAAAAACTCAAAACGGAGCAGACAAATGGTATTTCTTCACACACAAACGTGGCCGAACATACCGTCCAAACATTTTGCTGCCGGAGAAAAAATAAAATCATCGTGATACAATATTATTCATACCAAAAGAAATGCTTTGAAATCAAAATATGTCTAAGGAGAAAAAATACTTGGTTTTATTTCTAAGTAACGTTAACGCTTTTATTTAAATTTACATATTGAACAATAAAAACTAAAATTATGCAATTAATAGAATCTTACGTACTAGTGCTACCAATAAAATTCTCAGGTTTTGACTAGACTTAAAAGCTTGAAACTGATTTATACAATTTGAGATCTAGATCTACTAAATATTCGTATTAATTATATAAATCAATAACTTTATTTTTCAAGCATCTCTTGTATCTCCATTAAACTTTTTCCTCGAGTCTCAGGTACAAATATAACAGTAAACGTAAAAGCAACAGCACACGCCGCAGCGTAGAACCAGAAAGCGAAGTGTGCGCCGAGTTGGAGAAAATAGCCGAAGGTAGTGGCAACGACGAACCCGGCCATCCAGCCCATAGTGATGGTGATAGTAGAACCGGTGTTGCGGGCGTTGGGGGTGAACATCTCACCGATTAAAGTGCCGGGAATTATACTGAAACCTGTTGGCATATTAGAACCTACCTACTTATAATGAAGAAGGTCAAAGAATGGCAGACGAACTGTGATCAAGGTTTCAGCACTACTCACCAAGATTGTAAGACATGAAAAAGACGATTAGTGATGCAAGTGGAAGCCATTTTACACTTGCCGCCAATTGTGAATCTACGCCATCTAAGTAGAAGTAAGTCCCCAATGTACCCTAAAAGCAAAGATTGTATTATATACTTAAGTACCTACTTATAATCCAAAACACATAGGTAGTATTCCATGCCATCATCCACAAAAAAACAGTCCCACTGCTCAGGAGATTAAGGGGCAGCACCAATGGCATTATGCAGGTCATCGCGGACAGATATGACCTGCTTATTATTAAATCTTTTGTTCGTGTTCTAGTCTAGTGATAACTCTTGAGACTGTTGGACTGGAGCGTGAATGAAAGAGCATAAACATTATACATAGTCATCACTTTAATTTTGATACTTGACTATTAGACTTCGTCCGCATTTTTTGACGTGACAACGTCTAATAAATCGATGAACGCCGGCTGCACGCACGAAAAAGGATGATTCATTCATTGTCCCGTTACGCTCATTGTAACGTTACGATCGGAGCGAGAGCGCATAACCAAATAGATAGATGCATCTTTCTGTTTTGTTATGATGTTGTCACGTTAAACTATCATCCGTAACCGACTTTACAGACAACCAATATTTTTTTAAAGGAATAGTAGCTAGAATCCTTCCCCAGGATGCTATTTATCTCCTTGCTAAATTTTATTGAAAAGTTTCAAACCAATCACACCCATAAAAAAAAATCCATACTCACATTCACACCCCATTTTACTTCTTCATGAGGGATATTTTGAAAAATGCTGAATTACGAGTCTATTTATTTTACATTTTAAGTATCCAAACCAAGTTTCTAAGAAATCACATCCCGTTAAAAAGTTCCCATACAAACTTTGACACCCCATTTTACTACTCTATAAGGGTTAATTTGAAAAATCATGAAGTACTTGTCCCTTTATTTTGCGTTTTTATTATTCGTATCAAGTTTCAAGCAAATCGCACTACGCGTTAAAAAGTTCAATTTTCACCTCGTAGGGGTTGAAAAAAATCCCGCCTTAGTGGGGTGGTTTTGCTGTAAAAGGAAGCTACCTTCCCAATCCCAATATTTGGTTTCGGGTCGGCGATGATGAATCAGTCAGTCAGGTTAAGCTCTTTTATAGGTATATAGATGTATCACTAACCTAGAAATAAGATTTACCTACCTACTAACACCAAATGGACATACAATGTGTCAGACTTGAATAAATTATTAATATTAGTATAATGATGGATGATGGTTCGTTGGTTCGATGGTTCAAACTCACCAAACTCAACGAACAGGCTGCTGTTGAATACAGCATCAACGACCTTCTTCCAGATCTTTCGACAAAGAACGGAGTTATAGAACTTGCGGTAGTTTGAGTGATACCAGTTATAATGGTCGATATATTCGGGTCTATTGAAGAATTTGCCGCTTCAAATATAGTCGTCGTGAAAAAGAGTACAACTACGATTCCAGATAAATGCTGTAGAATGTGGAGAAATAAGGTAATGAATAAAGCTTTTCTGTTGCTTTTGATGGTTAATACATCGGTCCATTGGTTTTCATTCCCTTTTGTACCAATACCTTGCTTTGATGATATTATTATATTGTCTATATCTTCTGGTCTACCAAGGAATGTTAGTACTTCTTTAGCTTTTTCTTCAGCTCCTAAAACAATTTTTAATTTGTTATCAGTAATTAATAATCATATAAAATTTACAAATTTTGTTACATGTACTGAATCAACAATATTTTCTAAATACTAACAAAATGAATAAGAAAAAATATTGATGGATAATGCACACAACACCATCTGACCCCAAAACTAAGCATACATTGTAATATAAGAAACAGATGACTGATAGAATATTTACATATTTTTAAACACGTATCTACTTATGATACTTTATATCACTCAGGCTACGAAACTTTATACAATGCTCTGTCATTGTATAGTCAGAAAGTTTCATAGGCCACTAGGTATATTTCTCTGGATTTTGGTGGCAAAATGTTATCTATCACTCGTGTTTGTGCCTCGATTAGTATTTCCAGCGCGGCAATTGTATGTATTGCTTTTCTTCCGAAAACGCTAAACAGCCTATTAAAGCAGTTTATTTATTCACAGAAATATTAATCATTATTTTTAGACATAAAACTCATTGGGGTGGTTGAAGTGCAAGTGTACGAGCAAGTGTGTCGAAAAATGATTTTCATTCAAATACGTAGTAATGTTATCAGTATCATCTTGTTATCATTATCATCTTATACGATGCGTACGCCTTCTAGAGTCCGCTTGTCTTTTCTATTTTCACGACCCATTGATTTTCATGTTCATTTTCTGAAAATCCTTTTTTCAATGATCTTCCCACCGACAGTCTCGAGAGTCATTGATACTTTCTTGCCGATGCCTCGGGTTTCCAAATTGTTTATTTGCTGGTTTCGGTGTTGCAATCTTTCCACAAAGCTCCGCTTTTAGTTCAAAGAATCTTTTCATTTTCATTAGCTCTGGATCTTTTTTAATAGTGCGTGCACTGAAGTCCAACCATAATGTATGAACCGGAGAATGGGCGATAATTTTTTCACAATATTTATGCATATTTCCGGAAAATATAGGTATTGCGGCATATTCAGGACGCTTATTGTTATGACCGCGTTGCTGACACGGCTTGAAAATATACAGATATCACGTGGAGTGTCTCAGATTATTTGACCTTCTGTAGCTCTGCCAGTACAAGCTGTTTTGGTCTCCCAAATCTTCGCTTCAAAATAGCTATCACTTCTTCGGGATCCAATGCTACGTACATTAGGTTAGGTTAGGTTAGGTTTTGACAGCTTCTCTCGCGCTTCCCTTGAGAACCTTCCTAAGTCGGACCATGTTATGTTCGTTAGAATATAGCAGTGCACTATCTATGAAGGCTCTCTTAAATGGTAGCCACTCATTGTATGCCCAGCCAAATTCCGGCAAGTCCCAGACTTTCTTCAGAGACATTGTGGCTGGCTGCAGCCAGCTTTAATAGCATGGATAATCGCTTCTGCTAGTTATTTTATTTCAGACTTCGGCTCATGGGCCTCCGCTCAGTTTGGTTCCAAGTGAGTTTATCTTTCCATTTCAAGTTCTTCTTCAAAACCTTCCTCGAACCTGCATTGTATTATTTCTTACTCGGTCTAAGCTAAGACAGCGGCAGTTTGTTCCACTTCCAACTGTTTCCTTTTATACTCTCTGCGGGCCTCCAGTTCTTGCCTCTTACTTTATTACGTTGATCTTGCAGTGCGTGGCGCTATGGTAAAGATGCTCTACGCGGAGGCCAGATAGGTAATTGACCATTTTCAGGTCAATCTGTTCTGACACTCTTGTATTACTACATTTTACCACGCGAAATCCCTGTCTTATACGTATATAGTTATATCTCGTGGAATTTTGGCATATGTTGAGTTCCAACACTCTTCGTTTATTGTTATATTACCTACGGCACAATTTTATTGTTGATCTTTACAACCTAGCTGTTTATTTTCTCTACAATTACTTACAATAATCCTTATTGTTCGGGACAAGTTTTCACGTCGGTACCTTTGATGTTACGGTCTTATGGCTACTCTAGCCATTACTCATGGCTATTCCACCTGACTTATTTTAAGAAAATTTTAACTTACTAATAAAGTCGGTGTCGCTAACAATATCAGTCATGTGATGATGTGTGAAGTGTCTAGCATTATTTATTATTTATTGACTGTTATTTACTTACTATTGTATCTACTCGTAGTTTCTGATGATAGTGACAATTATATTAGGGAATTAAGAACGCGGTATTCAAAATATTTAAATGCGATGAACTATAATTTTAACTTTTATAACATTACTTTATAGCATCCATATAGACATATAACTAATATTTATCACAAATCATCCCATGATCCCATGACACCTTAAATCGCAAAATTTATGATGCGATTAATTACGATGATAACGCTGCTACGTATGGATGACGTGTTCCAACAATTTTAAGGGCGCGGCTGGCTGCACCATTTGCATAATCACCAAAAAACATACCTGTTATAGCTAAATACAGTGGACTCTCAGGAATGAAGAATATCCCACAAATGTGTATCAAATTTAGTGCTACTCCAACATAACCAGTTACTGAATATGAGACGTAAGGTCCCACCGAATAAGCTGTCAAGGAGCCAAGGGTATAAAATATCCCTGTGGCTGTTAGGAGCATACCTCTGATGTGTGTGGATCTGTAACCCACAGAAGAGAGTTTTATTTGCCTACCTTAAATAAAACCTACCTACCTAAAATACTATAGTCATATAGATGATATGATCCTCCTATTTTTAACAAACTTCAAAAAAAGATTTTTAATGAGAACATTTAATGATGTTGGTTTTCTTTTTTATTTTTAAAAAGTCATTATTTTAATATGTGAAAGTTTGTCAAAGTTCGAAGCAGGTCGGAGCAAATCAAAATGCTTCTATACAAAACATTCAACATGCGAACTATTGATCTGCAAGAAGATCAAGATCTTAAGATGCTGGGATGTAGCCTTGATCCACAGTGAAAGGAAACAAAATTAAGAGGAGCTAATAGAAATAAGGGGTAATTTATGGTGGACAATGCACACAACACCATCTAGCTCCTAACTAAGCATAGCTTGTACTATGAGAACTAGACGACTGAAAGAATATATCTTAATAAATAAAATACTTTATTATACTCAGACACTGAATAAACACCTATGTTTGTCACACAAATGTTTATCCTGCGGGGGAATCGAACCCTTAACCTACAGCGCAGAAAGCAGATCTACTACCAACTGAGCTGACAGATCAAATAAAATTAGGAAGCGAGAGAATTTGACGCATAGAGTTATCATTGGAAAGAAATCCAGATATGCCTCACTTATCAGAGGAATATAAACAAATACATAATGTATGCACATCTCATCAATAGCCAAAGCATTTATCCATCAAGAATAAGGAAGTGACAGCGCTGCAGGTCTACTTAGGGGTAGAGTATATTTGTATAGGTAGCACATGCTGAATGGTTGCTCATTTATAGCCATACCTATTAAGTTTTTAACTGTATCGTGTGGTAACTGATATCTTTTTATATTTGTAATTTGTTTTTATGTAAATATACATAAGTATTAATAATGTTGTCTGAGTTTATTGGTTTTATTGAATGCACAAATATTTAAGTCATAGCTCATAATGATGCTGATGATGCTAATGATGATAATGATGTGCGCCTGATCAATTCAGGGTTTTCTCCATCCAAAGGTTGTCTGAAAGAAATCCGTCCCTTAGCGGTAAGACCCCATATTGAACATATTTTTTTAAGTATTCTTAGTTGTCAAATTGTTTATGTACTAGTTTTTAGGTGTACAATAAAGTTTTAATTCATTCAATAACTTATATTTAGGTATATCAATAAACACAATACTTACGCGATCTCTCCAATGTAAACCAAATTCACAACAAAAAGTATTCCAGCCCCCAGACCAACAAGTACTCGTCCAGCGAAGATCATAGCCAGGTTGTTAGCTAAAGCGAGGATCAGGAATGCTAGGAGGCTAACGCATGCCCCAAGAAACAGGGATGGCTTTCTACCAGTGACTTTTGATAGGAAACCAGTCACGTACGGACCTGTAATCACAAATAGCTTTAGTGAAAAGTGCTCACGGCTTTTCATGCGCAAAATGTTCATATTAGATAAAATAAAAAGCGATCAGCCTAAAATAATTAATGTTATGCTTATTTATGGTATTTAAAACTAAGTGCTATGGTGTAACAAGGAAATTTCAGTCTTATTCGAATAGTCACTAAGCGGTTATTTTTGAGTGGCTTATGAACCTCAACACCACGCTTGGCCACCAGCCTTGATCAATTTACCTATAATACTTCCAATCAGCAGCACAGACCCGATCCACGAGGCTTGTTGATCAGTAATCACATCAGGTAGTGGAGTTTGCTCAAGGTCCTGAAGCTTCGGTATCACTGGTGCTGTCCAGCCGATCGCGTAGCCTGCTATCATCTGGCCAATATATACTGGAATAAAGTAAACTAGAATCAAGAAACATTCGTCAGGTAGAGTAGGGTAACGAATATTTGGGACTGACAGTGCCATCGAGATCATCAATCAATCGAACGTCACTCATGAGAATTGGGTGTCAACTGTTAGCTGAGAGTCCTGAGGAAGAATATAACATCCATAGTACGATATCGATGCTGAAACATCGATAGTACCTACAAGCTATACTGAGTTTGGGGCTAGATAGATTTATTTTTTATTATTCATATGGATTTTTTTATCACATGGGAGTATAAAACAGCAGTAAATAGGCCTTAGATGTCCCCAAGGCTGCTAATCTTAAAGCTGGTGTTCCAATTGAAATTAAAGTTACAATTAACTCATACAAACAAAGTCAAAATGAGCCTTCAATATAAAAAGTTATGCTCAACTTTATTACCACTATCACAAAAGGTAATAAAGTTGAGCATCCAACATAGTCTTAGGCCTAACAGAAACGCAAGCAAACGTTATGCTCATGTTTCCTTATGTCGAGTGTATTAAATTTTGCTATATTTCTATTCTATTCTATTCTATACTCATGCTATTTTTCTTCTATGAATCCATACCCTTAGAAGATTCAGCCCTGAGTTAGTTAACTGTATGTCTGTTCATCTCGTACTTGTATTTAATCATTAACGGCATAAAAGTGCTCACGCCACAACAACGAGTGGCACAGAGTAAACACTGCAGAACGGACACGAGCTGTGAGGCAATTATAAGTTGGCTATTTGTTGGATGGTAGATTGTACTATTAAGTGTGAGGGGTGTATGAAATCTTTCAAACAGTCAAATTCTATTAAGTGTTATTACTACTAACACATGTGACAAAATGTTCTTTTCACTATGCATAAATATTTAAACGGAAAAATAGCAGCTATGGGAGTGCCTTGCATGCAGTACTGCACAGGGGAGAGGACTGGATACCCTCGCACCAATACGCAGGAGCTCTGACAACTTCACCCGCAAAAAATTTGAAATTTGGCCAACTTACGGGTTCTGACATAAATTAAATATATACCTTACCAAGTAGTCTGTCTGATGTGTTAATGTGCCAAGATCAATATAACCAGCATACAGGTCTGTGAGGAAGCCAATATATCGACGGTCCCACCGAATAAACGGGTGCTTTTGACGTAATTTTTTTTTTAAATAATATTGCAAGAATGTATTTTGCACACTGTCTACTCTCACTCGTTTATTGCAAACTAACTTTGTAATATTATTCGTGGGAATTTGGAAACAAAATAATAATCGTAAAAGTGTTGTACTTCTTGATCTTCGTTTTCCTAAAGAATTTCACCAAACTTTACCAAAACATAAGGAGTACCCGAAAACTGTGTATAGTTTGTTAACAATTCATAAAATGTTTTATAAAAATATGTTACATTTTATTGCCTATTAAAATTATGATATATTCCGTAAAAGATGGATGGACAATAGATAAATGCGAGGAGGGGATCATCATCATCATCATCATATCAGCCTTTAAAGTCCACTGCTGAACATAGGCCTCCCTAATAGATTTCCAGGAAGAACGATTTTTAAGCCCTCTCCATCCACCAACTTCCTGCGATCTTTACAATGTCGTCCTACGCTTCGTTTTCCTGTCTTTGGTCGCCATTAGAGAACTATTATTTCCCATCGGTTATCAGTTCTGCGAGCTATATGGCCTTCCTATTGCCACATAAACTTGCAAATTTTGAATGCTATGTCGTTGACTTTGGTTCTTTTACGGATTTCCTCGTTGCGGATTTTATCACGTAGTAAAACACCCAACATAGCTCTCCTCATAGCACGTTGCGCGACTCTGAGCTTGTGTATGAAGCCAATAGTTAGCGACCAAGTCTCAGTTCCATATGTCATCACTGGCAACACGCACTGATTATAGACTTTCGTCTTGAGGCTCTGCGGTATCTGTGACGCGAAGATATGCCCTAATTTCCCAAACGCTGCCCATCCGAGTTGGATTCGTGGGCTGACCTCTTTGTCGAAGTTGGACTTGCCTAGTTTAATCTAGTTTAATCGTCTGACTTAAATAGACATAATGGTCTACAACTTCGATTATATCGCTCGCATGTCTATGCCAGTACAAGTGCTTGAAAACATCTTCAAATGCAGAAGGGAACAGTTTCAGAGAAATAACATCTCCCTCTCCACCCCTTTAACTCATTCACTGCCACCACGATTTTCTTGAAGTTTATCGAGATGCCGCCGTATAAAACCGCGGACACGCTAGGCATGCTCGCGGCATTGCTTGGAAAAATAGATTTTAGTAAGTAAATTTATTATAACATAATATAAGGTTCTCAAACTTTTTTTTACTAAAATTCCCATGCATAAATGAATAAAGTTTTATTGTGAAATGTAACATTGGCATTGTTAACAGTGCAAGTACATATGTTTTGATAATATATTGAGTGACAATCATATTTAAACATATTTTCAGTCTTATATGAGTGAATTCATCTAAATTATTAAACCGATAAAAAACTTTGAACTGCATAAAGTTTGTTTACGTTATTTATCTCGTATTATCGTAATGTTGGTTGATTGGCCTAACTTAATTACATAAGTATGAATTAAATTCAAAATATTCAAATGAAATACATAAATTTATTTCTTATCTTTTTTTCAGGAAAAGTTAAATTTGTACGGAAGATATTAATGATGACAAAATTTTTAGCGAGACAAACGAACAGCAATTGATTTTTATATAATAGAGATAATTTTACTGTACGTGTGTATGTCACTGTGTGTGTAAGTAAAATTATATAAAGATATACATCGGATAGGTACGTTTTTTTTTCATTGATGGCGCATGGAGTTGTATAAGCGACTTCATAGAAGTAGTATATCAGTCATGTGGTACCCATAAGACAAGCTCTGCTTACTTTGGGGCCAGATGGTGCTGTGTGAAATGTCCGGCATTATTTATTTATTTATTATTTATTCATACATGACAGTACTGTATACGGTAAAAACAACGGTCCGATAAATTATGACATTCCGTTTTGTCATCAAATACTGGTTAAAAATCTCATATCGCAAGCTTATAACTCTGAAATTAGCGAAAATTTAATTTAGTTTAATAGAATAAAAAAGTTTGGGAACCTAAGGGTAGCTTCAGTAAGTGAACACACCTAGCGTGTTCTCGGCACTACAAAATACCTATTTTTCGTAAAAAAAATCTAACTAGTTTTTTTAGGGAACCGCTTCAATATGCCATAGCCTATCCTTTAAAAATGATGCACTAAAAATTTTAACAGAAAATCTGGCCTAGTTTTGGAAATATAACCGAAACATTCAAAACACGCCTGGCGTGTTCCTGGCGTAGAGACTTTGATTAGCCTGAACACGCGAGGCGTGTCAGTGGCAGTGAATGTGTTAAGCAATGGGATGAGATTCGTGCTCTGGTCCTGGAGGATGGAGGTCCTAGCGGGGGGGATGCATTAAGTCATTACATCACACAAGGTCAGAAGCGGTAAAACATGCAGCTTACTTTTTTACTTGGACTGACTTTACGCTCGCAACAGCAAAGCCACGGATACACGAACTCAGAAGAAGAAGCCTTTAATCAAGACGCCAAGTCCTTCAAGAAGGTGTCACGCCAAGCTTGCGACATATCCAGCTGGCAGCAAAGCATTCTGGTCCTTGGCCAAGTCGGTGGAAGCGTACTTCAGCCGAACTTCTCTCCCTCCACTACTAAAACTGGATGGATCTCTAGCCTATAATGCAATCGAAAAAGCGAATCTCTTTGCTGCTCAATTTGCTGAAACTTCACGTCTAGACACCTCTAACGAAACGTCTTGACATGAACAAAGCTAGTGGTCCGGATGGCATTTTGTCTGTAGTGTTGAAAACTTGTGCTCCTGAGTTGTCTCCCATACTCACAAGACTTTTTCGCCTATCTTTGAAAACTGGATTAGTCCTAAAATCCTGCAAACTTGCTAAAGTGCAACCTGTGCCCAAGAAAGGCAGTCGCGCTGACCCATCAAATTACCGCCCAATTTCGTTCACCTCCCTATTACGCGTCCTGAATACGAACGTCCTTACATACCTTGAAGACGACGACCTACTCAGTGATCGACAATACGGTTTTCGACGAAAGCGGTCGATTAGGGATCTTCTTGCGTATGTCACGCACATTTAGAGTGAGGCTATAGAGAAATATGGTGAAGCATTAGCTGTTCAACAGAGTCTGGATTTAACTCTCTAGGTCGATCCAATTAGGGCGATGCCAATCTAATTAAATTCAACGCATCTAAAACGCAAGTTTGTCTCTTTTCGGCGTTCCCCGTTTTCCGAAATGTACCGGTAACTGTAGAAGATCATCTCAAACTCTTGGGAGTTTCACTTACTCGGACTCTCAATTTTGGCTCCTATATCGAGTCCTAAGCCAAGACTGCTGCCATGAAGCTTGGCATTTCTAACAAGGTGAGGCGATACTTTAGCTTTCAAGGACAGCTTTCAACTTTATATATAGTTAAGTTCGGTCGGGTATGGAGTACTGATGCCATCTATGGGATGGTTCAGCCAAACACCAGCTGGCTGCTTTGGACTCGATCAACTGTAGAGCATTGAGGGTGATAAGTGAGCAGCTAAACGCTAAGACTAAGTTCCAAAGTCTCGAGCACCGGCGTAGAATTGCTTGCCTTTCGATCTTTTATAGAATACATTTCGGAGAATGTGCCCAGGAATTGCATGATCTCATTCAACCATGTCTCTTTCACTACAGGACAAGCAGAGGGACCGCTCAATACCATCCATACCTTGTCAGTCTACCACCCTTACAAACAAAGCGCTTTGCTTCCACATTTTTAATGCGTACAGCCAAGGATTGGAATGCTTTGCCGTCGTCGTCTTTCCTGAAAACTACAATCTGGGTTTCTTCAAGTCATCTTGTTTTTAGTCAAATTTGTGCTAAGAACCAAATGACTAACAATAAATGACTTATTTAAACTTAATATTCTGTTTTATCTATTGCTATTTTAGTAAAAAACGACATAACTACATAGATAGGTACTTTTATAATAAAGTACCTAATTGTTTTATCCCTCAAAATAATTTAGAATAACCTGTAAGTTCTATGTGGTTGTGCGGTTAAGTGGACTGTATTTTTGAAAAAGGAGAAAAGAAAAGAAATGCGGGATGATGCAAATTTAAATTTGGCTTGAGAAAGTGTTTGTGACGCGGGATGTCGGCTGGAACTGCGTGGAACTGTGGGAAGAAGCAGTTCTTTATAAGGAGGGGTGCACAGTACCTTGTTTCGGTGTCCGAGGGTGTGAACAGCGTCTTTGATCGATAATCCAGTGGAAATTCACAGCACAATCACAAATCCAGATTTATTTTGATAGCGGTTAGCGCGAAGACCTTCAATCGTCCATGTTTTTTCTTCGAGTCTTTTCACAGGTGGCGTGCATTTCCGAGATGAATGCACGCGAATAGTATCTCGCTCACATTTGGGCGAGAAGGATATGTGCGGGAAGGAGATGGAGAAAGGAAATTCTCAAGCCAATGATTAGTTCCACGAAATATTAGATTTTAAACAATTAATTGAATTGGCGCGACCATTCCCCCGGGCTTGAAGGGATGCCTTCAAAATAAAATGTATGCTAAATTATGCTAAACTAGGATACTAACCTAACCTACACAAGAACACATCAAATTATTGGTTAGGTAAAGGACAGAGACGTACAACCGGACGCAAGTATGATCCAGTTGCAGTTCGAACGCGAACTATTCGCGTAACCCCATTTGAACAGGGAAAAACTTCCTCCACAATACCCAATGGCCAATGAAGGGGAGGAGAGTTTTCAGTTAGGAGAATCACAACAGTCCCTACTGTAATGGGATCTGAAGGTGTATTCCATTTTCGACGCAACTGTAATGTATGAAGGTAATCGGTTCTCCAGCGCTTCCAGAAAGACTGGACTAATTTATCTAACAAGTCGTGACGCGAAAGAGTATGTAAGCTATCGTCAATTTCCCTAGCGGGTAGATATTTTAGCGGAGTGAGGCATAAGAAATGCGCTGGAGTCAAAGCGAGAGGTTCTGAAGGATCACTAGAAAGCGTCCTACAGAGTGGACGAGTATTCATCACCGATTCCACTTGAGTGAGTACAGTACTCAGCTCCTCAAATGATAGGATTTGTTCACCTATCACACGATACAAGTGAGTCTTTAGACTCTTGATATTAGTCTCCCAGTTTCCACCAAAATGACTGGCAGCAGGGACATTGAGTGACCAATCTATGAGATTTTCAGCTAATATATTACCAAATTCAGTTTTATGATATTTTGAGCACAAAAGCTCGTGAAGTTCCGAGAGTGTGCGCTTAGCACCGATATAATTACTCCCATTATCGGAATAAATTCGACCTACAGGGCCGCGACGCGATTAGAATCGTTTAAAAACTCCCATGAAGCTTGCGGTGCTCAAATCACCAGCTAGTTCTATGTGAACTGCGCGAGTTGTCATACAGACGAAAAGGCACACGTAGGCCTTGGTCGACCGAATACCTTGACCCCGAGTTATGGTAACCTTGAAAGGACCGGCGTAATCAGTGCCCGTGTGTATGAAAGGTTTTGCCGATTGCACGACACGACAAGAGCGATGATCGGCTATTTCAGGGAACGTTGGCTTGGGACGAAGTCGAAAACAAGGAAGACATTTGTGTATCCTGTTCCTAATAAGATTGCGCGCTGAAAGTATCCAATACCTTTGGCGTAAGAGCGACATTAACAAGTCAGGACCGGCATGACAATTAACCTTATGATGGTAATCTATCAGTAAATCCAATATATGATGTTTGCGAGGAAGCACAATAGGGTGCCTTTGATTATAGTTTTAATTTGAGTGTTTCAAACGACCTCCAACTCTAACGATACCATCTTGAAGAAAAGGTTTGAGGTGCTGAAACGAGCGGCTACAAACCTTGCCAGCTTGTAGGTTAGCGATTTCATCGGAAAAATACAATCGTTGTAGTTCACGCAGGGTTAAGAGCTCAGCGAAGTCATAATCTGTCGCTGATATACGATCACGTAGCGGCAGAAGTTTCGTGAATCGACAAACGTAGACAACGCAACGCAGCAGCTTCGACCATGACGATAAGCGATTGGCTAACGAGATTAAAGGCGACTCTACTGACGATGTAGCAATTAACAGCGAATATTTCTTTTCCTCAGGCGCCTCTGATATCGTGGATGGGTTGAAAGAAACAATAGGCCACTGCGAAATATCTGAGCGGGCCCAAGGAGGGCCATGGAACCATAGCGGATGATCTATAATTTATGAAGGTGTGAGTCCGCGAGACAAACAATCTGCGGGGTTGTCGATACCGGACACATGATACAAATTGTTCGGTGATAAGTCACTTTGTATCTTTGATACTCTATTGGCCACAAATGTCTGCCATCTGCCATCAGGCGATGAATGCGTCCAACAAAGTGCAACAGTCGAGTCAGAGAATGCGAAAACGTTCTGAACGTTGATACGGCTTTGGCAGGCTACGAGAATGCTCTTAATGAGCTGAGAAAGAACCAAAATAGCGCAAAGTTCAAGTCGAGCAAGTGAAACGACCTTTTGAGGGGAAACCTTTGACTTAGCGCTTATTAGAGATAGGGTGATACTATCACTATTTTGTACGTGAAAATAAACCACTCCCCCGTATGCCCTTTCACTAGCGTCTGCGAAGCCTAGTAGCGAAACAACACTATCAGCGAGGATACCCACATGACGTGGGATTTTTATTTTAGAGAGCAAAGGGAGCTCTTCTCTAAAGCGAGACCACAGTAGTATAATATCCTGTGGCGGTACGTCATCCCAATCACACGCACAGCTGCTTGATTAGGAGTTTGGCGTACAATACAACAGGAGCAACGAAACCCATCACGTCCCATATTTTTGCGACACATGATAGTATAATGCGCTTTGTGCAATTATGAGGAGGCGTACTAATTTTAAGACTGAATAAGTCTGTAGCGGGTGACCAACACAGTCCAAGTACCTTGTGCTGATCAGATTCATCGAACTCTTTGATTGATGAAAGGCGGTGCGACGGCGGGATCGAATTCAAAACGGTTTGCGAGTTACTTGTCCATTTTACCAGTTCGAACTGGCCAGACTTCATGAGACCTATCATTTCAGCAGCTGTGGTAATTCCATCATCCTTCGTTGGAACAAAGTAGACGAAATCGTCCATATACCATCCAAGGTCAATGATATCTCTAGCTTTGGGATAAGAATCACCTTCATCAATCGCGAGCTGCTTGATAGTGCGAAGAGCATGGAATGGACTTGACTTAAGTCCGAAAACGACTCTATTAAATTCATAAACCTAAAGGTTCTTGCGGGTTGAAACGATATAGGATGCGTTGGAATCGACGATCGGAGTTTTGTACTCCTATGGAGAGGAACATTTGACGAATGTCAGATGAAAGCGCGATCGAAAATAAACGAAAATTAACTAATATGTTGAACAAATTTCCTTGGAGATTGTGTCCACTGTGAAGAATATCGTTGAGCGAAACTTGAGTACTAGTCTTACAACTACCATCTAGTACGACGCGTAATTTAGACGTAGCCTTGTCCTCGCGAATCACTCCATGATGCGGTATAATGTACGATGCGGTTTCTGCCATATCCGTGACTGCTGGTGCAGGGGAAATATAACCTTTATCTAAATATTCGGTAATGACACAATCGTAGGCGTTCTTCAACTCAGGAGACGCCTGCATTTTCCTTTCCAAACAAAGAAAACGACGCTCGCTAGCTTGTCGAGAGTCACCGAGCGACGAAATATCACCCTGAAAGGGAAGTAGCACTTCCCTTTCAGGGTGATATTTCGTCCACGTAACGTCCATTTTCACGAGAGGTGGTGCGGGTGTAAATTTCTTCACAGATTTTATCATCTGGGCTGAGGATAGGTGGAACGTTCACTTCCTCTAATTCCCAAAATCTGCGGACAGCGGTGTCTAGAGGATCAGCGGTACAGCAATACGAGACGGCCTCGTAATTGCCTACACGAACCGGAGCGTCACCCACGATTACATAGCCAAGAACAGTTTCTAATGCGAGCGGAGAATGATGCGAATGTTGACCTTTAATCCTATGCGATAACAGTAGATGCGGGAAAATCGAAGCACTGTCAATGTGACGAATGTGTCGTCAGCCAGCGGTAAGTTTTTAAAGTTCAGTAAGCGAGAAACATCGCCAGAAGTTGTTGGTAAACATTCAGTTATTTTATCTACGACCAACGATTCCATGTCGTAATTAACGTTACGATCAAAACGAGAGTAGAACCTAATGTTTACCGACCCTTGAATAGGTTTAGTTGAACCTCCTATTCCCCTAACTGCTGAACAAGAGGGATTTCGACTCATATTCAAGCCTAAGCGTTGACAAAGATCGCGCGTTACAAAGTTACTTTGCGAGGCGCTATCCAACAAAGCACGCACGCTGTGTTCATTACCGTACGAATCTACGATAATAACACGAGCGGTCGCGAGCAATATCGTTGTAGGGCTACGAGACACGAGTTTACTATCTAATAACGCACAGAGTGTGACGTTATCAGTACGAGTGGAGTGAGCAGATGCGACGGTCGACTCACCCGGCCCGGCCGCCGAATGCGGCGCGGGCGCAGGTAGTGACCTGCGAATTACTAGCATTGCATGTGGTTCCAAAACACAACAATGTATGGTGTTTTGAATTGCATTTTTTATACACAGACATTGACCTACATGCCGAGACACGATGTTTACTACTTAAGCAATAATGCACAAATTATTCGACTTAGCGAATTTAAAACGATCATACGGTTTATAGTTATGAAACACGGAACATTTATATATAGAATCGTGATTGCTATTGCATAAGCTGCATAAAACTATCTGAGGACTAGATTCGGCATTTACATAAGAATGCGTAATCGACGAATTCGATTGCTTGGAAGCTGTATCTAGTTTACGATCCCCATACCTTTTCAAAGTTTCATGTTTCACGGACGATGTGCGTTGCAATATTTTTATATGATCGCGCACAAATGACGATAGATTTTCAAATGACGGTATTTCACATTTGCGTTGATCTGATTCAAAAGAACGTGCGGTCTCAGGGTCTAATTTCTTGAGCGCGACGTACAAGAATACAAAATCCGAGAGGTCATCAACCTTTAGATTTTTCAAAGCGGCGACTGAAGATGCGAATTTATCTAGAAATTGTTCTAGACTACTAGGGGTTGCGGACGACATTGCTTTAATATCGAAGATTTGATCTAAGTACGAAGTAGCTACCAACCGTTTGTCTTCGTATTTATTTTTGATTAAGTCGAAAATTAATGTGTAATTTTCGGGGTCTGGGGTTATACCAGCGATCACGGAACGAGCCTTGCCCGTCAGTCTACCTATCAGATAATATAGTTTTTCTGACTCCGTAAGCAACTTATTGGTGTGTACAGAGTTTTTAAAACTAGCGTAGAATAGCGGCCAATTTTTTATATCGCCATTGAACTCAGGAATTTCCATCGGTGGCAGTCTAGGTGACCTGTGCTGACTAGCTGGCTTGACAACGTCGGCTTCGTCAGGTTGCAATTTCTTGGCGACTCGTTTGATACAACCTAACAAATCCTCGAATGAAGAGAGCGGCTGATAATCGATAACGAATTCAGGATCTGTTTTTAACTGCAAATTAGCTATTTTGTCTAATATCATTTCAAAGGTTTCGTGCAAAGTGGGTACGGTTTCTAAATCACATAGAAAAAGATTCTCTATTTGACTCCTTTTTTGAATCAAGGTCTTTCGCACGATCGCAAATAGTTTGCATTCGAGAAAATATCCTATCTCTTTTAGAGTATAATAACTTCAACTGTTGTGCATTAGTATCAGTTGTAGCGGGCGGCATTATGCTAGGTAGCTATAACAGCGAACTGGCTAGAAAGCAAGAACTATCGACAATCGACAAGCGAAAACGAAAATAAGACGATTGATAAACCTCAAGCAGAAATGATACGACACGAATAGCGTTGGAGAACAGCATACACTTCCGTAAAAGGCACTATATATATACAAATATATATGTGTGATGTGTGTCAAATAGGTATGTGTACCTATTTACTTGGCAAGTCGGTAATAATGTTGTGCGAATAATGCGGTGCGATACAATTTAACGAACAATATAGGTAGATGATACCTATTTAATACCCAACCTACGTACGGTTACGTATCTGTATTGAAACGATAGCGTTAAACTCAAGTATTGTCACTTGTCTAATCGACCAGTTGCCAGGAGTAGGCATCAACTGATTAGCAAACCGTAGTAGGTAGATAGACTACTGGTATAAATGAAACACCTAAACTTACCTATTCAAAGCGGGGTGAACGAATAACGATTTTGTAGATAAGTAGGTAATTAGTGCGAAACGATAGAATAGTTAGGTACTTATTTTAACCTACCTTGAAAAATGAAAGTAGAAAAAATAAGTTATACGACAGCGGAATAGAGATAACTATTTACCTACATGCGAGCGAAAAGAAAATGAAGTAGGTAAGTAAATAATAAATGCTAAACGACAGCGGAATTATAGTTACCTGTTTACCTACCTAATGCGGGTGAACGAAAATAAGATTACGACAAATTGAGAAACTCCTTCTTTTCCTGAAGTCGGTTAATGATAGAAGTAGGTAAGTAAATGAGGTTTACGATATAAATACGAGCAATAGGTGCAATCGAACTGTTATTTAGATACTTGGTATCTATAAAAGCGGTAGAATCGAACAAATAAAAGTGAGTGGGTAGAAATGAAAACACGTGTCGATTGACGCAATGTCAGGGATTATGCGACTTATTTAAACGAAATGAAATGCGGTTTAGAATGGCTATGATGATTCTATATCCTGACGCGATAGATCTAAAACAGTTTTTTGGTGCAATTGAAACGTAATTTAGCATAGGCGGATGGAACGAACAAACAAATGATAGGTAGGTAGGATTTAGAATGGCCACGCTAATTCAATATCCGCTCGATAAGGACCATAAAATGGTTGTGCGGTTAAGTGGACTGTATTTTTGAAAAAGGAGAAAAGAAGAGAAATGCGGGATGATGCGAATTTAAATTTGGCTTGAGAAAGTGTTTGTGACGAGGGATGTCGGCTGGAACTGCGTGGAACTGTGGGAAGAAGCAGTTCTTTATAAGGAGGGGTGCACAGTACCTTGTTTCGGTGTCCGAGGGTGTGAACAGCGTCCTTGATCGATAATCCAGTGGAAATTCACAGCACAATCACAAATCCAGATTTATTATGATAGCGGTTAGCGCGAAGACCTTCAATCGGCCATGTTTTTTCTTCGAGTCTTTTCACAGGTGGCGTGCATTTCCGAGATGAATTCACGCGAATAGTATCTCGCTCACACTTGGGCGAGAAGGTTATGTGCGGGAAGGAGATGGAGAAAGGAAATTCTCAAGCCAATGATTAGTTCCACGAAATATTAGATTTTAAACAATTAATTGAATTGGCGCGACCACTATGTTATTCCAAAATATTTTAAATATTTAGTTCTTTGTAGTTGAACAAACGCATTTTACAAAATATTGTAAAATAAAAAGCTAAATGAATAAAACAGTAATACAATTTTGCACTTTTTAAATATAAACCCAATTACTGGAATACCCATGTAACTATGTAATAACCACATTACCAAATCAAAATACCCGTAGTAAACCAGGTCAATATTTTGTTACACTTTTTAGGAACTATAACATTTCCGACGAATAATAGTGTAAACATTGAAAACGAACCAACCTCGAAAAGTTTTGACTAGAAAAATTTAACAGGGTTTTTTTTTTAATATTTCAAATCCTATCCGTATATTGGTATTTTATATTTTATTAGAAAAAAGAAGATTTTTACGTTTAATTTAATAATACATTGTTTATTATATATAATAATCACTGAGTAATATTTTTTTTACGTTTTTAATTGCTCCTATAATGTTACAGTTTTTACTTTATACGTTTATTCGATGGGGCCGTCGATATATTCCAATAAGTAGAATAAGTTCTCTGCAAAATATGAGTGTTTCTTTTGTTAAACCATTAGACTTGGTACTGCTATGGTCATAAGGATAATCATTCATAATCATTTTTTAATCATTCAGTCTACAAGGGTTTTTATACTTTTAAAACTCACCATAAAATGCAACTAACATTTGTTGCTTTGGAATCTCCATGTTTGAGACAAGTCACACACAACTTTATGGACTCAAAAATACCTATCGTAATTATTTGGATAAGTGCTCGTACTTATATTAAAAAGAGTTATTATAATATTTTTTTAATTGTCCCATTTGTAAGTAACGGCTATAAGTGTATACACAATATAATACTGGTAGTCGATCGAAATAAATAAGTCATAAATTGAAAAACTTATCTTATCTGTTATCATTATTGTAAAGTTATATTACCAAAGAATCAGTCTGCATTTTATTTTTGTACCATTATAACATTATTATATAACGTAAACATAACATTTTATCTAATATAAAATTAAAATTTTTGTAACAGACGGCTATTTTGTGGTCAAGTAGTGGCGCTGATATCACTGATATCGCAAATTAAAGATCTATATTACGCATTTCGAGATGTTAATAAAAAAAATGTGAGCCGTCACGTGACGGCTGGCAGATGTGAAATTCAATTCAATATTCAATTAGTTTATTTCAGACAATGTCCATATAATTTGTTAGTAGGAATACGTTATAATTAAAAATAAGATTAGTACATACCTAATATAATGTCATTAAATTCCAAAAAAAAATTACAAATAAACAAAATCAAACGTCATAACAATAATAATATAAAAACAACACTAATAATGACTACTTAATATGCAGCTGTATCAGCTGCCACATAAGGGGACAATCCCTCTGGCCGCTACAACGCGCAGGATGCTGTTAGTGCTGCCACGGACACGACTTAGCATCGAAGCGGCTCTTCTTCTAATTATGGCATGAAAGCCATCGGTTTGAGCGTCAGCAAACATGCCCGATACGCTGCAGTATCTAGGCAGCCCAAGCAACATCCTAAACGCGTTGTTATACTGTACGCGCAAAGCGTTGACCGTCCTTTGCGTATAGTTGATCCATAGAATGCACGTATAGAAAGACTGGCAAAAAGCTTTAAACAGCACAATCTTCACTGCTCCCGTACACCGCGCAAATCTACGTGCCAGCATGTTGCTTCTGACAGCCAACGCTCGGCGTTCCCTCTCAATATCCTCGTTGTCTTTGGGGTCTTCGGTGACCCAGTGACCCAGGTACTTGAAACGCGCCACTCTTGGTAGTGCTACGCTATCTAGAAAGACAGGGGGTACACTAGTAACCTTATGATAACGGGATTGGAATACCAGGAGTTCGCTCTTTTTCACATTATACCTGAGCCCGTGAGCCCCGACGTATTCCTCGCATACTTTAAGCAACTTTCTGACAGCGCTTATAGAGGGAGCCAGCAACACCATATCATCAGCGTAACTTATGTTGTTTATGAATTGACCATCTATGGAACAGCCAACACCGGTGCTGCAGTGTTCCTCTATAAGCCCATTTACGTACAGGTTAAAAAGTCGTGGAGAAGTCAACCCTCCTTGTCTGACTCCACACTTAAGCCTGTACGGGTCGGAAGCTACTCCTGCCCACCTTACAATATTCACTTGGTTATTGTACCAATAATCAAACACTGCAATAAATTCTTTAGGAAGGCTGGTTTCAGTCCTCATTTTATGCCAGAGCATATCATAGGACACCAAGTCGAAAGCTTTGGACAGGTCTAGAAAACAGGCGTACACCGGGGTTTTCCTGTCTGTATAATACCGAACAGTGTGCTTGAGACATAGGATCGCAGCATCTGTAGAGAGCCCTGACCTGAAGCCAAACTGGGCATCATTCAACTTCAGATGTCTGCATAAAGCGCGATCGAGCAAACTGTCCAGCACTTTCGACACAATGGTAGCTAGCGAGATGGGCCTATAATTGCTTTTGTCCGATGTGTCACCCGTTTTATTTTTGATTATTGGCACAACAACCGTCTTCATACTATCGTCTGGCAAGTATGAGTGTCTTATACAAAATGTATAAAACATGGCCAAGACCCTCGGTAAGTGAACACCTGCGTGCTGCAAGTGCTCAATACTAAGACCATCATGTCCCGGGGACTTGCCCCTAGTCATGTGCTTGATGACAGTGAATACCTCTTTAGCAGTGAACCTGGTAGGTGAGAATGAGGACTGATTAGTACTAGTATTGAGCAGCAGCGGTGATGACGGACAGGTTATGCATAGGGGTTCTACTTGGAAATGAGATTTAAACATATTGGCAATCTCGTACGGCTCAGACATGCCATCAACATAGAGAGGCGTACTTGGTCTGGGATTGAGCTTCTTTGTGTGCTTCCAAAAGTTCTTAAAATTTTTATTGGTGGTATTCTACAATATCCTCCGGTAACGCGTTCTTGTCAACATTATTTATAAATAAAGGAACATTTATTAAATGTAAATTCAAAGCTGCAGAAGCTTTGAATTTACACTCTGGAGCAGTTGATGCTATACCTTTCTTTCCTATAAATCTATTCTTGTATCTATTTCGCTGTACTTCAATCCACTCTCTGCTTTTTGGAGGATCCTTCCACTCTCTAGGCGCACGTACTAGCGCCGCAAACGAGTTGTTAGATAGCGTAGCTAAACAGCTATTGCCAGGGACCGATGCAGTTGTAGTTGCATCGCTATCCACAGATCTAGGTGCAGTATGTCTATGCTCGCTCCTATCGTTACCTGGAAAAACCGGTTTCGTTGCACTGCCACGGCGAATTGGACGCTCGCCGCACGTCACAGTGTTCATCGCATAATCCGGTGACACTGATGTCAAAGTATTATTCTCGGTCTCCAATATATTATTACAAGATGCTGACAAGACAGAAACATCAGTAGTGATTGCTCGTGGGTGTGAGCATGATGTGCGGTTGTGACAGGCCTTATTCGTTTGATTAACTACTTCATCACAGGTTGTCTCCACAGCATGAGTCACGTTCATAAGGCCTATTGGGCCGCTATCATAGTCAAAACTAGTTAAACAAGCTCCTCTTTTGGTGTTTACATTCATGCGCGAGTTATTATTTTTTAATAATTCAGATTTGCGGGTGTTACTAACCGTTACGCCGCCGGCGCCGGTGTGGCTGCCGCTACTGGGAGTGTTTACTTTCGTGATTTCCTCCCTTGCTCGTAGCAGTTGATCAGTAGTCACGTAGGTTTCTTTTATTGTTTTTATGTCACTTTGTACTATAAGTAAGTCCTTTAATATTTTACTAGCATCTAGATGATCCTAATGGACAGCTGGTAGCGAGTTGAAATTTCTCGCTACAAAGATAGGAATCTTTTCAGGATCCCATGATTTAAATAATTCAATAACATCAAATAAATCTTTATTGCATTTTCCCTCCTTCTTTTTGCGTTTAACCTGTCGAATTTCTGTAGAAACTGACTGAAACAGTAACGATTTAGCTTTTTCGATGTCCTCTGCTGAGAAAGCTGTAGCACAAATCCGTACAAGACTCTCAGAATCCATCACTTCATGTTTATTTTGCACAAACGTTAATAGCTCATTCACCACGAGATTACAGTTATTGAATTTAAGCATATTCATTGCCAACGTCATTATTCTCGCGGACTACACCCTAGGACACTGTATAACCGTACGCTTCGAACGAGTGCGCGGCGGGAACAATCGAAATTATTTTGTACAAAAGTAATAGGCATAAAAGTACAAATTAAGACAGGAACTATATATTATGGCCTGATGAAAAAATACAATATTACGAATTTGTACGATGGTGTAGGTATGTATGTAAATAAAACTAAAACAATTGTCGGAAGATAGACCTATTTCTCTTATTTCCGTCCTATTTTCCGTTTATCTAAAAAAATTGGAAGGTTATACCTATAAAAGTTAATAATTATTTAGAATTAAACAAAATCTTTTGCATAGAACAAAAGGGGTTCAGAGAAAGCAAAACAATAAATATGGCTTTATACGACTTTCTTAACCGTGTTACAAGTAACGTCGATAAAGTAACACCAGGGTGTTCAATTTTCTGTGACATGACTTAAGCGTTTGATTATGTCCAACATGACATTTTATTTAAAATCTAGAGTTCTATGATGTCAGAGGAAGTTCACTACAATTAATCAAATCATATTTAGAAAATAGGAAACAACTGACCAAGATAACAAATGTTAATCCTAAAACTAAACTTGAAGAAATTCACGTCTCTGAAGAAGGTACAATAAAATATGGTGATCCCCAAAGGAATGTACTGGGGCCATTGCTATTTTTAATATACATAAACGACCTTCCAAAATCTACAATACAACCTATGACGTTATTTGCAGACGATAGTACCGTAACCATAACATGTAACAATATTAATTCATATCAAAATTACAAAATGGTTAAACAATAATAATTTAAAAATATATATAAATAAGACCAAACTAATTCATTTTAGACAACGCGATACTGCTGCTTCTAGCATAAATTATGACATACAATACAATAATGAAAAAAATGATGAAGATGACCATGTAAAATTCTAAGGTATAACTATTGACAAAAAACTTTATTGGAAATTGCATTTAGACAGTCTGCAAAAAACTAACAGTCTATTATATATTTTGTACAAAATTTCTCCTGTAGTAGACGTGGAAACTTTACTGATTGCGTAGCATGGTCTAATTGCATCTAATATTAGATATGGTATAATGTTCTGGGGCAATTCAACTGACGTTATTAAGGTCTTTAAACACCAGAAACGGTGCGTCAGAGCCATGTTCTACCTCAAAATGATAGATTCTTGTAAACCGTTATTTATTAAACATAGAATCTTGACCATTTCCTCGCTGTATATTTTTGAGGCAGCTATGTTTGTTAGAAGTAACCCAAACTTATTTTTAAGGCTTTCAGATGTTGTGGTTCGTACGAGACGAGATGACTATAAAGTCTGTGTTCGGGACTCAAAAACTTTAATGATGCGAATAGTATTTTTTGTACGGCTCCTTTCATTTATAATAAGATCCCTAATTCTGTGAGAGTATTACCAAATATAATGTTTCAAAGAAAGCTCAAAGCCATACTCGCAAACAAATTATTATACTTAAATTGTTATTATACATTTGATGAATTTATGACCGATAAAAATATAATCATTTAGTTTTAGTTTATAATTTAGCATGCATGACCATTTATGAACTTTGAACTTTGAAGGTTAGGTAGGTACCTACGAAATGAAAATACGTACTTTAATCTTCCTACCTATGTGAGTGAGCTTAGCTGTTTAGTTTGCCTAGAATCCATGCATAATATATGATTCCCAAATAGTAGGTACGTAATACCTACATACAAGTACCCAACATATTTTAATAATGACTACTAGGTTTTTCTCACCTATGTACCTACTCTTGAAATGCAATTGTAAAAAAAAAAATACTTACCTTTTTACCTACATTATACCACAGATAGATTTATTTTTATTGAATTGAAAACTTCTTTTAGCGTGGTACGCATATTTTTAGACGAGGTAAAACCTCTGGACTCGCGACACCGTTACTAAGACACAGGGCTGCCGCGCTCGCCCCATTTGATTATAAACCTTAATTCACATGTTTACAGTCTACTTTTGTATGGAGAAGTTTACTGAGTTAGGTTCTTTGATATATTATCTACATTCTGAACAAAAACATAAAAGAATATTAAATGTATTTTAAAGTTTCTAATAACGAATATATACAATAAATAAAATGCAATAAAATGCAATCCATAACCCAATAACCCTAGTACCCATTTAAAAAATGTCTAACGCGCCAAAGTAAGTTTTCACTTCTGTCGGCACTCCCGGAGTGCAACCCGTATTTTTTATTAGATAAATAAGCTGCAGAACGCGACAAGTTATGCGAAATGCGTCGCTTTGGCCCAGACAGTGACAGCGCTATATGTAAGATATCAATAACGGCTATATCAAGCTATATCAGCTAGCTACATCAAGAACGGTTAGACAGGATAAACGAGCTGAATTGAACTTTGTTGCGTCGCCGCAAGAGTCGCTATTTATATTCCATCATGTAGCGCGGCGATGCGTCGCCACCGCATGTAGCGCCACGCCAACAATTAGGTTTACCCTAGCCTATATGACCATATAAAATATATACCTTATAGACTAACATATATATACATATAAACTTATGAACTACACACAAAGTCAGGGCACTTTCTTCGTAAGCGGTGCTTCCCTATACCGTCGGTAGACAATTCCTGCTGACCAGAAGTCGGGTGCGAGAAATACGTCCTTGTACTTGGCAGCTACTCGGAGCACATACGACTTGAAGTTGGTCTCTCTAATTGATTCTAACCGCTTCAAGCCATGCACAAGTACAGCGGGCGGCTCCCTGATCCGGCATCGGCCTCTCTCGTCCACGTACCGGAGAATACTCTCCCCCGTAGTGGTCGGGTCTAACCGAGACACATAAATCGACACGGTAGGCTCCACCGTCTGCAGAGTGAGCCCAGCAGATAGCGGAGCGGTACCTCGCTGATTCGGGACGATTTCGGTCGACGTTTCTTCTCCACGATAGTGAAGCCTTCATCGTCGACCTTATGCAAGCCACCGCTAGGCTTCTTCGGCCGTGCCTGACTCATTCGGTGCGTCTCGGCGCTGGGCGCCGGGCGTGGCGGCTGAGGATGGCGGGATAACTTTTCTTCTGCTGGCGAGCTGCGGGAGCCGGGGGGGCTCGGGAAGCAAGAGGGGGCGCAGAAATCACAGACTGCGGGGTTGACGTTCCGGGGGCCGAGGTCAGCGAAGCCGGTCGGTCATTTACCTGCGTATCGGTTTAAAGCGTCGCGTCTTCATAACTGCTGACAAGTGAAGTCCGGCATCGGATTGCACCGCGTTGCATATTTACGTTTTGCGCTGATTGCGGCGGAATAGCTGGCACTGCATTTACATTGCGCAATGCAACAAGTTCGAGCTTCAACTCGGATACAGTTTGCTCCGAAAGTTGAAGTTGCGCCTGGATGCTGGAGACATCTGCCCTCAGCTGTGTTATCTGTTTAAGGACACACGTAACGTCCACGTGGTCCCAAGTCAGCGGCGGAAGAGAGGTGAGGTCTTGACAAACAAACGTCGGGACGTCATCGGGATCGGTCTCCAAGAACACCTTGAAGATATCCTCGATGTCCTTTTTGCCACACCCTTCCTTTTGCCTGGTTATCAGGTGGATGGTGGTCGCCGCTGTATCGTGTAGTATCTTTTTGGCGTCTGCGATCTGGGCTTCAATGTAGCTGGAAGTCAGGATTTGGGTCAGACTGACCTGGTCCATAACATCCAGCTTGCATTGTATAAATGCAAGAACAGTGTCAATCACAATAGTATCTGATCTTTTTGGACTAGCCATTTTACGTCGCGTTGACTCACGCGAATAATCTAGGTCAACATTGAGATAGCCACTACGAAACGATGCGACTCAAACTAATGGGCACCGACGTCGGTTACTAATTCCTAGAAACAGGTTTGACTTGATACTAAAATTCATTCATTTCTCTGATAACACAGCACTACTGCCAACACAGAAGACAGATTGTATAAAATTAGAGAAGTCATATACGTGGAATTTAGTAGTATGCTGCGGTAGATCAAGAGACGGAGAAACTGAGTTCTCTGAAATAACAGTAATGTCTCTTGCGGAAGGTCTTCTTGATGAAGGAAGGAAGTTATATACTGACAATTATTACACAAGCGTCCCTCTTGCTTATCGATTAAGACGCAGAAAGATGCATCTTGTTGGAACCCTTAGAGCAAACAGAAAGCATCTTATACAGTTCATTATAAGATGGTATAGATAGTTTTAGTTCTTGTAACAGTTTTTTTTGTAATCTAAATAACCTTGATTTTTGCAATATAAATAGCGCAAAAAAATTTTTGTTGTGTTATTTTATTTTTGTAATATTTTATGAACTATGTGTCCGATTCACCCAAAACCACTGAGAAAATCGCCCAGGCCACGGCATTTTTTCTGCCACACAAAATGTATAGAAAGCGTGTGCAGTTTGAATACACAGTGTTCAACTGAAATGAGCGTGTGTATCCTAAAAGATACACAAACATAATTCAAAGTGTATCCTAAATGATACATATGACGCCGAGCGTATATAAATAAAATTATATAAGATATCAGTGTTTGCAGTTCTGATCCGGAGGAGGAATCCTAAATTAGATTCTGATTCTGAAGTTAAATATATATATATATATATAAATATATATATATATATATATATATATATATATATACATTTTGTGTTTCTATGTATAATATGTATGTATTTACAAAAAAAAGTATATAAGTAGTATATCAGTCGTATGGTACCCATAACACTAGCTCTGCTTACTTTGGGGCCAGATGATGCTGAGTGAAATGTCCTGTAATATTAATATTTTTATTATTATATTAATTCAAACGTACTCGTATTTTTTAAACAGTTTTATTTTATAAGTCCTTTACAGAAAAATAATTGAAGTTAAACTTACATAATATTGGGTACTTATGCAAAATAAATGTTGATGTATGTTTGAAATAAATAATCAGTAGGCATATTTATAACTAAAAACGTTAAATTGACCTTGTCTCCTAAATTTCAATTTGAGAACAAAGAGACGGAAAATACTAAAGAATTCTTCCTTTTTGTAAGGTGACTTTTGAAATACTCCTACCATATAAATATCAATTGTATTTTAATACTAAACTAGTGGACAATTGTTTATTTTGTAAATACTAGGTAAAAAGTATTTTTATTTATAAATATTTGAAGCCTAAGTAAGTAAAGTAATTTTCCATATTTACTAAACAATCAAAGTAAATTTTATTTTAATATAATAACAGAAATGTACAGAATAATATAAAATACATATGAAACAGTTGGGGGCTTTCTGAGGTCTGATTAAAACGAGCTATAGATAGCTCAACTGATCCACATTACTGCCAGAGGTCAGCTTCTCCAAGGCACTGGCGGCATTGCCACGTTGAATAGCTATGCATATACGCTGGAGCTAGCTCTGGGTCACGTGATATTTCTACTAAATGCCGTGAAAAATATTGAAAATGCGCTGGACTTCTGTTCCCCACGGCCTCCGGGCCTCAAGTTAAGTCAACAGATATTTTATTCAATACAATCACATGGATCACTTTGAAACATACTAGGTGAATTTAGGTGCCATTCATCCTAACCCAAGCCCGAGAAGAACGCAGGAAACTCTTCCTGGTCCTAGCGCTTTTTTGTGTGATTCATCTTATAACTACCTAAACTACGAAAAACTAATACAAGAGAGTTTATACATTTTAAATGTAACGGTTAACGGGCTGCAGGCAGAGCATTATGGAGGCCATGCATTCATATCAATATTATAGTAATTTATATTGTAATACGCTTTCTTCAAAAGACTTCCCTTTATAAATAATAAATAAATAAATATTACTGGACAATGCACACAACACCATCTTAGTCCCAAACGTAGTACAAGCACAACTTTGTAATATGGTGACTAGATGACTGATATAATACTTATATATTTTTATATACATACTTATGATACTTTATAACACCCAGACACAGAACAACCTATGTTCTTCACACAAATGTTTATCTTGGGATGGAATCAAACCCTCAACCTACAGGGTAGAAGGTAGAGCTACTTCCAACTGAGCTGACAGTATGCTCTAAATTTTTAAATAGGTAGTTTATGCTTGCATTTTCAGGAAGCTTATTATAGAAGCGCACCGTGTTCCCCATAAAGGAATTATTTACTTTTACTAGTCGCAACCTAGGGATGTATAATTTGTTTCTATTCCTAGTATTGATTCTATGAAAGTCACTATTTTGTTTATTTCTATTTCATTATCATTTCTATTTTTATAAGTGTATAACAAATTTTCATATACTCTCGACTCCAAAAGACTCGCTCGTAGCCCTGGTCAAGAGCTAGGTATATTTGCGCCTTATGAGATTCTCGGTAAATTCAGCCGTTGTCGCACCAGCTCTAACGAAAGTCCCCGACAGATGGGATGCGATATATTATACCATAATAAAATTAGATTACCTGCGATATATTATACTATTAAACTTATCTAATTAATAAGGATGATGGGGCAAAAGTTCTGTGCATTCATAATATAATGTTTTAAGGCAATTACAATGCTCATTATCGCAATGCATGCGCATGATAAGAGTTAATCGCATTTACATAAGAAATATATAATCTTGTCATTATACAAGTAATGATACATTTTCTAAGTACTATTTAATGTTCAAGCTCTACGAACAAAATTACGTATTAAAAAAGAAATCTGATCTCTTGGGTACTCGAATGCAAACAGATATATTCCGATTGATCCATTATCTGAAAGACTTTTAAACTTATTTAAGTGTTTCAATTTAAGTCCTCTTTTTGATGAACCTACAAGAGTGACACTTACAACAGCCACTTGTCTAGATAACATTTATTGCAGTTGCACACCAGTTCATAAGTGTGTACTAAAACATTTTAGTTCTGACCATTACGGTCACTGCGCCACCTTTTCTTGTGATCGTATAGCTCAGAACTTTACTCACCGACCTATTACAGAGAGCCGCATCAAAACATTTCAAAGTAGAATTGAACACAAAGTTTCCCTTGTACCATGCATCGATGATCCAATTGATCTTTTCACCACATTGTCTAATTTAATAATTAAAGAACATGCTGATATACTTACAGTAAAAACATGCAAAACAAAAAATTGTGCTAGATTTGTCGATTTGTGTAGCCACACCGGGTATTTACCAGAGAGACAATGTTAGATGATCCAGTTTTTATCTTATATGTTAGGAATTACTCAAAAGTCTTCAAAAAAGCTTGTCATGCGGCTAAGTCACTGTTTTTGAGAAAAATAATAGAAAATTCAACAAATAAAATAAAAGCAACTTGGAAATTAATTAATAATGAAACAGGTAAATCAAGGGCTCGCAATATACAGTTCAAATTAAATATAAATGGTACAATTTTGACAAAGGAATAGGATGTTGCGAATGCATTTGATAGTTTTTTCTCAGATATACCAAAAATAGTGACCAAATCGTTAAACTCTTCAGCCTCCAGAGCTTCCGTTCTATTAGAATCTAGTGTTGCAAAATGTAAGAATGAGTTTAGTTTTAGCTACATTAACGAGGCTAGTATTGTAAAAGCATTCAAGTTAATTAATATAAAAAATACAGAAGATCTTTGGGGAATGTCTACAAAGGTTCTGGGTGTCATTATCTTAGATATTGCACCATGTTTAGTTTATATTTTTAATAGATGTATCGACGAGGGAGTTTTTCCCGATCTCATGAAACACAGTAAACTCATTCCTATGTTTAAGTCTGGAAGTGAAAGTGATCTCGCTAATTATAGACCGATATCGATATTACCTACTTTAAGTAAAATCTTTGAAAAAATAATTCTTAATCAGTTATTATACCACTTTAACGTTAACGGCCTGCTACATAGTAATCAATACGGATTTACTAAAGGTCGATCAACAGCTGATGCAGGTATAGCGCTCTTAAAGCATATATTTGAGGCCTGGGAGAAGTCACAGGATGCAGTTGGGGTATTCTGCGATCTATCTAAGGCCTTTGACTGTGTGAGTCATGCAACCCTAATCACAAAGTTAAAATATTATGGCATTAAAAACCGGGCGATTGACCTCATACAGTCTTATCTATCCAATAGAGTCCAGAAAGTAGACGTGGGTGGTGAGAGGTCTTTGGGATCAATCATTGATATAGAGGTACCTCAGGGATCGATACTAGGGCCTTTTTTATTCCTAGTATACGTTAATGATTTACCTTTTTTTGTAAAAAATATTTGTGATATAGTTTTATTTGCAGACGATACGTCTTTAATTTTTATAGTTGATAGAGGTAATACCAGTATATGCGATAACGTAAATGAATCCTTATCGTTAGTTCTTAACTGGTTCACTGTAAATAATCTATTGCTTAATTCCAAAAAAACTAAATGTATCAAATTCACTTTGCCAAATGTTATTCATAGCCCGTCCAACATTGAAATAAATGGAGAGGCAATGAATCTTGTAAATTCCACGATCTTCCTAGGTCTTAATATTGATGCAAAACTACAGTGGGGACCACAAATTGAAACGCTTGCTGGTAGGCTTAGTTCCGCTGCATGCTGATGCATGAAGCTGCTGATGCAGTCTAGCGGTCTAGCGCTAGCGCTAGGTCTAGCGGTCTAGCGGTCTGCGGTCTAGCTGTAGCTGATGAAGCTACAGCTAGACTAGTTAATTCAGTTGCTTCCATAGTGTTATGTCATACTGCATCATTCTCTGGAGGAAAGCAGCTGATATTGGTAAAATATTTGTAATTCAAAAAAGGGCAATACGTGCCATTTATAAAATGAAACCACGAGAATCTTTGAGAGAAATATTCAAAGAAATTAATATTCTCACAATAGCTTCACAATATATATATGAAAATTTGTTATATACACATAAAAATAGAGATGGGATTCAGCAAAATAGTGACCTTCATAAAATCAACACTAGGAATAAACATAAATTATACATCCCTAGGTTTCGACTAGAAAAAGTTAATAAGTCATTTATGGGGAACACGGTGCGCTTCTATAATAAGCTTCCTGAAAATGCTACTAAACTACCTATTAAGAAATTTAAAGCATACATTAAAGGTAGTCTTTTGAAGAAGGCTTATTATAATATAGATGACTATATTATTGATAAGAATGCATGGCCTCATGTCGCTCTGCCGTCAGACAGTTAACCGACACACTTGAAATGTATAAACTCTCTTGTATCTGTATTTCGTAGTTAAGGTAGTTATAAGATGGATCATATAAAAAAGCGCTAGTACCAAGACGAGTTTCTTGCCAATTCTTCTCGAGCTTGGATTAGGATGAATTGGCACCTAAATTCACCTAGTATGTAAGACGTTTCAAGGTGATCCTTGTGATTGTATTGAATAAATCATCTTTTGACTTTGACTTGACTTTGACTATATTCAGTTTCTCAAGATCTAAAATATTATGAGTCTTCTAGTTCTGAATTCAGTTTTTTCGGTGTCCGTTTTATATGTAAAAACCCATTTTCTAACATACTCTGAATTTCCATTAGACTTTTACGACTCGTTTCCGGAACGAATGCGATTACAAAAAAGAATGCTACACCATTGATGATTGCAAACATCCAGAATGCCATATGGCTTCCCAAAGCCACCACTGTATAGCCAAATAGGGTAGTAGAAAAGAATCCTGTAATCAAGCCACATATCAAATAAATGGAAGTGCCTAACCCTCTTACCATGGGCGTGAAAAGTTCTCCCGACAACGTGTTCGGGATTATTGACAAGCCAAAACTGTAAATAAAAATTATAGCGACTAATGATGTCAGTGGCACCCATCCTAAGCTTCTTATGTATGAATGCTCTATCACTTTTAAGTAAAAGAAGACTCCAAGGATAGCCTGAAACAATACACGTTTAACTAGATATTATTTTTTCAAGCAAATAAAGAGTTTCAACACATATTTAAATACAGTATCGCTCTACCTAATAGACTTTTTGCCTGCGAAGGTTCACTTCGGTTTTCTGTTTAATCTATATAATAAAAATCAATTGCTGTTCGTTAGTCTGGCTAAAACTCGAGAACGGCTGGACTGATTTTGCTGTTGAAATGTTTGTCGTAGTCCAAGGAAGGTTTAAAAGGTGAGTAAATATGATTATTTTTAATTATTGATTTATTGAGGCGGTACGAAGTTTGCCAGGTCTGCTAATTTTAAATAAAGATTTGCCTATTTTTGCGTGTTTTTTAAACTGTTTACCTACACCCACTTACCATAAACACACAGCACCCAGCTGTTGACACCATCATCAGCACTCTCCTTCCATACTTCTCAATAAATATCGGCGATATACACGCTCCAACCGCAAACACCACACCAACTATAATAGTCGCAATATCCGGCCTCACAGATGATCCTGCATCTTGGAAGATTGTCGTTGCAAAGAAAATAATACTAAGAATACCACTTGAATACTGGAAAAATCCAAGGCCAATCGTGATAACGAGGGAGATCTGGTTGACTTTGACGGTGAACAGTTCGCGCCAGATTTGTTTTTGTTTCTGGTGCTGTCGGAACTTCTCCATCATGTTGTTAAGCTCACTGTTAATGTCGATGTCTCTGCCTAGATATTGGAAAGCGGATCTTGCTGATGCTTCATCATCTGGAAAGTAAGGTGACATTACATAGAAGGAAAAAGCGAATAATTTTATATTTGACACATATATTACCTACTTTTTATAACATAGAACATCGGAGATTCAGGCAAAAAGCTGCTCAATATAATAAACAGTGCACACAGAGGAATGGACACGTATCCGACGCCCGCATAGCTCACAAACGGACCCACGGAGTATACCAACAGGCCACCGAGCGCGTGGAACACACCCAAGGTGGTCAGAATTATGCCTCTCATGTTTGGCGATCTGGGAAAATAATTGTCTCTTGTAGGTTTAAAATACAAAAATAGACTCGATACGTAGACTTCATACAACAATTTGAATCCTATGACTTGCGTTTACTAAGTTTTACTGCTGCATAATTATTAGACTTTGACTAAGTATAGTCAGAATAGTTTTTTATGGTTCCTTTTTCTTACTCAACTACTCACGCTATTTCTCCAATGTAAATCAAGCCAGTCACCAACGTTATACTATTGCCAGTCCCAACTAGCATCCGGCCTATGTACACCATCGTCAGATTCCTTGCAGCAGTCAGCAGGATATTGGCTAGTAAGTTGACCACACCTCCGATGATAATGGTTTTCTTGCGGCCGATTTTGTTGGCGGAAAACCCGCTAATGAAGGCTCCTGTAAAAATATACAACTGTAAGAATGTTACAAGCAAAAACAACTGTGTGTAATGTTGCTCATTAAATATTTAACAGATCATAGTCGATAATTTTTTGAGAAAATATGATTTATAAATAAAAACGTAAGTGCTCACCTACAGTGATGACTTCCAGAGCCAGAATGGATGAGAATGACTAGTGGTTAAGTCCCAAACCAATTCAACACAAATAAACGAGGTTTGTATTTATGAAGCTTTCATAATATTGTTTTAAGGTTTTTTTACTGGTATAGCGTTACTAGCATTGACAGATTTATTTATAATTTGAGCCTAAGTATGTAACTGAGGATACCGGAAAATTTTAGCGTTTTAGCCGGCCCCTTGCAACAAAGTGTTCTGGAAGTCACTGGAATTTATCAAATAAAAACTCTAAGTTAATATTTATCAAACGAATATCGGTATCGAAAAACTGTTTACATAATCATTTCATAATTTTTATTGATATATTCAACATATATATGTATATATATTATGTATGCAACACGTTAGGGTAGTAATAAAGAATGACCCTACTTTACATGTTTAAAAAGAAGGTAGTATTTTATAACTATGTAGGGTCTCTAATACGTATTACCGTAATTTAAATATTCATAACGATACATCTATAATCCTTACTAATATCCTTACTTAATATTATAAATGCGAAAGTAACTATGTCTGACTATCTGTCTGTCTCGCTTTCACAACAAAACTACTGAACCGATTTAAATGAAATTTGGTACACAGATAGTCTTAAGCCTGTGACCCTGTCACAGGCTTAAGACTATCTGTGTACCAAAATGTCCAATGTCTATGTCTATGTCCTGACATAGGCTACGTTTCAGTTGGAAAAATAGCCTGATAAAGGACAAATGCTGTTTTTTTATTGGAGAAAAGTATTGTAAAGGGTTGAATAGGGGGATGAAAAGTGTATGAAAGTATTGTCATTTTCAGAACTAGAAACATAAAATTTTAGGCTGTTGATCCCTACTTATATTATAAATGTGAAAGTAACTCTGTCTGTCTGTCTTTCTGACTGTCTGTTACGTTTTCACGTCTAAACCGCTGAACCGATTTTGATGAATTTTGGTATATAGATAGATGGGACCTTGAAAAAAAACATAGAAACTTTTTATGTAGGTACCATGCGTGCGAAGTCGCGGTCAGCAGCTAGTACTACTATATATTAGACTATACTAGTCCGCGAGCTAGAGCTCTGTCTAGCAGACAGACAGACAGACAGACGGACATGGCTAAACTATAAGGGTTCCTTGTTACACTTCGGAACCCTAAAACCATTATTTTTTACCAATGCAACCAAAGCAGACCGCAGAAGCAATCCAAGATTGTTCTGTCTCGGAGATCAGGTATGGCAGAGGGGTCTGTAGTGGATCCTTCAGTTTAGGTATGATGGGGGCAGTCCAGCCTACTCCATATCCATTAATCAACTCTCCCAGGTTCACTGGAAGATAACAAACTGTAATAATCTAGAAATAGACCTGCTTGAATGTAATTGTAAAACTACGATTCAATACTAACACAGTTATGATGTATGTTTTTCGTTAGTGTTGTAGAATAGGCTTACTAGAATCTTAAGACTGAATCTACAAACAATTAAGAAATAATCGACCTCTGTGGCGCAGTGGGCTAAGGTCCGGCTGAAACGCAAAAGGTTGCGGGTAAGATTTCCGGTAGCGGGAAAAATGCTTGTATGATCTGCAAGTATTTGTCTCGGGTCTGGGTAGTTCTATGTATAATATGTATGTATTTACAAAAAACAAAAAAGTATTTATATAAGTAGTATATCTGGCATGTGGTACTCATAACACAAGCTCTGCTTACTTTGGGGCCAGATGATGCGGTGTGAAATGTCCGGTATTATTATTATTATTATTATATAAATTTTATCAAAAATTGTAATGTTAAGGTATTGTTATTGTAATTTACAATAAAATACCAAAGTTTGATGGTTGGTTTGTTACTCAATAAGCTTTAGCGAATTTCGATAAAGGTCAGTATAGGTTTCGTTAGTGTCATGCATTATACTGGATTATTGGTAATTCGACATATATCCGTTAGGAGGTGATAGGGGTGACTATTTGCGATAATTTTAACTCCCATATGATTTATGCAAAAGTGAACCATTTTTGCGTTATCATGTTTATAGCTTTTTTCAAAAAAAGTCAAAAATGTAACATCATATATTTATTTGAAAAAAGTATCAACTTAAATTTTTTTTTTCTTCTGATTTATAAAAACGATTAAACACTGGTTATTGTTCTCTATTGAAACAACAATTCTCGGTCCAAATTTTAAAATGCCAGATGAAAAACGATATTATTTCAATATTTTTTCAGGATTCTTGTCAATTAAAATGCCATAAACCAAAAAAAAAGTTATGAATCTTGGTTTGCAGATTATTTTAAAAACATAAACGTTTTCTTAGTTAATTATTACTTTTTTTAAATTAATATTCGATGTTGCATTTTTGACTAATTTTGAAAATGCTATCAATCACGATAACTCAAAAATGGTTCACTTTTGCATTATTCATATGGGGTTAAAATTATCACAAATAGTCACCCTAATCACCTCCTTACGGACATACGTCGAATTACCAATAACCCTGTATATTAACCAGGTATTTAAGTGGATGAATCTAGTAAATTACAAATTGCATGTAAAACAGGTTAAGCTGTATTTATTTTAATGAAATATTACAGATATGTACAGAATAATATACAATAATATAAAATACATATGAAACAGTTGAGCTATCGAAGGACCGTGTAAAACGATCTATAGATAGCTCAACTGATCCAGATCACAGCCAGAGGGCAGCGTTCCCAAGATACTGGCGGCATTGCCACGTTGAATGGCAATGCTAATACGCTGAGCCAGATAGGAGCCAGCTCTTGGGTCACGCAATGTATCTACCAGACGCCCTGTTGACGCCTGTGGACGCCCTGTTGTTATATATTTAAGATATATTCTTGTATCTTAGATACAAGAATATATGTAGAATATGATATGCCCGTAGCACTGGGCGATACCAGTAGCTATTACCTATCTATAATTATGCAACTTAGGAAACCTGAAATAAAACTCGATTACTTTGAGCCACAGTAACTGGATGTTATATTCGATCCATTAGTAATGTTTTAGTACAGTTTTAGTCACCGAGAGATATGAACTGTTTGTATTTTTAAACTACTGTACTTACAACATCCAGCAATGAGAGTCTGAACTGTTACATACGAACCTAACTTCAATCCAAACATTTTATAATTTACTCTTAATATATTTCTATAACACCTTACACTTGGCCTAGTGCCTGCAAACTAAACTCAGTAAATAAAGCTTGATACTATTATTTGAACACCGTTTAGGGTTCTGTATCAAAACAGGAATATGTACCGCCTTTTAAGTAAGAGGGTATTCTTGCCGCAGCATACATTTCTGGATTTATTTAAAAAATTGGTTGTCTGTAAAGTTGGTTTACGGACGATAGTTTAACGTGACAATGTCATAACAACGTTATGCGTTGCAATGAGTCCCGTTGCCCCTGCACGCTTTTTCGTGCGTGCAGCCGGCGTTCATCGATTTATTAGACGTTGTCGCGTCAAATCAGCAGTATTTCAAAAAAAGTTTTGAATATATATATATATATAATATTATTAATTAGGTCTTAAAAAAACTAATTTCTCTTACAACTGTCATCGCCGGTAATGAAAATGAATTTAATTAAAAATAAATTGATAGGGTGATTGGTAGTATTACGTTTGAAGCGACGCCAAGATTTAGGTGGTTAGCATGCGGTTAAAATAATGTTGGAGTGACTTTACTGATTTTATTATAACTGAATTGATCATCAATTGCTTTTGAACACAGCAATGTTAATACCTTTCATCTACAGTATAATAATTATATAAAATAATGTGTAGGTACCCTATGTACGTTAAGTCCCCGCATTCGTGAGTGAAGCAACACCGTTTGCCGTACCGTTTAAAGTCTGGTTGGTGTTGTAATACCTGAATTTATCAACTGTGGTCAACTCTAAGATCGGACTTGTGGAATTTGTAAAGTTAAGCTCCGATAATAATTACTACCGATAAAAAAGAAAAAAACGGAATAAACTAAGTATCGGTTTTATTCTTGACCTACGACGGACCTACGGTCCTTCCTCTCTTGACTCATCGGCCGGCCAAGTCGTCCGATTGTGCATGTGCATCGCTTGCACCTACCGGCCTGACCGGCCTTGCGGCGTTGTAGGGCTGTACCCTTATAATATCTGCGAGCTGTTTACATTACCAATTCCTTGTTTTGCAAGATTGTTTCGCTCCCAAAACGAGCTATGTGGCTTGCTGTACTAGATGCACGCAGGATACATGTGGCAAAATGTACCACTATTACGTACAGGTGGAAATAAAACTTATGAATCCAGCTTGACTAATCTGGTGGCATGGGCAATAGTCATACGCCTGTTGGAGCTCCCATGAAGATTCACGACACAAATATAACTTTCCAGTTTTAGAAAAAGGTTGACAAAAATTATACGAGTGGTTTATGATGAAAATAATATGTATATACATACATATTTACAGGATAACAATAATTACGTTTTAAAAAATAAAAAGAAAATCGACCTGTAGGTATATAAGTTCACCCACCACGACAATCGAGTCATAGTTATGGTATTTTTATTGCAAAATAAAATTCTTCTAGTTCCCAAGAAAGGGGTAGTAAGTTTAAAATTATTAAACATATTTTTTTTTGAAGTAAAATCTTTTTTTAGCGCGGTACGCATATTTTTAGATGAGGTAAAACCTCTGGATTCAAGACACCGTTACCGCTTGGGGCAAGACGCAGGGCTGCCGCGCTCGCCCCATTTGATTATAAACCTTAATTCACATGTTTACAGTCTACTTTTGTTGGAGAAGTTTACTGAGTTAGGTTCTGTATTATCTACATTCTGAACAAAAAATATTGCATCAACTGTGTTCGTTCAGTATTTGATTGGCAGTCACCATAATTACTGATTTTGAAGTGATTTATTACTAAACTCTAACGCGCCAAAATAAGTTTTCACTTCTGTCGGCACTCCCGGAGTGCAACCCGATTTTTTTTATATTATGTAACTAAAAATTTACGGTTTTCGTAATTTTTCCTTTATCTGTGCTATAAGACGTTGCTTCGTACCAAACTTTAAGATTCTTAGTTCACGGAAAGTACCCTGTAGGTTTTGATTCCCTTGCGAATACCAAAAATTTGTGGAAATTTGCGGCATAAAGGGCTGTATCTTTTGATTGCGTTAGTATAGAAGTTTGATTTTTACATAGCTTTAAGGGACAGTAGACCTGAGTATTTGATATAAATTTCAGCTTGATACCTCTACGCGTTCCTGAGAAATAGGATCTTGACAGACAGACGGACGGACGGACGGACGGACAGACGGACGGACGGATAACAAAAAGATCCTATAAGGGCTCCGTTTTTTCCTTTCGAAGTACGGAACCCTAAAAAAAAAGATAAAAAAAATAGATGAGAACCTCTTCCTTTTTCTTGAAGTCGGTTAAAAAGTAAAATACCTAATATACATAGATAACCAAAGACTGGATGATTTATTTTTGATAGAATGTATTTTTTTTGTTGTATTCCGTTGTACATTCGAGCCTTAGCCTTTGCTACTTTTTGTGCATTAAAGTTCTGATTTCAGATGTTATCCATAGTGCGGTGCTTCAAGTGGCGAATGTTTGTCAAATAATTGAGTAATCCCAGAACTGAATACTTCGACTTTATCATTCGAAGCATCATTTTGCAGTTTATCTATGCCGGTCATCCCTTCAGATGATTTTTTACAAAAAATAATTTATTTTATAAGTTTTTTTACTTTTACCATCTGCTGTACTCCATAACGATCAGCTGAGGATCATCAAAAATGGCGCAGCACCTGCAACTGACTGTAAAATCGGGTTGGTGATTTTCGCTGAACTGAATCGTCTTTCTTGCGGGTCCTGTCGGCAAGGTCGAGAGGTTAGTGTGGGTACCTGGGAAGGCCTGCGCTATTAAACAAAATCCCAGGCAGAGTGACGTCTGTGGAGAGGAAACTTCACCCACCTAAGCATGCTGGAATGGATCCATGAACGAAAGTTTTCAATTACAATTAACTGCTCTATAACTTTACTGACACCCACCTAAATCATCTTTAATAGATGAACGAAGGCCAATGACGATGATAATGCCTCTAAAATTTCGCTGCTGGCTTTAGGAATATTAATTTTATACGAAAGATAAACTAAGTCATGATAATAATGATTTAAGCAAGATATTAAACGAAACTTGAAAAGTCTCACTCATCCGTAGTCTTGCCACTCATGCTAAATTCGACAAAAGTTAAATTGATCACTTTGCAGTAATGGCTCCCTATTTATCTAAGTCCAAAGAGCGCGGGTAAAAAGTATACCCAGACTCCGTCACGGCATGCCCAAGATGTATACTTTTAAGAGTCCGACCGGTCCATCAGTAATGCAACAGCAACTCAGTCCTGCGTCCGTCTGCAAACGATCCGTAGGACCAGCCATAACTTAGCAGCTTAGTATCCGTGTCTTATATGGACAGCTCCATTGAAGATCAAGAGTTGGCATGTTGTGACTGGAGTGTTTTGCGTAGTGACAGGTTGACTCTAGGTGGCGGTGTCTTATTAGCTGCTCGACGTTCTTTAGTTCTAAAGTGGCTCTACGAAACTGATAATGGTGAAGATCTGTGGGCATGTTTTACGTGGCGCGGGCGGCCTTTCCTTGTCTGTTTGTTTTATATAAAACTAAGTGCAACTGGTAGTGATTATACGAGTTTTTTCTTCTTCCTCCTTTCCTTCTCCTCTTTCTTTCTCTTTCGTTTCTGTTTCAAAAACAACTGTGTTAAGAGTAGGAGATTTCAATTAAAATAGTGCTTTTTTAACTATTAAGAGTTACTATTGTTATTTAATGTCGCATTGTAGTCTGGTGGAGATGCATGTGATGTTGAATTGGCTTGGAGGGATGCGAAGTGTGATTCTTATCCTGGAGTGTAATGGCTTTTGCAAATGTCACTGCAACTAACGGAATTACTTCATTGACAAGCATCGCCCTCCGTTGGACATTGAGGTAAGAGTTGACACTGCGCACCACTCTGACTGGATTGCACCCAGTAATATCGACACAGTAACTGAAGTTTTAACAAGTGCGACTATAAGCTATTATTTTCTCTTCTAGCCGAGACTCAGTGAACTGATGTTTTGCAGGCTAGGTACTTATTTTGGGCTAGCCAATGCGTTTATGACACAATATATAAACTGTTTGACAAAGTATGCTTAAAAGATGGCATAAGAATTTGCGTCAAGACTTTATCCCGTTTGGTTAACGTTAAAGATTAACGTAAATTGAAGCTGCATGCGGTTTGGAAGCATTCTAGTTGTCAGGATACGTACAAAACTATTTCAGACCTTCGTGCAGACCTGAAATCATGAGTGGTGTCCTAGTACATTATTCACACGAAAGTCATAATATTAAGTGTGATCCGCGAAGATTCTGGCAGCACATATCTAATTTGCGGTCAAAAGGTACAATATTCTCAGGGCTGGATTCCACTGAGGCTATTGCGAGTTACTTTGCCAGTATTTTCTTGCAAGCAATACCCAAGTTTGATGCTTCTAAAGTTAATTCTCTTGATAGTGCCGTTAATAGTAACACCATAAATATTATGAGATTCACTAACTATGACGTAACTTGGGGTATAAAGAGAAAGCTAAGTAGCGTGATGAAAAAAAAACACTACTTTAAAAGCAAGCTATTTGTAAACACAAATTTGTAAACGATCGTAGATTTTATTTCTCCAAATATGGATCAGTGTTGCTAAGTGTATAGTTAATAAATGACACCTGTCATCCCTTCAGATGATTTTTTTACAAAAATAATTTTTATTTCATAAGGTTTTTACTTATACTCGTTAACGATTAGTTGAGGATCATCAAAAATGGCTCAGCACCCGCATATAACTGTAAAATCGGGTTGGTAATTTTCGCTTAATTATATAACACTTCGAGTGAGGTTTTCTACGTGGAACTGATCCCAGATGAGTGCTGCTTGGAGACTGATGATGGAGATGACTGCAATGATGGAGATGAAGATGTCTTCAAATAATTGGGGATTAGTCCCCTTGCTAACTAACAGAAGAGCTAGCAATAGAGAAGGAAAACTTGAAACAAGCCCGGCTCGGTGCCAGCCGTTACATTAAGGCTTACCTAAGTGCACGAAAGGAGCCTCTGAGGCGCACTTTAATCCTTTCACCACACTGGTTAGAAATAACTAGTGAGACGATAAGAAGAAGAAGTGTATAGTTTAATTTAAGGAATGCGTTTGATAGGGCATTGATAGAGTAATAATGTAATTCTTTCCGGTGTCAGTCAAGGATCGATTGTTGGCCCTTTGTTATTTTTGTAATTTGTCAATGATCTCCCGGCAGTGGTGTCACATGCAAAGATGTTCTTTTTTAATTACAAGATTTGCCATCCTACTACAATGAAGGACCTGGGCGTCACATTGGACCAACAGCTCATTTTCCCCGATCCCGTACCGTCTATTAGCAAGTGTCATTGAGGCGACTAAGATTTGTCTTACGAAATGCTCGAAATATTGAGAAAGTAATGCTCGTAATCATGCCATTCGCCTAATTTTTTCGGTACTTGACCGAAGCAAGCTAGACAGCAGTACTTGTGTGTTGCCACACAGGTACTGCTGTCTTGTTTGACCCACAAGACAGCATATGTTGGAAAAGAAAAGATTATCAGAAATATTTTTTGTGGTACAATCACAAGCAAGGTAATACCCATAAGGTATTACCAATTCCAAATAGTACCATATAGTACCTCAAAGCCGTGACTCCTGCAACTATTTGCTAAACAATAATTAAAAAATATATATTTTCTTAACTCAACTATATGAGAGGTATTTTTCATTCGTATTTTAAGAAAATGATTGCAAGGTAAACAGAATCACTACAATTACAGCAGCTTACAGCAAGTGCGAAACAATCAGAGAGCGAGTGTTTTACGCTTGGTCATATTTTGTCATATTAGGGAAGTGAAGGTTTATGTAACATGTCTTTATAGAAACCGACAAAAAAAGAGATTCTCAAGCTGATAAGAATTTCCTGAAATGTTATTACTTAAATGTAATAATAGTTTAAGTTAATAAATTTATTTAATCTTAATATTTTATTATATCTAAGAAGCAGCCCTCTTTTGCTCTCCTAGAAGATAAAGGAACGGAAGGTAGGAGAATTTAGATGATAATAATTAGATACATTTGCCCACATTTTTGCACGCTTTGTATCTAAGCAAAGAGTAGCCTATATGATACTCAGGTCACTGACTATACCTGTGCAAAGTTTCATCCTAAGAAACACAAACAAACATTCAGACAAGCTTCTCTACTCAAAATTATGTATTTAAAATAACTCGTGGTCGCCCACTGCTTGAAATTCGACCAATTAATTAATAATTAATGTATTTTTTATGCATTTAAAAAAATATTGGCATTCTGCATTCTTTCTTTATAAACTATAAGTGTGCGAAATTTCAGCGCACAAAGTTTTTGCCTCACGCCTCATATTTAGAATAATAAATAAAAAATTGTAGACAATTTACAAAACATCATCTAAAGCCCCAAACTAAGCATAGCAGATGATTGATAGAATACTTTATATATATTTTAAATACATACTTATGGTTCTTTAAAACACCCAGACACAGAACAAATACCTATGTGCATCACATAAGTATTTATCCTGGGAAGTAATCGACAGCGCAGAAGGCAGAGCAACTACCAACTGAGCTGACATACCAATATTAGAAGGATATTATAATGTAGATGGTACAAAAACGCATGATGGTCAGTTCGGAAGTCTTCGTGTGTTTAATGTGCTACTCCCTGGAGGTGGGTAAAGAGACTGAAGTCTTAAAATAACTTTAAGAAGAGACATCACATGTTGTCCCTACACACCTAGGATTGTACTTTTACTAGATACGTGTTGTTGTATCTAGGATTAGTCATACAATAATAACTAAACAGAGTAATCTGTATCAATATTATCGTAATTTTAATCTTCCTACACAATGACAAAGGCTGCGCACAGATTTGTAACGCATTGTTAATCTTTGTCTATTTATATAGTATCTAGATAAGTCTTCGTAGGTAATGATTAGCTATTTTGAAATATATATTGTAGAAAAGAAGACAAATTTTGCTCTTATTTGAAAACATTATAGTCAATTACATGTATACTAAGATGTATATGTGACAGTAATAAAAATATATAATAAATAATGTGTCCGACACACATTACCTTGAGGTAAGAGAGCTTGTGTCATGGGTACCACATGACTGATAAACTACTTATTATACTTTTTTTAAATACATACATATTCTATAGAAACAACCAGAGCCGAGACAAATACTAGCAGATCATACAAAAAATTGTCTATTGTCTAATTGTCAAACCCGCATTCTTCTGCGTCTTATCCTGACCTTGGTCCACTGCGCCGCAGAGGTCGCTATTAAATATTAACAAATGCGAAAGATTGTGTATGTTAGTTTGTTACTTTTACACGTTCTGAATCGGCTGGAAACTTGGTAGGTATAGATAATGACATTTTATGATCACACAATTAACTAACGTGGCGTAAGATTATGGTCTCTCCATCTTATATCAATTAATAAAGATTGCAGATTGCTAATGTCTGAAGATCTTTTTATCTACATACTTATTAGAATAGTACTTACCGTAAATTTATATATCTAACAGAACGAAATATAGTCCTGATAGATGGCATTCCAATCGATTTGGTGTTCCACAGGGTAGCGTCCATGGAACTATGTATCATGAACTTGCCTTATTCTAAGATACCTACGCTACGCTACATAGGCTCATGATACAGTTCTCCTGATACACGATCGGAGCTGAAAGGAAACTTATACAAAAACAGAAATTGCCCTCCGTAGACAGAGAAAACAATAGACACATGGTGATCGTGCCGCGCGTGAAATAGAACGATTGGTAGGTGGTGTTGCCACTTTAAAACTTTTACCCTAGTCCTAAGTAATCCTAGATTTATTCGAGACGTTATGTTGTAGTAGAAATCTCTAGAGTTTTCCTCTCTATCACAAAACTCAAACTTTTTAACAGATTCGTGATATAGAAAACATATAACAACATTTGTGTACTTAATTGTTTACTTATTATTAAAGCTAAGAATAACATTACAGAAATAAAAAAACCATAAATATAACACAAAGTCAAAAGATACTTTATTCAATACAATCACAAGGATCACTTTGAAACTAAGTCTTACCTACTAGGTGAATTTAGGTTCCAATTTATAATCCAAGGCCGAGAAGAGAAACTCGTCCTGGTGCTAGCGCATTTTTGCATGATCCATCTTATAACTAAATTAGCTACAATATACTTATACATGATTTTATACATTTCAAGTGTGTCGGTTAACTGTCTGAGGGCAGAGCGACATGAGGCCATGCGTTCTTATCAATAATATAGTCATTTATATTATAATAAGCTTTCTTAAAAAGACTCTTTTATGTAAGCTTTAAATTTCTTAATAGGTACAACTAAACTAAATTAACTAAAATGCAACTAAACTAGTTGCATTTTCAGGAAGCTTATTATAGAAGCGCACCATGTTCCCGATAAAGGACTTATTTACTTTTTCTAGTCGAAAAGTATTGATCAGTATCTACATACCTACCTACAGAATAAAAACTCATAAATCATATATTTACTAACCACCAGTGGAACAGCATTAGGATACAGAATAGTTAATTTATTCTTCTTAAACAAGACATTTTTCTCAAAATGGGTACTACAAATCCTCGAAGAGTTTTTGTGTGTCCAGATTTTTCGGCTTGTGGCTTCAACCCACTGCAAACGTACATTATCGTTTGATGGAAAACTGTAACAAATTAATAGCGAGGTGTTTTATTTTACAATGTAAGAAACATTTTAATCTATTTATTTATACAGGGTGGTATGGCTATTGTCGCTGACAGGACATTATTTACAATTAATTGACATCAAAATGTATGAAAGGTTTCCTCAGACCGATTTTAAGCGGCTTTTGCCTTTACCTTGCCTCCATATATTCATCTATCAACATTGTACGATACTTATGTTAAATTGAATTATTAAAATTCATACGAAATGTAAATCATATTTAATGTAAAATGTATGTACCTAGTCTAGGGAATGTTAAGGTCGAATGCAGGCAACACCAAAATAAATAAATTATTTGTTATGATTTATGAATTATGCTGTAGCGAACAAAGTTCAGTTTGAAATGCTGTTATCTATTGTGTATATTATTAAAAAAACAGTTTGAATGCTAATAACTACTCAAAAATACTTGTACTTACGAGTAAAACGACAAATCGGGGTGTTTCCGTTCACTATCGCTTTTACATCCTAAAACGATACATCGAACCATTATCTTAAAATCCGGTAAAGGAATTTCTTATTTGCTATTCGCAAGTAATTCAGCGTGTTCACAATTTATTATTAACTGTTTTTTTCCGGTTATTTCACACAAAGCGAGCACAAACCATCCAAACAATGGCAAACTGTCAAACGTTGCTTTGCACAATCTAGTGCGGATCTTGAAACAACAGGCACGCGACATGAAACAAAAAATCAAACCATTCTATCTCGTTTCTTTACAGTATCTGCACATAAGTTGTTCTCTTTCTTGTATGAATGCGACGGATGCTATCTAGTCGTCTATTAGTTTCTCTGTCTACGATGCCCTTAGACATGTGATGACTTGACTCTGCACAAATCAACTGACATTAATCGTCTCGAAGACGAAATATATAACCATTTCACTTAGTGCTGCCTCGCTTCCACACTCTTTCTTATGATTGAAAGCAAATATACTTCTGTCGAGCGCACTTCTACCATAAAATACCTTGGAGTTGTGTTGGAAAGTGCTCTATCCTGGAAAACCCACGTCGAGTTCCTAGTTTCTCTAGTCAGAAAACGATTTTTTGTCTATAAAAATCTGAGGACTTTGTTAGAATTTAAATCTCTTAGGATTGTATCTGGGGGACACGGCAGTGCCCCCGCCAAGTCAATCAAAAAAGTGACACGGTCGTACCATCCCTTTCTCGAAGCAGTTCAGGACATTTTCAACCCCCTATAACTTCGTTGTGGATAAACCTAGAAGCCTGAATTTTCAATAACCAAGCAGGCATTGTATAAACACGGTATATTTTAAATTTCATTTAATTTAACCAGTAGCTTAAGAGTGAACTAGTCAAAGTTTCTTAATTTTGTCACTCACTGACTGACTCATCATCAAAACTCTAAGGCAATTCTAGCTGACATAGAAACTTCAAATTTAGAATACAATTAGTGTTTAATGTATTAATCAAGGAAAAACTAAAATATTTTGCAATTTCGGTCCAGTTTTCTAGATACATCAACTGCATTAATAACTGTGTAATCTATACCTATAAAAGTGCTTAACCTGACTGACTGACTGACTGATTCATCATCGCCGAGCCGAAACCGATGAAGCTAGAAAGCTGAAATTTAGAATGTAGCTTCCTTTTACAGCAAAACCACCCACTAAGGCGGGATTTTTTGAAATTCAGCCCCTAAGAGGGAGAAAAGGGGTGAAAACTTATGTGTGAAACTTTTTAACGCGTTGTGTGATTTGCTTGAAACTTGAATTAAATCAATAAAATGCAAAATAAATGGTTATTTGTTTCAGGATTTTCCAAAATAACCCTTACAAAGGGGTCAAATGGGGTATCAAAGTTTGTATGGAAACTTTTTAACGGGTGGTGTGATTTCTTAGAAACTTGGTTTGGATACTTCAAATGCAAAATAAATGGACACGTGTTTCAGGATTTTTTTAAATAACCCTCATAAAGGAGTAAAATGCGTAAATGTGTGTATGGAAATTTTTTAATTGGTGGTGGGTGTGATTGGTCATAAAGAAGCAAGGTCAATATAATGTGATATCAGTATATTTAAAACGCGCGGACAAAGTCGCGAACGGGACAGCTAGTCCCATATAAATATATAGGATTACAAAGTTATATTTTTGCAGTGAGTTAATCAGTTTACCTGTTTATGAATAATATAAGTGAATAATTGGTGTAAATAGATACCCAGATATAATTATGTTCAAAGGTAATTAGTAAAGAGTAGGACTATCTATAAAAGAATTGAGATGCCATCAAAAACTTAACATGCTATTGGCGGAAATAGCGAATTACGTATTAACTTAAGACAGAAAGTTACCTAAGGGGTAAGGACTGAATAAATTAACTGACTTGGTATTACAAGGATCTCACAACTTTTTACGGTAGAAGAACTGAGATGCGCGAGACTTGGTTTTTTTACAAGTTATGTTTTGATGGCATTATATATTTTTTTACAAAATCAGTGGACGATTGTTTTTTTTTCTAAATACTAGGTTAATATTTAAAGCAAAAGTTAAGTAATTTTTCATATATATTAAAAAAGTTTTTTTTTTATGTATTAACAGATATGCACAGAATAATATAAAATGATATAAAATACTCTTTATTCTTTATTGTACAAAAAAAACATAATCTAAACTTAATTAATAATGGCATGTACACAGGCGAGCTTAACCTTATTGATATAATTAATTATCAACATCAAAGTGTGTCATCTACTGATATTGGCATGGTTGAGGTGGTCAATGAGGAAGTGTTTAAACTATTTAAGACCTTAGACTTACGTAAATCGGCGGGACCAGATAGTATTCCAGCAATCTTTATTGTAAAGTGTGCGAGAAGTCTAGTCTTGCCGCTTTCTATTTTGTACCGCCGTTCATTAACCGAAGGAATCGTACCTAACATTTGGAAGTCTGCTCTTATTACTCCTGTTCATAAAAAAGGACCAAAAAAACAATATAGAGAACTATAGGCCCATATCCAAATTGTGTTTATTTGCTAAAGTGTTGGAAAAAATTGTTTACATTCAACTATACTCCGCTCTTAAGCAGGATCTTGCACCGCAGCAACACGGTTTTGTGAGGGGTAGGTCCACTACATCGAATCTCTTGCTGTGTACCGAGTTCTTGACTCGTTTTATGTCTGAACCCTCGCAAATTGATATAGTTTACACCGATTATAGCAAGTGCTTTGATCGAATCGATCATTCGCTCTTATTAATGAAACTGCAACGTATAGGTATACGAGGTAATCTTTTTAGATGGTTCACATCTTATATTTTTAATAGATGTCAGACGGTGGTTCTTAGTGGATATTCATCGACGTCCATGTTTATCCCGTGAGGAGTCCCTCAGGGTTCTTTATTAGGACCGCTGCTCTTTGCTATGTTCATCTGCGATATCTCTTCATGTTTTCTTTCTTCTAAAATTCTATTATACGCTGACGATATGAAAATTCTACATCTACATCAAATTAAAACGATTAATGATGCATATCGTCTTCAAGAAGACTTAATTCGATTTGAAAGTTATTGTGTGATCAATAAATTGGACTTGAACGTTTCCAAGTGTAACGTTTGCTCTTTTACTCGTAAGTCAGTTGCTATTAAATTTGATTACACAATACATAACTCGCCACTCATACGGGTCGATACAATTCGCGATTTAGGTGTCACTTTTGATAGTAAACTCTTATTCGACTGCCACATCAATAACATTGTAAATAGAGCATCCCGTGCACTTGGATTCGTTTTGAGAATGTCTAAGGACTTTACAAATATTAAAACCTTTAAGATATTGTATTGTGCATATGTGCGCAGTCATCTGGTATACGCATCCCAGGTCTGGAATCCATGTTACGACGTGTATTCTTCGCGCTTGGAGCGCATTCAAAAAAGATTTCTGCGTTACTTGCAGTTTCGTACAGGTGTTTTCCTTCCAGATTACATAGCTAGATGTCGCAAGTTTCATTTCCTCCCACTTTATGAACGAAGAAATATCGCCGATATAGCATATTTGATGAGCATTGCAAATGGCACGGTGGACTGTTCTGAGTTGCTGGAGCTATTGGGGCTGCGTACTAATACTGCTAGTTTTAGAAGACCTAACATCTTATATGTTCCAACGGTTAAAGCAAATTATAGGCAAAATGCTTTTATTATTCGAGCAAGCGCCTTATTTAACACCTTAGCAATCGCAGATATTGATATATTTAATACAGCAACGAGCAAGCTAAAACGCTTGCTCTGTGACAAATTCTTTTTATAGTACAAGTACTCATTTCGTTTTATCTTGTTGTTTGATCTATGTATTTTTAAACTATTATAACTATTATAAACATGTATTATTTGTAATTATTATTAATGTACCTAGCTGTAAGTTCTCCAAAAATTATAAAATAAAAAAAAAAAAAAAAAAACTATATTTACTAAATATAATTACCTATGGTCACGCCAATTCAGTTAATTGTTTAAAAATCTGATATTTGCGTGGAACTAAACATTGGCTTGAGAACTTCTTTTCCCCATCTCCTTCCCGCACTTAACCTTCTCGCCCAAGTGCAAGCGAGAACGCGAATCGCGTACATTCATCTACGCGCGCGACACCTGTGAAAAAGAACTCGAACAAAAAACATGGCCGAAACTTGAAGTGCATCGTATTAACCGCAATCAAATTAATTTGGATTTATGTGAAATGCTGTGAATTTCCACTGGATTACACATCAAGAAAGCGGATTACACCCTCGGATATCAGAGCAAGGTACTGTGCAACCATCCTTAACAAGAACTGCCTCGTCACTGTTCCATGCCAGTTCTAGCCGTCATTCCTCACAACACTCATTCTCAAGCCAAATTTAAATTCACATCGTCCCGCATTTCTCTTCTCTTTCTTCTATTTAAAAATACAGTCCACTAAACCGCAGAACCAACCTAAACATTATTGGTAAATATAATATATTATATATATCTACCAAAATTTATTAAACTTATATAAAATAATACACAAATAAATATACTTAAATACTTACAAGGAGAGATAGTGCTCTTTGACGTTACACTTGAAAATGGCAAGCAAGGGACTAGCGCGGATTACGTGAGGGAGTGAATTCCACAACTTCACAGAGTGGACCGTGAATGAACCACCATAGTGACTAGAAGAGTTGGCAGGTATTTTAAGGAGAAGAGATTTTGCAGTTCTGCAGGACTCACCACGGGGAACAAGGAAATCGAAACGCTCATAAAGATAAGAAGGAGAGAGAGGGTTGCTAAGAATGTTAAAAAGAAGAGATACGACAAGCAGATCTCGGTGCCGACGAATGGGTGCCATTTTAACTGGGCTCTGAGCATTGAAACGTGGTCAAACTTCGGCAGACCAAATATAAATCGGATGCACAAGTTCTGAAGACGTTCCAGTTTATTAAGGTACTCCTCCGTGGCATCAATGAAACAGCAGTCGGCATAATCTATAAGAGGAAGTAACAAAGTTTGAGCTAGAATGACTTTGGTCTCATGAGGTAGAAATTTCTGGAATCGCTTAAGGGACTGGAATGAAAATGGACTCATTTACTGTTTTTATTGATGTGGTTTATCCAAGACAACTGAGAATCAAAAATGATACCCAGATTCTCAGCGTTAGCTGTGAAGCAAATGTAAAGTGTATTTTTACAAGTTAGCGAACCGCGTACTTTGTTAAGTAGTTTAGCACCAAGCAAGGCACCGCAAAGCTCAAGTCGCGGGATGCTCATAGGCTTAAGCGGTGCTACTTTAGCCTTCGATGTAAGCAATCTTAATGATAACGTTTGATTCTGGTTTATTGTGCGAACGTAAACACAGGCGCCGTACGCAGTCTGCGAGGCATCGCTAAGTACATGCAGTTCTATATAACTAGGTTGGGTACCTATAACGTGGCGAGCCATACTTAGTGCAACAGTACCTTAGCGATTATTATTGTGGGGCTAAGCAAGCCAAGGGGGTCAAATATTTGAGAAATATAGACAAAATAGATATTTTAGTTCGTTTTGAAATTGCTTGTTGAAATAAAACTCATCGCGTGAATTTTTCCAGCCTAAACCTAGCGTTTTAAAACTTGTATTTTCGTTGAATTTAATTTCTTTGAAATGTTCAGACGAAGCATTATCAACATCATCGTCACATGGAAAATTGTACATGCACTTCTGGAGAGGAAAGCAACCTGCCTTTCTCTGCTGCGCATCTCTGATGTCAATACATAGCTTTAGTAAAGATGATTTATTGTTAAAAATCATCCCTCACTACACTACAAGCGACGAATTTATGTTGTCTTAACCGTAAAAAAATACAAATTAGATCACCTTGTATCGCGGGGCCTACCAGTTTCAGATCGAATTGAATTGTTCCCGGTAAACGCCATGATGCGGCATGAAATAGCACGGGCTCTCGTAAGAATTTACCGGACTTATTAGACCTATGTCCTCATATTCTTTCATAAAATTTACGTATGATAACTTATAATCAGGTGAACGCTGAAGGCGTTTTTCTGTGGCGATAAAGCGACGTTCCGCTTGAATATAAGAACCGCTTCATGCCTAGTGCATTGTGTCTGAGTGTTTCAAAGGAATGCGCACAAAGAACCGCCCTTCACAATCGCGTGTAGTAATACGAAGGAAATGTTCTTCACAGGCGCGTTCTTCCTCAGTCTGCGCATCTCTAGTACTAAGAAATTCCTCAACCTCCCAGAACATACTAAAATTACGATTGATGCGTGTAATTTTATTTTGCGTCTGATTAATAATAGGGCCGGAAATAATCCACCCTAGCTTGGTATTCTGTAAGTAGGGGCCCGTCGGAAGCCCCAGTTCACCTTCCCCTAGCAAATCCCAAAACCTATCGGCATCTATTAATATATCTACTTTTCTAGAATCTAGAAACTGCGGATCTGCTAACCTTATGTTGTGTAATATACAGAACTGTGCGCTTAGTTGACATAAGATCGGTAACGCAGACGTTATTTGAGATAATACAAAACAATTAATGCGCTTAGTGAATGTATTATCGAAATGCGACTTTAGTTTTTTGCTACATGTTTCGGAACATTGTACCTATCACTGAATTATTTACACCCCTAACTTCATGAGTGGACTGTTACAATGGTGCGTTTATTAAATTGCAAAATGATTGAGATATAAAGCTCCGTTGACTTCCACTGTCAAGCAGCAAGCGCGTATGGTGAGAAGCACCGTGTATGTCGGCTAGCTCGACAACCAGCTGTTGACAGCAGAACTGTATGCACATTTATAGATTTGCCGGCTCGCGCTTGCATGTGTGCATTGATTACGTAGATTGGGAGCGTACCTGCAGTGAATGGGGATGGACGGTCAGAGGAAGCCTGGGCTGCATTCGCAGTCATGACAGGCTTCTCAGCCGGAATACTTGAATGAAATGCAACTAAGCTACTAGTATTATCGCTATGAATCAATAAATTATGTTTCTTGTCGCATTTCCTGCACGGCCCAAACATACAAATATTAGACGCGTATCCTGAAAGTAAACAATTTTCGCAAAGTATATTCTCACGTATTAATTTTAACTTGGATTCTAAATCACTATCTAGAAATTTCTGACACCAATAAAGCGCTACATTTCGAGCATTTATTATTATAGCGAGGCTGTCGGTCGTGCGGTTTATTGGTTGAGACATTGCAGTGTGAATAAGAAAAAGGTTTCTTTTCGTGCTGTGAAGATTGCCCCTTGCTATGTGAAAGCTGCAATGTTTCTAGCATATCGGCCCTGTCTTTTAAGAATCTTATTAAATCACTCAGTTTAATTTTGCGCTTAGAAATATTTTCGCTTGCTAATAAAGTGCATTTAAAAGTCTCCCACTCGCGCTTAGTTGTCTTGTCTATCTTAGACACAATTATGTTATTAATTAGCTTATCCCAGGTATCAGTGGTTTCACCTAAGATTTTTAATTCACGTAAATTCTTGAGTATTGTAGGTATCAGTAAGTTTTCTAAGACAGGTGGGCGATTCTTTAGCCAGTGGATTGATAGTAAACAACGCCTTTACGTGGTTGTGTACCAAAAGTCTGCTATTATTGTATCTATTGAGCAATAATTCCCATGCAACGGTATAGTTATCTGAAGAAAATTCTAGTGAGTCTATAACCAACATAGCACTATCTTTTAACGATGACTTTAAGTAATGAAACGTTATGAACTAATGACAAGAAGGTGTCCCTAAACTCAAGCCAGTGCTCATACGATCCATCAAAGGTGGGCATGGATATAGTAGGTAATTTTACAGATTGAGACTTACCATTATTGTTAGACTTATCGGAACAGTCAGTGACCTCATCACTGGATAGCATGGATTCCGCAAAAGCCATGGTACTATAGTAGGAATTTTCAAACGATTCTCTGATAGATAATTGATTAGGTATCTCGCTATCGCAAAAACACTCTTCGATGCTGTTTTGAATATCGTTGAACTCGTTAAACAAACTAGCAGCCCCTTTTTTTTTTAATTTCTAATCTATGCGATCCCGATAGGAAGAGACTAAGACTGATCTTTGTTTTGTAACGATTGAACATAGTAAGTATATTTAGTTAAAAGCCCTTTACTATTCCGCGTTTCCTAGTCAGCTCACGATTTAAATCAGGATTATTACTAAGGACAGTAGGAGACCTATCGCGAGATTGCGGTTTTTCTGGATTGAATTTAGAGCTATCTACATTTAGCGTAATGGGAGATTCGTCGCGAGTTATAGAACTTTCTGTGGACATTTTTGTTGGTCAGTGAATACAGGAGTAATTACGACGATTGATCGGAAAGGCACGTCAGCACGTCGACACGTCAGCAGTGATAGCAACGTCACCAGTCCTTGTATTATGCTGATTTTGTAAAACTCCTTCGCGATAATCACTGAAATCAATTTCAACACAGGTATCACAAAGAGAACAGCAAGAAGATAGGGAAAGAAAGGATGGTTGGTCCCACCAGATTGCGTTTGAAGTTCGGTGGAATGCCAATCCAATATCTATTTCGTAATGCGCTTAGCCTCCAAATACTAAACAGTATAGTGTCAAATCCACTGCGTAATTGTCCAGTAATGGCGGCCATGTTGTCGCAGTTATTCGACAGGTGCTGGATCTAATTATCCGGCTTGAAGGACCACATGTACTTGATCAGTGTAGCTAGAACAGTTTTTAGTTTACGTGACCTTATTACTGGGTTCTATGTTCAGTTTTAGGAATTTTAATTAAAAGATGCGTGTGCGTTCAAAGATGACAAGGCGTATATTCTTTATTACTAAGTTTGAGAAAAGTAGTGGGAAGGAACAGATATAATAAACCGATAGCGGCTCTTAATTGGACCGTCACGTAATACTCAAGTAAAACCACAGCAAATGAGAACAATTATATTTAACTGCATAGCGTAATCACGAATAGTGTGCATAATTAAATAAGTGTATAAATAACAATAACTTAGTGCAATCGCTTGAGTTAATCGCATTTACATAATAATTATTATATTCTTGTCATTATGCATGTAAGTAAAGATATTTTTTTTTATGTACCTTTTATATAATGTTCAAGCTCTACAAACACAAATACGTATTGAAAAAAAATCTGATCTACTAGGTACTCGAATGCAAGCAAAATATATTCAGTTACTCAAGATCCAAAATATTATAAATCTTCTAGTTCTGAATTCAGTTTTTTCGGTGTCCGTTTTATATGAAAAAACCCATTTTCTAGCATAACCTGAATTTCCATTAGACTTTTCCGACTAGTTTCCGGAACGAATGCGACTACAAAGAAGAATGCTACACTATTGATGATTGCAAAGATCCAGAATGCCATATGGCTTCCAAAGGTCACTACTATATAACCAAATAGGGTAGTAGAAAAGAATCCTGTAATCGAGCCACATATCATATAAATGGAAGTGCCTAGCCCTCTGACCATGGGCGTAAAAAGTTCTCCTGATAACGTGTTTGGAATTATTGATAAGCCAAAACTGTAAATAAATATTATTGCGACTGAAGATGTCAGTGGCACCCATCCTAAGCTTCTTATGTATGAATGCTCTATCACTTTCAAGTAAAAGTAGACTCCAAGGATAGCCTGAAACAATACACTTTTAACTAAATATTATTTTTTCAAGAAAATATAGAGTTTTATCACATTTAAATGAACGTTCACTTCGGTTTTCTGTTTCAATTTAAATAAACATTTGCCTTTTCTTGCATGTTTTGTAAACCGTTTACCTACACCCACTTACCATAAAAACACAGCACCCAGCTGTTGACACCATCAGCAGCACTCTCCTTCCATACTTCTCAATAAATATCGGCGATATACACGCTCCAACCGCAAACACCACACCAACTATAATAGTCGCAATATCCGGCCTTACAGATGAGCCTGCATCTTGGAAGATCGTCGTTGCAAAAAAAACAATGCTAAGTATACCACTTGAATACTGGAAAAATACAAGGCCAATCGTGATAACGAGCGAGATCTGGTTGACTTTGACGGTGAACAGTTCGCGCCAGATTTGTTTTTGTTTCTGATGCTGTTGGAACTTCTCCATCATGGTCTTAAGCTCACTGTTAACGTCGGTGTCTCTGCCTAGATATTGGAAAGCAGATCTTGCTGATGTTTCATCATCTGGAAAGTAAGGTGACATTACATAGAAGGAAAAGGCGAATAATTTTATATTTGACAAAAACATTACTCACTTTTTATAACATAGAACATCGGAGATTCAGGCAAAAAGTTGCTCAATATAATAAACAACGCACACAGAGGAATGGACACGTATCCAACGCCCGCGTAGCTCACAAACGGGCCCACGGAGTATACCAACAGGCCGCCGAGCGCGTGGAACACACCCAAGGTGGTCAGAATTATGCCTCTCATGTTCGGCGATCTGGGAAAATAATATTCTCTTGTAGGTTTAAAATACAAAAGTAGACTCGATACGTATACTTTATACAGTATTTTGAGTTCTATGACTTGCGTTTCCTAAGTTTTACTGCTGCATAATTATTAGACTTAGCATAGTCAGAATAGTTTTTGTGGTTCCTTTTTCTTACTCACGCTATTTCTCCAATGTAAATCAAGCCAGTCCCCATCGTCAAACTAATGCCAGCCCCGACTAGCATCCGGCCTATGTACACCATTGTCAGATTCCTTGCAGCAGTCAGCAGGATATTGGCTAGTAAATTGACCACACCTCCGATGATAATGGTTTTCTTGCGGCCGATTTTGTTGGCGGAAAACCCGCTTATTAAGGCTCCTGTAGAAATATACAACTGTAAGAATGTTAAAAGTAACAAACAACTGTATGTAATGTTGCTCATTAAATATTGAACTTAACATAGTCGATGATTTTAACACCTGCCGCCTATTAAACTTCATAAATGTAGCAAAGAAATGATAGGTTTTTGCAACTGCTAACCTTTAGGCTTTACTAAATCTTTAAAATATCTAGGGGTCGTGATTGACCAAAACCTAAGCTTCAAAGGTCATATTTATAAACAAACTCTCTTCCAGAACCCGTAAAATCCTTAACGTAATGAGACTTCTTAGATCTGCAGCCAACCCTGTTACTGTTAAGTCCTGCGTCAAACCCTTTTGACAGACTGTATTGCATGCTGGGGAAGCGCTCCAAAAACGACATTTATTCAAATTGAAAGAGCTCAAAGGTCGGAACTGAAGACAAGGCTTAAGAAGCCCTTTAGATATCCCATAGATACTAGTGTCTACAAAGATAGTGTTGTTCTCTCCGTTCGTCAACTTTTTATTTTGAACACGTTTCTTGCTACTCATAAGACCGTACTGAACAGTGATAATTATAACGAAATACTAAGCTGTAGAGTTTTTAGAGTTCAATTTGAGTCAGTAAGTTCGTCATTCGCCAAACGATTTAGACCCTTCGTCTTATCCTTTTTATATAACAAAGTCATTCAATCTTGTCAAGTAAAGAACTGCTCCGCCTTCAAGGCCAAATACATAGTTACTAACTGGCTAAAAACACTCACATATGACTGCACTGAACGTCTGTTTCAAACCATAGTTTGACATTTATTTATTAATATATCATATATTTATTTACTAGCTGTTGATCGCGACTTCTACCGCATTTTTTTTTAAGGAATTGTAGTTTTAATCCTTCTTCAAGATGCAATTTAACTCCTTGCCAAATTTTATTGATAAGTTTCAAACCAATCACACCTACCACCCATTAAAAAGTTTCCATACAAACATTAACACCCCATTTTACTCCTTTATGAGGGTTATTTTAAACAATCCTGAAACACGTGTCCAATTATTTTGCATTTCATTTATTCATATCAAGTTTCTAAGAAATCCCACCACCCGTTACAAAGTTCCCATACAAACTTGACACCCCATTTTACCCCTTTGTTAGCGTTATTTTGAAAAATCCTGAAACACTTGTTTATTAATTTTGCATTTTATTTATTCATTTGAGTTTTAAGCAAATCGCACCACGCGTTAAAAAGTTTCATACATTACTTTTCACCTCTTTTTACCCTCTTAGGGGTTGAATTTCAAAAAATCCTGCCTTTGTGGGTGATTTTGCTGTAAAAGCAAGCTACCTTCCAAATTCCAGCTTTCTAGCTTCTGTGGATTAGGCTCGGCGATGATGAATCAGTCAGTCAGTCAGTCAGGTTAAGCTCTTTTATAGGAATAGATTAACCATATAATGTATATTATATTTACTAATATTCCATTTTAAGCGTTTGTGCTTGAAGCTGTGAACAAAGGCCTTAAACATAACTGAAAATTCGTACAGTTACAGATTATTATCTAGTCAATAAAATACTTTATTGCTCACCATAAATACATTGGACAAGTAGAAATAATATAACAATGTTTTGTACCTTATAACATACGGTACGGTAGTACAATGGGTGGTCTTATCGCTATGTAGCGATCTCTGCCAGTCATAGTTATTACTTATATAAATATCTTTCATCAGCAAACCAAAACTAGTTTCACTGTTAAGAAATTATATTTATTAATGGGTTTATAAAATGCGAAATATTATTTGTCTTTGTAATAGTTTATATTATTTAGTTTTAGTTAATTTTACTTTATAAACTTGTTTAATTGTATTGTTTTGCTGCAAATAAACATTTTGAATTTTGAATTTTTGGAGAAAATATGATTTATATATAAATTGACCATCAACCCACCTAAAGTGAAGGCTTCCAAAGCCAGAAAGTATAGTATGACTAGTGGTTGGATCCCACACCAATCCAACACTATCTATTTAATATAAATGCATTTTGTAAGAAGCGTTTATAATTATTTTGAAGGTTTATCAATCTGGCTGTTACTTATACCGACACCGCATGTACTGATTCGTCTTTCTTGCGGATCCTGTCGGCAAGCGAGAGAGCTTAGATTAAGGCTTACCTAAGTGCACGAAAGGAGCCTCTGAGGCACACATTAATCCTTTTACCACACTGGTTATAAATAACTAGTGACACGATAAGAAGAAGAAGACGAAGACTTATAATATAGTATAGCGTTACTAGCTGTGACAGATTTCCTTATAATTTGAGTATATATATATGCATATATATATGCAATAGCTTTTATATTTTCAGCTTCCCTCAAACAGCGCTTTAGGCGGCCCCATTCAACTAAAATGCTCTGGAAGCCACTGGACTATATCAAAAACCACCTCAAAGTTTAATATTTATCAAAACGGAAATCTATCGAAATGGTATCCAAATCTGTTTACGAAACCTCGCCTTAATTTTGAATGATTCCTATCCAACGATTTGCAACACGTTAGGGTAGTAAAAAAGAATGACCCTTCTTTACATGTTTAAAAAAAGTTATTATTTCATACATATGTAGGGGTCTCTAATACATATTATCTTAACATAAGTTTTCATAACGATAAAACCATAATATTATATTATTAATATATGCCGTGTATTATGGATCATTCTACTTCTTCTTTGTTAATGGCCTGTGACATACTAATGTCAATGTCAAGTGTTTATAGTTTATAGTCAGTTTGTTTGTTATTAGAGTCTTAGTCGATGGTCAATTGTCAATTCTAGACGTCACGCGGAATGGCGTCTAGAATTTTCTTGGGATTCCTCGTCGTTCAAATCACATTGCACCACAATACACATATAATTTAATTATCCATACCCATCCCGTAGTCACAATTTATTCATTAAAATTCCGCCAAGATTATTGAATAAAACATGCAATGAAACGGGTAAAAAATATTAAATTAGCAGAGCTATGTTACTCCATGAAATGACCGACAAAGAATTCCTATTATGGATCAATAGCTAAATATACAGATATGATAGCTTATGTCACAGTCATGTCAACTGTGTTTGCGTGCAAACTAAATTTTTAACAAAAATATTTTTACAGAAGGGAAGAAGAAAACGACCAGAAGGAGAAGGTGGGAGGAAGTTGTCGGGAGGTGCTGGAATTATCAGAGTAAGGTTATCTTGGATTGATGGGAAATAGCATGTGTGCAAATGCAAAGTCTCTACCTATTAGGATAAGATTATGTTGCCAGATCATCTAGTTAACTTGTAATACGAATATCTCTGAGTTTCCTTGGACAAGCGAGGGTTGTTAAACCTAGACGAATGGAGTCAAGGTCTCCGAAGGCTTTATGCTATATTAGAAAGCCGTTCCGCCGACATATATGTATATATTATATACTAGTCTGTGAGCTAAGCTAAGCTAAGCTCTGATTAAAAGTGGACAGGCAGGACAAACAGGCAGACAGACAGACATGGCGAGACTATAAAGGTTCCTTGTTAGACTTCGGAACCCTTAAACTATTATTATTTACCAATGCAACCAAAGTAGACCGCAGAAGCAATCCAAGATTGCTCTGTCTCGGAGATCAGGTATGGCAGAGGGGTCTGCAGTGGATCCTTCAGTTTAGGTATGATGGGGGCAGTCCAGCCCACTCCATATCCATTAATCAACTCTCCCAGGTTCACTGGAAGATAACTAACTGTTATAAAAGTAGACCTGCTTGAATGTAAGTGTAAAACTACAATTGAATACCAACACGTAGGTTTGTATGTTATTCGTAAGTGTTGTAGAATAGACTTAATATAATATAATCGACCTCTGTGGCGCAGTGGGCTTAGGTTCGGCTGAGACGCAAAAGGTTGCGGGTTCAATTTCCGCCGCGGGACAAATGTTTTTATCTGTAAGTATTTGTCTTGGGTCTGGGTGCTTCTATGTATAATATGTAAGTATTTACAAAAAAAAAGTATATAAGTAGTATATCAGTCATGTGGTACCCATAACACAAGCTCTGCTTACTTTGGGGCCAGATGATGCTGTTTTAAATGTCCGGTGTTATTATTATTATTATTACTACCTAGAACAAAATAAATATAAAAATTATAATGCTATTGTAAGACAATGTTATTGTAATATAAAATAAAATACCAACATTTGCATGTCTGTTTGTTTTCAACCCATAACATTTTAACGAATTTCGATGAAAGTTCAGTAAGTATAGGTTTTGCTAGATGTTGACCTGCATTTTATATTACAAGCTATTTAAGTGCATGAATCTAGTAATTTACAAATTACTTGTCAAACAGGTTGAACTATCTTAGATACAAGAATATATATAGTATATGATATGCCCGTAGCACTGGGTGATACCCGTAGCCATTTTACCTTTAATTATGCACACAGTCTATGAGCCACAGTAACTGGATGTTAGTTTCGATCCATTAGTAATGTTTTAGTACAGTTTTAGTCACCGAGAGATATGAACTACTAATATTTTTAAACTATTGTACTTACAACATCCAGCAATGAGAGTCTGAACTGTTACATACGAACCTAACTTCAATCCAAACATTTTATATTTCTATAACACCTTACACTTGGCCTAGTGCCTGCAGACTAAACTCAGTTAATAAAACTTGATACGATTATTTGATCAACGTTTAGGGTTCTGTATCAAAACAAGAATATTTTTCAGTTTATCCAGATCTATGCCACAAAATCTAAATCTATGCGGATTTATTTTTGACTTGTCTTTAAGAGGACGAATTTTGTACAAAAGCTAGACTAAGTCATGATAAGAATGATTTATAGAAAGGTATGAAACGAAATTTGAAAAGTACTAATGCGTAGTCGAGGCCATTCATGCTTAATTAGACAAAAAAGAAGTTGAGTACTTTGCAGTATTGGCTCCGTACTCATCTTAGCCCAAAGATACATTTCAGAAACCTAAAAGCGCGGTTAAGAAAAATACACAGACTCCTTCGCGGCATACTCAAAATGTTTACTCTGAAGATTTTGACATCAGAACTGCAAAAACAACTCAGCATCAACCGCGAATTACCAGTCCAGTTTCCGCCTACACATGATGCGCAGGACCAGCAGCAATGGACAGAGGTGAGGCGAAATCGACGACCAACTTCCTTGTGTGGCACGGCGGGTCCTTTCATCACCTCTTTGAAAACCGGTGACCCACGCAGTTACTTTCATCATTGGAACATGGAGTCTAGCTTTGTCCTGGCGGTTCCTGCACGGTAATGGAACTTTTTAACTATTCTATCATCAAACCTGCTTGTCAGCCGAAGTATGGCCGGTCAATGCTTGAATAAAGATAGATAGATAGATAGATAGATAAACACTTTATTGTACACAAGAGAATATACAAAAAAAAATAATGATTAGCAGTACAGTTGTACAATGGGCGGCCTTATCGCTAAAAGCGATCTCTTCCAGGCAACCTTTGGATGGACAGGATAGACAAAATACCAAAAAGTCGGCGGTGTACAAAAAAAAGTTACCTATACTTAATCTAATTCATAAAAATACAAAATATAACAATAACTATAAAAATGCCTATAATTCATAACCATAAAAATGTCAAAAATTACACAAAGAAAGATGACATACATACCCACCATCAAACAACTTTCTATAGTGATAGAAGTTAACAACCAGTTAGCAGTTTCCAGATAAAGACAGATAAAGGTTATGGACTTTGATTTTAAATATATGAATAGATTTAGATAAGCGAATAGATAAAGGTAAGGAGTTCCATAAGTGTACAGCTTGAACAGTGAAGGATTCACCATACATAGCTGAACTATGAACAGGAGTAAGGAGTTGGAGAGTGTCAGACGAACGCAGATCACGATCGTTTGACTGATGCAGAAAAATAAAACGTTCCTTTAAATAGTGGGGAGATGAAGACAGATAAAGGATGTTGTATAACAGCGTCAGGATATGAGCATTCCGGCGAAAACGAATAGGGAGCCACTTGAGCTTCATGCGAAATTCTGAAACATGGTCATATTTGCGCAAGCCAAATATAAACCGAATGCAGAGGTTTTGAAGACGCTCAAGTTTGTTAAGATGGACTTCGGATAGATCAAGATAGCTGGCGTCTGCATAATCTAATATTGGATGGAGCAGGGATTGTGCAAGCATAACTTTGGTAGCGGTTGGCAGAAAATTACGAAGTCTTCGTAAAGACGCAGATGATGCGAACATTTTTCGACTAATTTCATTAATCCACGGCTGCCATGTCAACTTAGTGTCCATTATAATACCTAAATTTTTAACTGACTGACTGATCGGAATATGTGTACCATTAAATAATATAGGTGAGAGAAGATTATGATTAAGTTTAGCGATTTGCCTAGAACTACCAATTATGATGGCCTGAGTTTTGCTTGGATTGACAGTAAGTCCGTAAGACTTACTCCATTCACAAACTCTGCCTAGATCAGAGTTAATCAGACTAATGGCTCCATTGACATTATCTACAGTAGTATGACAGTATATTTGAGGATCATCTGCATACAGGTGGTAGGAAGATGAAAGATTTAACGTTATGGAATTAATAAAAATAGTAAAGAGAAGAGGAGAGAGGACGCCGCCTTGGGGGACGCCAGCAGTGAGGTTACACCATGTAGAGAATGTGTCCTCAACACGAATGCGCTGCTGCCGATCGAATAAGTAGCTACGGAACCAGTCAACTGCCGGCGGAGATATATTAAGAGAGCTAAGCACACCCAAAAGAAGGTCAAAATCAACATTACAAAAAGCACTGCTGAAGTCGAGGAGTGTAAGTATAGTGACCTTTCCACTGTCCATTCCGAAACGAATGTCATCGGTAATTTTTACTAAAGCCGTAACGGTACTGTGGCCTGGACGGAACCCAGATTGGTAAGAGTTGAGAAAGGAGTTCTTAGTAACAAAAATACTTAGTTGTTGGTGGATAAGACGTTCAAGAACTTTTGAAAGGAAAGAGAGGATAGATATAGGTCGATATTCAGAGAAAGATGAAGGATTCGATTTTTTAGGTAAGGGAATAATCTGAGCTTCTTTCCAGGCCAATGGAAAGGTGCTTGATGTTATGGAGGCATTAAAAATAAACGTAATGACGTGTATAATGTCGTCAAGGATGGGAACAATCATGTTACGGCTAATGCTGTCACTACCTACAGCGCTTGATGTGATAGCTGCTATGCTCTTCCTAACATCACCATCGACAAATTGACAGAAATGAAAAGAGGGAATGTCTGGAATTGGCAGGGAAGAAAGATAGTTTAGAGTGTTACGTTTAGAAAAAACATCAATAGGAGAGGAATTTGAAAAATACTGATTTAGACGATTTAAATCTAAACTAGGAGAGATTTCTTGTTTAGAACTGCCAATTCCTAAAGTTCTTAGAAATTTCCATATTTTGGATGGATCACTATCGCCTACAGAGTCATGAATGTGTCGGCGTTGCGCGTCTCTACACAACCTGTTGCAGATATTTCGACGATCGTGGTATTTAGCAATATTTTCATCAGTGGGCTTGCACCTCATGCGTACCTTAGCAAGATCTCTCTTATGCGTAGCCGAGCGGATTTCATCAGTGAGCCATGGAGCTGGCAAATGTTTGATCTTAATGGCGCGCATGGGGGCATGCGCGTCATAAAGTTTTGTGAGTTGATAGTTGAAATACTTCACCATGTCATCAACACTACCACTATCGAATAGCTCAGCCCAGTCGATCTGTTGAGCATCCTTGCGAAGGCTCTCGAGGTTCATTCTACCAAAGTTACGCTGCAGGATAATTTTGGGCTTGGCTTTTGGAGGGCGAACTTTGTAGGATAGGAAGACCAAATCGTGATAGGAAAAAGAGGGAGCTGCAGTTTGACCGTGCTTAGCGACATTATTTGGAGAGGACACGAGGATGAGGTCTAGAAGAGATGGGATACAATGTGGAAAAAAGTGAGTAGCTGTTAGAGGAAGTAAGGTCAGATTGCTGGCTTTAGTGACATTTTCAAATTGAATGGAGCGGTAGTCCTGCGTGAGAAGGCAGGTATTAAAGTCACCCATAATAATGGTGTGACTATAAGCGGGTGTAATGTCTTCCTAGAGTCTTTCGAAGGATGAAAAAAAGTTATTGTTAGAGTTGTTGCTATAATATACTCCAAGTAAAACCTTCGTGCGGCACATAATAATTTCAATAAAGATGTGTTCGCCCATTCCAGATGATGGAGGTTGAGGAGACATGCTAACTAAAGAGAAAGGAATATGAGCTCGTAAATAGATCGCAACTCCTCCAGCGCGTCCATCATTGCGGTCGTTCCTAATGAGTACGAAACCGGGAAGTGAGTAGGAAGTAGTGGGTAGACATGGTTTTAACCATGACTCGGAGACTAAAACAGCGTGGATATTATTATGAACAAGAGACGCCAGCATATCAGGATAATGAGCCGGAATACTCTGCGCATTAATGTGTATGACATTAAAATTCTTTGCAACTTCGGAAAACTGGGTCTCAAGAGTTTGGGACAGAGAAGGAATACTGCAGAAACTCTGGTCACCGCTACTGTCGTCGACACTGGTTGAAAAAGATAGAAAGTGTTCGCTATCATCACCACTTGATGACATGTAGGAACCTAATAATACCTAAATCTAAAAGTAAATAGTACCTAATATACCTATGGACCTACTCACTAAAATAAATACTAACTATAAATAAGTAACCTATAATGCAATATCTAATTCGATATTGTTCTAAATCAGCGCACCTGCCAACCGTGTTGGAAGAGAATCAATGAATACTATGTAACTATAAGTCATATCTGTCGGAACAAATTCTGACACTGACAGCCAAGTAGCATGACATATAAATAACAAAACAAAATATTTTTCAATACGAAATAAAAGAAGACAAAAGTGAGTTTACGACGGTAGAAAAATATAGTAATAAAGAGATAAAATCTGTAAGAGGAAAGTGGGTGTTTTGAAAATGTGTGTGGGACATAGAACAGATCACTTCCTGGACGTCACAGCACGCTTGGACTTGGTTGCCGGTTGGTTGCTTGGTTTATAAAGATATGTATTATCTACAATAATCCGATCAAGTACCAAAACAAATTCACCCAGCCGTTGCCGTGACTCCTGCAACTTTTTGCTACATAAAATTAGAGATGATTTTCTTAAATCAACTTTATAAGAGATATTTTTTATATTCGTATTTTAAGAAAATGATTTCAAGCATTAAACTTAGTTTAGGTAAACAGAATCACTAAAAGTAAGAGTATAGCAAGTGCGAAACACTCAAAGAGCAAGTGTTTCAAACTTGGTCATATATATCATACAAGGGAAGTGAAGGTTTACGTAACAGTCTTTATAGTCCTTTTAACCGACAAAAAAGAGGTTCTCAAGCTTATACGAATTACTTAAATGTTGATAATGATAAGTACCTAAATTTATTACATATAATTTTTATTTCTAAGAGAGAACTCTTTTCACCAAGAAGATAAAGGAATGAAAAGTAGGTTAATTTAGCTGTTAATATTTAGACGCATAGTTTTTGCCCACAGTTTCGCATGATTTGTATCTATATAAATATATATAATATATAAATCTATATAAGAAACCTGTGCTACTCAGATCACTGACTTTACCTGTGCAAAGTTTAATCCTAAGAATCATAAGCAAACATTCACACAAGCTTCTCTATAGAAGCTTTCTATTTAGAATAATAAATAAATATCTGTCAAAAATTTACACAACATCATCTAAAGCCTCAAACTAAGCATCGCTTGTATTATGGTGACCAGTTGACTGATAAAATACGTATATATTTTTAAAAACATACTTATGATACTTTAAAACACCCAGACACAGAACAAATACCTATGTGCATCACACAAGTATTTATCCTGGGAAGTTATGGAACCCTCAACCTACAGCGTAGAAGGCAGAGCAACTACTAACTGAGATGACGGACCAACATTTGTAGGATATGATAATGTAGATGGTACAGAAACGCATGATGGTCAGTTCGGAAGTCTTCGTGTATTTAATCTGCTAATCTCTGCAGGTAGGTAAAGATACCGAAGTCTTGAAATAACTTTAAGAAGTGACATCACTTGTTTTTCTTCACACCTAGGATTGTACTTGTACTAGATTATTGTTGTTGTATCTAGGATTAGACATACAATAATAATTAAACAGAGTAATCTGTATCATGATAATTATCGTACGTTTTATCCTCCTACACAATGATAATGGCTGCGGACATATTTGTAATGCATTGATAATCTTTGTCTATTTGTATAGTATCTAGTTAAGTCTTGGTAATGATAAGCTACTATGAAATATATATTGTCGAAAAGAAGACAAATTTTGCTTTTATTTAAAAACATTGTGGTATATATGTATTATAAGTATATCAATTACATGTATACTTAGATGTCAGCTCAGTTGGTAGTAGCTCTGCGCTGTAGATTGAGGATCCGATTCCCTCCCAGGATAAACATTTGTATGAAAAGCATAGGTGCTTGTTCTGTGCCTGGGTGTTATAAAGTATCATAAGTATGTACTTAAAAATATATTAAGTATTCCATCAGTCATCTAGACACCATAATACAAGCTATGCTTGGTTTGGGACAAGATGATATTGTGTGAATTGTCCGGCAATATTTATTTATTTATTATTTATGTTTAAGTAACAATTAATAAATATATAATATAAATTATATGTGTTTTTTTTTGATTATCCCATTTTGCCATATTTGCCACGTTGTATGGCAATGCTAATACGCTGAGCCAGATAGGAGCCATAATAATAAATAATGTCGGACATTTCACACAGCATCATCTAGCCCCAAAGTAAGCAGACCTTGTGTTATGGGTGACTTGACCACATGACTGATATACTACTTATTATACATTTTTGTTAATACATACATATTACACATAGAAACAACCAGAGCCGAGATAAATCCTTCCAGATCATAACAAAAATTATCTCGCGGCGGGAATCGAACCCGAAACCTTAACCCACTGCGCTACAGAGGTCGTCACTATTAAGTAATAACAAATGCGACTAAGCATTTCTTGTATCTCCGCTAAACTCTTTCCTCGAGTCTCGTACACAAATACAATAGTAAAGGTAAAAGCAACAACGGACGCCACAGAGTAAAGCCAGAAGGGGAAGTATGTGCCGAGTTCGAGCATGTGGCCGAAGGTGGTAGCGACGATGAACCCGAAGAGCCAGCCAATTGTGATGGTGATAGTAGAACCGGAGCTGCGAGCGTTGGGGTGAAAATCTCACCGATGAATGTGTTGGGTATAATACCGAAACCTGTTGACATAACACCAATTAACTCAACAACGTCAACATCAAACCTCTGTGGCACTGTGGTGTGGGCTAAGGCCCGGCTGAGATGCAGAAGGTAGCGGGTCCGATTCCCGCCGCGAGACAAATGTTTGTATGATCTGCCAGTATTTGTCTCGGGCCTGGGAGTTTTTATGTATAATATGTAAGTATTTAAAAAAACAATAAGGTATACAAGTAGTTACATTGCCTGAACCAATTAATCGATCCATATTTATAGCTAATTAAGCACTTACAATGTTTGTTTCCCATTCCCAATAATGCTTACGCATGGTCGCCGGCCCAGACGGCTGACGTAGCAAAACATACTACTCGTACAGTAAGATAAACTAGAGATTGTCTGGTCATTCTATCTTTGACCACTTCATATATCGTTTCGTTAATATTAAATTATTTTAATTCAATTATTTTAAATTTTTTAAAAACATTTCCTCGCTTCCCCCGAACAAGTCTGGCGCAGCTTTCCCGGATTTCCCGGAATTTCCCGGATTTTCTTCGCTCGTGAAAACCCCAAAATCGGTGTCGCGAAAATTGAAATCCGTATGAAAACCGACTATACGCGGACGTGGAAATAAACGAACCAAATAATTACGACTCTCAAACGGTAAAAGCGTGTGAAGGAAGTAAAGTGTCAAAGTGCGGTTTCAGGAGGACATGGGATCGAACAGCTTGTGAGTAAACCTTTTCACTTCCTGTATTGTATATTCCTGTGTCTTTTCCACCTTCCTTTCTTGAACTTAAATTGTCCAGCTTATTAGTTGCGTTTATCTGATTTTGCTTGCATGAAAATTGGCAAATTGATTGCAATTGAGATCTGTTAATCGTAATTAATTTGTATTAGTCTTAAGTAATATTAAGTCGCACTTAAATAGGCAAACTGGTTTGCACTTAAATTGGTAAATCCGTATAGTAATAACAAAAGTAATATTTAAAAAATGGAAATTAAGGATATTTCTTTAAAGCTAAAGCAAAACGAAACGTATATCCAGTTATGTCATAGAATTAAGAACGTCCGTAGTTAATTGTTTGCTAAACTGAATAGACTTACCGATGAAGGAATTAAAGCAGCGAAAATGATAGTTTATAATAACACTGTACGAGTAGTATTTTTTGCTACCGTCAGCCGTCTGGGCCGATGACCATGCGTAAGCATTATTGGGAATGGGATAACAAACATTGTAAGTGCTTAATTAGCAATAAATATGGATCGATTAATTGGTTCAGGCAATGTAAAAACTTAAATACCATATTGTTTTTTAAATACTTACTTATTATACATAAAAACTCCCAGGCCCGAGACAAATACTGGCAGATCATACAAACATTTGCCTCGCGGCGGGAATCGGACCCGCTACCTTCTGCATCTCAGCCGGGCCTTAGCCTACAGTGCCACAGAGGTTTGATGTTGACGTTGTTGAGTTAATTGGTGTTATGTCAACAGGTTTCGGTATTATACCCAACACATTCATCGGTGAGATTTTCACCCTAACGCTCGCAGCTCCGGTTTTACTATCACCATCACAATTGGCTGGCTCTTCGGGTTTATCGTCGCTACCACCTTCGGCCACATGCTCGAACTCGGCACATACTTCCCCTTCTGGCTTTACTCTGTCGCGTCCGTTATTGCTTTTACCTTTACTATTGTATTTGTGGCAGAGACTCGAGGAAAGAGTTTAGCGGAGATACAAGAAATGCTTAGTCGATGATTAAATGCAATTTTGCTAGTAAATCATTTGGATTTTCTATTGTTTAACAATCTCAAGCAATTAGTTTATAATTCACTAGATACCAACGTGGTGAATATTAATAAGTACGTAGATAAAAATATCTTTAGACATTTGCTAGTGTTTTTAAATCTGTTACAATCTTTATTTATTGATATAAGATGGACAGCCATACGCTAACGGCACATTAGTTAATTGTGTGATCATTAACTGTTAATATCTTTACCAAGTTTAATAAAATTAATTTGTCCAGCTGATTTAAGAAGCGTAAAAATAACTAACAGACAAACTTTCGCATTTGTTATTACTTAATAGTGACGACCTCTGTAGCGCAGTGGGCTAAGGTTTCGAGTTCGATTCCCGTCGCGAGACAATTTTTGTTATGATCTGGAAGGATTTATCTCGGCTCTGGTTGTTTCTATGTGTAATATGTATGTATTAACAAAAAAGTATAATAAGTAGTATATCAGTCATGTGGTCAAGTCACCCATAACACAAGGTCTGCTTACTTTGGGCCTAGATGATACTGTGTGAAATGTCTGACATTATTTATTATTATGGCTCCTATCTGGCTCAGCGTATTAGCATTGCCATTCAACGTGGCAAAAATGGCAAAATGGGATATCCAAAAAAAAACACATTTAATTTTTATTATATATTTATTAATTGTTACTTAAACATAAATAATAAATGTTGCTGGACAATTCACACAATATCATCTTGTCCCAAACCAAGCATAGCTTGTATTATGGTGTCTAGATGACTGATGGAATACTTAATATATTTTAAGTACATACTTATGATACTTTATAACACCCAGGCACAGAACAAACACCTATGCTTTTCATACAAATGTTTACCTTGGGAGGGAATCGAACCCTCAATCTACAGCACCGAAGGCAGAGCTACTACCAACTGAGCTGACATCTAGGTATACATGTAACTGTAAATATACTTATAATACATATATACCATAATGTTTTTAAATAAGAGCAAAATATGTCTTCTTTTTTTTGTTTGCCCATTTGTCTACCTGCAGAGATTAGCAGATTTAATACACGAAGACTTCCGAACTGACCATCATGCGTTTCTGTACCATCTACATTATAATATTGGTCTGTCAGCTCAGTAAGTAGTTGCTCTGCCTTCTGCGCTGTAGGTTGAGAGTTCCATTACTTCCCAGGATAAATACATATGTGATGCACATAGGTATTTGTTCTGTGTCTAGGTGTTTTAAAGTATCATAAGTATGTCTTTAAAAATATATACGTATTCTATCAGTCAACTGGTCACCATAATACAAGCTATGCTTAGTTTGGGGCTTTAGATGATGTTGTGTAAATTGTCTACAGATATTTATTTATTATTCTAAATAGAAAGCTTCTATAGAGAAGCTTGTGTGAATGTTTGCTTATGATTCTTAGGATGAAACTTTGCACAGGTAAAGTCAGTGACCTGAGTAGCACAGGTTTCTCTTTGTGGGCTGTGGGCAAAAACTATGCGTCTAAATATTAACAGCTAAATTCACCTACTTTCCATTCCTTTATCTTCTTGGTGAAAATAGTTCTCTCTTAGAAATAAAAATTATAAGTAATAAATTTAGGTACTTAGCTCACTGTTTATTTCGATGTCTCTGCCTAGATATTAGAAAGCGGATTTGGCTGATGCTTCATCATCTGGAAAGTAAGATAAAATTACATGACGGGAAAAGTGGAAGACATGTAATATTATGTTAGCAAACATTACCTACTTTTTATAACATAGAACATCAGAGATTCGGGCAAAAAGCTGCTCAATATTATAAACAGCACACACCCTCTGTGTGTGCTGTTTTTGACACGTATCCAACACCAGCGTAGCTCACAAATGGGCTCACGGAGTACACCACCGAGCGCGTGGAACACACCCAAGGTGGTCAGAATGATGCCTCTCATGTTCGGCGATCTGGGAATATAATACTCTCGTGTAGGTTTGAAAAACAAAAGTTGACTCAAAGCTTGGCGTGACACGTGAACTAGAACTAGGATTCAACATGTTGATTTTATACATTTATATGAAACCTTGATGACTTCCGTTTCCAAAGTAGTATCCTGCATAATTTTGAGACATTGACTAAGCATAGTCAGAGAAGTTTCTGATGGTTTTTTTTAACTGTTAAATTTATTTTTACACATACTCCTTATATATTAGCGTCAACTCTTCATACGTAATTTCCTGTATTTTATTACTCACGCTATTTCTCCAATGTAAATCACGCCAGTCACCAATGTTAAACTGATGCCAGTCCCGACTAGCGTCCAGCGTATGTACACCATTATCCGTGATATAAATTTCCCTAACAGTAAGTCTGTGAAGCTCATCTGTGAGGCCAGATATTGCGACAATTATAGTTGGTGTGGTGTTTGCGGTTGGAGCGTGAATATCGCATATATTTATTGAGAAATATGGAAGGAGAGCTCTGCTGATGGTGTCAACAGCTGGGTGCAGTGTTTTTATGGTAAGTGAGCGTAAACGTTTTATAAAACATGCAAGACAAGGTCAGTCTTCATTAAAATTTAAAGAGAAAACCGCAATAAGTCTATCAGGTGTCATATTTAAATAAGAGTCAAAACTCTGCAATTTGATGTTGCTTGAATAAAAAATTAATTTAAAGAAATGATCGAGCAAAGCTTACTCCTGTCTTAGCTATGTTAACACCTAACATAAAAACAATATCTAAATATCGCGCAGAGGTGTTAGTAAGACTGTACTATTTGATTGTTTCAGGCTATCCTTGGAGTCTACTTTTACTTGAAAATGGTAGAGCATATACATCAGAAGTTTAGGATGGGTGCCAATTACTTCAATAGTCGCTATCATTTTTATTTACAGTTTTGGATTATCCTAGGTACTTTACCATTATTTACTTACCATACCATTTATTTGTTATGTTGCTGGATTACAGGATTCTTGTCTACTACTTTTTTGGCTATGCAGTAGTGGCCTTGGGCAGCCATGTGACATTCTGGATCTTAGCGATCATCAATGGTGTAGCGTTCTTCTTTGTAATCGCATTCGTTCCGGAAACGAGTGGGAAAAGACTAATGGAAATTCAGTGTTTGTTGGAAAATGGTTTTTTTCACAGAAAACGGACACAAAAAAAAACTAAATTTGGAACTAGGAGATGCATAATCATTTAGATCTTGAGAAACAAGATATATTCAGCTGGCATTCGAGTACCTTTTATTTTATTTCAAAGTAAAAAATACTATTTAAGTTATGATGTGCTAAAAATATATATTGCTAAATAAAGTCGAAAAGATTTGCGACCTTGGTGTCACCCTCTATAATTAACAGATTTAATATACATATTGATAATATCTTCAAAAGCTTTGGGAATTTGGTACTTGCATTGCGTAATATCTAGCATACTGTAATATTATGTGGAACCCACATTATGACATTTATAATAAACGCTTGGAAAGTGTGCAGAAAAGGTTATTATGGCACTTGTCTTACAGTTGTAATTTAGCTAAAAATTACCAACCTAAGAAGATTATGGAAGAGTATGGGTTCCCTCGTTTGTCGTCGGAAATTGCTTGATAACATGTTTTTATACAAATTAGTTTACAATCACACCGATAGAGCATCTCTTATAATTGTTAAATGTGGTTATTCCAAGAGGATTACCCAGATTGATGAGTTACAAACTATTTGTCCAAAAATCACGTTCCAATTTGGGTTATTATTCACCGTTAAATATAAACACTAAGCATACAACGCTATTCATAAAAAAGAAAGCTGTTATCTCTATGAAGGACAACCTTCACAGTGATAATAGAGATAGTGCAGGATGAGTTTCTTGCCAGTTCTTCTCGGGCTTGGGTTAGAATGAATTGGCACCTAAATTCACCTAGTATGTATGACGTTTCAAAGTGATCCTTGTGACTGTATTGAATAAAGTATCTTTTGACTTGACTTGACTTGACATGAGGAAGTAAATAAATGTTAATAAACATCGGGAAATTTATGTTATTGAATGTTTACCTAATTCTGGATGCTCATGAATATTTTTTTAAATTATGTTTCATACATTATTTTTTTTAATTTTAATTTGTTTAAAGTATTTTTATTCATCGTAAAATTATCGAATTATAACAATACAATAAAATTATTATTTCACGAATAACAATTTTTAGGCATTGTTGTTTAAAATTTGCACTATGGTAAGGTAGCACTTAACTCTGAACTTAAATTTTGGAGATGGGTTTTTTTTTTGTTTTGCTGTATTTTTGTTAGTACAATTTAATAAATATATCACTATCCTAAATAAGGCTTTTCAGGAGATCTGTAATATAATTTCAAATCGATATTATGTACGTGTAGCTCTAACATTGAATTTGGTAGATACCTTTTACTTTTCACCATACTTGCGTAATGATAAGATTATCTATTTATGATACCGAAATTATATTACATCAACTGATTGATGATGGTACTAAGTCAGTGTAATTTAGTACACTCATTTCATTATGCACACTTATATGCATTGTAACAGGAAAGCCTAAATTATTATAGTATCCCTAATATTAAAAAGTTTTTTATTTTTCTTGCATTAATGATTGATAGAGTCGGTTTTCGCTGAGATTTTGTGTGGTTTTATTTGTGTTAAACATGGGATATCCTAAGAATCAGATATTTGTGGCTTTATGTGGTGAGTTAAGAACTACAAGATAATAGAAAATTATAAAAATATAACTTATTTATATATATCAAAATATTCAATAAAAATATAAAAAAAAACAATCTGATAAAACGGAAGATATCATAGTAAATAGTTGTGATGAATAGGATCTGATGAACATAGTCAATGAATTACAACGTATTGTGAAGAGCAGCTCATTACTTCCAGTATACATCGGCATGATTTTGGTCGGCTACGGAAGTAGCTGGACAGCCCCCATCATACCAAAGCTTCAAGACCCTGATCAGACCCCATTGTCTGATGTGATTACTGATCAGCAAGCCTCGTGGATTGGATCTGTGATATTTATTGGATGTATCATAGGTATGTTTGTGTGTTGGCCAGAGATGGTGGACTATAATTGTTGATGAGTTTCATAGGCTGCTCAAAAGTCTTCGTTATGGCATCGCGACTCATAACATGGGCTGACGCGATAATCTGCGTACAGAATTATCTAATACTTTTAAACGAGCAATTCTTGTATATTATGTATATATAATCTGAATCTCGGAAACGGCTCCGATTTCATGAATTTAGTATGCATGGGCTTTCGGGGGCGATAAATCGATGTAGCTAGGTTTCATTTTTAGAAAACGTCGTTTTATCCGTGTTTTATACCGAGCAAAGCTCGGTCATCCAGGTACTATAACATAAAATAAGTAGGTACTTACCATGTACTCATAAAAAATGATAATGTGTTATAAAGGAGGGATTTCTGAGATGATGAACTATATAGGAAAACAGAAAAATTTAACTTGTCGTGCCCCAGGACGACAGAATAGAACGTAGCTTGGTAGGTCATAATCTGACCAATTTCAGTTTATGACCTACCAGCTAACATCCTATTCTTCCCAGGCGGAAACAGGAACAGGAGGAACAGGAACTAAAACAGGAGGTTAAGAGGCCTTAACCTCCTGTTCCTACCCCTTCCCGCCGACTGTATCCATTAGGCTTTAGATATTACCTTAATATTTTTTGTATAGCGTAAGTTCACATATTGTTTATAATTTTAGTATTTCACAAAACGACTCTTCTGACATCCTACAAACAGTCCAAACCAGTTAGATCCGAAGAGCGAGATCACTGGTGACCATACAGGTCTTCGAACCTTTCCCTGGCACCAATTCTCTCACAAACCAGGTTAACAGAAGTTTTAAGACCATGGCTTCGAGTCGTGGTCAGCAGCATTTATAATTAAAAATAAAATAATCGGGAGTTTTAGGTATAAAAGTGTTTGTATAGTTTATACATTTTGTGAAACACGGATTCACGTATTATATTGTCGGTGAAGGTATACGGTTTCGATTCATTTAAAGAATATTCGTCTGAGTGAGTTTGATCCGCGGTGCGCTCGCACTCACTTGCGCTCGTGTTCGTGCCATAGCCTTCAATGACAAAATAATACGTAAGTAAAACGCAGGTTTCACCTAGTGCTCGTATAATTGATGTTATCATGAAGATGGTTTTAATTTCAGGTCCATTGGTGACTGCGTTATTGCCGAGCGGCAGGAAGCCTTGTTTGTTTCTTGGAGCATTTTTATTCTTCCTCGCATTCCTGATCCTCGCGTTAGCTAAAAATCTGGCTATGATCTTCGCGGGGAGAATATTCTTTGGTCTTGCCACTGGAATCACTTTAGTTGTGAATCTGGTGTATATCGGAGAAATTGCGTACGTATTGTAATGCACATTGCATTACATTTACATGCTTTCCAATACGACTAAAATTTACAGACGATAAGAAAACACAAGCATTTATCATATAAATAGATACGGTCTATCTTATGTAGATTAATACGTTATTGTACACAGAAAAAATACTAAATATAAAATTGAACAATTTATCAGCTTTATCAGGCAACCTTATAGAGAGTGAGTATATTTAATAAATTGATTTATCTCTATTACAGATCATTACATATCAGAGGCATTCTTCTTACAGTCATAGGAATTTTCTTTTCTCTTGGTACACTGACTGTTTTTTTAGTCGGACCTTACGTCTCTTATTCGGTTACTAGTTATATTGGAGGAGCGATTGCCTTGGTATACATCTGTGGGATCATCTACATTCCTGAGAGTCCTCTGTACTTAGTTATGAAGGGTTAGTTTATTGTGTGTACTGCCTCAATAATCTATAAAAAATGTAGTTACCATTCAACCATTCAATGTCATTACCATTTTGGGGATGCAAACAACATTCAGGTTTCAACTTTGTTATAAAATGGTATCCAAAATAAGGATCTTCTACAAATTCATGAGATTTTTTCGTCAGTATTTTTTAAAATATTGTTTCAGGAGATGAAACCAGAGCTAAAAATACACTAACATTCCTCGGCAGACCAGAAGATATAGACGAAATTAAACTAACGTCTAAGCAAGAGCTTGATAACAGTGGCAATGTTAACAGGTGGTCTGATTTATATACTGATAAAAGCAACAGAAGAGCGTTCTTCATAACTCAGTCTCTAAACATCTTGCAGCAGATGAGTGGAGCTGCTGTTGCAGTGATATTTATAACGACTATATTCCAAACGGCTAATTCTTCCATCGAACCCAACATAGCTACCATTATTGTTGGTATTACGCAAGTCACCTCTAGTTGTATTACTCCGTTCTTTGTCGAAAGATCTGGAAGAAAGACTTTGCTGCTTATTTCAACGGCAGCATGTTGTTTGAGTTGGGTAAGACTTCAACAATAAATTAAATTTTTGTTTGAACTTAAGGTGTTTAAAAATACTTCCTGAAAAATACTTGTACTGACGTGGTAGCCATATGAATTATATATATGATATTGATTTGTTAACAATTATTTTCATATCGAGTTTTACATGGGTAAGTATCTTAATATGTCTTAATATGTTATGTCATCACTAGTAATTTATTATTTTTGTTTTTTTAGGTAGTCATGGGAACTTACTTCTACTTAGACAGTGTAGACTCACCGCTAGCGGCAAGTGTAAATTGGCTGCCGCTTGCGTCACTTATGGTATTCTTCTCGTCGTACGATTTTGGTAATTTATAGTATTAAGCGGCCATCACCTCAAGATACTATGAAGCATTTAGGCAGCTTTTTATTAATTTTGCATTTCAGTAATAGGTTAGGTATCATTGACCTTAGTTCATCTGTTGAAGATGATTTAGGTGGCGTCAGTCAAGTTACAGAGCAGTTATTTGTAATTCAAAACATTCGTTCATGGATCCACTCCAGCAAGCTAAGGTGGGTGAAGTTTCCTCGCCACTGACGTCACTTTGCCTAGGATTCTGTTAGATAGCGCAGGCGTTCCCAAGTTTTCTACACTAACCTCTCCACCTTGCCGACAGGACTCGCAGGAAAGACCAATCAGTACATGCGGTGTTGGTTCAGTTGCAGGTGCATAACGGGTGGCACTGAGCCGGGTTTTGGTCCAAGTTTTCCTTCTCAGTTGCTAGCTCTTCTGTTAGTCAGCAGGGAGACTAACCCCCAATAATTTGAATATTATTGCAGTTGCCTTCATCATCAGTTTGCAGCACTCATCTGGGATCAGTTCCACGTAAAAATCCTCACTCGTAGTGGTATTCAGTTCAGCGAAAAACACCAACCAGATTTAACAGTCCATTGCGGGTGCTGAGCCATTTTTAATGATCCTAAACTGATTGTCATGTAGTAGGTACAGCGGATAAGCGGACAGCGGTAAAAGTAAAAAAATTATGTTTTACCGACTTCATCAAAAAAGAGGAGATTCTCAATTCGTCGGAATCTTTTTTTCATGTAAGTTCTCAGAAACGCCTTAACCGATTTCAATTTTTGTTTTGTTTCAAAGAGTGTTCTTCCCAGGTGGTCCCATTTAAATTTTATCGAAATCCGTTGAGCGGTTTTTAAAAAATCTATAATAATCTAAAAATTGTGTACATAGATAAAAAAAATTATACCTGCAGTGCAGAGCAGTGCGTTAAGTTGGTCTACTTTCCACTAAAAATTCAAAATAAAATAATTTTATGCTCTCAAATTGTGTCCGATGAAGTCGGTTTTCTTCTAGTTTTAAAAACGTAATTATTGTAAAAAAATAAAAAAATAAAAAAAAACATCTGAAAAGACATGTGTCATGTAAGTTAGGTAATAGTTGTCTTATACAACTATGTCTTATACATATTATTAAGGTTTTATTATGGACAGGTTTTGGCGTTATACCCGGCACGTTTATTGGTGAGATGTTCACCCCCAACGCCCGCAGCGCCGGTTCTACCATCACCATCACCATCAGCTGGCTTTTCGGGTTTGGCATCACTACTGCTTTTGGCTACATGCTCCAACTCGGCGCTCACTTCGCCTTCTGGTTATACGCTGTGGCGTGCGCCGCTGCTTTTACCTTTACTGTTGTATTTGTGCCGGAGACTCGAGGCAAGAGTTTAGCGGAGATACAAGAAATGCTCAGTTGATGATTTAATACAATTTTGCAAGCAAATAACTCCTATGCCTAATATAGGCATTGGACAATATATTTTATTTGAATTTCATTTTGTTATATTCGGTGTCTATGTTGAAATATGATCGGTGTTATTACCATACCTTTTATTTATATATTACTAATATATATGGTTAATTTATCCCTAACCGAGGTTAATTGATTGTATAGATACCCACAGTTTTTGTCTAGTATGGGTAGGTAGTAGGTAGTATGGGTACACACGAAACTAAATTATGACTTTTATCACCAAATCACTTATTTAAAATAATTATAATTATGTTGATATTGATACAGTTTTTTCTGAAATCACAGATCTGTGCTAAACTGTGCTCGCAACTGTGCTTAAATATCGGGAAAAAGAAAAACAAACTACGATAAAAAATACCATGGCTTATTAGTATTGTAAATAAATTAATCTATTATGTAAGCAATGAAGGCACTGATTATTTAGATGTAGCATATTAATTTGTCTAGTTCCATTGTTGTCATAACATGTGTTATACTTCAGTTTTTTATCTTACTATTGCTAAATAGAGTTAAGAAATATTTTTTTAGCTATTTTTCATTTTTAATATAATCTGTTAGTTTTATATGTCACTGGTTGTTATTCGCGGCTATGCCCACGTGGTATTTACCTAGATAAATCATACTAGGTATTTATTTTTACATAATTATGTTGTTCCAGGTTCACATCTTTATCTAAACAAGTTTTAATTTAAATCTGTCCAGCTACTTGAGAGTGAAAAATTATCAAACTAACACGCTTTTGTATTTATAATATCAGTGTGATCGTATGTATCTACTTATGTTATGTTGTAAAATTCAAGAAAATTGTATTCATTGCGACAATAGACAGTTAACAGTCTTTTTAAAACCGCATATTTATTAATACCTACCACGACATAACTACATACCTGCCTATATATATATATATATATATATTGACTTTTAAATTAGCTAATAGGTATATAGCAATATTTTCCACTGAAGCTGCCACCTTAATTTAAGCCTACAACATTACGATACGATGGCGTGGGTGCTACCGCTGCAGATCTATGAGATTTTCATCTAAAAGTATGGATGTATATCCATACAACTTACATTCAAAGTTAAAATGTCTAACGGTTGGTGCCTCGCAAGAAACGCCTTATCTCTTGGCACCATTATTGATAAAATAATAATATAACAGACAAATAATTTAGTATTTCATTTTTAAGCCATACGTCACGCTGGTTTTAACATCTATTGGATGACCATCAACATATAAACAAGCACACACGTAATTAGACCAGTATAGTACAAGAAATGTGTACCTTTAATAACAGATAACCACATCGTGCGCAGAATAAAGTAGGTACTTGTGAACTAGATAAATAAGTTATTAATGTACTATAAATTAAATATAGCCAGAATACATTGTAAGTTTAAAAACTAAAATGTAGGTAGGTACATTTAAATTTAGCTTAACATACATATATCGTTTATTGTTAATATATTGTAAACAAACATAAACTGGAAACATACTCGTAAAATAATTACTTTTTAAAAACTAAAAATAAATTCGACTTATTTGCCCGGCTAATGCCGTGCGTTGTTTTTCTGTTTTGCAAACTATACCTATCAGGAGGCGACAGCGATAATTTGAACGTCCAAGCTAAACTACTACCAATAACCTTATGTTAAGCACATTTTGTATCGCGCAAATATTTTTTACCGCGTATTTTTTGGCAGCTCTGTCAAACGAACGATTTTGATTTTTCCGAACCGAAGACAAAACTTTTCCGTTTGATGAATTTTGGTATAGCTTTATAATTAACATAAGATAGACAAAAAAGATGATTAACAAACGCAAATAACCGTCAAACTAAGCGGCATGATGCGGCTATAGATGTAATAATACCTAGTCATTCGGCTGGTTGGGAATGTGTGTGTGTGTGTGTGTTTGTGTTTGTGTGTGTGTGTATGTGTGTGTGTGTATGTGTGTGTGTGCATGTGTGTGTGTGTGTATGTGTGGGGGGGGGGGGAGAGAGAGATTTATAAATAGAGTAGGTTACACGTTTGCTGTTCAGTTTCCTCATAAGAGAGGCTCTGAAGCCAGGTAGATATTTTATTCTTACATTTTTGTTTAGTTAAAGGATATATGTCAAGTATTTTATTAACCTTATTATAAAAGGTTGCGAGTTCGATTCCCGCCGCGGGACAAATGTTTGTATGATCTGCAAGTATGTGTCTCGGATCTGGATGTTTCTATGTATAATATGTATGTATTTTCAAAAAAAAAAATAGTATATAAGTAGTATATCGGTCATGTGGTACCCATAACACAAGCTCTGCTTACTTTGGGGCCAGATGATGCTGAGTGAAATGTCAGGTATTATTATTATTATTATTATTATTATTATGATAGACCTTGTAGAAGGACATATAGGCTACTTTTTATGTAGGCACCACGAGTGCAAATGCGCGGGTACTAGCTAGTACTTTATAAAACCTTGGCACAGAACAAACACCTTTGTTCATCCCACAAATGTATGTCCTGGGAGGGAATTAACCCTTAACCTACAGCGCAGAAAGCAAAGCTACTACCAACTAAACTGACAGGCCCGTCAAGTCAATAAACATAAATATCTTTAAATACAATGATAGACCTTCATATTAACCCTTTCCTAACGACTACTATAGTTATTAAAAAATTACGAGTTTTTGCATTAAAATCTTTTAGGATTCATAAGAGGAAACACATTTTTTTTCAGATTTTTATTAGTATTCTAAGTTAGTTTTTCAAAACTTGTACTATTTGGTACCGTCAGTGACTTTCGAGTACTTTCGAGTCTAGGTTCTAATAAAAACATAGGAACTTTTTGGACTACAAATCAACGTAGAAATTCAATAGAATAAATATTCTACTCGTATTCTATTAAATTTCTACGCCGTGATACTCTGAAAAACAGTTCTTTTTCTCATTCAGACAAAAGAAAACGTTGCAATGGGAGCATTTCGTATGAGGCTTCGACTGTATAATTTCATGCTGCAAATTCCACATCGTCCTCTACTTTTGTCAAAACGAGGTCAATCTATTCCTCTATTTGCCATCCTTACGTCTTTCAGGGTAGAAACCCCAGATTTACGACGTTTTAATTTGGTGGGGCTTGGAATATTCTCTCGTGACAATCTCTTTCTCTTAGACCCCGGAGGGTCTTTCTTTGACATCAGACCTTGCGCAACCTATCTTCAAAAGTCTTTTACTGGCATTTTCTCTTGTAACAGTCCATGCACAACGTAGGCATTTACAAAGGCTGCATCCATCATGCCCCAGAATAATCTGTGTCACCACTTTGGAGACTTTCTGTCAACACAGTATAACGCTTTCAAACGATCTGCGGTACCTACCCCTCCCATAAATTGGTTGTAATCCTTCACAACGGTGGGGCAGGTAACTGCAGATCTCGTCCCATTCTTTTCTTTTCGCGAAACTGTGGCTTCCTCACTTCCGTAAAAGTTAGAGACAAAGTACACGACTTTGTTGTCTTTCCACTTCCAAAATCCAATATCAAGATTCGGAAACCTGTAGTCATAGTCTTCTCTTTTCAGTGTGTTGTCAGCTTTCATGTTGTTAGGGAGTCCCTTTCGGTTAGACCTGATGGTTTCACAGCAAAAAGTCCCTTCTGTCATCAATTTCTCTGGTAATGGTACAGATGAGAAGATATTATCGAAATATATGACTTTGTTCTTGCGCCATTCTTTTTCCGTCAACTCGAACACAAAAGACAGAGCAGATATGCTAGAAACATTGCAGCTTTCACATAGCAAGGGGCAATCTTCACTGCCCGAAAAAAAACCTTATTCACACTGCAATGTTTCAACCAATAAACCGCATGACCGTCAGCCTCGCTATAATAATAAATGTTCTAAATGTAACGGAATGCATCCGCTTTATTCGTGTCAGAAATTTCTAGATGGTGATTTAGAATCCCAGTTAACGTTAATACGCGAGAATAAACTTTGCGAAAATTGTTTACGTTCCGGACACGCGTCTAATACTTGTATGTTTAGGCCGTGCAGGAAATGCGACAAGAAACATAATTCACTGATTCATAGCGATAACACTAGTAGCTCAGTTGCATTTCATTCAAGTTTTCCGGCCGAGAGGCCTGTCGTGACTGCGAGTGCAGCCCAGGCTTCCTCTGACCGTCCCTCCCCATCTACTACAGGTACGCTCCCAATCCACGTAAACAATGCACACATGCAAACGCGAGGCGGTAAATCTATAAATGTGCATACAGTTCTGCTGTAAACAGCTGTTGTCGAGGTAGCCGACACACACGGTGCTTATCACCAGGCGCGCGCGCTGCTTGATAGTGGAAGTCAACGGTGTTTTATATCAAAATCATTTTGCAATTTAATAAACGCGCCATTGTTACAGTCCACTCATGAAGTTAGAGGTGTAGGTAATTCAGTGATACAATGTTCCGAAACATGTAGCATAAAAATTAAGTCGCATTTCGATAATACATTTACTACACGCATTAATTGTTTTGTATTATCTCAAATAACGTCTGCGTTGCCGACCTTATGTCAACTAAGCGCAGAGTTCTGTATTCCAGACAGCATAAGGTTAGCAGATCCGCAGTTTCTAGATTCTAGAAAAGTAGATATATTAATAGGTGCTGATAGGTTTTGGGATTTACTAGGGGAAGGTAAATTGAGGCTTCCCACGGGCCCTTACTTACAGAACACTAAGCTAGGGTGGATTATTTCCGGCCCTATTATTAACCAGACGCACAATAAAATTACACGCATCAATTGTAATTTTAGTAATACGATAGATACGCAACTACGTATGTTCTGGGAGGTTGAGGAGCTTCCTAGTGCCAGGGATACGCAGACTGAGGAAGAACGCGCCTGCGAGGAACATTTCCTTCGTACTACTACACGCGATCTTGAAGGGCGGTTCTGTGTGCGCATTCCTTTAAAACAGTCACCTAGTGCATTAGGCGATTCTTATACTCAAGCTGAACGTCGCTTTATCGCCACAGAAAAACGCCTTCAGCGTTCGCCTGATTATAAGTTATTATACGCAAATTTTATGAAAGAATATGAGGACATGGGGCATATGAGTCCGGTAAATTCTTACGAGAGCCCGTGCTATTTCATGCCGCATCACGGCGTTTACCGGGAACATAGCACCACTACTAAGTTGCGCGTCGTTTTCGACGCTAGCGCGCCTTCTTCCTCTGGGAAATCGCTTAACGATCTGCAATTGGTAGGCCCTGCGATACAAGGTGATCTAATTTGTATTCTGTTACGGCTTAGACAACATAAATTCGTCGTTAGCACTGACGTCACTAAAATGTTCTGAAATTGTTGGGTAGATAATAGCCAACGCAACTTACAAATGATTTTATGGCGCGATGACTCATCGAAACCTTTAGGCATTTACCGTTTAAATACGTTAACTTACGGGACATCGTCCGCACCGTTCCTAAGCATGAGATGCTTAAAGCAGTTAGGAATAGAATCATCATCCCCTGATTTTCAAAGGGTAGTGAGGGATGATTTTTATGTTGATGATTTATTAACAGGGTGTGACAATAAATCATCCTTACTAAAACTATGTATCGACATCAGAGACGCGCTGAAGGCAGGTTGCTTTCCTCTCCAGAAGTGGATGTACAATTTTCCATGTGATGATGATGATGATGATGATGCTTTGTCTGAACATTTCAAAGAAATTAAATTCAACGAAAATACAAGTTCTAAAACGCTAGGTTTAGGCTGGAACAATTCACGCGATGAATTTTATTTCAACACGCAATTTCAAAACGACGATAATCCCGTCACTAAAAGATTTATTTTGTCAAATATTTCCCAAATATTTGACCCCCTTGGCTTGCTTAGCCCACAATAATAATCGCTAAAGTACTGCTGCAACAATTATGGCTTTTAAAAATAGGTTGGGATGACACGGTTCCAAGCAGCGTCGCACGAACGTGGAACCGGTTTGTAACTTCATTGCAATGCCTCAATACTATTCGCATCCCTCGCCACGTAATAGGTACCCAACCTAGTTATATAGAACTGCATGTATTTAGCGATGCCTCGCAGACTGCGTACGGCGCCTGTGTTTACGTTCGCACAATAAACCAGAATCAAACATTATCATTAAGATTGCTTACTTCGAAGGCTAAAGTAGCACCGCTTAAGCCTATGAGCATCCCGCGACTTGAGCTTTGCGGTGCCTTGTTTGGTGCTAAACTACTTAACAAAGTACGCGGTTCGCTAACTTGTAAATTTAATAATGTCGTTTTTTGGACCGACTCAACTATAGTTCTGGGGTGGTTGCATCTGGCACCAAATAAACTAAAAACTTTTGTTCAAAATAGAACATCAGAAATTCAAGATTTGACGAGGGAAGTTCTTTGGCGCAACGTAAGTGGTACAGAAAACCCCGCTGATCTCGCGTCACGAGGTTCCAACTTGGAAGATCTTTGTTCTTCCAGTTTATGGTTTGAGAGTCCGGAATTCTTACGCAATCCTAGTTTTACACTTAAAGATTATGAAGTCACGTGTGAGGATCTACCTGAGCTTAGGTCAACTATATCTTCCTTAGTGACTCATGACTCGCCTGCCTTGTCATTGTTTAAATTTGATAGATTTTCACAGTATATGCGTATGAAGCGCGCAGTAGCCTTTATGTTACAATTCATACACAACATTCGTAATAAAACTGATAAGCGCTCGGGCATCCTAAGTGTGGATGAGTTGAATGAATCAGAAAAGGCTTTGGTACGATGGTCTCAAATAGAAAGTTATCATTACGAATATAATTTGTTGAATACAAGTAGGTCAGACAGCATTACAGGTAAAAATAATCTAACAAAATTAAATTTATTTTTAGATAAGTAAAAAATACGAGAAAATTATACGAGTAAGAGGACGTTTAGAAAACTCAGATGACTTTAGTTATAGTAAAATGCACCCTATTTTAATATCCGCTAAACATTATTTTACAGTGTTATTGTTTCGTCATGAGCACGTGCAGCTTCTCCACCCTGGAAGCCAGGCATTACTATGCCACTTACGCGAAATGTGGTGGCCTATAGGTGGTAGGAACCTAGCGAAGCGTATTGTTAACGCTCGTGTTATATGTACGCGCATGAAAGGTAAAATATTGACGCCTTATATGGGTAATTTACCCAAAGAAAGGATAACACAATCTTTTCCTTTCAATCGATGTGGAGTGGACTATTGTGGGCCAGTTCTCATACTAAACCGCAAAGGTAGAGGAGCTAACACTACAAAGGCATATATTTGTCTATTTGTATGCTTTGTAACGCGTGCTATTCATTTGGAGCTAGTCAGTGATCTTACTACTGAGGCATATTTGTTAGCTTTAAAACGATTCGTGTCTCGCCGTGGTAAACCAATAGAAATATTTTCAGACAATGGGCGAAATTTTGTAGGGTTAATGAACGATTTTTCGAACTTTTTACGCAAATGTAGCCCTGGTATTATTGGATATGCAACTAACCAACAAATTAAATTCAAGTTCATTCCACCCTATTCTCCGCATTTTGGTGGTCTGTGGGAGGCAGGTGTAAAGTAATGTAAACAGCACTTGCGCAGAGTGGTAGGAAACGCACACCTGACTTTTGAAGAATTTGACACAGTGTTTTCACAAATAGAAGCTGTACTTAATTCCCGACCGCTTTCTCCTCTTTCTACAGATCCCAATGATTTTACTCCTTTGACACCTGCTCATTTTTTGGTTGGTCGACCGCTGACTGCGCCTGCCTCCGATGACATCAGTGACACTCCCGCGCATCGGCTGAAGCGCTATCAGAGGGTGGAGCAGATACGCCAACATTTTTGGACCCGCTGGGCCAAAGAATATGTGTCTGAGTTACAGGTGCGGACTAAATGGACCAGTAAGACGGAGGAATTAAAGGTCAACTCACTTGTGTTGATCAAAGACACAAATTTGCCTCCACTAAAATGGCACATGGGCAGAGTGATCGCTACTTTTCTTGGTAAGGAAGGCATTTCGAGAGTGGCGGACATACAATCAGCTTCGGGTGTTGTTTGACGTAGCTACGCAAAGATATGTCCTCTGCTTCTAGATACCTACGCATGATAGTACTCCAGGAACGTTGAAAGCTGCTTCTTTCAAGGCCAGCGGCATGTTCGCGTTTACGCTAAGCTGTTGAATAGAATTGTTCTCACTTGCTGTGGTTTTACTGGAGTGTCACGTGACGGTCCAATTAAGGGCCGCTATTGGTTTATTTTAACTGTTCCCTCCCACTACTATCCTCGAACTTTGTAATAGAGAATATATACGCCTTGTCATCTTTTGAACGCACACGCATCGTTTAATTAAAATCCTTAAAACTAAACATAGAACCCAGTAATTAGGCAGTTACGACAACTACAAACAGTACTAGACACGCTGAGCCAGTACAACGACATTATTTCTTTATTTGATGGAAATCAAGATAATTCGCAAATGTTATGCTATGCCGACGAAACAGCCATACTTTTTAAAGGTGACACGTGGGAACAGGCAGCTCAAAACGCTAATACAGGACTATCTCGTGTAGCCTGGTGGCTTGATATGAATCTGTTGACTCTTAATGCCCAGAAAACCAAATACTTGTGTTTTCACAAAACAAAAGTATCCCGCCCTCCTTGTTCCTTATCCCTACGGATCCATATATGTAATGGATCTGAGTAAAACTGCTCCTGTCCTGTTATAGAGCGAACGGAATGCTTTCGGTATTTGGGTGTTCTGCCAGATCAGAAATTATCTATCAGAGCACATGTAAATGCTCTTGCTGGACGAGTCAGAAAGCTTATATACGTCATGAAGCTCCTCCGGGACGGCTCTGATGCATACTGTCTCATGCTAGTTTACTCAGCTCTTTGCCAGTCCATTTTATGCTATTGCATCACTGCTTGGGGTGGAACTGCGAAAACCTTTATGATCACTCTCGAAAGAGCCCAGAGATCTGTGCTCAAGGTCATGTTCCGGAAACCCTTTCGTTATCCCACTGTATCCCTGTATGCATTTACTCAAACACTTAGTGTCCGGCAGCTCTACTTGCAGCGAGTAACATTGGCGTACCATAGGTCTTTCCGTTCGGGTTGCAGTTCTCTCTCCTCCACGGAAAACCGGCGGCTGACAGTCAGTGCCAGTGGTCAAAACCTCTTTTGCAAGACGTTTTAAATATTATTCTTTCCCATTTATATACCGCTGTGTTTGTAAGCATTGTGACCTAAACTGCTCTCTCTTTGGTGTAAAGGAAAAGATAAGAAAATGGCTTCTCACGCTAGACTATGACGGAACGGAAAATTTGCTGGAAGTTCTGGTCTGACCTCTCTCGTAGTGTCGGACTAACTATTACTATTTATATTGTGGCATAACTTTTATACGTAAATTAATCTGGATTTTTAAAATTTTACGTCATGTAGCATCACGAAACCTAATAAACCAAATCTACAGATCTCTAGCAGAATCGATTCAATGTTATTGTATACCAGTCTGGGGAGGAGCTACTAAGACAAAGTTTTTGGAACTAGAAAGAGCACAAAGGTCTCTATTAAAAGTTATATATTTTAAGCCCTACCGATACCCTACAGATATGCTCTATCAAGATGCTAGTCTTCTATCAGTCAGGAAACTCTACATTTTAAACGCAGTTCTGAAGTTACACAGAACTCTTGAATACAACCCCGGAATACTGAATAAGCGGAGGAAAGGTAGAGTAGCTATTCAAGTTACGGCTCGGTCTCAATTTGCGTCGCGACAATATGCCACGCAATCTGCCTACCTCTACAATACTATTAATAAAAAAATAAATATTTACCCTATAAATAATTATAAATGCAAAGCTTCCCTAAGTAAATGGCTACTAACACTAAACTACGAGGAAACTGAAAAACTCCTAGAAATTGTTTCGTAAAATCAACACACACACACAAACATATACACACTCCCACACACATTTTCACACACATATTCACACACACACACACACACACACACACACACACATACACACACATCCACACTCACACATCCATACTCACTTGGGCTCTCCTGAATTACCCATGCTCGTGGCAGACCGGTGCTCAGGAGCGCCTAAACACTACACACATATATGTATGTACACACAATCAATGTAAATGTACATACATAACCTAACTTACTTTATATATTATCTAAAGTACTACTAATCAATGTAACTAACATTAATTTAATTTAACCTACATTTTGTTTTATCTTATTTATTTGCTTAACTTAATCTAATGTATATAACTGTATTACGGAAGAGCGAGACCCTCTAACACAGGTATATAATATACTTAAAAGAGGATCCCACACCCATGAAATGTATCATATATTAAGTTTTAAGAAATAAATATTTTGTATTTGTATTTGTATTGTATTGTATACTCCCCTCCCCACTTACCCCCTCTCTCTCTCTCCAATACACACACATACACACACACACACACACGCACACACACATATAAACACACACTCGCACTCGCACAAACTTCGAAAACTTACAGCTTACAGTTGGTCATGTTCTTTATTTATTGTGTTCTCTTAGTATTTTGATTTCTTCTTTTGATTTTAGATATTTATTTTATTTCTCATGGATTGTCCTACTTGTGTCTTGCCTTGTTTAAGTGTTATCTGTTTTGTTTTATCTCTATGTAGTTTGTGGAAATCGCTCATCTGATGCCTCTGGCCACCCGCAATACAGGCTTGCCCTAGTGCGGGGACCATCAGTAAGTTTGTTAACACTGTATATTTATTATCTTGGTAAATAAATGAATTTGTATTTGTGTATTTGTATTTGTAATCACAAAAGTGGATTTGCGTTACTCGCTAAAAAAGAGTGCGGCAATTTTATAATTTTAAACAAAATAAAATAGGGCAAAACAAAAAACAGAAATACAAATAGGTAGAAATTAAAGTAGTAGTAGGTATTTAACTATTAATTAGTACGACCCGTAATAATAAGAGCAGGATATATTTGATATGGTGTAAGTTGTTTTATCCAACATAACTCTTTAAAATATATGGCGGACAAGTTATTAGCTTTAAAATATATGGCGGAACACTCCAGTAAAGTAAGTACAGACATAGACATGAATCACACGAATAAAAACGAGGTTAGACTAATAATAAAGAAAATGGAAGTAAAACGCTCGTATGGTTATGATGAGATACCAATCACAATCATAAAAGATAATGTGGATATTTTAGCAGAGCCTCTATCAATTTTTCTAAATAACTGCATTGATCAGGGAATCTTTCCAGATCAACTGAAAATCGCAAGAGTTTTGCCAATCCATAAAAAAGGTAAAAAATATGACCCAAAGAATTTTAGACCAATATCACTATTGCCCGTGATATCAAAGTTATATGAAAAACTCATAAAAGATAGGATTGTGACACACCTTAACCAACATAAAATTCTTAATGAACGTCAATTTGGCTACCAAATGAGGCTCGGAACTATGGACGCGGTTGATTTGCTGATAAAAGAAGTACTTGACAACTTAAATAGTAAATTTAAAGTGGCAGGTTATTTTTGGACTTATCATCTGCTTTTGACACTGTCGACCACGAGATACTCTTGGCCAAACTAGAATTTTATGGAATAAGGGGAACTGCTCTAAGCATAGTAAGATCTTACCTAAACAATAGAAAGCAATTCGTTGAAATAAAGAATATCGTGAAAGGGCTAGAAATAGTGAACACGTCAAAACTAATCAGTGTAAGACGAGGAGTTCCTCAAGGATCAATATTGGGACCTATTTTCTTTTTAATATTTTTAAACGATCTAATAAGCTATATTAGTAATACAATACCAGGAATTAAATTAGTCGTTTATGCAGATGACACTAATGCTATAATCCCAGCAAAGAATATCCAAGATCTAAAAGATAAAATTGACAACGCACTTGTGGCTTTTAATAATTGGTTCTGTGTTAATAATCTAAAACTTAACATTGCTAAAACAAGTGCTATTTTGTTTAGATCTACCGCACGTGAGCAAGATATAATTCAAAGTTTTAGTAATGGAGTTAAAGTGGTGTTTGTGGATAGCGTTAAATTCCTTGGAGTCCATATTGACCAATATTTAAACTGGAAACCTGAGCTAGAGGCAATAGAGAACGCAATCAGCTCGGCTTGTTACGCATTAAGGAGTCTTAGAGACGAAGTAAGTATGGAACAACTGAAAACGACTTATTATGCTCTTGTGGAGTCAAAACTGAGATATAGTGTAAAATTTTGGGGTAACAGCTATGACTACAATATGAATAGAGCTTTTACTATTCAGAAACGTGCAATACGTACCATGGTACGCATACCACCATGGGAATCATGTAGAAATCATTTCATGGAACTCCATATATTAACTCTACCTAGCCTATATATCCTTGTAACTCTTATGGACATTATCAGACATCCGTCAAAGTATGAAACACAAGAACAAAGAGCTGCAAGACTAGATACAAGAAGAAAAGATCTTGCGACCCCACTGTGTCCGAGGTTAAATATTGTTAGGCATGGTTGTAGATATCAGGCCGTTACACTGTACAACTCACTTCCTGTGGCTATGAAAATCATAGAAAGTCCCACTACATTTAAGTCTGCATTGATAAAGCTTTTGTTGGAGGGGTGCTTCTATACAGTTGATGACTTTCAATTAAGAAAAATGTGATTATTTGTACTTATTGACATACATGCTACTCTTTTATATTATTATAATGTTTTTAGGCTTAAGTATTTCAGACACAATGTAAAAATTGTTATTGAATAAACTCTTATCTTATCTTATCTTATCTTTGTTTACGCGAACTCAGGTACGATTTGAACCACGCAAGTGCGGTGCCTCTGATTCCCATGGTCTCCATTTTGCGTAGGAGGATTGGTTTTGACACCGTGTCGAAGGCCTTCGCTAAGTCTAAGAAGACGCCAATGCAAGGCTTTCCACTGTCCAGCTTGTTGGAATCATAATTAGTTAAGTTGGTAACGGCGTCTTCGGTCGAACAGTTGTTACCGAAACCATACTGATTGACAGATATCAATCCCTGTCTTTCTAGGTAGCTAAGTAGGCGTTATTTACGACTTTTTCAATAATTTTTGAGATAGAACTGAGCAGGGTGATTGGCCAATAGTTGGAAACTATATGAGGGTCACCAGATTTGTGAATACAAATACAAATACAAATTCATTTATTTACCAAGATAATAAAAATACAGTGTTAACAAACTTACTGATGGTCCCCGCACTAGGGCAAGCCTGTATTGCGGGAGGCCAGAGGCATAAGATGAGCGATTTCTACAAACTACATAGAGATAAAACAAAACAGATAACACTTAAACAAGGCAAGACACAAGTAGGACAATCCATGAGAAATAAAATAAATATCTAAAATCTAAAAGAAGAAATCAAAATACTAAGAGAACACAATAAATAAAGCACATGACCAACTGTAAGCTGTAAGTTTTCGAAGTTTGTGCGAGTATGTGTGTGTGTGTGTGTGTGTGTGTGTATGTGTGTGCGTGTGTGTGTGTATGTTGTGTATTGGAGAGAGAGAGAGGGGGTAAGTGGGGAGGGGAGTATAAAAAGTTATGCCACAATATAAATAGTATCAGTTAGTCCGACACTACGAGACAGGTCAGACCAGAACTTCCAGCAAATTTTCCGTTCCGTCATAGTCTAGTGTGAGAAGCCATTTTCTTATCTTTTCCTTAACACCAAAGAGAGAGCAGTTTAGGTCACAATGCTTACAAACACAGCGGTATATAAATGGGAAAGAATAATATTTAAAACGTCTTGCAAAAGAGGTTTTGACCACTAGCACATTGACTTTCAGCCGCCGGTTTTCCGTGGAGGAGAGAGATTTGCAACCCGAACGGAAAGACCTATGGTACGCCAATGTTACTCGCTGCAAGTAGAGCTGCCGGACACTAAGTGTTTGAGTAAATGCATACAGGGATACAGTGGGATAACGAAAGGGTTTCCGGAACATGACCTTGAGCACAGATCTCTGGGCTCTTTCGAGAGTGATTATAAAGGTTTTCGCAGTTCCACCCCAAGCAGTGATGCAATAGCATAATATGGACTGGCAAAGAGCTGAGTAAACTAGCATGAGACAGTCTGCATCAGAGCCGTCCCGGAGGAGCTTCATATGAATGGGAATAACATTTGCAATTTTTAGCTGGTCTGGCATAGTGCCACTTGATAGGCTCAAATTAGTAATGAAGGATATGATGGGAGCAAGAATATCTTTGCCATGTTCTAGTATCTTATTGTTAATGTTGTCAAACCCAGGTGCAGATGCAATTTTTAGGGAACTGATTATTTTGTTGATTTCGTAAGGATCAGTTGGCGTCATGAAGAATGAGTTCAGTTGTGATCCAGTTTGGGGTTATTTACTAGAGCAACCAGTTGACCTTCCGTCATGGAAAGTGATTCTAGAATATTTGTTGCAAGAGTCTGTCCTACTGACGTAAAGTAATTATTCACGTTGTTAATAGTGTCTAATAGGGTTTCAGAGTTTTGTATTAGTTCTAGGTTTTTGTTAACAGTTTTATTTAAATTACAAACAGCCTTTATGCACTTCCAAGTATTTTTACTGTCTCCTTTAGCCTCTTTTAATAAATTGCTGTCATATATTCTTTTTAATTCGTGTAAGAGATTCATGCAAGTGTTTCTATAACTTTTATAAGTTTGTTTTAAGGTATCTGTTTTGAGATTTTTCTTGGCAAGCAGGTGCAACGAGTCCTTTTTTCGAATGCATTTTAGTAAATTTGGGGTAATCCAAGGTTTAATTATGAATTCGCGGTTCTTTAAGTGTTTGTAGGAAGTGTGTTTTGTAACAATCTTGTTTATAGCCTTAGTAATATCGAAGGTAGCATCTGATGCATCAGTATGTGCATAGAACTTGTCCAGGTGCAAGTTTTTTAAATCTTGTACGATTTCGTTGTAGTTAAGTTTAGTGACAGTATTATTATTCGAGGGCTTGAGTAAGGTGGACTCTCTATTAATCCCTACAATTGTTGTGCAATGGTCTGTAATATCTGAATCGCAGACTATTGTTCGTGTTGTATGCTTTGTTTTCACCATAACGTGGTCAAGGCAGTTAGCACCTCGTGTAGGTAGTTGGTGCCCTGGAGTGTATCCGTAGTACCCTGTTAGATCTAAATAATCAAGTGCACGATTGTCACTAGAGTCTTCTTTAATGTCAATATTATAGTCACCCACAATAACACATGATGGGGTATTTACACTAACGAGTGTATTTTCCAAAGAAAAGCAAAATCGATCCAGATTTACAATAGATGGGGTCCTATAGATTGCTAATATACTCAGTTCATTGCCAATGTTGATTAAGAGACAGTTGGCATCAAGGAAGTCTGGCTCTTCGATTTTAATGCACAGGTCAAGTTTAGTAAATACTATTATACCATCATTTTGGTTAATGAACTTTTTTGATGAATGGTATTTATAGTTTGGTAACGTCAGTTCAGAGGAATGCTCATTAATTCTGCTCTCTGTAAGTATTATCACATCCGGTTAGAAGTTCAGTCTAGATAGGAAAACTACAAAATTGTCAAGATTCTTGTTGACACTACGTATGTTCTGGCAGACAATAGTGAATTGATTTTTGATGTTCCCAAGATTGCATTGGTCATTTGATTGCATGGTTGCATTTTTTCCTTGCATTGGTCTGGATTGCTTATTGCAGTATTTTGAATCAGCTGAGTGTTGTCTATATCTTTTAAAATATCGATATTATCCATAATGGTTAAGGTGGAAACAGAATGAGGCAGGCGTATGAACTATTGTGTAACGTTGGAGTGATGGTCTAGAGATTAAAATGTATATGAGATTTTGGAGTGTATTACGTATATTCTTTTGTGAGAATGTGTTGCATGTGTAGTTACATGATGAAGCATAATGTTGAAGACTACTACTATTCATAATTTTCTTAAACTTAACTCTATAATTAACATAAGATAGACAAAAAAGATGATTAACAAACGCAAATAACCGCCAAACTAAGCAGCATGATGCGGCTATAGATGTAATAATACCTAGTCATTCGGCTGGTTGGGAAGAGCTGCCTCGGATCGAAGCAAGGGTTTCTCCATTCTTGATCAGGATGTGCGGCGCGTTTTCCTTCTTCCGCAGGAATACTCTTCCATTAGACTTCCAGCAGAAGGCGAATCCCTCTCTTTTGGCTACATCGCGGGCCAGATAAAACAACTTGGTTGCTCTTATAGTCAGGTGCTCAGAGATGTACACGAAGGTCTTCGGGTCATCGAGTCCCAGGTGCTTGGCACTCAGCTGCTCATACCGACTCTTAATATATCTCTTGACCTTTCGTAGAAAGTTCTCTTTGGCTAGAGTGCTACCGAATCCCGCAACTAACGTTGTTGTAGCGGCATTAGGCTTGCTTGGTAGCTTGCATATCGCTAGAGTCCACAACACTACAGAGCTTTTCAACCATACGATAAAGTTCATGCTTCCCTTCCTTCTGCCGCTTTGGGACATTTCTTATCTCTATACTGGCTTTCTTGTTTAGGCGTTCCAGGTTTTCTATTTTAATTTCCATGTCATCTATCTGTTTTGCCACCATCTTTCATTTTTGAAGAAAATTCAAAACATTTTTTAATATAGTTTATTTACATTTAACTATAGTATGTTTGTACCATTATGTTCGATAACTTTTTGCCATCTTGTAGGTAGGGACATGATCCCATTGCTTTAGAAATTTTGGGACTTCTGATCAAAATACCGCGACAAGTGGTTTTGGCAGTCCTCTCGTGATGTTAACCTGACTCTGCTTAAAGAATTCTGAAGAGACCGAAACAGGTGGAAATCTGAAGGTGCAAAGTAGAATAGAATAGAATATAATAGAATAATTATTTATTTGGTACACATACACACACGGAAATTGAAAATACGATAGAAACAGGCAGTTAGGAAAGTATATAAGAACAATGAGGTAAAAAGGTAAGTAAAAAAAAAAAACGAAAAAAAAACAGAAAATAAAAGAAAACAACAAGAATTAAATAAAATAATAAGGTACAATTGTACACCAATAGTGTAGGTACCTATACTAACTGTGGTTCGAAAACATTTAGTCCTTTCCCTGTGTGTGGTATGTCCAAACAGGTCCAGTCTCAGCGTTGATGCTACTCTCCTAAAAAAGTAGCGCTGGTTTTCAGACTAGACCTTAACCAGCGTGACTTCAGGGGCGGGATAAATAACGTAAATAATTAATATATGTACATACCTATTACATTAATAATAAAAATATATAATAAATAAATAATATTAGGTTAAAAAGTATATGATATAGATTCAATTTGTGTTCATCGCGATTAGTTTAAAGGTATGTAATAAAATTATTATTGTTTAACTAATCCCTATTATTTCTTACTAGCAATACAGAGCACTGAGCAAGCAAAGCAAATAGCAATTTTTTATTTTTATTTGATTGAGATTGAGATCGATCGATTAACTTGAGTGAACTTATGTAGAATAAAAAAAGTAAGGTTATTTTATTGCAAAATAAAAACAAATAGTGGCGAAACGTGGCACCATGTGGCATTACGTAGGGTACGTGACGTGTCATAGCTTGTGAGATTACCCAGTACTGCCCAGCAACAATCAAAATAAGCTACCATTTGCCATCCTGGCGCAATTGCGCAAGGAAGTGAGTGGCGCAGAGGAGTGGGCAAAGGGCCAAAGTAACCCAAGGATCCAAAGATACAGCTGCCTGGCAAAGGCTAAACTCCCCTGTACTACAGACAGCACGTAGGTACGACCGATTTCTCATCCATCTCCGCTTATGAGCTTTTTTGAGTCAACAGAAGATGAAGTTTCAACCTAGATTTAAAGGTATAAGACGTTTTTAGGTCTCTCAATGGCAGCGGCAGATCATTCCAGCAGCGAGAGGGTGCAAAACGAAACGAATCTCTAAAAGCGACTGTTCTATGCTTCTTCGTCACAAATATAAAGGAGCAAGCCCTACGGGGGTAACGAAGATTCACCTGAGCAAACTCTAACTTGTGATAAAGGTAAGGGGGAGTTTTACTATAAATAACACTAAATAGTAACCTTGACAAATGTAATTTCCTACGCGACTTCATCTTTAGCAAGTTAGAGGCATTCAAATAGGGTGTCACATGTGACCGTGGAGGAATGCAAAAGCAGAATCTTGCACAGGCATTTATAACGCGCTGGATGAGCTTCTCTGTCCTGCCCAGTAAACAAGGCCCAAAAACTACGTCACAATAATTGAGTTTTGATAGAACAATTGACTCGCACAAGGCTATTCGAACCTCTTCGCTCAGGTGTGGGCGGATTTTATACAACATTTTAAGCCTGTAAAAGCAACTACGAACGCTTTCCGATATATGACTTTCAAACCTGAGGAAGAATATTTGATTCTCATCAAATATTATTCCTAAATTTCCAGCCTCACTCACAAATTCCAGGGATCCACCACCAACCATGATATTAATTGTCTCAAGACTAATTTTATTCAAACTTGCTCTGGAACCAGTTATCATGAATTTCGACTTTTTTGGATTAAGGACTAGACAGTTGTTGAGAGCGCACTGAAAACCTTGCTTAAATCACTGTTGATATCATTAATAGCTCTAATACTGTCGCTGGGCAAGAAATAATGGTACAGCTGCAGATCATCGGCGTAAAGATGGAATTGACAATGAGTAATGTCCTTGATGATGTCTGCACTGTAGAGGATGAAGAGGATTGAGCCAAGAATCGAACCCTGGGGAACCCCACGGGGAACTGACTGAAAGGCAGATCGGAGAGAGGAACCAACTGGCAATATTTGTTCCACACACTGCCTTCGGTGACTGAGGTAACTGTCAAACCATTTAATTGTATTTGGGGTGAATCCATAAAAAGCAAGCATTGAGAGAAGCAGTGAAATATTTATGCAGTCGACGCCCGCGAGAAATCCAGCAACACCAGAATGCTACACATTCCCTGATCTTGAGCTAGAAGAAGGTTGTCGACCACATCTATGAGGGCAGTTGACGTACTATGACTCCTACGAAAACCTGACTGAAACTGTGGCAGAATACAGAAATCCTCAAGAAACTTGACTAATTGCAGACTTACCACCTTCTTTAGTATTTTAGATAGACAAGGAAGAAGACTGATAGGCCTAAGATCATTCACCAATACTGGATTGCTCTTTTTGGGTATTGGTTTTATGACTGCCAACTTCCAGTAATCAGGGAAGGTACCACTAGTAATGGATTCGTTAATTATAGAAGTAATGGCCGAAAGAGAATGTGGCAAAGTCATAAAAACCATATCGAGACTTATACCATCTATACCCTGAGCATTAGATTTAAGGCCTTGTATAATTTTCAACACAGTATATTCACTGACATGGTTCAAAGTGAAAGTTTCTGAGCCATGTTTATGGTGTTCAAAGCGAGTTAGGAGTGAAATGCTGACATAATTTTCGGCTACTTTTTAAATGTCCCTGGTGCCAACCAGGGACATTTAAAAAGTAGCCGTTTATTATATCTGTATCCATAAAGTGCGGGGGAAGCTCTGATGTCTGCTTTGTACTGGGTAAAATGCTGCTTTTCAGATTTTTCCATAATTTCTTAGAATTTTTTATATGCCTATTTATATGTTAGGTAAAATAGGCGGTTTTCTCAGATTCGATTGCCTTAATGACTAACAGTTTCATATTTTTATAGTCACTTTTGTGATCACTACTTTTAGTTAATTTATATTCATAATGATAATCATTTCTAGTTTGCATCATGGTTTTCACTGTGTCAGTGATCCATGGGTGAGGAGGGTTTTTAAACCTTTGGGTCTTAAGAGGTGCATGAAGTTCAAAAAGATTTATAATTATACTAGAAAATTCAAAAGTTTTATCATTCACATCAGGGATACTCACGAGGTGGGACCAATTCACTTTATCCAAATCCTTGGCAAACAATTCCATTAGGATGTTTCTTAGCAGCCTGTAGATAACAAGCTGATAGCATTGCATTGCATGTGCTCCTAGATCCGGACTGTACTTTATTCGAATATTGCTCATTGCTCAGCTGCTCATAGCATCTGTGCATACTATGTACATACACACCCTTGCTGCAAATCACTTTTTCCTTATATTAATGTATTAAACTCTCATATACGCACACTTAACATCCCGAAAATCACATATATATATAACACACACACACACATACACACACAACATAAAAAACATTCAGACACTTACTTATACACAACATTCCTCGCAGATATACATAATACCTACCTATCTGTACTGAAATTTTAACATACAAATCTTTAATTTAATTACTTTGTTAACCTTTTTATAAGTGGGTATTTACATATTTATTATTTTCGTTCCATTGCACCTGACCTAGTTACCTACTTATTCCTTGATGCCATTCCTATCATTATACAATGCTCATAATGTAATACCTATCTACCCACATTTTATTTTTATTTTTTATTTTCTTTAATTATTTTTAGTTCTTAATTTTGTTTAAAGGCACTAAGCATGTACGTATTTACTTTGTAATCTTTAATTGCCTACGTACCTAAACTGTAACTGTACCTAACATAAGATATGGAAGAGCGAGACCATCTAACATAAGTATATTTCTACTTAAAAGATGGTCTCAACACTTATGAAATTGTTAAAAACTGTTACAGAAATAAAAAAAATTTGTATTTTGTATTTTGTATGTCGATTAATGTCTGACTATGTGAAGTGAAATGGGTTGGCTCAGTGATTAATTGGCGAATGTTCATGCATTCTAAAAACTGGACCAGTAGTTTAGTCTTACTATCACTTGGTTCCAGCATGTTAATATTAAAGTCTCCTAGAAGGATAATGTGATCACAATTTAAAAATGAAGAAATAGATTCAGTGAGGGCGTCCAAAACCTCAGTAACAATTAACTATTGTAGCCTATATGCGGTTCCAATCATAATCATTTTGCCACCGATGCTGAACTTTAGCCACAACTGATCAACTTTCGGAGCGGCAGGATGCGGAATAACCTAAAATTTTAAGCTCTTTTTGACATAGAATGCCACCCCCCACCCCTTCCCTTCTTAATATGATCAGGCCTTGGAGCCAATTGTAAGCGGTATCCTGTCATATTAGGGGCGCAATCTTCCTGTCCCACTCTCAGCCAGGACTCATTAATAGCCATTATATCAGGCATCATATCCTCCATGGCAACAATGAATTCCTCGTGACCTGTATTTAGTGACCAAGCATTAAAGAGACCAACTTTTAAATTTAATTTAGGAGATAATAAAATTGAGTTGCGATTTATCTATGTGAGTCCGGTGTATCATAATAATTTTGATGAAACAAATTATGAGATGAATGAAATAAATAAAATTTATTGCAGGATAGGCATCAGCTACATTTAGATAACATATTTTAGTTTTATTTAGTACACAAATAATAATAAACTTATTAGATATATTAAATAAATGTAAGTACACAAAAAATAATAAATGCATTAAATGATTATACGGCTTCCGTCCCTTGCATCTAATATTTTTACAACCACCACATGGAAGGCCCAAAATAATGAGAGCACAGTATAAACAAATGGAGAATACAACGATAAAAAAGTAAAAAAGTAAATTATTGAAAGCTACTACAGAATTAACACAGAGGTACAATAACACATTGTATACAGAATAACAAAAAAATACTAATATGTAACAGGCACAGACTGTTATGTAATAATATCCTGAATTAATAAAAAATATATCTGCCATAAAATCACACAGGGAAAGACTGAAAAGCTTCTGAACATTATTTATACAAAATAAAACTTGAATAAAAAATAAAAAATGCAAAGCAGAAATGGTTACCACTATACGAAATATTAAATACATAAAAATCAGACAATGCACACGCCAAAATACAACGAACACGTCCAGGGTACACATATTAGTAACAAAAAAAACAAGAACAAATTTAAAATTTAGATTTTTCCTGCATAGGAAGTGGTGGCGATCCTGACCCAAAAACCCTGGCCAAGTCCTCTTCAGAACGAATTGGAAATGCCTGTTTTCCATCGCCCTCCCTAACGTACACGCGGCCTCTCTTGGTCCAGACGAATCTCCACTGGAGTCGCCGAGACTCCTCGCGCGCTCGGTAGAAGAGGTGGTGGTTTGCACGCGACAGCCGCTCGTGATGAAAATACGAAGGCCCGCCGCGCTGGCAGTAGATCTGCCAGCATCCATAGCGGTTAAAGTGCGTCTGGGACATGCGCCCTGCAGCATCTGGTCTCGCAGCTGTCGCTGCGCCAGGCGCACAACATGGCAGCGCGGGCTTGGCGGAGCACCTGCCACGCCCGCCAACCGCGCCACTCCGACACGCTCTGCGAACACGATATCGCGCTCGTCCAGCCTGACGCCCAGCTTCGCGGCAAGTACGGTGACGGTGTGCACCGCGGACTCCCCTTCCTCCTCAGGAAGGTGCCCGATTTCGAGATCCGACAACAATGCATCCTGGTCCCGGTCTTTCAACTCCTGCTGCAGCAACGACACTTTACACCGCAGCTCGGCAACCGCCGACGGGGACTCCTCGTGCCGTTCCCGCTCGACCGTCACTAGCCGTTCCTCGATGACATCAACCCGCTCAGATAGGCCTCTGACAGAAGCCTTGAACTCAGTCATCTCACGACGGAATTTTCGCATCTCCAACATCCAATCAGCGAGTTCTCGGTGAATGTCCTGCATATCTAGGGCGGGCGGGGTGGTCTCTGAATCGCAAGCAGCTCTTAACGCGGCGGCTCCGGCAGCTCGCGGTGTTGACTGCGTGCTCTGCGCTCTTACGGGGGTGTTGTCACCCGTGCGCGACCGTCTACTGCAACCAGGGCAAACCCAACTCTTGCTGACAGCAGATGCCTCCGAAAGCAATACACTAGCTTTATTATATCAGCGCATTTAATATATCATGTTCCTGCATGCAAGACTACCTTTGCACAGAGCTTTTGGTATTTTCTTGCACCACTATTGTATAACCGTATTAACAAAGAGGTTATGCTCAATGATAAAAGTAAATATGTTTGTGCAAAGGTGTTAGTGGAGTTTTTACTGGGCTTCGATTATGATAAAACTGAACTTCTTCTGCAAATTATAAAATAACAAAGTAAAAGGTTTAAACATGTTAAGTATGTATTGCTTAATTAAAATGTATGTGGCTTGTTTAATTATTTATATGTAATAATGTATAAGTAATATATATGTATGTACTATAGTGGTGTGTATTTATATATAAATATAAATATAGAAATAGCATAATGATATATTATATACCAATCAACTACATACCTATTAATTTATCCTAGGGTTAAGTATATCTATATATTATATTTCATTTTTATTTTTTATATCCATTTATCTACATCCATAACCATTGTTTTTATCTAGGTACGAAATATGATTTTATAGTCATTTACGGATCTGTTTAATATATTATGTTTCTATCTTATTTACATCTCCTATTCATCTATATAATAAAACTGGAAGTGAAAGAGTAGGTTTAGTTTCTCTATTATATTAAAAATATAGGTAGTTGTACTTTATCAACATAATTTATTTGGATTTAATGAAAGTAAATATTAACTAATCAACTGAATTTTAAATCTTTGTTTAGTTTTAGTTTTCTAGATTTATCTGTTTTGCAAACGTATACTGCGATAACTTGTTTACGACATAACCGAGCGCCTAACTCGCTCGGGTTTGTGTTGTTGTTGCTCAACTGCACTTGATGCACACTAAATTGGACCGTATTTCTATAGGGCGAGAGTCATTACCTTGCCGTAACACAGTTTTAAACTAGCACGGGAGGTAAAGTTTCTTGTACTGTATGCCTACTACCAATTTTTTGTTTTTTTTTTGTTTTGTTTTTAAGTAGTGTCAAAATTTATTCAAAATTATAATTATAAGTAAGTTAAGCTAAAATTAGGTATACTGTACTACTGTAAGTTATTTCTGCCAAATAAAAGATTATTATTATTATTATTATTATTATTATTATTAATCACAAGGACCACTTTGAATCGTCTTCTTACATGCTAGTGAATCTAGGTGCCGGTTCCTCCTAACCCCAGTTCAAGAAGAATCCGGCAAGAAACTTGTCTGGTCTTAACACTTTTTTGTATGATCCTTGACAATTTTGTTACGGATGCCGAGTCGAGTTGGAGCAGATTCATCCCAAGCTTTTTTGTCTTCTAAATAATCAGATATTTTATAATATGCTTTAATAGACAGTTTATGTTTAATTACGTTTTTAAATTTGCCAATCGACAAATCTAACACGTCGCTTGGGACCTTGTTATAAAAGCGTACACATTGCCCTATAAAAGACTTATTAACTTTAGCGAGCCTAACAGTGGGAACAGCAAGTTTATCATTATTTCTAGTGTTAATACTATGATTATCGCATTTTTTTTTGAATTAATGAACATTTTTGTGCACATACATTAAATTTTCGTATATATACTGACAAGGCACTGTCATAATATTAATTTCTTTAAACTTATCTCTAAGTGATTCTCTGGGGCCCATGTTATAAATTGCACAAACAGCCCTCTTCTGCAACACAAATATGGTGTTAATATCAGCAGCACTCCCCCACAACAAAATGCCATAAGACATAATGCTATGAAAGTAGCTGAAGTAAACGAGTCTAGCGGTATCTACGTCGGTAAAATAACGGATCTTTTTGACAGCGTATGCGGCAGAGCTGATTCTCTTCGACAATTTATCTATGTGCGGGCCCCATTGCAGCTTATTATCTAAAGTAATGCCTAGGAACACTGTGGTGTCGACGAGATCTATCTTTTCGTTATTAATTTTTACATTAGCTTTCACCTGTTTAACGTTGGGCAGTATAAAACGAATGCATTTCGTTTTTTTCTCGTTAAGTAATAAGTTGTTAACATTAAACCATGTTACAACTTTAGAGATTGCATTGTTTACATCGTCAAGATTAGTAAGTCGTCGCTTTAATTTAAATAAAAGTGACGTGTCATCAGCAAACAGTACAATCTCGTGATCATCCTTTACAAGTTTAGGTAGATCATTTATATAAATTAAAAACAAAAATGGCCCGAGTATTGATCCTTGTGGTACACCCATTTTTACCATTGACCCCGGAGAACGCTTTCCATTTACATCTACTCGTTGTGTTCGGTCAGTTAAGTAGGATGTGAGAAGCTTAAGTGAAACTCCCTTAACACCATAGTGGTGTAGTTTGCTGATTAGAGTTTCATGGTGAACGGCATCAAAAAAGCTTTCGCCAGATCACAAAAAATACCTAAGGCATCGCGTGATTCCTCCCAGATATCTAAAATATGTGATATTAACTCAACACCGGCATCAGTCGTTGAGCGTCCCTTTGTAAATCCGAATTGTTTACTGTCTAGTAAATTGTTGGTATTAAAATGCCGTTGTAATTGATTTAGTATAAGTTTTTCAAATATTTTACTAAATGTAGGAAGTACTGATATAGGCCCAAAGTTACTAGGATCGGAATGACTACCTGATTTGAATAGAGGTATGATCTTGCTATGTTTCATCAAATCAGGAAATACTCCACTGTCAATACATTGATTAAATATGAAAGCTAGATCTGGTGCAATAATGTCAATTAGTGGTTTTATAACACTGACAGAAATACCCCAGAGATCAGTGGTCTTTTTTACATTAATCATTTTGAATGTCTTGATAATATCGTTTTTGTCCACATGTTCAAAGTAAAATTGTGTGACACATTCAGGTAAACTATCTTTTAACAATGATACTGCTATTACATGAGAAGAGTTTAAAGACTTTGTAGTGGAGACTGGAATATCAGTAAAAAAAGTTTCAAACGCCTTTGCTATATCTATATCTTGCTTAATTATATTATTATCATTAATATTTAAATTTATTACACTATTATGAGTTTTGGATTTTCCGGTCTCACTATTAATTATTTTCCAAGCTGCTTTTATTTTATCTTGACTGTTTCTAATTTTTGAGCTTAAATACTGAGATTTAGCAAAGCGACAAACACTCTTAAAGATTCTTGAGTAATTTTTTACTTTTTCTTTAAACTCTTCACTAAAGTTATACCGTTTTTCACTGTACAATTCATACAAAGTACGCCTACTCTTATGAATACCTACTGTTGCCCACTCACAAAATGTTGAACTGCCAGACACCACAATAATTTTGGATGTGAAAATGGAACTGAATACTTTATTAAATTCAGTGAAAAATGTATTGTATAAATCATTTGGATTATCATCATTATACAATAAAAAAGGCAAGTTGGTATCCAGGTTCAATCTTACTTTCTCTAAACGATCAGTGGTAACTGGTATATAAGTAATTTTTTTTTGTACATCTTTATTGTTCAGTTTTCATTTCATTTTACCTGCCCTAAACAAGTAAGTAATATTGAAATATATTACCAGAACGCTAGAGGGCCGAGAACTAAGTTAAATCGGTTCTTTACTAACATAGAATGTTCGGGCAGCGACCTTTTGGCCATCACAGAGACGGGATGCAATGACTCAATAGACGATGCAGAAATAGTACCACCGGGGTTCCAAGTACTGAGGAGCGACCGCACGGACGGTAGAAAGCACGGCGGGGTGTTTCTAGCGGCAGCGCCACGGATAGACTTACGAAAGGTAGCGGGCGTAAACGTGGAAAATTGTGTTATTGAGATTATTGGGGCGACAGTTTTTTTAAATAATAATTTTTTTGTTTTTTTGTAGTGTTGTATATATCCCGCCAAATAGTCATGACAATGATTTTATGATTTTATTTAGAATACTAGAAAACTGGTGCGCAAAATATAATTCTTGTTTAGTTCTAGGTGACTTTAATATGTATTCTTGTAGTGATAATATAATCAATTATTTTGAATATGTAATGGCTTTCTGCGAGTTCGCTCAAAAAAATGAGGTACGAAATTGTAACGATCGAATACTGGATTTAGTGTTAGCCTCTCTGAGTATGCATGAGGTGGTGGTTCGCCCCGCGAACGAGGAAATGGTGCCGCGTGACGAACAGCACCCGCCGCTCGCGGTGTCGGTGCGTCGCGCGCCGCAGGCCACGCGCGGGCCTCGTTCCACGCCGCCATCCCCGCCTATAGACGAACAGCAGTGGAATTTTTCTAAAGCTGACTACCATTTACTGTACTCATCGATAGTGGAAGTGGATTGGAATCCCCTCTATGTTATACGAGATCCCGAAGAGGCCGTAGGTAGTTTTTATGGAATTTTATTTGATATTTTTGACAGTTGCGTTCCTAAAAAACGTCTGCCGAGAAAGAACTCGAGATATATATCCAAATTGGTACACTGCGGAGATAATCAGAGAAATTAAAGTAAAGGCAAGACTACACAAGCAGTACAAGGTAAGTGGATCCAAATATGGAACTTTCTCGAAATGTGGAGCCGGAGTGAAAAGGATGATAGAGGAGGCTCAGGTGCAGCATCAGAAACAAGTGGAGCATCGTCTGACGGAGGATCCGAAATCGTTTTGGAATTATGTGAGGGCAAAGCGAGGGGCCGTGAACCGAAAGTAAATCTCCCTAAATGGAAGAACTCTGACAGAAACAGAATGTGCAACGGAATTCGCAAAGTACTTTCATTCGGTTTACGGCACTTCGGTTGCTCACCCGGACGTGGCTGCGGCGGAGGCGATGAGTCACGCCAGTGCCGCGCGTGTGCACGTGCCGCGCCTGGCGCTGGCCGAGGTGTGTGCGGCGTTGGCGAGGCTCAAGCCGAAGCGATCCGCAGGTCCGGACGGGATCCCGGTCTATATTATGAGAGACTGTCGGATGTCTCTGGCCGAGCCACTCGCTTATATTTATAATCGTTGCCTAGAGGAGTCGCATTTTCCAGAACGATGGAAGACAACAAGAGTTATTCCTATACCTAAGAGCTCCGGAGCAGATGTGACCGAATTCAGACCAGTGGCCATTTTGTCGACGGCGGTGAAGATCTTCGAGTCGGCGGTACAGCGCGGCATGCAGGAGCAAGTGTCGTCACGGCTATCCGATGCGCAGCACGGTTTCCGGCCGGCTCGTAGCACCTCTAGTAACCTCCTTGACTCAATGAACTTTATGCTACCGCGGGTCGACGCAGGAGTGCAAGTCGACGCCGCCTACTTCGACTTCAAAAAAGCATTCGACTTGGTCGATAATGACATACTGCTTCAGAAGTTGGCGACGATCGGCTGCACAACCAAACTGCTGCGGTTCTTCGCAAGCTACATGAAGAACCGGCAGCAATACGTCGACTACGCGGGATGCAAATCGGAGCCTTACTCTACCTTAACTGGAGTGAGCCAGGGAAGCAATTTGGGGCCTCTAGAGTTCATTATCATGGTCAACGATCTCCCGACAGTAGTCAAGGACGCGAAATGCTTGTTGTTCGCGGATGACCTCAAGTTACTCTTACCGATAAAAGACGAAGAGGACTGTAAACGCCTTCAACGTGACGTGGACAGAGTGGTAGAGTAGACTGCTATGAACGAACTACAGTTCAACGTCAGTAAGTGTTCCATCATAACTTTTAGTAGAGCGAAAACGCCAATCCACCACAATTACCAGTTGAAGGGTTCACAGTTGAAGAGAGTCGATTCGGTGAGGGATTTGGGGGTTCGCCTCGACGACAAGTTGCATTTCCGTGTACATGTGGCTAACATCTGCAAGAAGGCATTTAAGACCCTAGGATTTGTACTCCGTCAGACGAACAACTTTACAAATATTAAAGCAGTAAAGACTCTATACGACGCATTGGTGAGAAGCCATTTAGAGTTCAATGCTGCGGTATGGGCACCACACGAGGCCAAGTACAGTCAAATGGTGGAGCGCATTCAAAACAAATTTACCAGATTTCTATACTTAAAGATTTACGGCATCTATCCGTTCTTCCCGTTGATGTATCCAACCTTGTTTGTTATAGGCATGGTTGGATACAACAAACTGGAGGTGAGACAACAAAGAGAGATGCAGCGCTCGCTCTGTATTTGGTTAGGATACTTCGTGGGATGATCGCCAACCCAAGCATTTTAGAGGAATTGCGGCTAAATGTGCCGGATGAGTTTGTGCACCGACGGAGGCGGCCCGCCCTATTGGCTGTACCAAGAAGAAGGACCAACCTCCTGAATAAGGCACCTCTAACGCGTTCCATCCACACGCTCAATCTAGTAGCGGAGAGTGTCGATCTTTTTTACTGCTCTCTGAGCGAATGTCGCAGGACTCTGTTATTTATTCTGTGCTATTATAATTAGATTTGACATAGTGTAGTTATTTGACATGGTATATTGATTGACGAATTTTTATATATTATTTGGTTTGACTTTATGTAATTTGAATTTATTAATTGAAGAATATTTACGTATATTGTGAAATTATTTGACATTGTATATTGATTAACAAGTTTTTATTTTATTTCTTTTATTTGACATTACGTTATTATTTTTGACATTTTCACATTTGGTTTGAAATTATGTAATTCAATGTTATTAATTGAAGAATTTTATGTTAATGTGTACCTTTAAATTTTTAAGTTCATGTTCGTTGTTTAATTGTTTTAATTCTATTATTTTTCTTTACACTATTGCATTAGGGGCCCCTGTAAAAATAGTGTAAGTACTTTTTATAAATAAATAAATAAATTTTAGTTTCTATTTGAACTAGTTGACCGAGATGGTCAGAGTGAATATTACTTATTATATTTTTGCTTATTATGTTTATATTGGTAAAGATATTATCTATGCATTTGGCCGAAGTGGCAGTTATTCTAGTTGGCTCCATAAATATAGGTTCAAGACCAAATGAATTAAATAAACTAGTTATTATGATACTCAATGAATATTTCTCAAGCAAATTTATATTAAAATCACCGCATACAACAATTCCTTTATTTGATTTTGTAATAGACTTATGCAAAATGTCCTCCATAATTTTCTCAAAAATATCAAATGAAGCGGTTGGTGGGCTATAAGTGCTTATAACAAGGAACCGCTCCAACTCTATGCAGGCTATCTCAATGTGTCTTTCTACAGAGTGGGCGACAATGTCTTTACGTTCTTTGAATTTTATTTGTTTATTTATTAATATTAATGACCCGCCTCTTATAGAAAGTACTCTGCAGAAAGAACTACCAACTTGGTGATTCTTGAAGTTGAACATGAGCTCATGACTTTTCAGCCAATGTTCTGTTAAGCAGATTATGTCAATATTGTTTGAGTTCATGTACAAGTCTAGTTCTAATTCTTTGTTATAAATTCCTTGAATATTTTGATGCACCAAATTAGTAAACTTAAACTTATTTACAGTATTTATTTTACAGTTTTTAGTGTTTTTGTTTGATTGATTATTTTTATAAAATATATTATTTGAATTGTCAGTGCTAGAGACATCCTCTATTGTCTTTTTATCTAATTTAAATTAATAGGAAAAAAATCCAGAATTGGAATGTCATGATTATGCTCAATAGAAGCATTGTGTGTAGCCAAATTTTTGGCTGTAATACTAAAATAATAAGATAGCGAAACAGCTACCTGTCGTTTGTAATAATTAGGAAGGTAGTATCTACCTTTTGTCAAATAATATTTTTTACTAACAATGTTGTTAGTGTCAATCATATGGATAGTAGGGAGGTGACCAAAATTGGGCGGTAATTTGATGGCTCAGCGCGACTGCCTTTCTTAGGCACAGGTTGCACATTAGCAAGCTTCCAGGATTTTCGGACTATTCCAGTTTTCAAAGATAGGCAACAAAGTCTTGTGAGTATGGGAGACAACTCAGGGGCACAAGTTTTCAACACTACAGCCAAAATGCCATCCGGACCACTAGCTTTGTTCATGTCAAGACTCCGTAACGTTTTCAGTACTTATTTTTGATGGATGCGAATTTCATGCATTGTCACTTCGTATCGAAGAAAGCTAGGTGAGCTTTCGTTAGAGGTGTCTAAACGTGAAGCTTCAGCAAATTGAGCAGCAAAGAAATTCGCTTCTCGATTGCATTATGGGCTAGAGATCCATCCGGTTTTAGTAGTGGAGGGAGAGAAGGGCGGCTGAAGTTCGCTTCCACCGACTTGGCCAAGGACCAGAATGCTTTGCTGCCAGCTGGATGTGTCGCAAGCTTGGCACCTATACAGCCAATTCGATTGATGCGAGCCTTCTGTAACACCTTTTTTAAGGACTTGGCGTCTTGATTTAAGGTTTCCTTTTAGTTCGTATATCCGTAGCTTCACTGTTGCGAGCGTCAGCCCAAGAAAAGTAAGCTGCATGTTTTACCGCTTCTGACCTTGTCTGATGTAATGACTCAATGCATCCCCCCCTCCATCCTAGGACCTCCTAAGCGCTTAATTGCCCCCTAGGACCTCCATCCTCTAGGACCAGAGCACGAATTCAAAATTCCATTGCATAAAGGAGTGAGACAGGGAGATGTTATTTCTCTGAAACTGTTCCCCTCTGCATTTGAATGTTTTCAAGCGATTGTACATGGTTACATGGTATCAACATCAATGGCGAACGCATTACTCACCTTCGATTTGCCAACAATATAGTCCTCATGGCAGAATCGCTGGAAGACCTTGGCATAATGCTCAGCGACCTTAATATCGCCTCCCAACAGGTGGGTCTTAAAATGAACATGAGCAAGACAAAAATCATGTGAAATGCTCATGTTGCACCCGTACCGGTACAAGTTGTAGATTGTGTCTATTCGGGTCAGATGATTCAACTAGACAAGTCCAACTTCGACAAAGAGGTCAGCCAGCGAATCCAACTCGGATGGGCAGCGTTCGGGTAATTATGGCACATCTTCGCGTCACAGATACCGCAGAGCCTCAAGACGAAATTCTATAATCAGTGCGTGTTGCCAGTGATGACATATGGAACTGAGTCTTAGTCGCTAACTATTGGCCTCATACACAAGCTCAGAGTCGCGCAACGTCCTATTGTGAGGGCTATGTTGGGTGTTTCACTACGTGATAAAATCCCCTACGAGATAATCCGTAGAAGAACCAAATTCACCTAAATAGCACTTAAAATTTGCAAGTTTAAGTGGCAATGGGCATGCCATATAGCTCGCAGAAATAATAACCGATGGGGAATAAAAATTCTCAAATGGCGACCAAGGACAGGAAAACGAAGCGTAGGACGATATTGTAAAGATCGCAGGAAGTCGGTGGATGGAGAGGGCTCAAAATCGTTCTTCCTGGAAATCTATTGGGGGGGGGTCTATGTTCAGCAGTGGACTTTAAAGGCTGATATGATGATGAAGATCCCCCCTCGTATTTATCTATTATCCATCCATCTTTTACGGAATATGTCATTATTTTTATAGGCAATAAAATGCTTTTTCTTTCAACTACGTAGTAATGTTCTCAATAATCACTACAAAACCGATCACAAGAGACGTATTTTTTCTTAAAACCAAAACAGTCCAGTAATGTTATATGAAATCTCATTATTGCACTTTTTTTTATTATTGCACTGTTTTTACTTTTTATTTAGATAAATTTACTACAGAGGTTTAATATCTCCCATTAAGTTTAAAATAAAATGATCAAAAAGATACTGGCTTATAATAAAAATCGACTGAATAAAACCTACTTGGTTAAAAAAACAAAAACTAAAGGCGCTCATTTTGTACCATTGTAAAACCTTGTATCTTCATATTTTTAGTTTGAGTAGGTATATTTTATCACAGTAGGTGCCTAGATTGGTAGTTGAAAGAAAAGTAAATTACGCACCTTACTAAAGAGAGTAATTAATGCACTCGTGTTAATTCAGTGCCCTCGCTTGCGCTCGGGCACCAACATAACACTCGTGCATTAATAACTCACTTTGCGCTCGATGCAACAATCTACTATTACTAAATCGATATGTAAAAGAAACCACGAGAAAATGTGTACAATAAAAATAACACATTTTTATAATACATAATAGAATTGTTAACAAACTATACACATTCATTATGTTTTGGTAAAGTTTGGTAAAATCCTTTAGAAAAACGAAGATCAGAAACAGAACAGAAACAAATGAATAAAATTATACAGAAAGTTACCTACTATAGGCAAACCTCAAAATTCAGTAAACACTTTTACGATTATTATTTTGTTTTCAAATTCCCACGAATAATATTACAAAGTTCGTTTGCAATAAACGAGTGAGAGTAGACGATGTGCAAAATACATACTTGCAATATTCGTGCGAGATTGGTGTTTTTATTTTCCGCAAAATTAACATGCACAGTAGCGTTATTATAAATTTAATTAATAAATGTTTCTGAAAAAAAATTAGGTGTATTTTAAGCGTAAAAATCAAAAATCAAAAAAAACATATTTACTTGCCGTAAAAGCCTTTACACGTTTATTCGGTGGGACCGTCGATATAGCAAAACTATGAATCCATTGTTTCTTGAATTATATTTTAACATCTTTTTATTGTTATTAAGTAAATAACTTTCGTTATTATACTTAGATTCTTAATAGGCTTCTGTGATTGGTTGAATAATGAATATGGTGTGATGTTTTGTAAATGTATAAAAGGCGACGTTAAAACCTACCGGGGAGAATAAGTGTAATAATATTGTACTAAAATATATTTGTGTGTATTTAATACGTGTACCGTTAACTTTTTGTGTTGTTCTCTGTTTTGTAACTATTCCAGGCTTTAAAACTATTTAATCTTTGTGAACTACATACATTTGTATCAGTTACTTATTCTATCGATGGTATATTCCTTATGGTGTTTATTCTGTAATAGGGTACTTGTGTTGTGTAAAATTGTAAAGGACCATACAAAAAAGTGTTAGGATCAGACAAGTTTCTTGCCGGATTCTTCTTGATCTGGGGTTAGGAGAAACCGGCACCTAGATTCACTAGCATGTAAGAAGACGATTCAAAGTGGTCCTTGTAATTTTATTGAATAAAGAAAACTGAATATACTATGGTAAAATTGTTATTCTGTCTTCCTATTAAAATTATCCTTGCTTACATTTAGCTTCAATTCCTCATGTGTATAGTTGGTATTTAACTTCAGTAATTTTACTAACTTTCATTATAAACTTCCAAGATTTCTTTGAGATAATCCCAGAGTTCTATCTAATCTTGATATTAGGTGTAATATATATTTGTAATAGAGCAGGTACCTATCTATATATGACACGCGCTAAGAGTGCGCGCTCCACTCTTAGCATTTGGGTTTTGGTGGAAGCCCCCCATGCTGTTAAGAAGTAGTTTAGCACTGACTGTGTTAAGGCAAAGTAAACCGTCTTCAAGCAGTTAAAGTCAGCGACACTTCTTAAGTTTATAAGTACTCTAGCCACTGTAGAATCAAGATGAGGAATCCATGATGAGGAGAACACCAAGGTACTTGATTGAATTCGTACGTTGAAGCTAATCCTTGTACGGGTGAAGGTGATCTTTTATCAAAATTTTCTTCGTAGTGCTTCGTGTAATTTTAAAATGTTGAGCGCTTAATTGCCAAATTGATGTTATCGGGGTTTTTGCCACACTCTCGTTTACAGCAGCATTCAAGAGATCTGCAGATACGTCGACGCAAAGGGGACTTACTGTCCACAACCGAACCAGTTTCTTCAAATTTTTTACTACTTTTCGAATTGTGGTCGAGAAAATGCACCTTCGAATTGTACATTGTGGTGCATTTTCTCGACCAAAAGTTGCGCGAAAGTTGCGAGCAGCCTCAGCATAACTTTTTGGATTTTTGTAATGAGTTGTCACAATGATAACACTTTCTTCTTTTATGTAACGTTCCATTTTTATTAATGAAATCAAAATCATAAGTAACAGCTGCCAGATTTGAGAGTTGCCACATACACGAAAAAAAATACATAAAATTTCAATAGTGCCTTCTTATTGAGACACCCCTTATACACTATATTTTATATAATTCCCAAACATGATTATGTCATCGATGCATTTTAAAACGCTTTCACTAGGCAGAATTATCCGTTAAATGTATTTTTTTTAAAAGGCTTTGGCTCGCATAATCCCAAACGTTAAAAACTTATATAACTGTATAACTTTATTTATCACACAAAAAAACAATGAACAGAAACAATAACAAACTAACAAAATATAACAAAAACTTTACCAAAATAATTATTATCAGCTTGAAAATATTAGGGGCTTGTGGACACTAGCTCTCACACTAAGATTCTCTGTGTCGTGAGTAGCTAACCTCTTCCATAATATTGTACAAAATAATGTATTACAACAGTAAGGAAACGAAACAATAAGTAGGTTAAAAAATTATAACAATTGTGGGTAAGAAGAAACTAAAGTCATTTATGTGTGTGTTGAACAGCTAAGTGTGAATGTTTGCGTTGAATATGACGTGCGTTTAGTATGAGTGTAAATGAATAGAATGAATGAGTTAAAGTGTGTGTACAATACAGGTCAGATTTGACTGACCAGATAATGGAATTCTCTAATTAGTGTATGTGTGCGTAATCTTAGAATAGTTAAGTAGTCGATATAACAAGTGGAGGGATATTTTATTTTGTTAGTAATAAGCCTCTTAGGTGGAATTAAATTACAAGTAAATTATCTATTAGTAGGTACATAGTAGATATCGTTATCGATTTAAGATACAGTGTGTAGTAGTTTTTCTGTTTATCTGTATAATTTTGGCTACTTAGCCATTTGTTGATTTTCTTTTTGCAGGTTGAGTTTTGACAATACAGCAGGCTTTGTCTATGCGTTTGTAAAGTTTAGAACCCATGTATGAAGGAGACCGTTGAGCAAATGAGGCTTTAGTTATAGGTACATATCAAGTGGTTACGTCTAGATCTAATGGAAGGCCATACGCTGGAAAGCCGTACGCGGACGTACGCGGTTTTATGAAAGCTAAGGATAGTAGATTTAATAAAGATTTGTCTTACTCTAAGCATTTGGCTTTCTTGGTATATGTTATCATTAGGGTATCGGTAGGGTTTATTAAGTGAAATTTTGAGAATCGCCCCTTTGTGACCTTTCAAGTTTAATGAGTGTATTTGCGAAGGCAGCGCCCCAAACAGCAACACAGTACGTTAAAAGTGACTGGCAAAGGGAAGTGTAGGCTAGTTTGATGGTATCATTGGGGACGCCAAGTTATGTTTTCATCTAAAATAACGCCTAAATACTTAATATATGGTACTTGTTCTAGTGCGGTACAGCTTTTACATTTTGACATGTCTTCTAAAGTGCAGCTATGAATTCTTACGGGAATCGGAATGCTAGGCGATGTACGCTTAGATATACTAAAGTTGACAATTTTTGTTTTTGATATGTTGAGTGTAAGGAAGTTATGTTGGAGCCAAGTGTGCACCTCTGCAAGACCCTTTTGCGCATGTTCCGTCACCGTCCCCCACGAGTCTTCAGTGAAAATAAGAGCCGTGTCATCCACAAAGGCGAATGTTCAAGCTTGTGAAAGCATAAGTTGGCATAGGTCGTTATGGTAGATTAAGGACAATGTCGGCCCAAGGACGCTTCCCTGGGGGACACCAAATTTAATATCTGAGAGATCACTACTTTTATTGTCAATACAGACTTTTTGATGTCGGTTATCAAGGTATGACATAAACCAATGAAGAGAAAGCCCCTGAATTCCGGACGCGGTTCTTGGTCTAAGGCTATCTATTATTTGAAGAATTTCAGCCTCATCTGTTGGAGTCAGGAAAAATGAGTTATAAAAGGTAGGTGGTTTAATTTTTACAGTATGTGCTAAGTCTAGGTCGGTTCTATTTATTCTTTTTAGGATTTCCAGAGCTAAGGTACTACCTACCGTTGAAAAGAAGGTGGTTGTCTTATTTAAAGACTGAGTTGGGGTACCCTCAATGTTAAGCAGCGCCAAATTTTTTTAACTGCTCTCCACGTTTTTTTACTGTCACCCTTGCTTTTTTGTATTAACGTCTGGTCGTTTAATATTTTTAGATTTTGTAGGACGTTATTACAGTTATTGCGGTATGTTTCTAGACTTCTTGTGCTTTATTGTCTTTGGGATTTTTCCTGGCTAGAATGTGGAGTCGATCTCTTTTGTATTGTTATATTGTTACTAGCGACCCACCCTGGCTTCGCACGGGAAACCTCTAAAATTATCAATGTGTCTCTACTATATTATGCATGTATTACACAAATATTTATAACTCACCTATTCGATTAATTTGAAAATCAACTTGACATAATATTGTCATTCTTTAGTGGTCGTAAGATAAGCTATGTAAGAAACAATGTATTGTAAATAAGGGCTGTGAATTTTACATAATAATTAAAATAAAATTGAATATAATCAAGAACTTCTAAAATATAGTATATCTCAAAAATTTACGATTAAGGTATGCGAAAAATTTACTCATCCTATATGGGGTGTACTCACTTAAAATAATCTTTTTGGCAGGAAGAATAAATTTTATGATAAAGGTGATAAGGTACCCATTATGCTAATCAGACGATTGATTGTTTTTATCAGTTTTATATAATCGTAAATCTCTAGGGCGATTATGGAACTCTAATTACAATTAATGTCAATCAGTTTTCGGCGTAATTCCAATCATTACTGATAGACATTGATTGTAATTAGAGTTCTATAATCACCCTACAGATCTCCACGATACAGGTGAGCCTAGTGTGGAGATCCAGATAAAAATTCAACTGAATAACCATAGTCCCAATATAACACTTAAAAAACTATTCGTTTTATGCTTATTTAGTTATGGTCTGCTTTGTGTTTATACAGAAAATATACTTTTCTTGGGAATAGAATTGGGAATAGATTGGCAGAATCGGATTAGTATTAAATATTTATCTATCCGTTTAATGATTTGTAATAGATTTCCGCATAGTCAAGCCTGAACCAATTATTTATCTTGAATAAGGATAAGTTATTAATGTCTAAGTTCTGCCATATTTTTTCCATAATTCATTCTTCGTGGTAATTTTCTAAAGATTTGCACTACCTCCTGCTTCAAGCTAAATTACTATCTCTGTCAAAATCAATGACACATGCGAAAAATTTCATAACAGTAAATGAGAAAGATTTATGTTTACTTCAAAACGTCTATGATTTCAGAGCTACATCGTCAAAACCAAAAAGTGATTACGCCTTTTTGACGCGTGATAAATAGAAGAGGTTTGCTCCTTTTAATATTAAATATCTCGATTGGTTTTTTGTATTATTTCATGTTTTATTGAATAATCTTAGCGGGATTTTAAGTAAGCGTAAATTCTTTGCTAATGGTGATTAAGCAGCTAGTAATAAACACAAAATAAAAGTTTTATTTAGTCACCAGGCCACTGACTTATTCAAACAAAATATACAAGTATCTTAAATACCTAGAGTAGATTTAATTAGGGATATCGGTTTGGTTCAGACGCCTTTAGGTTTACAGAGAGCAATCGCTAATGTGCTAGAGCAATATTCTACTACACCATGGGTTATTAAGTAAAACCTACGCAGCAATACACATACACACGTCCAGGATAAATAAGCTATTGTACGAATTGTATCTAGGATATACTTACCAACGCAAGGGTGATGATCTTGCATGTGAACGAGCCTGTGCTGAAAATGGCCGTATCGAAAGCAGCTACGCTCTTATGTTCTTATGACAACAACAACATTGACATCTGGGATCATGATTCTAGTGGCAGGGTAACCCGGCAAGCAATATGTTATAATAATATTTAGGTAGAAACTTCACAGATTTTGATGTCTCCCTAAGTTCTCGTAGCAAGATAAACAGAGAACTCTTAAGATAAATTGTTGGTACATACAAAAAATACTATAATAATATTGATTAACTTATAGGTATTTATTAATTGATAATACCTATCCAAATTCGTTAACAGCTTGTTAACTAGATTATGAAATTATAAGTTTTTATATAGACGACCTCTATAGCGCAGTGGTCTAAGGTCTGGCTGAGACGCAGAAGGTTGCGGATCGATTCCCGCCGCGGGACAAATGTTAATATGATCTGCAAATATTAATAAATATTATATATTCTCGGGTCAGTGTGTTTCTATGTATAATATGTATGTATTTACAAAAAAAAAAGTATATTATCTAGTAGTATATCAGTTATGTCATATGTGGGATCATAACACAAGCTCTGCTTACTTTGGGGCCAGATGATGTGAAATGTCTGGGATCATTTATTTTATTTATTATTTATATTGTTACAGTTACGAAAGGGGCCTCTGAGGCGCACATTAATTTTCAAAATAACTAGTAACACTATCCCAATTATAGTTATCAAATAAACTGTTTCCCTATAAGTATATAAACTAAATATCAGTTATAAAACGCACAACGATGAAGTCATTCTATAGTGAAGCTCAATCTAAGTGCTATATAAATCAGTAATTAAGGAAAATCACTTAAACATGCATTCTGTGGTCTCAGCCGATAAATAAATTCTTGTGATCATAATAAAAAGAATACTTACTGTGCAAGACGATGTTCTATAAAAAGAAAACATCTTCAAATAAATATATGAAGTCAACGACTCTGTCAAACACATTAAATGAAGATACTAAAATTCAGAACTTTCCTTGCTGTAAATACTCACCTGTATTGAAGAATCTTAGTTCGTTGTAAAGACAAGAAGTTGTTGGGTGTTTTTAAAAAAAGTTTAACGTATTAGACGGAAGATCATTGAAATCTAACAGGATCTAAAAGATGTGTTGTTCTTGCAGTTTGGATGTGGCTCCTGTGGGAAGATCCTGAGGTGTTTGCTCTGTATAACGCTGTGTGTGTTCATAGCCAAGATGTGCGGTTTCGAAATTGACGACGATTGCTGCGGGGCTGATGGAGACTAGTAGATTTCGTATAACCCTTAGCATAAGCATCGGTAGATAACAGGTTTTTTTACGGCAGAAAGGAAAAACAAGATTTTATTCATTTAATAATTCTACAAAACGGTTCTTATATGCAAAATAGTCTCAACTAATACTCATGTTTTCATAGAATGTATGGTATTGTATTTAATGTGAATAATTTTGAAATGCTGTAAATTTTTGGTGTTTCGATCCTATATTCACATAAATCACCATTTTGACCACAAGTTTCATAAACATAAACATCACACAACTTGCAAGGTTCTTAAAAACCTATAACATGATTCACTGGCACCAGCTTCTTGCATAACCTATGTAGGTACACGTGTTTTGCATTTTGTATACCCACATAATTATTGGATTTATTCCGTTCTAATACCAACAACTAATACCGCTGGTATTTGTATCAACTCATATTTATTTTCTATTCCGAACTGATACCATTGTTTAAACTAATACCAAAGCAAGTTCAAATATATAAGGTACAGTCAGTAATAATGCTTTGTTTGTAATTTGACTGACCTGTCAGCTCCGTTGGTAGTAGTTGGTTGGCCTTCTGCGCTATAGGTTGAGGCTTCGATTCCCTCTCTTAGGATAAACGTTTGTGTGATGATGAACATAGTGGTGTTTGTTCTGTGTTAAAGTGTTATAAAGTTTCATAAGTATGTATTTAAAATATATAAGTATTCTATCAGTCATCTAGTCAGCATAATGCAAGCTATGCTTAGTTTGGGGCTAGATGCTGTTGTGTGCATTGGCTAGCAATATCTATTTATTTATTTAATTGAAAAAAAAACAGTTAAATCCAAAAAAAAAATTAGCATACGTCTGGTTCAATAATAAAATATGACTAATAATCAACTTTACTATTATTATAGTGCCTCATTAATAACTGTGAAATATTTTTATTTCAAAAAAATCAAACAATAACAATTTACATTCATCAATCAATAACACTCACAGTACGGCTAGTCCACCAGTTTAAAGTCGCTTAGCGAGCTGTGGAACGAGCAATGCTCGAGGTTTCATTGAAGGATAGAATCCAGAACGAGACTATCCGACATAGAACTAAAGTTGTCGACATAGCTCAGAGTCTTAGTAAGCTGAAGTGGCAGTGGGCTGGCCATATCTGCAGAAGAACCGATAACCGTTGGGGTAAACGAGTTCTTGAGTGGAGACCGCGGCTCGGCAAACTTAGTGTAGGACGCCCTCCGGCAAGGTAGAGTGACGATCTGCGAAAGGCTGCCGGCAGAAACTGGATGCGTCAAATTGAAGACAGGGCGCTATGGCGCTCATTGGGGGAGGCCTATGTCCAGCAGTGGACTGCTATGGGCTGATGATGATGATGATGAATCAATAATGCAAAATATCTCTGACTGAATGACTGATTTGATTATCTTTTGTATGATCAAATCAGTCATTCATTACCTACATTATCAATGAATCAGTTTTTGTTTCGCTAAAACATTAAATTTGTTTCATAATTGAGTAACAAATACTGTTTGTAAATCTGCGTCCTCTATCAGCACGTTCAGAAGCTGATATAAATTGGTGTTCTTAGACACAGGCGAGTTTAATTTCTTATGCCATGATAAGACATTCCAGTCACACTTGCCTCCGATTAGTTGTTTCGAATTTTGGAAGAATAGAGCAATCTCACCCTATCTCGCAGGTAAACAAAAAATATCAAGGATTAACTTGATAATAACTAACCTAGCTATACCTTTGTAAAAATATTTGAATGAAGAAAATTTTAAAACATTAAGTACTTAATTCCTTATGATTTACAATCACAGATATATTAAAAACAAATTTAATTTGACTAGATTTGACGAGGCTGACAGTACCAAGTTCAAGTTATTGGTATTAGTTCGCACATAATATTAAATTACCTAAAGAGTGGTATCCGTTTGGAATAGAAAATAAATACGAGTTGAAACAAATACCAGTGATATTAGTTATTGGTATTAGAACGGAATAAATCAATTATTGTAACGAATGTAATTTAAATATATTATATAGCAAATTTTGTTTTGCTTAGTAAATAATGTTTCTTTAAATAAATAAACAAAGTAGTATCTAATGATTATTAATTAAATTATTGTTTTATTTTACCTACCTCAGTGACGCTCGCCTTCCCAATCAATCGCTGGAGATAATATCCATATATCATCATCATCATTGGCCTTGGTTCGTCTGTTGAAGTTAATTTAGGTGGCGTCAGTTAGTTATAGAGCAGTTATTTGTAATTGAAAACTTTCATTCATGGATACACTCCAGCAGGCTGAGGTGGGTGAAGTTTCCACTCCACTGACGCCACTCTGCTTGGGATTCTGTTTGAATCTGAAACAGAATACCAGGCAATCCCAGGCATATTGTGGGGTTCCCCTATAAGTAACCCTTATATTTGGTCCTTCGAGCTTACGTACAAGCGGGATCTTACGGGAGTGTAAATTTCTTCGATTCTGCGTGCGTTGACCCAGTGAACTGTGGCAAAATCGGTTCACGTGTCTCTACCCCGTGTGCGATACATCGTTCGGGTCTCAGCAAACTAGTTACAATAGCGCGCGAGTGGGTCAGGAGATTCACTCAGCAGCTTTCGTGGGTCAAGGGACTCACAGCAGCATCAGCAGTCTTTTCGTGAGTCGGGAGACTCTAGCAGCAGCAGCAGCGTTCAAGTAAAATCGTTTATATTTTACTAACTAGCATGACAAATTTCGAAGCGATATTCAATTCAATTAAATTTTTTCAATTTAATTTCATTTATTTCAGCCTAAATAAGTATATGTACAAATTTGAGCCACATGTATCATAATAATAATTTAAAACATAAAGAACATAAATAAAACAAAGAAAATAAAATATAGACTGCATGCACCACATCATTACATCACCGGTGCGAATGGTGCACCTCTGTGCAGTGCTTCATGAAGATGCAGTCAGTATCCAGCCTTCCTGCTATATGTTGCAGGTATCTCCCTCACGTGACGCATCAGGGACGACGTTCTCTTGCGGATGATTGCATAAAAGTCATCGAAGCGTGCGTTCGCAAACATCCCCGATGCGCTACAGAAGTATAGCAGCCTCAACAGCACCCTGAAGCTATTATTGTACTGGACTCGAAGGGCATTCCAGCAGCACTTAGTAAAGTTAACCCATAGACTGTAAAAAGACTGTAAAAAGATGTAAAAAGACTGGCAGTACGCCTTAAACAAACTTGTTTTTACAGCCGTACTGCACAGTGCAAATCTACGGGCCAACATGTTGGCTTTGACTGATAATGCCCTTCGCTCCCTATCAATATCGGTGTTATCTGAGAGAGTCTCAGTGACCCAGTGGCCCAGATACTTAAACTCGGACATCCGCTTGAGCTCACTGCCCGCCAGCAAGATTGATGGGACTGTGGAATAAGTTTTCGACCGGGATTTAAAAACCATCACCTCACTCTTGCCAGCGTTATATCTGAGCCCATGAGCCTCCGCATAATGCTCATAGATTCCAACAAGTCTTCGTAGGGCACTGATCGATGGGCTCAGCAGCACCATATCGTCAGCGTAACTTATGTTATTGACAGTTACTCCGTCAACAGAGCATCCAATATTAGCGCCACTGAGCTCACGAATCAAACGATCCATGTACAGGTTGAAGAGTCGCGGCTAAGTGATTCCACCCTGCCGCACTCCACACTCCAGCCTGTACGTGTCCGATAGCGACCCTGACCACCTTACATTGTTACATTGATTGCCATACGAATATTTAAAGAGCTCCACCAATTCAGACCGCAGCCCAGTATCACTCGACAGCTTCTGCCACAACCTGTCGTACGCCACCAGATCAAAAGCTTTCGAAAGGTCTAAGAAGCAGGCGTAAACAGGTGTGTTACTGCTAGTATAGTACTGGACGGTGTGTTTGAGGCTCAGTATGGCCGATTCAGTGGACAACCCGGGCCTGAACCCGAACTGGGCATCGTGTAAGTTTAAATGTACACTAAGATACTTATCAATCACACCATCTAGCACCTTAGCTATTATAGTAGCTAGTGATATGGGTCTGTAGTTACCTAAACTAGAAGCATATCCAGTTTTATTTTTGATAATGGGAACAACAAGAGTCCGCATCATCTCCTCAGGAAGGTAGGAATGGCCGATACAGAAAGTGAAAAGCATGGTGAGTACCCGTGCTAAATGAGGTCCAGCGTACTTCAGATGTTCAATACACAAAGAGTCGTGACCAGGAGATTTGCCTCGATTCATGCTTTTCACTATCCGTGAAAAGCATGAATTAGTGTCCTTCCACTACTTTTCCACACTTCCTTATGTAGTTAGTGTCCTTCCAAAACTTGCTTAAGTTTTTTGCAGTGTGATGCTTCGCGAGGATATCCATTTTTATTTGGGTCTGATTGTTTTGACACCATTTAAGTTACACTATCTAGGTGTCTGCACACACCTATTTATGTTCCATACAGAAATGTATAAGTTCCTTACCAAAGAGCTTTTTAGGGTCGGCATTAAAATCCCCCATAATGATCACAGATTCTACACCACAACCATCTATTACCGCACTGATCTCACTCATACAGTTCGTAAAATCATCTAGCTTATAAACGTCATTCGTTGGCATATAGACCGTTATCACATGTAGCTGACTGTCGGCTAGCTATATTTTTATAGCAGCAATTCCATCACTTGCGCACTCTACAACCGACACTGTCTGGAACACGCTTTTCCTCCACAGTATTGCGACTCCTTCGTACTTCCAACCTCTCCGCATCCCTGTACAAGTATCAACCGCCGATTTTCCAGTAAATGCAAACGCCTGATCGATTGTTCCGAGCAATACAATGTCGTGTGGAAATAGCCAGGTTTCTTACAGGGCGAGAACGTCGGCAGATTGGCACAGCTCTCGTACCGTATCTATACATCTTATCACCCTGCGACAGTTATAACTAATAAATTTTAAGTTAATAATATTTCCGTTATTATAGTTATCAATTTTGGGTTGTTTTGAACTCAACAAATCTCCTTACATATATTCCTTCAGGCCATAAGCTACCATCTAAGAATAGAGCTATTTTAGAGTTAGGTACGTACATTTTATAAGCATTATATTGTCTTTGTACCTTAGCATTTATTTTCTGCAAGGAGACTGTGACTTGCGTTTTAGATGAAACGTACTTTATAATATCTTTAACAGAAGTACTACTATCAATATTATATATTATCGATATTCTACCGCCAAGCAGCAATCGTCACAGAGCTTCAGCGCATCGGCACTAACTTTGACAAGGATTCAGATCATCTAAAGACCTTGGAGTATCTAAAGTTACGGTTAAACGCTTTAGATAACATCTGGGGAGAGTTCGATCTTAACAATAATAAACTTACACCTTTGCCGAATAAATCTCAAAGGTATTTTCAGGAATCTATTTACGATCGTGTAAATAAACATTACAGTGATACACGAGCAAAAATAGCAGCTTATGAGCCTTACAAGGTGGAAAAACCTTCAGGGTCGGGTACAGGTATGGGTATAGGTACCTATACCGAGACTGGTTCTACTAACAAAGTGGATGAACTTTTGTCCTGGCAAAATACTAACTTTCGAGCATTCAAGCGACTAATATCGAGCATTAAGGTGAACGATATTAGCGAGAAGTGGGGGCTAGAAGACGAGCTGCGCAGCATCCAAACTAGATGGAACGCTATTGACAAACTTCATCTTGAAATAGATAATATTCTTGAAGGTGAAGACGAGGTTTACCAAGATGAATTTATCAGACAGGAAGCTTCATTTAAGATGACTAAGAAGGCGTTAAACCATAAATTATCAGCTACATCTTATCTTCACTACTACTCCTTTACTCCAAATACCTAGTTTTACAGGCAAATATACTTACTGGCCTACATTTCGATTTATTCTCAGAGTCGATACATAACAATAATTTTCTATCTAAAGCTAAAAAAATACAAAATCTCAAAGGTAAAGTAAAGGTGAAGCGGAGCGCCTAATTCAGCACATAAATATCTCAGCAGAAAACTAGCAGAAAACTACGAAGTTGCTTGGGAGATATTGACACATCGCTACTATAACCCGCAAGTTATATTTATCACTCTGATTGAAACATTCTTGAATCAGCCCAGCATCAGCAAATAAACGTCATACAAGCTAAAACGTATCTTTGACACTACTACCGAATGTATTCACGCCATTCATAACAAGCCAAGATACTAACTCTTGGGACCCTATACTAGTCCACCTACTGACGAAAAAGCTAGACAGCGAAATTTACAACTCTTACAAGGAAGCACAGAAGTTTCCTAGAGAGTTACCAACTCTTAACGTGTTTATGATCTTTCTCGAATGTAAGTTTGTTGCGCTCGAACCTACTCATAAGAGAGAGAAAGATCATCATTCAACTATAACTAAGCCAGCTCCAGTCTATCAAGCTAAGACAAACTACTATAAGCCAAATCACTCTACTCACAGATATTCATCAAGATATCAAGCTGCTTCTACAAGTGCATCCACGTGTGAATGGCCTCTGTGTAATTTTGAGCACGAGCTATACCGATGTCAACCGTTCATTAACATGTCACCGGATACGAAATTGAGGACAGTTACGAAACTTCAGCTATGTAAAAATTGTTTATTTAAACACTCAAGCAATAAATGTTGCTCAATTAAAATGTGCAAGGAATGCAATGAAGACCACCATACAAAGTTGCATGACGCATGCGCCGGGTCACTGCAATCTAGAACAGTGCCCACTGCTGAGCAAAACTCGCCTCTACTAATAACATCGTCAACTTCAACTAAACTGCTCAGCAACAAGCCACACACAGCAAGTCACGTGTCTGCTGATGATGAAGAAGTTTTATTAGATACTGTTTTATTAAATATTAAAGCATACGACGCTAACTAAGTCAAACTACGAGCATTGCTCGACCAGGGCTCTCAGATAACATTAATATCTGAAAATGCCGCTCAGCTATTAGGGCTGCCACGCCAGAAATTTAACGCTTCAATATCTGGCGTAGGTATAGTTTATAAACAAAGCAAACAGCTTATTACTCTTCAGCGCAAATTATCTACGATGACTGAAGCATGCATCTTCCCACGAGTCATTAGTGACCTTCCTGCAGACCCAGAGTATAATGTGTCAAAACCTATCGACATTTTGCTAGACGCTTGCGTATACTCAGATATAATCATGAGTGGTCTAGTCAAAGATTCGCTCAACGCACCATTAGCTCAACAAACAAATTTGGGCTGGATTCTGTCGGGAAACGTCAAAACGTTTAGTTGCAGTATTGTTGTCAACTACTTGGATGAAATAGCAAAATACTGGAAGATGGAGGAAATACCTAACAAATCGTCTGACCTCACTCAAGAGGAACAATATTGAGAAGAGCATTATATATCTAATACTAAGCGACTTGAAGACGGTAGGTATGAGGTACCCTACCAATGAAGCGAAACTACGAATAAAAGCTAGGAACCTCTAAAGGAAAAGCGACAGCGCAATTCATGCAGCTAGAAAGCAAAATGACAAAAAATTGAGTGTATTCAAATAGCTATAAACAGTTCATCAACGAATACCAACAACTTGGTCATATGCGCTTAGCAAACCCGGGTGACCACACTACATACCACATGCCTCATCACGGAGTCCTAAAGCCCGAATCTAATACTTCCAAACTGCGTGTAGTGTTTAACGCTTCTTCTAAAACAAGCTCCGGTCTTAGCCTTATTGACGTCATGGCCCGAATTTGCAGCATGATCTACCAACCTTGATTTTAAACTGGAGGCAATACACATACGTCATCGTTGCCGATATAGAATTTTTTTTTCGCCAGATTATAATGAGAGAAAAAGATCATGATCTACAGGGTATTATCTGGAGAGAGTCTCCGTCCGAGCCGCTTCAGGAATACTTACTAACAACCGTCACGTACGGAACTAAAGCTGTTCCTTACTTGGCGATGCGCACTTTGCGTCAGCTAGCTAAAGACGAAGCCTCAAAATACCCCCTAGCAGCAGTAGCATTAGAAAAGCATTTTTTTATGGATGATTTATTAATTGGTCAAACACTATCGAAAATACTCAGGAACTACAACATCAGCTAATAGAAATACCCAAAGGCGCTGGGAGGAATCTACGAAAATGGTAAGCCAATGATGTAGAGCTTCTAAAAAACTTGGCCTCAGATCAGCTCGATAAGCCCTTAGAATTTAAATGTCACGAGTCGCGAAACACGCTAGGGCTGAGGTGGATACCCTGGTCTGACTCATTTGTGTTTACAAATAAAATAGAGCACGCCGAGAGATGTAACACGAAACGCCAGCTACTTTCAGAAATATCAAAGATCCGTTGGGATGGCTCTCGCCATTAACTATTCGAGATAAAATAATATTTCAAAACAGATGGTCTTCTTGTATAGGATGGGATGATCCAATCCCGGAACAAACCCAAAACGAATGGGTACAGCTACGAAATGATCTTCAAAATGTGAATCAGTTTGATATCCCTAGGTATTTAGGTGATACACAGAAAGCATTTCAATTACACGGCTATAGCGACGCATCAGTTAAGGCTTATGCCTGCACCGTGTATTTAGCGCACGATGATAAAAGCGAGTGCACAATAGGACTCGTCGCAGCTAAAACTAAGCTGGCGCCATTGAAAAAAAAGATCTCGCTGCCGCGCCTAGAATTGTGCGGTGCTTTACTACTAGCTCAACTTATACAAGTCATTTTATGACTTCTCTTAAAAATAACGATTTTGATGTTTACGCATGGACCGACTCCACTGTAGTACTAGGTTAGCTTCATTGTGATTTATCGCGCTGGAAACAGTTCGTCGCGAATTTAGTTCAACAGATAACTGAAATCATACTAAGCAAAAAACTTTTAAATATTACTTTAGTTTAGTTATCTTACTCTTCGCTACACCGCAAAATATCTCACATATCAGCACTACAGCGCTAAACGAGTCCACCACACTCTATTTCGACATAATATCGAGGCACAAATCTGTAGCATTTCGCGGATCCTTTAGATTTGCTGTCTCACGGTGCTGGAATGACCTTCCGCCGCCGATTCGAGCCTTAAAAACATTATATACATTTAAGAATACACTCAAAGAAAAAGTACTATCTTTCCAAAAAAGTTCATAATTTATTTTACTCACGTCTATCAGTGCATTGACTGTCCTGGCATGCGCAGTAAATTGTCGTTTTCTTTTTGTATAAAGTGAAACGAGCACATAAATAAGTCATCCGTCTCCATGAGGTGGTTTTTTTTTACTCCATCGGCCTATATTTTTCACTAGACATTAACTTTAACTTTAACTTTAGTACCGAAATGTACCTAATTATCTTATTTTATTTTATTTATTACATTTTCCAACAAAATTAATTATGACATGATTTGAACTACTCAATTGATTTGTTAATAATTATTTGTTATTTTTTTCGGTTATTTATCACATAGGGATTGTTTTGCGTTTGTGGTGTCATTCTTTTTAGGCCCTGTCTGAAAACCAGCGCTGCTTCTCATGAATGTGTGAAGCTGCAATTATGCTGAGACTGGACCTGTTTGGCCCACATGACACAGAGGGGACTAATTAGCTTAAAACATATACATACATATAGCATACATATAGCAATTTATAACCTACTGTTTTTATTATTATTATTTTCTTGGAGTTCTTGGAGCGAACGACACAAAAGAGGTCTAGTGAATGGTGTCGGTAGTGTAGCAAAATCATTTTTAAAAACTTATCAAAAATCAAACTGTAGAAATTAAAGCTGAAAACAACATTATACAACGCAATGAGCAAATAATAAACAAACAGTTCGCAGTTATCAAGGAACATTTTCGCACTGTGTCGTCAGACATAAACCGACTGCGATCTGACGTCGACAACGGTTTATATATTACGTCATCAGCATTAACAGCTAGCATCATACTAGAGAACCTGAGACGCATGCAAAAGTCGCTCATTAGCCAGCGTAACTGACATCAGTCACGGTCGCATCGATCCAAACCTCATAACGAGCGAGCAATTGGAAAAACAAATTAATTTTATATCTGCCCAGCTACAGGGAGATGTAAAGGTACCTCTAGAGACGGGAAGTATAAGAGACGTATACAAGCTAATAAAAGTATTCGCAAATATTTTTAAGAATTACCTTATCATTGAGATTAAAGTTCCACTTGTTAGCAACGAAATTTACGAGCTTGTAAATAAAATTAGTATCCCACAAAATAAAGATGGGAACTCCTACCCTTCTGTACCTACCTACCCATATCTAGCATTCAACTTACAAAAAGACGCAGTTATATTCCTTACAGATTATGATCTACAAGCATGTCTTCATGTGTCCGAACAAAAAATACTGTGCACACCAGACAAACCTACCTACGACCTGGATTTGCACCAGAGCATATTTAATCTAACATTGATAAATGCAGGAAAAATAACATCACCTTGTATTTACGAACATTCACCGTGTGTAAACAGATGGGTCAAATTACACCGACAAAACTCTTGGTTATATTTATGTTATAATCAATGCAATGTTCGCACCTTTTGCACACACGATGTAACTATGACTACTTTATCGGGTACCGGCATTCTTGACATATGTCAAGGTTGCACCCTTAAAGGCGATCTATTTACCATTCACTCTCACAACAACTTCTTACGAAAGCTAAGCATTCAGCCTTATATCGAAGCCCCAGAGGTATCTATTTTGAATAGCGTCAAAACTTCTGCAGCCAGCCTTGATGACTTTACTACGGAAAACCACGAGCAAACATATCGTCAAGTAATGGATGAGATCAATAATCTTAAACAGCAGTCAGCCGTTGATCTCAGCATTCACGTAGTCCATCAATTCTCCATTATTTACGGCATGCTAGCCGTACTGGTGGTAATAGGAATTGCAGCAGCATGTCTTCGAGCAAGGAGACATCGTATGTGGAGAGCCGCTTCTCCCTAGGGAGAGACCCCGGTGAGCGCTGCAGCTCTCGCCCGCACACGCGTAGCAAGTCAGTGTTGCGAATTACGTGAATCAGTGAGCATGGTCAATTTAAGTGTAAATAGAGGTAATGTGAATCCTAAACCCCTACGTTCAGTGTCGATCCAATACCTTGTGAATCGTACAATGAAATAGTTGAGCCCACCCGGGGCAATTTGCTTATCCAAAAAACGATTGAGATTGGATGATACATACCTACAGTGAAATTTATTGAAAATGGACATGGACATTTTTATTACCTTAAAATGATTAAATTTACTCCTTTTACTCTTCAAGCACCTATTGTTTCTACATAACTATTTGGTAAATTATAATTATGAACTAATATTATTGTTATTAATTTATGTTAAATAATAAGAGCTGCCCTTTCTCTTTTTTTGAGTTGGCAAGATGTACGAGCTAACGCACACATTTACAATAATACAATGAACTTTTAGTAATAAATATTTTATATATAAATTAGCCTAGCTTGCATTGCCTTACTCTGCAATTATTATCGATCATTGGTGGAAACAATAAAGCAGTTGTACTGTTACACTCATCGGGTTCGGTCGTTTAACTCTCTTCGCAGTCACCACCCCTCAGCTAGCTTCCCTTAGCAGTTTAACCACAGATTTACGTATTGTGGGGTTCATAACCCTTACAATACGAGTATATTATTTGATCCCCTGAGTCAAAGTTTAGTTGGTAGAAGCTCTCCTTTCTAGGCTTTGAAGCTTTGAGGGTTCGATTCCCATGCAGGGCAAACATAATTTTGTTTGATGAATATATTTGTTGAAAGTTGAGGTTGAAGGTGAGAAGTATTTTTAAAAAAGTATAAAAAATATTTATTTCATAGTAAATTTAAATTACAACTCCAATAAAAATAAATAGTTAGTGTGTACATGAAAAGCTTAGACAACACTTGTGGCCTAGTGACAGTTGATTAGTTGGAAGTGTACGAAAGGAGCCTCTACGACGCACTTAATTCCTTTCGCTGCACTAGTTCATAATAACTGGTGACACAATAAGAAGAAGAAGCTATGCTTAGTATATTGCTAGATGTATTGCTCGTCCAACGATATTTATTCATAAGACATTACGATCTGTTTATCTCTTAATAACTCATAATGCTAAGCAATAATGCATAGTCTGTCCTTGTGTCAATTATGTCAATTAATAAAATAAATAATAAATAAAGATGCCAACAGATTTGAATGCCACGATAGACACGATAGAGTCGGGCAGACAGACAGATAAATAGGGTCATGATGGAACTATAAGGGCTCTTTGTTCGACTTTAGAACACTAATAAATGACATTGAATTTGGCCAATCTCCGGAACACTATTTGTGTATCTTGTTTGATCTGTAGATACCCTACATAAGATTAGTAAGTGAAACAATCTTGCTTGGTTGTAACCATTAATAATAATTGATTTGTATTTTCAGGGAGCTCAGGCATGTATCAGACCGCGAAATCATAAAGATGACATACATTCCTCTGTGCCAAGCGTTTTTTGGCTACTGCATCACCTTTTGGGGTGGTACGGCTAAAGGGCCCAAAGAGCTACCTTGAAAGTCAGCACTGGACTTCCCTGGCGTTACTCAACTACTAAACTGTACCTAACCTGGGATGTTCTGATGATCAGACAGTCTTTTATCCACCAAATTATCTTTCTTCGAGATCCCAAATGAACATATAACAAAAATATTAAAGCTGCGGAGAAAGGATCAGTCTGCCCTGTTCAAGCGTTTAAGACAAGCTCAGCCCAAAAGCTCACCTGTTTTCTTGCCCTCTTCATTAAAAACCAAATAAATGTTACCTACTCTATTATAAACTCCCTGTCTCCATCCGTTATGCTAAATCCTTACCTATCTTCAAACACTTGGTATACCATCATTATCTTACATCAGTCTCATAGATATCACCTTAGCTTGTAAGTTTTTATGTATTTATTTGTATTTATGTACGTATGTAGTATTTAGTGAAATATTTATTTATATAATTTATAATTAGTTTAATGTACGCCACGCCGTCCACTCAACGATATATCCGCCCATTATCCGCCCGCCCATTGTAACATATAAAAACATAAATTTACTTTAATTAAATTGTAATATTGTGTTTTATTACATAAGGTGTACAATAAAGATATATTCTATTATATTCTATTCTTTTCTATCTATTCCCTAACTAAACATATATGTAAGTCGGAATCAATAAAATGGCTAAAAACACTAGACTATGTGATATAACTTTTCATGGCCAATTGTTTTCTCAACTACTCAACAGGGACAAATTTTTGGGGTTCTAAAGTTTACATGGAACCCTTATAGTTTCGCCATGTCTGTCTGTCTCGTCTTGTCGTAATGAAATAACAGTTTTGAATAAATGGTTTTTAAGGGTATCTTCAGTACAAGAAAAGTAGGGTTAACTCTTTTTTATTTATAATACAAGCTATGCTTAGTTTAAGATTAGATGATGTTGTGTGCATGGTCCAGCAATATTTATTTATTCATTTATTATCCCTTCTTGTGGTGTATCGTTCGATAGAAATTTTAGGGACATTATTATACTAAACAGTGTTTCGATACAGTTATTCGATTAATAAATAAAGGTCAGTTTGAAAAAACTACTTTTTCTATTTTTTTGCTAACATTTAAGAAAACTATTACGCTGACGATTATTGCGCACGAGCGATTCCGTTTTGAAGGGCGCCTTAAGCTATTGGTCCCGCCTTTTTAAAAGATCTTGGGCCATGGCTGAGGTCTTTGGCCTATCGCGTATTGCGAATTAATTCACGGCGCGAATATTCGCTAGAAAATGTTTGTTGGTAATGAAAAAAATGTCATTAAGTACCTGTTTTTCAAAAAAATCAAGAGAAATTGAATTCGCTCGGCAGTGCTCTCTGTACAACATCAAGTCTCTATACAACAAAGATTCGCCGCAATGCATTGGCGAACCTACAAGCGAGAAGCCGCGAAAATTTCCGCTAATGCGTGCTACGTCTATTTTCATTTTCCACAGAAAAGCGCGATAAAAATCTGGATGAAATAACTCGCAGTGCGAAAGGACTTAGAACAGCCTAATTAAACTCCGTCATCAGTGTTGGCCATTGACTCATATGAAAGTACTTAGTAGTAAGTACCTAAGTACTTCATCGGCCGCCAATTGACCAAGATACTGCTGAAGTAGTATACTTCAGCAGTATCATGGTCAATGACTTTACATGCATCATAAAATTGCAAAAAATATATACCTATTTAAGAAACATGGACAGATGAATTTAACAACGATCTAGACAATAATATTGTAGTATTACTTACATCAATACTATTCGTATTAATTTTAAAAACTCCAGAGGGTCTCGTTTTAACTCCCGAAGAAAACAGAGGGGGTAAAAAAGAGGATGTGTGCCTGTGTATGTGTCTGATTGGGGCATCGTATGTCCAGAATGGACGTATTTAAAACTATATAAGTATTATTCCATCGGTCATTTGGTCACCATATTACAAGTTATGCTTAGTTTTGGGCTAGATGGTGTTGTGTGCATTGCCTAGTAATATGTATTTATAATATGTATAAATTATATATATGTCTCGGTTTGTTTTGTTTGTAATCCCATCACGGCTAGACGGCTGAACAGATTCAGATGAAATTTGAAAAGGAGATAGACAGTATTTTGGGATAGAACATAGGCTACTTATGTAGGTACCCAGACGAGCGAAACCATGTTATAAAAACTACCTATACTTGTTATCATAAGCTGTATTTCTAGTAAGTTATGGGTTATTTTATAATATCTAAATATTTTTATATGGTATAAAAAATGCTTGAGTCAAAAATTTGGACTTAACTATAGCTTTTCATTGAGAACTGTAAAAAAAACCTATCCTCAGCTCTTTATAGACTATAGAACTTCACCTTATCCATTCAAACGTTCGAGTTTTTATGCTACATATTAAGAACGTGCATTATTGCAACCTAATGCATGTCAACATTGAAAAAGCCGCACCAAATAAACGACTGGTTTACGAAATATCTCACACTTGTTTAACAGACGCAGTCAGGATAACAATCTCATTTTGAGCTACAGGCCCCAAAATTATTGTGTTCCAAGGTCTTGTGGTGTCGGATGTGTATATATTTATTGCATTGCATAGTTTTTGTGAAGTTTCATATATAAAATGATTATCAACGTTTACAAAATACTGGGACCCATTTGCAAGCAGTATATCGCTGTAATATTTGGTGAGAACTTTTTGTAAAAATTACTAGATACGTGTATAATCTTTACACTAGGATTCAAAGTACGGTAGAGGGGGTTTGTTCCAATGCCCAAAGTAGTCATTACTTTCCTATTATACAACTCTACTTAGTGTGCAAAACTTGCAACAAGTCATCAACGCAGTTGTATGCAGCTTATAGAACTGAGTCCAACTAAGAAATTACTATCGGGGGAAAATGTCTGGATAAAAAGCGTTATGAAAAAAACGATAGAAAACAAATAAGACTTTGGGTACTCTTAAAATCATCATGGTGAAGTCAAAAAACATTTAGTGAAGAGAAGAGGATACTCTTATAGCCACACTGAAGGATACTTATCTCTTAAGGGTTAGTTAAGTCGTTCAAAGTCAAAGTCAAAGTCAAAAGATACTTTATTCAATACAATCACAAGGATCACTGTGAAACGTCTTACATACTTGATGAATTTAGGTGCCAATTCATCCTATCCCAAGCCCGAGAAGAACAGGCAAGAAACTCGTCTTGGTGCTAGCGCTTTTTTATATGATCCATCTTATAACTACCTTACCTATGAAATACTAATACAAGAGAGTTCATAAATTTCAAGTGTGTCGGTTTACTGTCTAACGGCAAAGCGACATGAGGCCATGCATTCTTATCAATAAGATAGTCATTTATATTATTATAAGTTATCTTAAAAAGACTACCTTTTATGTGTGCTTTAAATTTCTTAATAGGTAGTTTAGTAGCATTTTCAGGAAGCTTATTATAGAAGCGCACCGTGTTCCCCATAAATAACTTTATTACTTTTTCTAGTTGAAACCTAGGGATGTATAATTTGTGTCTATTTCTGGTATTGATTCTAGTAAGGTCATTATTATGCTGACACCCATCTCTATTTTTATGTGTGTAGGTATAACAAATTTTCATATCTATATTGTGAATCTATTGTGAGAATATTAATTTCTTTGAATATTTCTCTCAAAGATTCTCGTGGTTATATTCTATAAATGGCACGTATTGCCCTTTTTTGAATAACAAATAATTTACCAATATCAGCTGCTTTCCCCCAGAGAATGATGCCGTATGACATAACACTATGGAAGTTACTGAAATAAACTAGTCTAGCTGTAGCTAGACTAATCTAGCTGTAGCTATAGTTCCTAGGTATTGATTTTCTTAATTAAATATTTACTACGAATCGACTTAACGAAATCTGAACGTTGCGCGCTGCGAACGAAATAGAGAATAAAAAACACTTCTTCAATCGCTATGACTCAGATTGAACGTTTGTGACACAAATATTAATGAATAATTCATACAATACCATCTAGTTCCAAACTAAGCAAAGCTTGCATTATAAGAACAAGACGATATATATTATTTTTCTATTAAATTAATAAATTAATATTAAAATATTATATTTATAATATGTTGTTTGTTACCTCATATCTCCGACATTTATGAATAGATTTGAAAAAAAAATTACGTGTATATATTTTTCAATGGTCTTATAGAAATTTTATTAAAATTGATTCTGTTGTTTGGTTTTTAAATCAGATTACGAGTAGCTAGAAAAAATATGTCATCCAAGGAAACAATATTTCGAATTTTGCTTTCCTGCGACTTTCCAGCGTTGTTTAAAATTTTGAAAAGAGGGTAAACTAAAAAGCATAAAATAATAACATTTTAACGGACTTAAAAAAGGAGTATCTGAATTCGGTTATATTTTTTTATATTCAATAAAGTCAGTTTTCTTTTTAGTTTTTAATACGTAATTATTACATAATTATTTGACATACTACCAAACCGAGCGCAGAACCTGAGTGTTTCCGATAAAAGCGGTGTGCATAACCCGAAGTTGACGTTTGTTTTAGCAAACTTCACTCTGATGCATATGGGACTAAGCACAGCGTGGATGTCACCAGTGCTGGTGAAGTTAAGAGATGCAAATCAAACTATACTACTAAAGCCAATTTCAGAGAGTGAGGGCGCGTAGATGGTGTCAGTATGCAGTTTACCAACAGTTGCACGTCAGTTGAAGCGATTGTTCCCAGTCCCATTTCCAGTACGAAAAGGCCGCTATAACTGAAACAAATGAGACTGTAACAGTCTCATTGGCTCCGGTCCCTTTACCAACATAAGCGCTCCTACTTGTATAGCAACATGCACTTAGTACGCAGTACAGCCCTGGTGAAGATCACGGATGATATACGTCACGCTATGGATTACGGACACCTCACCGTTCTATCACTTCTTGATTTTAGTAGTGCCTTTAATAATGTTGATTTCGATATTCTGCTAGGAATATTACGCTCTCTCATATCTCCTGAGGTAATTTAGTGGTTTCACAGTTACCTGTATGGTCGCCGGCAACTTATCCGCATAGATGATTCATACTCATCCTGGTGTGATATTAAAGCTGGTGTTTCTCAGGGCGGCGTTCTATCTCCACTACTTTTTGCAATATTTATTAATAGTATCTCTCAACATATTTCTTCGTCGTATCACTTATATGCAGACGATCTCCAAATCTATACTCACGCACCTTTATCTATGTTACACGATGCGGTGGATGCCACTAATTTTAACTTGCGTTGCGTTTCTAACTGGAGCAAATCATATGGTCTCTCTATAAATCCATATAAAACGCAAATTATTATAATAGTTATAATTGTTATAATAGTAGCTCTAGAATGATATCCAAAATTGACTGGTTCCATCTCCCTCAGCTGATCTTCGACGGCAAATGTATTCAACTGAGTGACTCGGTAAAAAACTTAGGCGTACACAATGACAAGCAACTTTCGTGGCGACCGCACTTGGCTGAAGTCAGTCGAAAAGTGTTTGCTGCTGGAGCTTCTTTGGTCATGAAACATTATTTGTTGTGCTGTTATACGTAGTCATTTCTGTATTGTTGATTTTTTATACTGTTTATCTTAATATATATATATATATCTATTGATTTCATATGTATGTATATATATATATCAGTATTTGTTTAGTTTATACATATATGTAAATATGTAATTATATAAATACACCACACCTAATTGCCCATCTCTGTCTATTTATAGTCGTGTCCATCCAACGGTTGCCTGGTAGAGATTGCTATTAGCGATAAGGCCGCCCATTGTATTGCCTTAAATACGTTTAGTTTTTTGTTACTGTAATATTCTGTTTGGTAGTCAATAAAGTGTTTTATCTATCTATCTATTCTATCTATCTACATCCAAAAAGGTTACCTTGAGCTTGTATTTTCTTTGTTTACCTTGTAAAATGCTTTAAGATTTGCTTGTAAGATTCGCGCAAATTAACTTAACTTTTGTTGGAAAATGTAATACTGGGTACGCAGATAATAGGAAAGAGCTAGCTTGGACTTGGTAATTATACGAGTTAAATTTAATAGTTAACATGTTTTATGTACTAGGTACGCAAGAACCACCAAGAGGTAGTTTTAAGCTAGATTCATTTAATTTACTTTGTAACTTAATTTGAATGATTTAAATGTGTCTTAGTTTATGTGAGAGCAGGATCTAAATCGAGTTTTTATTGAACTACTTTAGTTTTTAAGGGTCAATTAAAAAGGTAAATATACTTAAAATATACTTTTTTGTGTGATAAGTAACAAAATGCCTGTTATTTGTATTATTTCCAGCTATGTTATTCACTGGACTGCTACTTAACCACTTCGGCAGAAAGCCTACTCTGGTCATCAGCTGTTTACCACGGATAGCTATGGGTGTCCTCCTTATATATACATCTCGAGTGTGGATGCCCTATCTAGCAAGAGTCTTCTGCGGTATATCAGACTTTATGGCAGTATCAGCCGTAGCAACGTATTCTTCTGAGATAGCTAGTGTACGTATTATACCCGTCATTTGCCATCTATACATATTTATCCTTGTGTAAACTATAATTTCACATTTAGACGGTTAATGGATTTTCACGAAAAGAACACGGAAAAAAAGAAATAATGAAAGTGCACATATTTATGAAAATAGGAACATCAATACCTTAAGGCCTAAAATATAATAAATAAATTTTGAGCGCAATACCAAGAATAAACACCTAGGTTCATCACACAAAAAGCGTTATGAAAAAAACAATAGTAAACAAATATTGCGCTCATTAGAGCGCAATATTTGCCATTATAATAATACCATTAGGGATGTTACAGTATGTTGCTATGTTGCTGAATGTTTGCAGTTAGTTCAAATACCACTTAGCTACATAGCATACGTGTGCTAAAGCAATTAATGATAGTTACCCCGTAATATAATTTGAAAACTTTTAAATAAAACCTTCAGACATTTATCTTATTCATTATAAGTTTAAATTGTTTAGTTTTATTTTGAATGAAACGTTTAACAAAACAGTTTATTCAAAATTGTATCACTGCTAGGAAGCGCTGCAATAGCGTTTTTCAGATAAAAGGTTTTACGCAAGCATTTTTTTTTATAAGAAAATTGTATGGCTCCGTAATCGTTATTATGCACAAAAGCCGAATGGATACGCTGCAACCTCGCGCTCGAGGCTAGTTCATTCACACCTGGCTGATACAATAGGGGTGATAAATGGACCCTGGGCTCCATTTGAAAATTAAATTTTTACTTTGGCGCTGCGCTGGAAGCAACTCAATTAGTACGTTTAGGCCTCAGCTTGATTGCGAAAGCCTTTGTTTGAGTTAAATCTTATATTTGCAATTATACCATTAGGTATTGCGCTCAAAATTTATCTTTTATATTTTAGGCCTTAAGGTATTGATGTTCCTATTATGAGCATATGAGTACCTCACTGATACATCAGAGTTTTCTCTTTGAGCAAAATTATGCGCTTAGCTTGACCATTTAATCTGACTACAATATACAGATGAAGCTGAATAATTAGACATATAACTTTTTTGTTTTATGTATTTTTTGTACTTACTATATTTGTTTGTATGAGTATATATCCACTTAAACCTATTTATTTTTCTTTTGGTAGTTTTATGGATGTGTGTCGTTGTAGTTACAATATTTAATCTTATGGTATTTATACTTAGATATCCACTTACCTGCCATAGACATCCTCAAGTACCTAAAGATCTCGAGATGTTGACCAAGCCCGGGATTTAGTGAGCATAATAATTGTTTTTTTTTACTTGCTTACTGCAGACGTAATTCATTCCTAATATTTTTTCATTTATATTTTTATCTAGCATATATGCTTACCTTTCAGCCATATTACTTACTAACATATAAACATATAATATGAGGGCATTTTGACATTTAAGACTTAATATAATTTGACAACAGTTTTTATATTATGTGTCGGCATCAAATTATTCACTTATATATTTCTAAATTGTGACCTTAATTTAATACTACGCTTAAACATTAAGACCATTTTTTATAAATTTAGTTATCCTTATTAATATAATATTATAAATGCGAAAATAACTCTGTCTGTCTGTATGTCTGTCTCGCTTTCACGCCATACCGAACCGATTTAAATGAAATTTGGTACACAGATAATCTACAGCTTGAGAAAGGATATAGGCTACTTTTTAATTGGAAAAAAGTGTTATAAAGGGTTGAAAATGGGGATGAAAGTTTGTATGAAAGTTTTGTCATTTTCAAAACTACAAGTATAACATCTTAGGCTGTTGATCTATACTATATACTAATATTATAAATGTGAAAGTAACTCTGTCTGTCTGTCTGTTACGATTTCACGCTTAAATCACTGAGCCGATTTTGATAATTTTGGTATAGAGATAGATGGGACCTTGGACAAGGACATAGGCTACTTTTTATGTAGGTACCTACATAAAAAGTAGCCTGTGTCCTTGTGTGTGTGTGCACGCATTGTGTATGTATGTAGGCAGCACCTATTTACATATATATGTGACTTCTATTTGATGCCCTCAAATGAAAAACTAATATTAGTGAGTTCGAATTTCTATAATTTTTGATAAGATCCTTTTGTTTATTATAAAGTGATTTATATTTCAGAAAGATGTCCGAGGCACACTAGGCACTCTTTCACAGATAATGTCCGCTGCGGGAGCAATGATAATGTTATCCTTAGGTCCGTTTATATCTTACGTACAACTAAACATATTCCTGACATGTATAATCATTGCTTCCTTTGTGCCTATCTTGTTTTTACCGAAAACGCCGTATTTCTTACACGCTAAAGGTAATCTTGGTTTTATCTCTATTTCCTTTTATAATTGACCCTAAATTAAACATATTATATTCTTCTATATAGATAATCTTTATAAAGTCTTGTATCTCTCCGATAACTTACTCGTTTGTGAACTACCAGTTGCCAACCACTGATAAGATAACATTCTTCCTATATTGTGAGTTCGCATCAAAAAAAGTGCAACTGAATCACTATTTGCGTTTCTCTACAATAGGGGCTTATTCTTAAATACCATTTTTTCATGCTACGATTAAAGTTAATGGTAGTCGATTGACATATAATATAACATACTGCTTCGATTTCGGAAAAAAACCTGCAAGTAGAACTTTGGATATTCCTTCAAGTAATAAAGAAATATGTACTATATTATATAACAATATATCTCATGTTTTCAGGAAGAACAGAAGAAACCATAAAAGTGTTGGAATCCCTCAGAGGTACAACAGCTAAATCACATGAAGAAATTAATGAATACGCCTTAGCTAATACATAAAAATCAGCATAAAGGACATTTGGAATGACAAAGTCATACTCAAAACCTAAGGCAATGTAATAGTGTTGTCTGTTGGTATTCAACTGACTGGATATAACGCAGTTACAATATATTTACAGACTATCCTAATACTCACGAATACTAGTGTTAAACCTGAAACATCATCTGTGATCATTGGTTGCGTAAAATTATTGGCCTGTTTCTGCACTATACTTTTAACAGATAGATTTGGGAGGAAACCTGTGTTGAGCACATCTTTGGTCGGAACAGCTGTTAGAATGGTATGTTTTAGATACTTAATGTCACTTAATAATTAGGAACCTATAATATTAGATAAACTTTCGAATATATGTCTTAATATCAGAAAATTGTTCACTGATATATGAAGTCCATATTCTAAGAGGTTTGAGGCTAAATACGACTGGTACATTTTGTGGAATCGACTTGATGACTGAAAATTTTGTCCTAAAAATGTCATTATCAAAATACAGGAAAGCAATGATTTGCAGTGTTGATTATTTCAGATATCAATAAATATTGTGTAAATATTATTAAGCTTAGTACAGCATCGGCAACATATCCTTTAAGCTTTTTAATCGACTTCAAAAAAAGGAGGTTTCTCAATTAGACCGTATTTTTTTATGTGTGTTCGCGGATAATTTCGTCGTATATGAACCGATTTTGATGATTCTTTTTTTGTTGGAAAGAAGCTATACCGAGAGTGCTACTATGATAAGGAAACCAGGATCTGATGATGGCATCTCAGAGCAATCGAGTGGAACTTTCAAAAATCTTAGTGGCGACTAGTGCGTTTGTTAATTTGTTTCATTTCATTTCATTATTTCATTTCATGTTTGTATTATATAAGCACTACTATTTAATCAAGGTCTGGAGGCAATCTGAGATAGAGCTGAAAGACAGTTAAGGGAACTCTTCAACCATATACAGCAATTACCTGGGCTTGTTTCATTTGTATTGATGAGAACTTTACACCTAGATGGGTTGTGACTGCCATTAGGGGTCTGATGATGAAGATGAAGGACAGTCAAGGGAACTCCTTTTTACAGTATATACATGAATTCAGTTGTCTTTTTAGTTTTTAAAACGTAATTATGTTTATATGTTTGTTTGTGCCTTAATTACACCATCACAGCTTAACGGATTGCAATGAACTTATAGATGGTATAAATGTAAACTAGGTCCTGGAATAGCATATTAGGTCCATATAGGTCCAAATAGGTACTTTTAGTGCAAATTCAAGGACCGAAGAAAATTAATAATAAAAAAAAAAACGTTGGTGGACATTTGACACAACACCATCTAGTCCTAAACTTTTTTTTTTTTTCAAAGGTAAATACATTTATTTACAGAAATGTACAGAATAATATACAATAATATAAAATACATGTGAAACAGTTGAGCTATCTAAGGACTGTTCAAAACGATCTATAGATAGCTCAACTGATCCAGATCACTGCCAGAGGGCAGCGTTTCTAAACTAAGCAAAGCTTGTACTATGGAAACCAGATGAGATACCAGACACACTTTTAGATAGTTTAAACTAAGACAGCTTCAAACACAAATATTGGTCCGAAATGGAGATCGAAGTAAGTGAACTAAGTAATATCATCTAATATTATAGCAAAAATTACAGCGTATGGGCATCCGAGATAACCTATTCAGATGGTTCTGTTTCTATGTTCGTAACCGGTGTCAGACAGTGGTGCTCAGCGGGTATTCTTCCTCGCCCATGAATATTCCCTCGGGTGTACCCCAGGGCTCCTTATTAGGACCTTTGCTTTTCTCAATTTTTATTAACGACATCTCTTCATGCTTAACTTACTCTAAAATCCTACTCTACGCGGATGATATGAAAATTATGTATCGTATAAAAAGTATCGAGGATGCACTTCGTATACAGGACGACTTAAATACATTTTACAATTATTGTACCCTTTAATAAGTTACACATAAACATAACTAAGTGCTACGTCTGCTCTTTTACCCGAAAACAGTGCCTCTTATATATGACTACATACTACAAAACCTGGTACTATCAGGAGTAGACACTACTAAGGATTTAGGAGTAACATTTGATTCTAAATTACTTTTTGATGAACATATTAATAACATCATTAATAAGGCTTCTCGCGCGCTGGGCTTTGTTTTTAGAATGTCGTCGGAGTTTTTTTGCATCAAAACATTCAAAATAGTATATTGTGCGTACGTACGTAGTAACCTGGAATACGCCTCGCAAGTATGGAACCCCCGCTATGATGTTTACTCATTAAGATTAGAAAACATACCGAAAAAAATTCTTAAATATTTACAATTTCGTGCAAAGGTGTATTTACCCGATTATATAGCGAGATGTCGTAAATTTCATTTTCTTCCATTATCTAAGCGAAGGGCAATGGCCGATTTAGTCTATCTTATGAGCATTGCAAATGGCACGGTGGACTGCCCGGAGCTGTTAGCACAAGTAGGACTACGCTATCACACAGCTAGTTTAAGAAAACCGAAACCACTTTATGTTCCTTTAGTTAGGACAAACTACAGGCAAAACGCTTTTATGATTAGGGCGAGCAGCTCGTTTAACACTTTGGCGGAGTCAGATCTGGATGTTGATGTGTTCAATTCCTCAATACCTAAGCTGAAGCAATTATTATGTGACAAATTTTTCAATAATTTTTAATCTCTTTTGCTGTTATTTTTAACTTAATTGATAAATCTTTTATACATAAATTTTTTTACGACAGTCGTCTACATTACTGTTTAGATTTTAGTTATAACTTGTTTAAATTCTATAAGTGGCAACTTATAATTGGCCTTCAGCAAGCACGTACCTCTTAGTAGGTGCATGTTTCATAGTTTTGCTATTAATTTTGTATTAACCTAGCAAAGTTTTTCAAAAAATTCAAAATAAAATAAAAAAAATAACTCGTTACCTATAGTGTAGAAAGCTGACTTACTACAAACTGAGTTGTAAGTCTAGTAACTTTTAGAAAAGACGCCAAATCTTGGACAACTCAAAAGACCAATGACTTCCACCATCACTTTTTTCAGTATAAAGACTCAAGGTGTGAATGTTTCGGTTTTATGTCAATGTTTCTATTCCAGGCTTGGGTTCTCTTCTGTGAGTGCAATTGGCAGAACTCTTCGATGGAAGGCTCAGAGCTTTTGGCATATCAACTGGAATGTTAATCTCTTCTGTCTTCGTCTTCCTAACCCTCAGATTTTTTCCAGTAGTAAGCAACAGTGTAGGACCTACATTTGTTAACTGGATATTCGCCGTGTTCTGCGTACTACTGAGTGGTTTTATACTTGTTTTTATTCCGGAAACTAAGGGTAAAAGTTTTATTGACATACAAATAGCTTTAGGGAAAAAAGATTTAAAGCTGTCAAAAGAATCATCCAAGGTTTTTGAAGGAAGCGCAGCTCGTACGGCAGCATAGTTTATTATTACATTCTTTAGCATAAATACAGTATTGTTTGCAGTGCTGACTTAGAGCTATCGAACAAATATATACGATGGTGTTACAAAAACCGAATACCGAATTACGAGTATTATACAAATATATTAAGTTTTTACTTTGTTATAAAACATACCTGTAAAGATACTTTTATCACTTTTTGTATATGTACCTTCCGATCACGTCGGACTCCAGATCAGAAGGTTGTCTAACTTTGGAAATGTTATTTTTATAAATGAAATACTTAGTTGTTAATCACTCAGCGTCTATTCCGTACTCATGTAGGACATGTATTATTCGTCTGCTTGTCGGGAGTTGACTGAGGTATCCAGCGCGCGTGACGTATTGCATTGCTTATATTTTGCTGTGCTAAGCTGCGCTGCGATCCCTACAATCATCCCCTTGCAAAAAAAAAATTATACACAAAAAATCGTATTTAAAAACTTAAAACTATAAAAGTTATCAAATGTTCAAGTTCATGCTGCGAGGACCACAGGAATGTGCTGCGTTGCAAAGATAGCGGGCGTAACCTACTATTGTGTAGTCATGACGCACGCGATCTTGCATTACAAAGTTGCTAGTCTATTTATAGAATCTACTTTACAATTACTTGGGTTCCGTTCAATTAAAGTAATGAATTTATATTAAAGTTTTTTTTTTATCCAACAAGGTTTTACACAATAAAAATCAACAAAAATTACCCAATAAGGCTTTACACCATAAAAAATCTACAAAAAAATACATAAATTTTGATACATAATAAATGTTTAACTACTTAATTATTTGTTTACTTAACCACTGCTTATACTGATTACTTAACATGGGTTCTGATACTGCGACTGCATCACCATAAACTCATTCTTCTGTACCGATCCAGCGGTAGCGGTCTGGGGCACGCAAAAACCGGCGGACCATTTGGTAATGATGCGAAGACATACTGACTATAACCCATTATTATCAAAAATGCAACTAGGTAGGTACTTAAACAAAGTGTTCTACTATCTGTTTGTTGGACTGAAATGACCAAAAAAAAATGTTCATTTCCTTTCATGACTGAGTGATTTCACAATTATATAATGCTACATAAACTTTCTTACCTTTAATAACAATAAAAAAACTTTACCATTCCTTTCTAAAATGCGATAGGGGCCATCATAAGTAGGACATACTGATTTCTTTACATATCGTTCCGCATAAACTCATGTATGCATGTCTCCAAATCTTCACTCACATAAAACTTTTCGCGCATCGCCTTAGCTGGCTACATGTTTTAACGTAAGTTTTTATGCATGAATTACAATTAAATATGTTACAGTTCTGTGTTATCTCTATTAAGCACCTTTTTCCGTACGGTCTTGCACGCTCTGCTGACAATTCATAACACTTTACTTCAAAGAACTCGGTAACATGATATCCTCCGTTTCCTGTGCAAGCTCTAGGTATATTATACATGAACAAATACAAATAATAAAACATAAAATACGGTAATGTATAACAAAAACAAAAAAAAAATTTCTTCATATAAACATTTCGCAAGACCCCTTTCAATCTAAAAATAAAAAAGCTAAATTTAAAAAAACGAGAAAAATCTTTGCACATGCTTGAAGGTACGCCTCGTCCAGTCCTACAGCACCACAGCACACAGCACCTTCTCAATAAATATATAGCCACCATATCCATTATCTTAGCGCAGGTTTCTACTTGCATGCCAATCACTCGTTGCAGTGGGACTGAGCTATTTCCAGATCCAGCACTGATCCTCCGGCGAGCACGTCTCCAACCGGGCAAATCCATCTTGAGTGTATCTGCACGTCCAAACTCCGCATTCAGTAGGACTGAATGAACCTCAGATGTCGCTGGCTCCCAAAAAAGTATGTCACCTCGCTGCGTGATCCTCCTTGGCAGGACCGCGGGTCACCACTCCCCGGCTGTACGGTGCCATATCACGCTCTGATGACCGGCTTCTCCCCAGGGCTTCTGTTGCTGGGCAGGACAAAATCTGCGTAACCTGTCGTCTCTCTGCATGTCTTCGCTGCACCGATGTCCTAATATCTTTCTTCAAAACTTCGTCGATCGAGTCCTCGTTAAGTAAAAACTTAACTATGAGGTTATCGCCGTTTTGGGTCTGTTCTCGTTACAATACTCGCGGACTACGGAACACTATTTGTCGCGCGAGGAGTCACTCCCGATAAGTTTATGTACCTACTACTCACTTTTTACTGTTCACTTTTGTTCCAAAGTTCTAAATTCACAATTTCATAAGTTCATCGTTGGAAGGTCACCAATGTAAAGAAACGTTTATCACTTTTTGTATATGTACCTTCCGATCACGTCGGACTCCTGATCAGAAGGTTGTCTAACTTTGGAAATGTTATTTTTATAAATGAAATACCTAGTTGTTAATCACTCAGCGTCTATTCCGTACTAATGTAGGTCTGCTGAATTCGTCTGCTTGTCGCGAGTTGACTGAGGTATCCAGCGCGCGTGACGTATTGCATTGCTTATATTTTGCTGTGCTAAGTTGCGCTGCGATCCCTACAGTACCTATTTCTAAAAACTTTAATCGAGGGAATGTGATCATGCACATTGAAGAAGTCAAGCTCAAATTTCAAGTTTATTTATATAAGAGTAGCATTACAGATAAATACAAAGCGTTACATCTACCTATGTTTAACTATACAATACAAAAGATCAAGAAACCGAAAAAATAAAAGATTTATAAAAAAGTTAGGAACAATCTTTATCTCAAACTAAGTAACTATTATTATGACTATTCAACCTACAAAAACATCTTTTATTATCTTTCTTAAGACCTACGTAGGTATCTACCCTAAAATTATTTTTTAACTTATTTGCCTAAACAATAATAAAGGAACACAAATTATTTTAACTAACCTAAATATCTACCTATCTTACTTAGTTTATACATAACAATTAAAAATACCGACAAAATTAAGCATTTCACAGTAGCACATACATATCAAGTTATGCGGCGCCGGCAACATGCGAGGCGACGAGGACGTTATGGTGTCGTTAGACAAATGGGGGATTGTTGGCGGGCCAAAGTGCGAGCGGGAGTTACTGCAAATAGTGGTACGGAACCCAGGCAAAATTTTTTGCGGTTCTCCGGGACATAGAGTCACGTGACCTTGCTCATCACCTCAGGGCAGTTGAGCGATCCCCGTAATATGCGACACACAGTTAGTATTTGATCAAGCATTCGCTGCGTTTGTAAGGAGTTACATCCTAAAGCAGCACCCTGGAGGTAATAGGTAGGATACATAAACGAGTAGTAGTTATGCTCCTTGCAGTAGAGAAACCGGATAAACCTTTTTTGAACTTTTTCTTTTTATTTTATCATTGTTAACAGGAGCGACCCTAAGAATGAACCTTGAATTACACCAAATCTAGTATGAAATGGAACAGAGTTGTAACAGCAAAGTCGTTCAAACTGCTTGCGGTCACGTAAATAATCAACAAATAGCTTAAGTAATTTTGGAGAGAAGCCAAAAGCACTTAATTTGGTAAAAAGGATCTCATTATCTACTTAGTAAACCGTTTTTTAAAGTCTAAGTAAACCACATCTACCTGTGCACTTGATGTTTAGCCGTAATGTAGTCAACAATTGTAAGTAGGTTGGTGTTTACGGAGCGTCCTTTCCTAAACGCATATTAGGCGTTCGTTAAATATGGTTCTACTTGCTTATATATATTAGCATGTAGTGCACCCTCGAAGAGTTTAGCTATGGATGACAAGAAAGCAATGGGTCTGTAATTTTCAGCTGTTTTAATTATCTCCTGCTTTAAGGATTGGTACAACTCTTGATGGTTTCCAGGTTTCTGGATATGTGATGTACTTATGGACAGGTTGAAGATGTGGGTTAGAGTTAGTTAAGACTTGAATGCTTTTATTAGATATGCGGGGATATTATCAGGTCCTAAAGAGCTTTTGTGTTTGAGTTTTCGAATACTTGCTTCAACGTTGGATATGGACAGTTCTTGGGCACTGATCAGTGAGTATTTATTTGCTGGCAATAGTTGGTTGACATTGAGGGCTGGAATTCGTGTTAGAAACACACCACAAAAATAGTTAGCATATGCTGTGGCTGCTGCCTGTCCGGTGTGTTTTTGTAGGTGATACATGGATCGAACCCACCATTTGTTTGCAGACTTTTAACAAAGTTCTAAAAATCTTTTGGATGAACTGAAAGGTTTTCCTGAATGTTATTAGTGTAGTCGCTATGGTCATTTGTGACTCTATGTTTTATTGAACCTCCAATATTGGTATAGAAACTATATACATAGTGATATTTAAACAGTAACTATTTCCAAATTTTGTGGAGAACCCACACACCCTTGCATCTTTAACATTGCTATTTATAATCACAACATCCAATTTGTTACCTGTCCGTATAATTATGTCATTAAAAAATAAATAAAATAAAGTAAATTTCTGAATATCATCTCTAGGACGGCTGAGAATAGTTTCGGGGATATGGTATCACCCTGGTGGACACCCTTCTCAATTGGAAATTCGTCTCCTGTGGATTCGAGTCTTGCTTGAGCGGTACTCCTTGAGTAGATATATTTCTATGTTCGTATATATTTAGCATGGATTCCTTGCTTCTCTAATGCTTTCCAAATGTATTCATGTTCTAAGGAATCGAATGCTTTGTTAAAGTCTACAAATCCTAAAAAGTAGGTCTTATTATATTATTTGTACTTTTGTAGGAATTTACAAAAGTAAAAGTATTATGTCATTATAATTCCTTATATCACAAAAAAATTAAAAGAAATGCATGTAGTTGTTTAATGTTCATGAGTTAATGTTAATAAGATTTTAGAGTACAATGCAAAACTGATCGTATTGAAAAAAAATACTCAATAGTAACTACGTTAGTAATGTAACTTGTTTAAATCCATATAATAATCACTTGATAGCAATAATTTTGATTTTTAAAAGTACTGTAAAGAGAATATGCTTTATCAAAGAGCGCCATCTGGCGAATAAAAAGATAAGAAAATCAGTATGGTGGAGAATTACTAGTGGTGAAGCCCCAACCCAATTCAACACAATCCAGTAAGCCAAAAAAGTATTTTGGTATAATTTTATAAAGTTACAAATAAAAAGAAGAAAGAAGCTTTAAAATTTTCATCTTTAAAAGAGTTCAAATCTCTTAAAATAGACGATGAAACTTAATTTTGCAGCAAATTATATTCGCTATATTATCAGATATATCATCATGTACACCTTAAAACTAGCACAAAAACAATTTGACAACTAAGAACACCTAAAAACATATGAACAATGGGCGGTCTTATCGCGAAGGGAGCGATTTTTTCCAGACAACCTTTGGAAGGAGAGGAGCCTTACTTGAATGGAAGATTGGTCAGGGTGCACTAAATTATGAATTAAATTATGATTTAAATATCTTTGTATTCAATAAACTTATACAACATTATTGATACTTATATATATTTACACAAATACAGACGATATACACAAATACAGATAGTACGTAGTAAATGTATATACCTATATAAAATATATATATACTTTTTTATAAAAGGGTGTTTACCTACTGAGACAATGCGTAAATTACTAAATAGGTACCTACATAATTAAGTATACTACAAATATTATATTGCGCACTGCTCCGCGTGTACGATATGGCAACTCATAGGTACCTATGAGCAGGCATGCACCATGCATAAGCAACTATTTAAAACATTATAAATACATTTTTTAAGGTACTCTTAGAACTTTGTGGTGACGTGACTTGTGTCAAACATAAAGTATCCAAAGCATTTTATGGCGAATTACTGAGGGCTTAAATTATGGATGGTTAGTGCCTGAAAATTCAAATGGAACATAGCGGAGGAATCTAGCCCCCACGTAAGATCACGCTTTTTTAAAACTCTGAATCACTAAGATCCGAATTGAACAACTAATGAGCCTCCCCCGTAAAGAAAATCTCTCTGTTTTTTCCGCTCCTCGTTACCAAGACTTCTCTCAAAACAAGACAAGAACAGGACAAGAGTACAACTAATTTACTGTTGTTTTAAATACGGATATGATGGAAGTATTGTGATAATGAAAGTTTGAATGATCCCTTGTCTACTTAATTTCAGTTTACATTGCCCAGATGTTGGCAGGCGACGCGTTTGTCTAGACAAACTGGTGCTACCTAGGTAGCACCAGTGATACCAAAGCTGCCAGATGTGATTACTGATCAGCAAGGATTGGGTCTGTGCTATTAATTGGAAATATTATTAGGTAGGTAAGTAAATTGGTTGAAGCTGGTAGCCAAGCTTGGTGTTAAAGTTCATAAGACCTCCGCGATGACGTAGCGACTGCAGTCTGACATTTCCTTGATGCACTTTTGCACCTATTTTCAAAGTCAAAGTCAAAGTCAAAGTCAAAGTCAAAGTCAAAGTCAAAGTCAAAGTCAAAGTCAAAGTCAAAGTCAAAGTCAAAGTCAAAGTCAAAGTCAAAGTCAAAGTCAAAGTCAAAGTCAAAGTCAAAGTCAAAGTCAAAGAACTAACTATAAGGATTCATTTACGTTATCGAAAATACTGGTTTTACCTCTATCTACTTTAAAAATTAAAGACGTATCGTCTGCAACTAAAACTATACCACAATTTTTTTTACAAAAAAGGTAAATCGTTTACGTATACTAGGAATAAAAAAGGGCCTAGTATCGAACCCTGAGGTTATCAATAATTGATCCTGAAGACCTCTCACTACCCATTTCTACTCTCTGGACTTTATTGGATAGATAAGACCGTATTAGGTTAATCACCCGGTTTTTAATGCCATAATCAGTCACTCACTCAAGCTCAACCGGAGCGCACGCTTGCTTGTTTTATAAAATCCAAAGTTTCTAAAAGTTTTTTTCCGAAATGTTCTCGTGTGCAAGTTGCGATTCTCAATTCACGGACGGTACGGTATGTAGTGTCTGTAAACGCCACTATGACTTCCAGTGCTCTGGAGTCACAGAGACTGGTTACCGCAGGCTAGGAGAAAGGAAGAATACTTGGCGCTGCCCGCAGTGCAAGTCGAGCTCGTCACCATCTCGGGCTGCTGCTGCCTCTTCTCCATCCCCGTCACCTAGTCAATTAGACAAAATGCAGGAACAGCTAAACAATATCGTCTTCCAACTAACCCCACTGGCATCCTTGGTAAACGATGTGAAGTCAATTAAATCAGAGCTAACTAACCTTCGTGAGTCTCTAGAAATGGCGCATGAGCTGCTGGGGAAATTTTCTAGCACGGTTAAGGCCCTAGACAGTCGAGTTTCAAAAATAGAGAAGCTGGTGAACGAAGTACCTTCAAACAGAGGTGTCTAGATTAAATCAGGAGCTTCAAGATCGTGACCAGTAGGCCAGGGCAAACAACGTCGAGATAAGGGGAATCCCGGCAAAGAAGAACGAGAATCTCTACGAAATAGCGGGGAAAATTGGTGAGATTGGAAAAATGAAGATCAGAAAGGAGGAGATCAATTATATTGCTCGTATTCCTACTCGAGTACCGAATGCTGAAAAACCGATCATTATATCGTTTAATAACCGATACACCAAAGAAGAATTCATAGCAACATCTCGCAAGAGCAAACAGCTCAAACTGGAAAACATTGGGTTCGCCACAGAAGGCATATTCTATGTCAATGATCACTTGACGCAACATAGTAAGAGCCTTCTGAGCAAAGCGAGGTCTCTTGCAAAAGATAGCAATTTCCAGTATGTTTGGGTAAAACACTGTAAAATCATGGCAAGGAAATCTCACACCGCCCCAATATTTTTTATCAGAAGCGAGAAAGATCTTGCAAGGATCTCGTAAGCATCATGCTCCTGCCCCTCACTGTTGAAGAAAAATTGTTCTTATTAATGCTCTTTGAGAATATACATAGTTTATTTTGTACAATATCTTTGCACAGTTTGAGAAATGCATGCAAAACCGTCCTGCAAAACCGTCCTGCAAAAGTGTCCTTTGTCCACTGGTTTGGTTTGGTTTTGTAGCTGTGAATCATCGCGCCCGGTTCACGGATGCCAGCCGGATAGGCGTAAGTACTATGATATGCACTCCAATTCCATGCGCCTGCGCGCCCTGCGTAGTGCGCAATATCGCTTGCACTCTTTACTGCTGTTACGAATGCTGCTTAAAACAACTCATTACAAAGTGCGAGGTAATTTATGCTTGTACCCTATTTTTTGTGTATTATAATATGTTCTGCTGTATTTTTTACAAACAACTTGAACCACAGCTCATTAAATTATACTTAATTTTCACTATTACTCACAATTTTATATTGAATACTGAATAAGGCTCCTCTAAGGCGTTCCATCCACACGCTCAATCTAGTAGCGGAGAGTGTCGATCTTTTTTACTGCTCCCTGAGCGAATGTCGCAGGACTCTCTTATTTATTCTGTGCTATTATAATTAGATTTGACATTGTGTAGTTATTTGACATGGTATATTGATTGACGAATTTTTATATTTTATTTGATTTGACTTTATGTAATTTGAATTTATTAATTGAAGAATTTTTACGTATATTGTGAAATTATTTGACATTGTATATTGATTAACAAGTTTTTATTTTATTTCTTTTATTTGACATTACGTTATTATTTTTGACATTTTGACATTTGGTTTGACATTATGTAATTGAATGTTATTAATTGAAGAATTTTATGTTAATGTGTACCTTTAAATTTTTAAGTTCATGTTCATTGTTTAATTGTTTTTAATTCTTTTATTTTTCTTTACACTATTGCATTAGGGGCCCCTGTAAAAATAGTGTAAGTACTTTTTATAAATAAATAAATAAATAAAATTTATTTTTCTTGCGATTTACGTTATTATTAGTCATACATATTTTGCTTTGGTATGTATTAGGCGATCTTATTTTTTATCTATTTATTCCACAACTGTTACTGGTGCACATTAGTCATTGCTTTTCCTGTTTTTATGATGGCTTCTAAGCTTAACATATATTACCAGAACACTCGAGGGCTACGCAGAAAAACGCAAATAATAAAACGTAGTATAAGTCTTAATGCATATGATGTTATTTCAATCACAGAGAGCTGGTTGATTGATAGTATTAACAACAATGAGTACATTGACGATAGGTATGTGGTTTGGAGGCGCGACAGGAACTATGCTCTTACCCAGGAAATGTACGGCGGTGGAGTCTTATTAGCGGTCCGCAAAGAGCTTGGTGCAGTTGAGCGTCCTGAATGGTGCTCTTCTGCAGAGGATATTTGGGTAACTGTGACTACAAAAAATAAAGATCGTACTTAAAACAAAATCCACTTTTGTACCTTATGCAATTTAATTCAATTGAATATATATCAAAATAATAATAACAATATTCTAGATTACGTTTTGTGTAATGCTGATGTTTCCGTATCAGTTTGTGACGATCCACTGGTGCCTGAAGATGGGCACCATAAATCCTTAGTAGTTGTTTTAGATCAACAAGCATCTATGCCCCTCGCATAAAATTCACGTACCAAATATTTATATCATTCTGGAGATTATGACGGTATTAATTCTAACTTAATGAACACTAATTGGAACACACTATTGAATAATGAGAGTTTAGAAACCGCTGTTAATTTGTTTTATGACCATTTATATGAAGTCCGTGACAAATTCATACCTCAAAAAATTATTAATTCGTCAAGTTTTCCACCATGGTATAATGTTCCTCTTAAGAAAATGCTGAAAGAAAAATACAAGTACCTATGTAAATATTACACTTACGGCAACGTCTCAGATTACGAGTCTTTTTCTCTTCTTAGACAGAGAGCTAAGACTCTTGAAGAATCGTGCTATACAGCTTTTATAAAAACCACTGAAGACTCTATTCTGAGAAATACTAAAGTTTTTTGGTCGTATGTTAAATCTCTCAAAAAGGGTAACAACTCTTTACCCTCTTCTCTAAATTTTGAGGAGCAGGAGGCTGACGATGGAGAAGGTATCTGTAATCTCTTCTCGGATTATTTTCAATCAACTTTTCTGTCTTTGTCTCAGTCCTCCTAAGTCGGTCTCACTGATTTTGATAATGAATATTCATCTAGCAAATATCCTTGCTCTATTGGTGACATTGAAATTGATTCAGCTTCTATTTTAAAAATTCTTAAGTCACTTGACGTGTCAAAAGGAGCCGGGCCCGATAATATTGTCGCCTCATTTATTGTTAAATGTGCTGCAAGCCTAACTAAGCCCCTGACTATACTTTTTAAAAGGTCTATTAGGGAAGGGGTTGTGCCAAAAATGTGGAAATCGGCATTTATCTCTCCAATCCACAAAAGTGGAAGTAGAACAGAAATTAAGAATTACAGGCCTATATCAAAATTATGTATTTTTGCTAAGGTTTTTGAAAGGATGGTTTATGCTCGGGTATACTCAACGCTTTCTGCTTGTTTTATTCCTGAGCAGCATGGATTTCTGAAGAACCGCTCAACCACGTCTAATTTACTCTTATTTAATGACTATACTTCTGTAAACATGGACTCAGGGGGACAGGTGGATGCTGTATACAGTGATTATAGTAAAGCATTTGATCGAATAGACCACCAATTGCTTTTACAGAAGCTCTTATACGCTGGAATTCATGGTAACTTATACAGATGGTTCAAATGATACATCGAAAATCGATCTCAGAAGGTAGTAGTCAATGGTTTCTGTTCTTCCACTTGGACCTGTGTTCCCTCTGGTGTACCTCAAGGATCCTTGCTTGGACCCCTACTTTTCTCAATATTTCTTAACGATATAGACTCCTGTTTTATACACTTTCGCTTTTTATTATACGCCGACGATATGAAGGTTTTTAAGCACATAAATTGTATTGATGATTGTTATTTACTACAGGAAGATCTAACTCGGTTTGAACAATACTGCCTACAAAACAAGTAAGATCTCAACGTCGTCGCTATGTGTTTCACCATAACATTCACCCGCAAGCAAAAACCCACTAAATTCACCTACGTGTTGAAAGGAACCACCCTTAAAGAAGTAGATGAAATACGGGACCTGGGTGTTCTACAGGACTCTAAGCTGTCCTTTGACAAACACATCGACAATGTTTCCACCAGAGCAAATAAAGCACTAGGTTTTGTCATAAGAGTTAGCTCACAGTTCTCCTGCATAAAGGTAGTAAAAATATTATATTGTGCCTATGTGCGTAGTATCCTCGAGTACTGTTCTCAGGTGTGGAACCCACAGTATGATATTTATATAAAAAGAATAGAGTCCATCCAACGTCGATTCTTAAGGTTTTTACAATATAAATGTAAGTGCCATGATGTTGACTACGCCGCTAGGTGTAGGAGACACCACATGTTGCCACTACTAGAGGGACGTAAAATAGCTGATATAATATTCCTTAGTAAAATAGCGCAAAGTAAAATAGATTCCCCACAGCTACTTCAAAATTTAAATTTGAAAATCCCAAGCAGATCAGTTAGACTCCCTTGTCCCCTAGCAGTGCCATTTAGTTCAACTAATTATAGACAAAATTCATACTTTAGCAGAGCAGTAATCGCATATAACAACCTGGCTGACATCCCTGAACTTGACCTATTCAACAGTAAACCACCCAAAATAAAAAATGTCTTAGCGGAACGCTGGTTTGGCATGTCTTCTTAACTCTTTTTAGGATAATTTTGTCATTTTCTCTTTATCTGTTAAATTATTTTATTTAGATGTAAACATTTTCATTTTCATTTTCTTTTTTGTTTAAGTAATATTTTTTTTTTTTTTTTTTAATGTAAGCAAGCTTTAGACTCGATATGCGAAAACTATTAATTGGTCTTTAGTTATCTATTTAGTTCATAGTTATAGTATTAAGAGACTGTTTGTTTTCCTAAGAAAAAAAAAAAAAAAAAAAAAAATTTAACTTTGTGATAACTTTGTGATGGGTTGCATGACTCACACAGTCAAAGGCCTTAGTTAGATCGCAGAATACCCCGACTGCATCCTGTGACTTCTCCCAGGCCTCAAATATATGCTATAGGAGCGCTATACCTGCATCGGCTGGTGATCGATCTTTAATAAATCCGTATTGATTACTATGTAGCAGGCCGTTAACGTTAAGGTGATATAATAACTGATTAAGAATTATTTTTTCAAAGATTTTACTTAACGCAGGGAATATCGATATTGGTCTATAATTAGCTAGGTCACTTTCACTTCCAGAGATCGGGAAAAACTTTCTCGTCGATACATCTATTAAAAATGTAAGCTAAACATGGTGCAATATCTAAGATAATGACACCCAGCACCTTTATAGACATTCCCAAGGGATCTTCAGTATTTTTTATATTAATTAACTTGAATGCTTTTACAATACTAGCCTCGTTAATATAGCTAAAACTAAACCGATTCTTACATTTTCAACACTAGATTCTAATAGAACGGAAACTCTGGAGGCTGAAGAGTTTAACGATTTGGTCACAGATTTTGGTATATCTGAGAAAAATCTATTAAATGCATTCGCAACATCCTGTTCCTTTGTCAAAATTGTACCATTTACATTTAATTTGAACTGTATATTGCGAGCCCTTGATTTACCAGTTTCATTATTAATTAATTTCCATGTTGCTTTTATTTTATTTGTTGAATTTAATATTATGCTACTGTAGTTCTACTTACTTATATTCTTTTTTTAACTACAAGTGGAAACTTTTAATTGGCCCTCTGTAAAATATATGCCTTGCATATATTATGTATTTCATAATTAACAATGTATCTACATAGCTGTAAGTTTTCCTCAAACGAATAAAATAAAAATAAATAAAAATTATTTTTCTCAATAACAGTGAATTAGCCGCATGACATTTTTGAAGATTTTTGAGTAATTCTTAGCATGCAAGATAAAAACTGGATCATCTAACATTGTCTCCCTGGAAGCATATAATTCGTACAATGTATTCCTACTTCTACAGATACCCGGTGTAGCCCAGTCGGCAAATCTAGCACAATTTTTTGCTTTGCATGTTTTTACTTTAAATATATCAGCATGTTAATGTTAATATTAATTATTATATTAGACAATGTGGTGAAAAGATCATTTGGATCATCGATGCATGGTACGAGGGAAACTTTGTGTTCATTTCTACTTTGAAATGTTTTGATGCGGCTCTCTGTAATAGGTCGGTGAGTAAAGTTCTGAGTTTCAACTATACAATTACAAGAAAAGGTGGCGCTGTGAAGTACACACTTATGAAGTGGTATGCAACTGCAATAGATGTTATCTAGACAAGTGGCTGTTGTTAGCGTTACTCTTGTCAGTTCATCAAAAAGAGTGCTTAAATTGAAACATTTAAATAAGTTTCAAAGTCTTTCCTTAGAAAGACAATTGAAAATGGATGAATCGGATTATCTATATTAAAATCACCACAAACTATTAAGATTTTATCACATGCTATTGAACTACTTGTAAACTGCCTGTTTTTCCCATTGTCAACTTGGTCAGTTTAAATGCTGGTCAGTTGGCCTTACTACATTTTTTCCCTCATTAGTACTATTACTAACCATGGGGTCGTCATTAAACTGTGTTATTCATCTTATAACAGGATCAAATAAAAATTACTAATAAAATAATTAGTGTCTAAATATGAAACGTCACTATGACGACATGTCAAATTGTAAAGCATTAAATTCAGATTGAATATTTTCTGATTGTCTTTAGCACTCAACGATTTTGAGTAAGGGAAAGCACATAAAATAAGTTTCCCCAGCCCAAGATCTAGCTTTTCTAACAGGGTTTCAATCAGTTTAATTAGGTCTAATCGCTTGACACTACTACTGTCACCTAATTGAACAATCAAGGTAGTGTCACTGTCGTAAGAATTTATCATTCTTTATTTTATTGGTGAAATAGTCTAAAGAGACATCTTTGTGGCAGTTATTTATGACTGTCTGTTCTATTAGTCCACCAAGAAGTACTCCCATGCCAATACCTATCAAGTCAGAATACCCGGAAGACAGTATGTCTTCCGGGTCTGGCGACAGGGTTCGAGCTGTCTAACCGGAGGCTTGACCGTTGAAGCCTGTACCACAGTAGGCTGGTGTATTGCTGGTTTGGGAGGCAGTTCCTCACACACGGGTGAGTCAGTCTGTGTACTATTGTTACACACTCGCACGTAGATGCTGTCGTTGTTTAAAAATACAATATTATTAAAATTTTCTTGACTATCAGAGATCTTCATTTCGGCCTCTCTATATCTGCAAGTTAAATCACGAAGTGATTTCTCTGAGCTTATAATTTTATCTGCCATGTGATCTTGGTCTATTGTGTTTCGCCGAATAAGGTTGTAGCAGGATTGTAACTTCTCTTTTAGACTACATTTTTCCTTGCTCATCTTCGCATGTTATATAATAATTACTATCAAACAGATAGTAATGTTTATATAAGCGAAAATTCAAAATATTTAAGTGCGATAATAACAACGCTACGATTAAAGGCAATGTTAAGATTATATTGGCTTCAATTTTTGATAAGCACAGAGGTGGAGCACCATAAAACGTACCTTTCATAACTAAATACAGTGGACTCTCAGGAATGAAAAATATCCCAATGATGTATATCAAATTTAGTGCAACTCCAACGTAACCAGTTACTGAATATGAGACGTAAGGTCCCACGGAATAAACTGTGAATGTTCCAAGTGTATAGAATATTCCTGTAGCTGTTAGAAGCATGCCTCTGATGTGTGTAGATCTATAACCCGGAGAAGTTAGTTGTGCATGCCTACTTACATTGAAATACTATAAATTATTAAGTAATTATCGTACAAAAGTTGGTGGAATCGCATTCTTAATACCATGCAAACAACTGCTCCAAAAGGAGAGTACTAGGTCAGGAGATGCTGTGATGGAGGCATAAAAATAAGCAGGTATGCATTTATTACTTTTAAAACACATTCTTTATGTGCTTTTTAAGCACATACAAAATGTGCTTTATAGTATAAACAAGTAAAGCTGTAAAAGTGAAAAAGATGTGAGCATGACATCATGTATCTGTGTGCCACAATTACAAAGGTCATAGTGAAGATTATGTAGGACTAATAATAAGAGTACTTAAAAATTATAACAAAAATATTTGATTAACAGCTATGCAAAATATTAAATCCTTAGATTTAAACCCTTAGCAAAGATTAACTGATTTAGGAGTATTAGAAAAATATAAGGCGAGTTTTCAAAACTATTTCACGGCGTCTTGTAAAAACGTGTGATCATGCAAATCACCCATAGTGCATGGTTTAGGGCAAGATGGACACACAAGTACGTGTGACAAGGACTGCACCAATTGATGTGTTTTATATTATTGTATATTATTCTGTACATTTCTGTTATTATTTTAAAATAAAGGTGAGTTGTAAATGATTAAATAAACATTGATGTAACGAAAGCTAGTGAAATGGGAAAGCAAGGAAATTTGATTATAAAAAGCCACATATACCTAAACCTTTCTGTGGAATACTACGAGTAATAATAATGGTAATCAAATTGAAAGAAAAAGCGATATATATCTTATTGAAATACCTGCGATTAGATAAATACCTGATAATATCAAGAGACAAATGTTAAATTAACTATCTAGTGGTATTCAGTCCGCTTAATATGATAATCATCAAATATTTGTCCACTGTCCACTGTTTTAGCAAAGGCTGAAATATTCTGCAATAGTAGATCATAATAATCTACAAAATAAAAAAAACATTACTTACGCGATCTCCCCGATATAAACCAGATTTATAACAAAAATAATCCCAGCCCCTAGACCAACAAGTATTCTTCCAGCAAAGATCATAGCCAGGCTGTTGGCTAAAGCAAGGATCAAGTACGCCAGGAGGGTAATGCATGCCCCAAGGAACAGCGATGGCTTCCTACCAGTGACATTTGACAGGAAACCAGTTACGTACGGACCTGGAACCACAATAAACTTCAGTGAACTCTTCACTGCACTGACACAAGAGTTACTTGTTAAATGTATGTAACTGAAGCGCGTATGTATATAACTAGATTAGTATTTAGTTAAATTCTGGTTATTATTATTTAAATATTTATAATAATAATAATAATAATACCAGACATTTCACACGGCATCATCTGGCCCCAAAGTAAGCAGAGCTTGTGTTATGGGTACCACATGACTGATATACTACTTATATACTTTTTTTGTAAATACTTACATATTATACATAGAAACACACAGATCGGAGACGAATACTTGCAGATCATACAAACATTTGTCTCGCGGCGGGAATCGAACCCGCAACCTATTGCGTCTCAGCCGGATTTAAGCCCACTGCGCAACAGAGGTCGTATAACTGCTATAGTGCATCTAGGGAGTATCAGACCTGTTCAAACACGCTATGACCGAGGTTTTTTAATAACTTTATGAACTTCAACTCCAAGCCTCGACTGATTTACCTACAACACTTCCAATTATTATCACAGACCCGATCCACGAGGCTTGCTGATCAGTAATCACATCTGGCAGCGGGGTCTGCTCAAGGTCCTGAAGCTTTGGTATCATTGGTGCTGTCCAGCCAACCGCATAGCCTGCCAACATCTGGCCAATGTAAACTGAAATTAATTAGACAAAGATTTATTCGAACTTTCATTATCACAATACTTCTACCATATTGTGATTTTAAACAGCAGTAAATTAATTATGCTCTTGCCTCAATGGTTTTGATAGAATTCTTGGTAACAGAAGCAAAAAATTACAGATGAATCCACCTAGATTCATCCGTTTATATACTTTTGAATTTACAGGCACTATCCATAATAGTAACAGTCCACAATTACTCACCATAAAATGCAACTAATAACTGTTGCTTTGGATACTTCATGTTGGACATAAGTCTCGTTACAACACAGCTCAATGAGTACTTATCGAAGTTAATTAAAAATATTGATTTATAAAGTTTTAAATAGTCGCTTTTGCCGAGCAGTGTGCAATATAATACTACTTGTACATTTTATTAATTTTAGTCAATAGTAAAAAAAAATAATCTAATCAATGTTTTAAAGATAGTTGTTTAAAGTCATAGCAATAAAGTTAGCTTACCGGAGCTACAGCTTGCAGTATGTTACCTTAGTTATGTAGATAGATATATAATGATTTACTCATTATCTTAGTAGTTATACATTATTTTATAAATCATACATATAAGTACATTAAAGTCATTTAATCGTTACATATAAGTCATACATTATTTTATAAACAATCAAATGTAAATTAAAAATAGTGATTAAAAATATATCATGGATTCGGCCAGCCATTAGCGTTGCCATTCCGCGTATCAATGTTCTGAGAACGCGCCTTTCTGGTGATGATGGGGATTGACTGGATCATTTTATAACACACACACGGACATAGCGAAATTTTAAGAATTCCGGATTTAGATAGTTTTGCCATGTCGGTCTATCTGTCTGTTTGTCTGTCTGTCCGTCACCTAATCACGGCTTTTGCTCGTAGAGTATAAGTCTCATTGCCATTTAATTTCCATGGAAACCTGTATAAGTAGTTTATAAATTTATGAATTAAAACATTGAGAATATGTTTACCTCCTCTACAATATATAATAAAATACTATGACTAGTGTTTTGATTCAGATATTTGCTTGATAAATTTTAGACTTTATCGTAATTTTTAACAGACTTTGTCAATTTTAAAGATAATACTATAAGCTCGACTTAATTTTTTTATAAAACCATGAGTCACCTTACTAAAATCCTTTTTATCGCTTACTAGATGGTGTTCAATTGGATTGGAACCTCACCACCTTTAATTCTCATCAATACTAAATTTCTCTAATGTCAAAGTCAAACAATAATTGTATTCAACACAATTACAATTACAATCAATCACAAGGATCACTTTAAAACGTCTTACATACTAAGTAAATTTATGTGCCAATTCCTCCTAGCCTAAGCCCTAACAGAACTGGCATGAAACTCGTCCTGGTCCTAGCGCTTATTTGCATGATCCATCTTATAACTAGCTCTAATACGAAGAGTTTGTACATTTGAAATGTGTCAGTAAACTGTCTGAGGGCAGAGCAACATGGCCATCCATTTTTATCAATAATATAGTCATTCATAATTTATAATTCAGTTTCTTTAGTGAATTGTATGACTACCTTTTGCATTCATCAGTCAGTCAGTGGACATCGGACAATACACACGCTAATTCCGTCCGGTTTTGCGCTCGTCACCTTGTGCAGGGATTATCAAGTTTTTCCTCCTCTTTTTTACTCGTGGGTCGCAAATCTTATTGAACATTTTCAGCATGTACAAATGCAAGAGTTGTGAAGAAGAGTTCATGGACGGCGCTCAGTGCACTGTATGCCTGGGTCAGTTTGATTTTGCCTGTGCTGGAGTCATGGAAACGGGATACCGCCGACTGAGGGAAAACCGGAAGTCTTTGTGGAAGTGAAATGAAAAATACAGTACAAGTGAAAACCTAAACAATACAAAGTAAAACAAAAGAGAAAATAACTGGGAATAGTTTAAAAATACATAGATCAAAAACAAGATAAAACGAAATGAGTACTTGTACCATAAAAAGAATTTGTCACAGAGCAAGCGTTGCTCTAATTTGCTTTAACCGTTGGAACATATAAGATAGGTCTTCTAAAACTAGCAGTATTAGTACGCAGCCCCAATAGCTCCAGCAACTCAGAACAGTCCACCGTGCCATTTGCAATGCTCATCAAATATGCTATATCGGCGATATTTCTTCGTTCATAAAGTGGGAGGAAATGAAACTTGCGACATCTAGCTATGTAATCTGGAAGGAAAACACCTGTACGAAACTGCAAGTAACGCAGAAATCTTTTTTGAATGCGCTCCAAGCGCGAAGAATACACGTCGTAACATGGATTCCAGACCTGGGATGCGTATTCCAGATGACTGCGCACATATGCACAATACAATATCTTAAAGGTTTTAATATTTGTTAAGACCTTAGACATTCTCAAAACGAATCCAAGTGCACGGGATGCTCTATTTACAATGTTATTGATGTGGCAGTCGAATAAGAGTTTACTATCAAAAGTGACACCTAAATCGCGAATTGTATCGACCCGTATGAGTAGCAAGTTGTGTATTGTGTAATCAAATTTAATAGCAACTGGCTTACGAGTAAAAGAGCAAACGTTACACTTGGAAACGTTCAAGTCCAATTTATTGATCACACAATAACTTTCAAATCGAATTAAGTCTACTTGAAGACGATATGCATCATTAATCGTTTTAATTTGATGTAGAATTTTCATAGAATTTTCTGTATTAGGTCTATGTAAGTAGATTCTATATGCTGATTTTTAAGAGCTTCAAACACGGCAATATGAGTCACACTGTCAAACGCCTTTGCGTAGTCCACAAATGCGAGATACAGTGGTATGTTGTATTCGTTGGACTTTTCTATAAGCTGATTGAGTGCTTGCAGGTGGTCCGTCGTGGAGAGTCCTTGACGGAAACCAGCCTGTTCAGCTGGTTGTTCTAGGTCCAGTTGGCCAGAAATGCGGTGTTCGATGACTTTAATGAATGCTTTATATAAATGAGATACGAGGCTAATTGGTCGGTAATTATTTATATCAGTTTTGTCTCCTTTTTTATGTAGTAAAACTATGTTAGAGTGGCAGAACAAATCAGGAAAGTGGCCTGTTTTAGGTAAGGTGTTGAAAAAATTTGTTATATGAGGTAAAAGCGCGTATTCTCCTACTTTGAGGGATTCGGTCGTTATCCCGTCCTCACCAGGTGATCGGTTATACTTCATTTGTGTGAGGACTTTATGGACCTCGACGCCTGTTATTGGAGGGATCGTGTCTGGGCATGGGGTTTCAATAGAAGGTGGCTTTTGCGGGTCAGAGTATAGCGATTTGTAAATTTTTGTGCAAATGTATGCAAAAGACTTTTTTCCTGATTTGGTGTTTTTGTCCCGTATTATCCCGTAGGCTCGTTATCCATGTGTTGCCAATCGAAGTTACTTGTTTAGCAATTCTTAGAGATTGGTTCCGTTCTAGAGCAATTTGAAATAATTTCGTAGTGTATATTCTATTGTCTCGCCTAATACTTCTTTTAACTTGTTTATCTATAATTCTATATTCTAATGTATTTATATTAGTATTTAATCTATCTTCTATTAATTTGATTGTTTCCTCTGTTAATTTTTTGTATCTATTTTTTGTTTGTTTGATTGCTCTACGAGCTTTCATAATACTTTTTTCTATTCTGTTAAACTAAATACAATGTTAAGGTAAAGAAAAATATGAAAGAAAATCAATAAATGTAGATAAGATGAGATAATATAATAGATGAGATTTTGAAGAACAAAAAATTAAACAAAACAATTGTATATAATGAGTAAACTACGATTGATTAACCAAGAAGAATTTATCATTGAGTATTTTTTGAGTTAGGTAGCCTGTATAAATTGAAGGCGCCATGCAATAAATACTTTTGTGCATCAAAGCAGTCTGAGTTCGGCCTGCAGACATTGTTTTGATCTCGTCGATTTCGAGGGACGACATTTATTTTATTTTATTTTAAGAATTTTAAGAAACTTACAGCTAATAACAGTACGGTAAAATATTTAAGATTAGACATTATACATACATCTTAAGTTACTAAGGGCTAATTACAAGTTTCAACTGAAGTGGAAACGGGATCATCGGACAACTGACTTCTGAAGTTGAAGCTAACTTCAGTATATTTTGATTTAGATATTATAAGGGATAAGTTATCTGTAAACCGTCTACCATTAGCTTTTTCGTAACATGCACAAAATCATTTTGAGAATGAGCCCTAACTGTGGAGAAACACAAATAGTGATTCAGTTTAAAATTTTTAGTTGCGAACCCATAAAAGGGGAGAAAAGTTATCTTATCAGTGATTGGCAATTTCGGTACTTCCCAAACGAATGTTATCGGAGAGATATAAGACTTCACAAAGATAATCTATGTAGAAGATTTTTTATACATTTTGTCAAGAATAATTTATGTCTTTTGAAAAAAATAGAGATATAACCAAGAATAGCTTTAACGTGTAAGAAATACGGCAATTCCGGTAATAACAAAATGCCTATCATGTTATTACCGAAATCGCCGTATTTCTTGGAAGCAATAGTACAAAGGAAGCAATGATGATACATGTCAGGAATATGTTTTGTTGTACGTAAGATGCAAACGGTCCTACGGATAACATTAGGGGCATCCTATAGTAGTCACACATGTAATTACTAAATTTATACAATATAGTCTTAATGCTTTATATGTACGATATTTAAAAATATATATGTAAATAGTTTGATGCTGACACGCATTCAAATGCTGTTGGATTTATTTATGTAAGGGGGGGCCCTTACATAAATAAAATGTCTGAAATGTTATGATCTTCACTTTTGATGACATGTTATTAATGTTTGTTATAGGCATTGCAAGTAATATAGCTTATAGATAAGAATTTGCTATTTAAAATTGAATCATAATAAACAATGATCTGCGTCTGCAGTAAACTAGTAAATTAATTTATATTATTATGCTCACAACATCCCAGACTTGTTCAACATTTGGAGATATTTAGCTACTTCAGGGAGGTAAGCGGATATCTAAGTTTAAATACCATAATGTATATATATATTTTAACTACAATCACACACATCAATAAACTAGCAAAAGAAAAATAAATGGGTTGAAGTGGATAGATAATCGTATTAAATAATAAATACAAAAAATAGTTCTATGCCTAATTACTCAGTTTCAAGTATGTGTGCCAGATTAAATGGTCAAGCTCATCGCATAATTTTGCTCTAAGAGAAAATCTGATGTATAAGTGAGGTACTCATAAACTCCTAAGTATATATACGACACGGCTTACAACTCAATTGGTAGTAACTCTGCCTTTGCGCTGTAGGTTTTGGGTTTGATCCCCATTCAGGACACAGTTGTTGTGTGATGAACCTAGGTGTTTTTTCCGTGTATTGTGTACGGTGTTTATTTATTATTAGCTACTACCCGTGGCTTCACACGAGTGGTACCTACATAAAAATAGACTATACTTAAGGCCTAGTTGTAGGTTCCTAATTTCATAAATATATACACTATAAGAAATAATGAATCTTTCTTATTTGCTATGAAGGAGTAAGCCCCAAGATACAATTGCATAAAAATCCATGTAAACGTCTAAATATGACTACGGAGATCAACATTTATAGATGGCAAATGACAGGTATAATACGTACACTAGCTATCTCAGAAGAATACGTTGCTACAGCTGATACTGTCATAAAGTCTGATATACCGCAAAGGATTCTTGCTAGATAGACCATCCACACTCGAGATGTATATATAAGGAGGACACCCATAGCTATCTGTGGTAAACAGCTGATGACCAGAGTAGCCTTTCTGTCGAGGTGGTTAAGTAGCAGTCCAGCGAATAACATAGCTAGAAATATTAAAGACAACAGATCAAATAAATTCATTATACTAGGTGAACATGTATTTTGTTACTAATCACACAACAAAGTACATTTTAAGTTTATTTACCTTCTTTAGTTGACCCTTAACAACTAAAGTTAAAGTTAAATGGTGGTTAAGGTAGTTAAATGACATAATGAAAACTCAATTTAGATCCTGCCTTCACTTAAACAAAGACAAATTTAAAACATTCGAATTAAGCAGCTAACAAAGTAAATTAAATTAATCCAAGCTTCAAAAGACATCCTGGTGGTTATGTACATAAAACAGTTTAACTATTCAATTCATCTCGTATAATAACTAAGTCCACGCTTGGTATCCTCTTTCCTAGTATCTGTATTCCTAGTATTACATATGCGTAAAAAAGTTTAGAAAATCAAAATTACGCGAATCGAGCGTCTTACAAGGTAAATAAAGAAAATCCAAGCTCAAGGTGACGTTTTGGAAGTACTGCATAGCAACATGCATAAGCAAGAGCATTTATGTTGGTAATAAAACCTGAACTAATGAGACTGTAACAGTCTTATTTGTTCCAGTAATAGCGGCCTATTGTACTGGAAATGGGACTGTGACCGATAGCTTCAACTCACGTGCAAAAGATGCTAAGCTGCTTACTGAGACCTCCCCCCGCCCCTTATTTTCTGTAATTGGCTTTGGTAGTACAGTTTGATTTGCATCTCTTAACTTCACCATCACTGGCGACATCCACGCTGTGCTTAGTACTATATGCATCACAGTGAAGTTTGTTAAAACAAACGTCAACTTCGGGTCATGCATACCACTTTTATTGGAAACATTCAGGTTCAGTGCTCAGTTAGGTGTTATGTCAAATAGTCATACAAACTAGTTGGAGTTCGAAATTAGCACTGCTACTGTGAGGTCGCGTTCGTTTGTGCTTTAAACTCTCGACACCCCTGTACAGAACTCCCACCCCTATAGACTTATAACTTAATATCATAGTTGAGTGTACATATACAAAATCTAACTTTAAAAAAGGTGTAAAATAATTCGCTTGAGCGCCAACCTCGCCCCGCGTTACCTCAAGTTGGAGCAAGACGGGCTGCGTTTTTGCCAATAATTCGTCCCTGTCGCGCGGTGCATAGAACTGCAGTGACACCACAGCATACGGAAGAGTACGCGTGGAACAGATTGTTCGTCGCGCGCCCCGTCCAAAGTCAGCCGAGTTAATCGAGGTAAAAGTAATACTACCGGCCACTTTTTTATTTATTACCGATCAAAATGGTTAATAACTGCGCCGCTTGCACAAAGTGTATAAGGACGAGTCAATTGATAAAATGCTCAAACTGCCCCAGCAACTACCACCTACTTTGTGTTAATATAACGGACTCAAAAAAAGTAACAGAGGAGCTGAAATTAAATTGGGTTTGTCCGATGTGTAAAGTGGTGGAGCCTAGGAGAGATAACACGAACACTCCCGTGCGAGTATGCGTCACCGAGTGCGACGAATCAGCTTTATCAGTTAATACACGGCGTGAAGTCTCTCGTAAAGCTGCGTCGTCTGCTCCGGTCAGCCCGCTTTTTTCTGCAGCTGATTCTGACTCCTTGGCTACAATGGTGACCGAGATGAGATTGCTAAGAGCGGACGTGGGGGAGATCAAGTCTCAGATGACGTCCTTAACGGAACACATTACCAAATGCAACGATCGTCTGGATGAGTGTGAAAAAAACCTAGCAGAAACTTTGGATAGGATTCAAGCAGTTGAGGCTCGTACGTCAGTTATACTTACACTTGAAAATACAATAACACAATTACGTGAACAACAAAGTGCACGAGCGCAATCCTATCTAAAGAATGACATTGAAATCTCTGGAGTTAATGAAGCGGCTAATGAAAACCCAATGCATATTATTCGGGTAATTGCCCAGAAAATCGGAATGCCTCTGGAGGACAAGGATTTAGCCTACGTCACCCGTGTCGGGCCCCTGCGACGAGACCAGGATTATCCGTCAAATGATGACTCTTCCAGAAAACTTCCTCGTCCATTGGTCGTTCGGTTTCTAAGGCGGCACGAGCGTGAGGAGTTTCTCAAGGCGGGTAAGAGTAAGCGGAATTTAAATTGTTCTGACATTGGAATAAATGGCGCTCAGAGAATAATATACTTCAATGAGCGTCTCACCCAAGAAAAACGACAGTTATTTCGATCTGCGCGATACCGCTCCAAAGACTCGGGCTTTAAATATTGCTGGATTAAAAATGGCTCGCTATATGTTAGAAGACAAGAAGGGAACCCGGCTATCACCATTAAAAACATGGACGAGCTGCTCCGCCGCGTCAACCCCAAGGTACCGGGTGAGGAACCAAGTTAGCTGCTCCATGGAGCCGGCTGGTGTTTTTCGCCTCGCAAACTCAGTTGTTTCAAATCTCAACTTCAATATATTTGTTTTTATTTACGTATTAGGTTACTTATCTCTAAATTTAAAATTTTGCTTTAATCTTAAAAGTATAAAATATAATGTATATTGGCTTGTCACATATTTACACTCACACACCACAAACACACTTACATCGTTAAAAATTTACACACACAAATTAACACTGCGCGAAAATGTTAACTGTATCACTATCTGCACAACAAGAATGACTCACTTTTTTCAAGAAAACTTTTATTTTATGGCCTTTTTTTTATTATCAATATGGCTTTACTTAGCATAACTCATGACATAGATGAAACAATCTCAATTGAATGTCAGTCATTCACCTCACCTGAGCTATGTCAAGGCTTCTTATCTTCTACCGACCTGGACTTCAGGATTCTATCTTTTAATATCAGGAGTATACAAAGTAACTTCGACAATTTCGCTATTATGCTGCAACGTCTTAAATCGGAAATAGACGTCATCGTCTTAACGGAGTGCTGGCTATCCTCTGACTCAATAATAGACCGCTTACCAGGCTACTTTGCTTTTCGTTCAGCAAATCAAATAAACAAAAATGGTGGGGTAGTTACTTACGTCAAAAATTCATACAAAACCAATGTCTCGTATCCAAACATTAAGGATGCGGATAGTATGCTTGTAACTATCAACGATAGCATAGCGGTATTGGGTATTTATCGCTCTCCCGCAACTAACTCAATCGAACCTATGATTAACTCGCTGGACTGTGTGTTAGACACCTTAAAAAGCAAACCAATAATTCTAGTAACTGGTGATCTAAATATCGACATTTGCAAGCCTACGATAAGCCAAGTACCCGACTACCTGTGCCTTATGGCATCGCACAGTTTACTCCCTGCTATTACCATCCCGACTAGATATAACGCGTGCTTAGACCATATTTTTATTAAATCTAACTCTAAATCAGTCGGTATAGTTTGTAAGTCATCGATAACAGATCACGACATCGTAATTTCTGGTTTGTCACTCGAGTCTAAATTAAATCGTAGCCATGGTCCTCGGTGGCGTTCAAAAATTGATTTTGACGCTCTAGCCGCTGAAATCAATGTCTGTGATTGGTTAACCGTAATAACGGACATAACAGTAAATGGTGCAACTACAAAATTCTACGAATTAGTCAATAAATTAATAATAAAACATACTAGTATAATTAAAATAGGACGTAAACTAGTAAATATAAAACCCTGGATTACTCCTGGTTTGATTCGATGTATGAGGAACCGTGACAAACTCCATAGTGAGTCTAGAGCTTTGCCGGGTAATATGGAAAAACATAAAATCTACACCAGGTACCGAAATTTCTGTAACAAGCTTATCCGCAAGGTTAAAATGGAATACAATAGACAACAACTTGAACAAAGTAAAAATGATCCAAAAAGGTTATGGAAAACTATTAAAAATGTCTGTGAATCTACACGCCATCACAATGCTGCAACAGAATTATTAACTGCTACCAACGATGAGAAAAGGTCTCTTAATTTCTGCAATCAGCATTTCGCCTCAGTAGGAAAAACACTAGCGGACAACATTCTAAATAGACTATCAGAAACTCAAAAGTCCTTGGTTAACTCTTACCGACCTCTCAGGTTGGTTGCACAGTCTCTCTATCTCTACCCGACAGACCCAAATGAAATCTACAAGATAATTGCCAACTTCAAAACTGAAAGCTCTCCAGGTCTTGATAAGCTAACCGCTGGACTATTGAAAAAAACACTCCCGTCATTAATTGTACCTTTAAATTACATTTTTAATCTAAGTCTGGCGACTGGCTCTTTCCCAGACTGTTGGAAAATCGCTGCTGTTTCGCCCATCTACAAATCAGGTCCCAAGAATGCACCTGATAACTACAGACCAATTGCTTTGTTAAGCGTAATCTCTAAAGCACTTGAAAAGATTGTCAGTAATCGGCTTGTGTCATTCTTAGAGAAACATCATCTCTTGTCAGATCGTCAGTTCGGCTTCAGAAGGGGAAGATCGACCGAAGACGCTGTCACGCTTTTAGTTAATCTAGTTTCATCGTCTGTTGAGAAGGGTGAGCGCTGTATCGGAGTATTCCTCGATCTGGCAAAAGCTTTTGACACCGTCTCGGTCGACCTACTCTTAAAAAAGCTGGAATCTGCAGGAGTTAGGGGAGTTTCACTGGCTTGGTTTGAAAGTTACCTTTTAAACCGAAGGCAGTGCGTAAAGGTCGGTAGCAATCTTAGCTCACAGCTTCCCATTGACTTTGGCGTGCCTCAGGGCAGCATTCTTGGCCCCACACTTTTTACGCTTTATTTGAACGACCTTCTCCAATTACCATTAACAAATGCGGAAGTCATAGCATACGCAGATGATACAGCTATTTTATTCCATGGCTCTAACTGGGATCAGGTTAAAGGCTATGCAGAGGTCGGACTCTCTGAGGTAGGGAAGTTCCTAAACAACAACCTTCTCACACTTAACGTTACAAAGACTAATTACATCGCATTTTCTAAAACCTCTGTCGCAAGAGCTCCCAGAGACCTGATACTCAAACTACATACTTGCTCATATGATCCATTCAGTTCAAATCAAAGCTGTTCTTGCAATACAATTGATCGTACACCAACTCTCAAATACCTTGGCATAACATTGGATGAAAATCTAAATTATAAAAAACATCTCTCGGATTTAGCTGGACGAGTTAGAAGGCTCATATTTATTATGAAAAAGCTTAGAAACTGCTCGCCAGCTGACATCTTAAAGCTAGTTTATACCGCTCTCTGTCAGTCTATAATCCAGTACTGCATCTCTGTTTGGGGCAGCGCGGGAAAAAGCTTTCTCATACAGGTAGAGAGAGCTCAGAGGGCGCTGATCAAAGTCATGCTTAATAAACCTTTCCGATTCCCAACCGACACCCTCTACCAGGAGTTTAACGTTTTGCGAGTCCGCCACCTCTTTGTCCTTAGCGCAACGATTAAAACTCACAAAAGTATAAGGGATCGTACAGATTACCTAGACATATGTGAAAGACGTTCTTACAGAATCCCTATCCCAAGAACTCATTCTGAAATGGCAAGACGAAGTCCGAGTTTTTCACTTCTGAACACCTACAACAATGTTTGTAAAAAGTGTGATATTAGGGATTGCACTGCTTATACTTGCAAAAGGACTATTCAGCAATGGCTTCTTAGTCTTTCGTATGATGAGGTGGAAGCTTTGATATAGCTCGTTCTCCGCGCAAAAAAAACACACTCACACTCACTTTCATTCACTCACCTGCACATATACATACATACACACACGCATACACACATCCACATCCACATACACAAACACACACACACACACACACAATACATGCATGCAATCTAAAACTGCCGATTTTAACATTTATAATATGTATACTAAAGCCAAACATCGCCAAAAATGTATTAATTAGGTAACTCGAGCTCATGAGACCCAAGATACAGGCTTCTACGCCTAGTTTGGGCCTCGCTGATACTGTAAATTAGTGTAATTCTTTTTGGCAATAAATATTCTTATATTCTTATATTCTTATATTCTTATATAGTTCAAAAACGAAAAAGAAACAGACTTCATTGAATATAAAAAAAATACTACCGAATTGAGAACCACCTTTTTTAAAAGTCGGTTAAAATAGTTACTAGTGACTCTGTGAGCTGTAGACCTCGAACATATTTCAAAATGACTGATATATAACTTTTTTTACGTTTTCAACCCCCATATATACGCCATTTTGAAAAATTTCCAAAAGCATATTCGACAAAAAAATCTATATAGTTATAGAACCTGCTTACAAAATTTTACGAGAATCGGTTGAGAAATGCGCCCTGTAGTACATCTGGACAGACGCCTGTTGGACGCCGGCCGGACAGACATACGAAAACATTTTCGCCTAAGCTGAAACGGAGACACTCGCTCGGTCAATTATTTTACACATATTAGTAAGTTATATTTTTTCTAAATTCGTATACACCACTAGAAAACACAGGAAAGTAAACGATTTTTCGAAAAATATTTTTATAACATATTTTTATCGCACGGAACGAACTTGACTGATTTATAACTTTTTTTACGTTTTCAACCCCCATATATACGCCATTTTGAAAAATTTCCAAAATCATATTCGACAAAAAAATCATGTTGACAAGTAATATGTAAACATATTCTTTTCAATATTATACTTGTAAAAATCAAAATTAATAGCAATAAAGTGATTATTACATGGATTTAAACACGTTACATTGCCTACACAGTGACTATTTAATTATTTCTCTTGAATATTTCCTTTCAATACGATCAGTGATGGCGCTTTTTTGAGTAAACATATTCTGTCCATTACAGTATTTTTAAAAATCAAAATTATAGCAATAAAGTGATTATTACATGCATTTGAACACGTTACATTGCTTACATAGTGCCTATTTAGTTGTCCTGAGTCAATACGATCAGTTTTTATAACCAAAAAAACTATTTGTTTACTGTTCGGTTACTGGGAAAAACGTGTGTTGCCAGCGCCGCTTGAATTTTTTTGGACGATTTCACACAAGGCAAGTAAGTGTCGACACTGAAAATATTCTCCTAAAACTAGAATGGCGCCCATAAACAACTGTACTAAATGCAGCCAACCTCTACCACCTAAACATTTTATGACGTGCATAACTTGCAAGATCAAACTTCACATAGATACTTGTTCTAATGTCACAGAAAGACACTACAACTACTTGTCGCCTAAAAGCAGAGCAGAATGGAACTGCGGTGACTGCATTTGAAAAAAAGGTCAAATCGTTGCCTCCCCAGCCCGTCCTGTTGCTGGACCCCAGCAGCCAAGCCGTACACCAATTGAATGTAGTAACTCGAAACGCGATCTAAATATTTCATTTACTAGCACAGCTTTGAAAACGAACAGGTTCACTACCCAATCGACTCTAACACTGCCAACAGTCTCACCTCCTACCCAACACTCGGACCCAGACAAACAGACAACTGCTGTGAAAAAGAAGACAGCAGTCACCAACGCAGTCATTTTATTTGAATTGGTTAACTTTCGAGAACACGTAACAAAACAATTTATATCTCAAGACTTAAAGCTTATTGATCTGACGACAGCTCTTAGAGAATTTAAGAGCTGCATTACAAACCTTATCACGAAATATAGCACTCTGCGTACCGATATAGATCATCTATGTGAAATGTTTGATGGATGGACAAACACAACATACTGACTCACACTATAGAGTCAACACGGGAAAAATTACAGAAACTACAAGTAGAAAAGCAATCATTTCATTATGATTTAACGCTAGCCAATAACAAAATTGCATCAATCGGAAATAACGCCCCTATTGAGCACTCGTATGATACTGAACACCAAGCCACTAATTATCACATAGGCAGAAAACTGAGTAACTATAGGTCAATGACACATGCTAAAACCACCCCTACTGAAATTATCGAGTTACACTTTGCCACTAAAGTCAACAAAAAGCATCGGGACATTGCCAGCAAATAAACAGAGCATTGAGTTTCGACCAACCGAGGATCACTCTGGCAATGATGGTGAGCATTGGCAAACTGCACGTTATCGACGAAGTTTCAAGCGCGAAGGTGTAGTCATCGGAAAATCAAAACAACATCAAAACCAATTACAAGCTGTTTAAGGAACAAAGAAAATTCACGTCTGTTTCTTGCACCCAAACACCACTATTAATAGACGCCATAACGTCGCGTTTAAAGAATATTTGTAAAAGAACTGGTTTTTTGTAGCTAAACTAAAACTGTAACATGACTATTACGTCTCATTTGTCCTGACTGTCCCAGAATGCAGCTTTGACCAGTTACTAACACCTGATTCGTGGCCGGCTGGAACAGAAGTATGTGAATGGTTTCACAGAGGTATTAGGCGTGAATATTTTTGTCGACCCTGCACACCTGGCCAAGAACGTTTCGAGAAGAGTGACGAAAACCCACCAGAATCCTCAAAAAAGTACAACATCTAAATGCACAATACATGCACTGTACCAAAATGTTAACGGTCTCAAAACCAAACTCCAACAATGGCGCTTATGCACGTCACTCCTCCAAGAGGATTTCATTGCCGCAACGGAAACAAATTTGGATGATACGGTAACGGATGCTGAAGTGACACCACATGGATGGAGTTTATTTCGACGAGATAGAGGCTCTTATATGGGTGTATGTGTGTCGTATACATTAAACCATCAGCTAAAGATGAGGACTACATGACGTGGTTGTGTAAAGTTGAAGATAATATGCATTCTCAACTAAAAACTCTTCTGTTATTATCGTAGGTGACCTAAATTTGAACAGTGCGTCTAGGAACATTAACAACTACATGCATGTCTTTTTTACTTTTTGTGATTTCAGGGATTATAATGACACAGTAAATCAGACAGGTAGCAAATTGGATGTTTTGATTATAAATAGCAATGTTAATGTTAGTGATTATAAATGCATGTGTGTGTGCAGCGGAAGACGGTCTCGTGGAAACTGCGGACGATTATCACCCACCCCTCGATATCTCTGTAAGTGTAGATGCTAAGGGGAAAGATATTATGTTAGAGGCTAGTAACATTGACACGAATACTGACTGGAACTTAAGCAAGGCCAATGTTTCTTTACTTTATGAGTTAGTTATGAATATTAGTTGGAACAGCGTCCTAAACCAACATAATGTTAATAGTGCCGTTGATCTTCTATATTTTAATCTAAATAATTGTTTTGATCATGGTGTTCCCAAAAAAATCGCTGTATTAAACCTGTTCGCAGGTATCCTACGTGGTTCAATAAAGACATTATTACAGACACTAAAACCAAATGGGTTCTCCGCAAAATTTGGAAACAGTCCAAAGATCCCTACATATATAGTTTCGTTACCAGTATTAGAGCTTCTATAAAACATAGAATCACAATTGCCCATAACGACTACACTAATAAAATTCAGGAAAATTTTTCAATTCATCCAAAACATTTTTGGAACTATGTTAAAAGTCTGCAAACAAATGGTGGATTCGATCCATGTATCACCTACAAAAACACACCCGACAGGCAGCAGCCACAACATATGCTAGCTATTTTAGTAGTGTGTTTCTAACACGAATTCCAGCCCTCAATGTCAACCAACTATTGCCAACAAATAAATACTCACTGATCTGTGCCCAAGAATTGTCCATATCCGACGTTGAAGCAATCATTCAAAAACTCAAACCTAAAAGCTCTTTAGGACCTGATAATATCCCCGCATATCTAATAAAAGCATTCAAGTTTCAACTAGCCCCAACTCTAACCCACATCTTCAACCTATCCATTAATACATCCACATATCCACAAACCTGGAAACAATTAAGAGTTGTACCTATCCTTAAGGCAGGAGATAAAACACTAGCTGAAAATTACAGACCTATTGCTATCTTGTCACCCATAGCAAATATCTTCGAGGGTGTACTACACGCTAATATATATAAGCAAGTAGAACCATACATAACAAACGCCCAGCATGCTTTTAGGAAAGGACGCTCCGTAAACACCAACCTTCTCACAATAGTTGACAACATTGCGGCTAAACTTGTACTCAAGTACACAGGTAGATGTGGTTTAATTAGATTTCAAAAAAGCGTTTGACCAAGTCGATAATGACATCCTTTTTACCAAATTAAGTGCTTTTGGCTTCTCTCCTGTAATATTTGGGATGCGGAGTAAAACACTAGTATTACGAGACTGGTTTATTGTGGAATGATGGTAGGTCGAGATAAACAAATGCGCGTACCCACATATAGAAATACATTACAACTTTCCGCCCTTTATTGGAATAAGTATACACGACAAACAAAGGTACAATAAGTATGTCCTAATACTAATATAATGTACAATAGGTAGTGGGTATGTTAAGCATACAGCTATGTAGAACATTGCGATCTTAAAAGCCTTATACAACTATAATAATTAAATAGTACTTAACTAAGTGGTACATTATATCTTAAACAATACTTCTCCCTGCGAGTAATAAAAAAAATGATACCTATAATAGGCAGATATATTCTAAGCTTAATAATATCTTAGGTCTAATTAATAAGACTTACAGGTATATGAATACTTTACGATTTATCAAACGTTTTGCATACCGAAAGTATGTAGGTATGTAATTAAAATAATTGATAAATCGACGTTTTTTTTTTTTTTACATTTTATAATTAGGTCTTTTAGTACGAGGACGGAGAAAGCCAGTTATGGCATTATCCACGGACGAGTCCTTATCATAGACCTGTTGGGAAGTAGATGGCAGAGGAGACGGCGATTATTTTAAAATAAAATGATTTAAAATTAATTTAAAAATTATTATTTTTTAAATAATTTTTATTATATAAATTTATTTTGGGGACGCATCTGCGTCTTGGAATGCCGATTCAGCCGGCCGACTCAGCCGATTCGACAGGCCCTGGATCGGAAACGGGGTCTAGCTCAGCTTTGGCATCGTTTGCACTACTGCCCATAACGCTTCTAGCTAGTGACAATCGATTGCTTTTGCGTATCGGCAATATCTGATCGATGTGTTTAGTTTTTGTTACGTCCTCTGTACGTACCTTATAAGTAACAGCGCCGGTGCGTTCTGTGATGACGCCCGGCTTCCATTTGATAGTGCTGTTCGGGCGGAGTTCTTTGACAAGTACTTGATCACCCTCATAAACGTCGCGATGTACGCCGCCTGAATTGCGTACCTGCGCCTGTTGCGCGGCTTCCACGAAGTCTGCGGTGTTCGGGCGTTGCATGTCCAGCCGGGAGCGTAGCCGGCGGCCCAGCATCGCCGCGGCAGGCGAGCGCTTCGTACTAGCGTGCTCTGTATTGCGATACTGAAAAAGAAACTTACTCAATGCACGGTCTACAGTTTCACCTTCAAGTGATGCCTTTTTGATCGCCTTTTTGACGGTCTTCAAGGCGTTTTCGGCAGCTCCATTGCTGGAGGGGTGATACGGTGCCGCCAATATGTGCTTGACGGCGTTACACCGAAGGAACTTCTCGAACTCACATGAAGTGAAAGGCGGTCCACCATCCGTCACGAACTGTTTAGGGATTCCAAATCTAGCGAAGCACTCCCTCAGTTCCGCCGTGACCTTCGCTGCTGTAGTACCCGCGGTCATACTGAATACTTCGATCCACTTCAAAGGTGAATCGATCACTAAAAAATAAGTTTTGCCTTTGAAATGTAGAAAATCAGCATGAAGTCTCGACCACGGCTCGGTGGGCCAGGCGTAGGGCACGGGCGGAGCGCGCGGCGGCGCGTCGCGCATGGCGGCGCAGGCGGCTCAAGCCCGCGCACGCGCCTCTATATCCGCATCGACCAGCGGCCACCACACATAGTGACGCGCCGCTTGCTTCATGCGCATCACCCCCGGGTGCCCGGAGTGGATCTCATCGAGGATGGGCGCGCGAAGGGACGCTGGCACCACGATTCTGTAGACCCAGACGATGCACTCGTGGTCTATATGTAGGTTTTCTTTTCTGTGGAAGTAAGGCTTCTCGTTCTCGATCTCTGTACCCTCGGGCCATCCGCTCATTAGATAGCCGTAGATTCTACGTAAGACTAAATCGTTTTTGGTCTCTCTAGCCACATCTCTGTGACTGATAAGAAAACGATCTTCTACGAAATACGCAGCGTCATCCCGTTGTTGTAGCGGCAGACGTGATAACGAAATGGCAATGCATCGGCATTGCCATTTCATTCCGTCGGCACGAACTTGATGTCGAAGTTATAGGCGGCTAGTTTAACAGCGTACGTTTGTAACCTGCTGGCGGCGGTCTGCGGTATTCCCTTTTTGGGCCCAAAAATTTAGCTGAGCGCCATGCGATCGGTTTTTAGAATGAACGATCGCCCGTAGACGTACTGATGATGGCGACTCACTCCGTACACGATGGCGAGGGCCTCTTTGTCGACCTGACTGTACTTACGCTCGGTGTCGGAGAGCGTACGCGAAGCGCAGCTCACAACGCGCTCGGAGCCGTCCAGGTAGGCGTGCGACAGCACGGCGCCTAGCTTGTACGCACTCCTGTCCACCGCTAGCACCAGCGGCAGGGTCGGGTTGTAGTGAGCTAGCGTGGGCGAGCGTGTCAGCACCTCCTTCACAGAGCAAAATGCGGCGTCGCATTCGCGCGTCCACTGCCAGCTAGTTCCCTTTTCGAGCAATGAATACAGAGGCTGCAACAACGTACTCATGTTTGGAATAAACCTAGCGTAATAATTGATCAGGCCTAAAGCGGCTCTCAACTGAGAGACGTTTTGTGGATTCGGAGCCTTCGCGATCGCGTCAACCTTGCTACTATCGGTGTGCAAGCCGTGTTTATTTATTCTATAACCTAGATAATAAACTTCCTCTTTAAAAAATTCGCACTTCTTAAATTTAACCCTAAGTCCTGCCTCCTGTAATCGTGCTAACACAGCCCTTAAATTCGCCAGGTGAATATCTTTAGTTGAACCGGTTACACAAATATCATCTTGGAAAGCTACACAGTTGAGACCGTTGAGCGTTTCTTCTATTAATTTTTGAAACATTTCAGGCAGGCACTTTAACCCGAATGGCGCTCGTCTATACACAAAAGTACCTATATGCGTAGTTATGGCTGTAAGAGACTGCGAGCTGTCCTCTAAAATACACTGTAAATAGGAGTGTTTTAAATCAATTTTACTATAATGCTCCCCTCCGCTTAGAGCGGCGAACAATTGCTCAATTCGCAGTAGTGGGTAGTAGAAATCTTTAAGAACTTTATTTACGGTTATTTTGTAATCACCGCATAGTCTTATGGATCCGTCGCGCTTGATCACGGGAACGATAGGCGTTCCGTAGTCGCTGCGATCGACTTTGAATATCACCTTGTTCGCGCTAAGCGTTCTAACTCCTGTTCAACAGGATCGCGCAAGGCGAGAGGAAGCGGACGAGCTTTACAGAATATAGGCGTGTCATCTAATCAATCAATCAATCAATCTAATTTCAGTTTTGTTATCTTAGGATCAATACCTGTGGTAAGATTATGTAAGCTAATTGAATTTAAGTTTACGTAACCAACGTCGGCCTAGTAAGGGTGGACCGCCGTTGTTTATAATGAAAAGCGGTAATGATAACGCTTTTTCCCCGCTCTGAACGTTTACCATGACACGCCCGAGCGGAATAATCGCATCTCCCATGTATGAATGAAACTGTCGGATAGTAACTGTTGTTACTATCGGAATTTATAGGTAGGTGACACAGGTATTTATCATAAAATTACTTACTGACCGCCGATATCCTGCTGCCTGTATCTAATTCAAACAACACCTTTGTGTTTTCAATCGATAATGTACACTGATATGGGCCGTCTTTAGAATCACGTTTAATAGAAACTACTTGATACAGTCCATCGCTAGAATCGGACTCATTGCTTGAGTCTTTATTTATAAAACTTTGGTACCTTGATTTGGACGGGTCTTTTCTGGATTTAGAACACATCACTGAGGGATGACCTTTATCACTGCACTTGTCACACACATACGACTTATATCTACACTTGTTTGGCGCGTGACGAGATTTCCCACAGCGCCAGCAAGCACCCCTCGGCTTGCGGGAGGCTGGCGGCCTCTGCGCCACCCGATGCAACCCGGCCACGGCAGTGCCCTGCCCGAGTCCCGATACACCAACGTTCGCCGCCAGCGCGGCGCCGCCGCCCGAGGCCTCCGCCGCGTGCCGCTCAGCTGCCTCCAGCGCAAAGCTCCACTGCTCTCTTGTAGTCCAGCGATGACTCGGCGAATAGACGCGAACGCATGTATTCGCTACGCAGCCCTGAGACGAACTGGTCGCGAAGATTCACTTCTAGCGTCGACGTGAAGTTGCAATGAGTGGCGAGGTGCTTCAGACTTTGTAGAAAAATTCCGACTGACTCACCTTCCGCCTGACGTCGCTGATGAAATGTGTGTCTTTCCGCTATCTCGGATCGCTTGGGTTCTAGGTGGCCAGACACGAGTTCGATCGAAGGTCTTGTTCTCTGGATGTTCCGGAGCGCACAGGTCGCACATCAACTGGTATGTCGGCGCGCCCACATGCGTAACCAACGTGGCAACGCGTAGTTCCGTTTTAATTTCATTTAATAATATGAATTGACGAACTAAACGAACGTACGAAGACCATTTCTTGCCTTCCTCCAGCTCAAACTCGGATAATTTGCCGAAAGGCATGACTAAATCCCATTAATCGGCGCCAATGTAATATTTGGGATGCGGAGTAAAACACTAGTATTACGAAACTGGTTTATTGTGGAATGATGGTAGGTCGAGATAAACATATGCGCGTACCCACATATAGAAATACATTACATCTCCAAAATTACTTAAGCTATTTGCTGATTATTTGCGGGACCGCAAGCAGTTTGTACGTCTTGGCTGTTATGACTCTGCTCCTTATCACACTAGATCTGGTGTAAGTCAGCGCTCATCCTTAGGACCTCTCTTATTTACAATGATGGTTGATGATCTGGCTAAACACCTTGTATTTGCTAAATGTCTAATATATGCAGATGGTCTTAAACTATACAGTGAAATAAAAACTATTGACGACTGTTACGCGCTGCAACGGGACCTCATTGCGATACAAATGTGGAGTGAAGAAAATCGACTGTACCTTAATATTAATAAATGTCAAGTTATGTCCTTCAGTAGATCCGCGAAACCTTTATTAATGTCATACCAACTAAACGAGAATTTGATAAAACGAACGCAGATCGTCAAAGACTTAGGGGTAATATTCGATCCGGGCATAACATTTCATGACCACATATGTAAATTGGCAATAGACTGTTTTAAAAGGCTGGGGTTTCTCACAAGAAACTGCAGAGATTTCAACAATATAAATGCTATCAAACTTCTCTACACCGCCCTTATTAGATCTAAACTTGAAAATAGTGCATGTGTTTGGAACCCTTACCAGGTTAACATACACCTTGATACTAGAAAACGTGAAAAAAAGGGTTCTTCGGTTTCTCTGCCGCAAGGTGCATGGCTACTACCCGTTTATGTATCCTACCCAATATCTCCAGGGTACATTAGGATTTAACTCCCTACAAACGCGCCGAATGCATGTTCAAATACTAACTGTGTGTCGCATATTACGTGGATTGCTAAACTGAGGTGTTGAGCGAGCTTACGCGACTCTATGTCCCGGAGAACTGCATAAGGTTTCGCCTGGGCCGGGTACCACTATTTGCAATAACTCCCGCTCGCACATTGGCTCGCCAACAGTCCCCCATTTGTAGAGTCCAACGACACCTTAATGTCCTCGCCGCCTCGCATGTTGCCGGCGCAGGACATTTTGACGTATTTGCTGATAAATGGCCCGTTATTGATAGACTGAGTATGTGCTACTGTGAAAAGCTTGAGTTAGTATTTTTAATTGTAAGTATTTATATTTGTTAATTTTTAATTGTTAGTGTTTACTGTTATGTTTATTATTAACAAAATTAGTATTGGATAGTTATATAGGTATATTTGTATGTCCAAATAATTCGTGTTCTTTTATTTTATTTTATTGTGTAGCCAATTAAGTTGGTAAATAATTTTTAGGGTAGGTCTTAAGATAGATAATAATTTAATAATATATGTTTTGTAGGTTGTCTTTTTCTATTTCTTCATCTTTTATATTATTTAATGAAACATAGATGTAACGCTTTAGATAATTCTACTACTACTACTAAATAAATAAACTTGAAACTTGAACTTGAAATTTGACGGATGGGGGCTAGGCTAAAAAAAGTGTAAGATTTTTCCGTCACGACCCTTTCTTTAGTGTAGACTATTATCCATAGGGTGACACGAATGAATTAATTAGATGAGAGATGAACTAATGAATTAAGTGAATTGAGTGAACAATAAAATGTTTATTTTCAAAACTCGGAAATATTTATATTAATTTCGAAATTTCCTACTATTCTTTCAATTAGTTGGTTAATTCTGCGTTTCATTTAATAGCTCTCGGATGCTAGTAATTCATTTATTTGTATTAGCCAATTAATAATTTTATACGTTTATCAATATGATTAATATAATATGATAGGAACATCGTTCCAACCGAGTGTTCCACGACACTCACGCATTTTTTCTAGATATTTTAATTTAAAACCCCAAACAATTGAATCGATTTTGATTAAATTTCTATGGAACCAATCGCAAAATATAGCCTTGTACATAAAAATATTTATACAAATCGGTTCATAAATTTCGGAGCTATGAGGTAACAAACATATCTATAAATTATCTGGTTTTCATGATGCAAGTTTTGCTAAGAGGTGCTGGCCTCAATTCAGTTGCTTCGCTAGAGTAACTAAAATTTTCTAAAATAAAAACGATCTTATCTTGTTTGCATTAAAGTCTGAATTATAACATTTTTAGTGACACTTCCTAAATTAACGTATAACTGACGTTGTTTTAGCTCAATTTAGTCATCGTGTAAGGAGGTGTTGATTAAAACTGCGGTTATTTTTCGCAGTTTTTGTCAACACCTCTATACATTATTTTCAATAAAGGAAATTGGAATAAAACTAATAGCAATAAAACAATTTTTTTTTTATTTATCTTATTTTAGAACTGTGATTTAAAATGTGTACTCTAATTTGAACTTTATTAGTAGCAAAATAAGGTCGTCCATATTTTAGAAAATTTTAGCTAGTCGAGCATTTTTTTACAATTTTAGCATTGTGTGAATTAAAATCATTTATTGAATTAATTCCATGAACGTTAAATCTGCGTCTTAACGGTTGAAGAAGTGTTTTTAATTCTCTATTACGTTTGCAGCACTTAGATTTCGTTGAGTCTCTTCGTGGTATAGATTTGATTATGTAAATCAATACTAAGGAAAACCCTTACAAGCCCTTGGCTATTAGAGTTTCATCCCCTTCTTTTTACTTAATGTTGTCAGTCAGACAACACTACGATGATTTCATAGTACTCAAAAGCATAATTTGTTTTCTTTCGTTTTTTCCGTGGTTTTCCCTTGATGGTAGTTTCTCACTTGGACTCAGTTCTATAAGCTGAACTGCATTGATGACTTGTTGCAAGTTTTGCACACTTAGTGGGGATGTATAATAGAATAATTGTGATCTCCTCTTTATCATTGGAACAAATCGCCGTTACCGTAAAGGAACCTTAAATCCTAGTAAATATCTAGTAAACTTTTCAAGATCTCACCAACTATTACAGCGATGTACTGCTTGCAAATGGGTCCCAGTATTTTATTAACGTTGATAATCATTTTATATATTAAACTTCACAAAAAATCAATGCAATGCAATAAATATCTACGTACATGCTACTACTAAATTACTTAGGCACAAGGCACGTCATATCTGTATCAATTAGTTCCTCAATTAAAAGAATGAATAAGGTCATGTTTGTTCTGGTGTCCCCATAAAACAGGTCAGTACGATATACAATACAATTTAAAAAAAAAGCTAGGATAGACCTGTTCCCCTTAGTTAGTTAAATTGTACTCCCCTAAGTTATATTGTACCAGAACACAAATTACGAATAAACAATTTTTTTCTTTGATCTTTATTAATAACTAGCAGACGAAGCGCAGACGAAGTCGCAGGCACCAGCCCGCGACTTCGTCTACGCAGGACTAGTACTTTGAGTAGCTTATTTTCTTCTCCAAGATCTTATCATCTATTTTTATTCCAAAATTCATTAAAATTATAGAAGGGAAGATATCAAATTAAAATTCATTAAAATCGTTATATTTTGGATAATTCACACAATATCTTTACCACAAAGCATTACGTTTAGACGTACGGTTTAAATAAATGTATTTAATAATATTTAATAATAATCTGTAAATCGTTTTAAACAGTCCTTAGTAGCTCAACTGTTTAACTAGTATTTTTATATAATTGTATATTGTTCTGTATATTTTTGTAATTATGTCTGTAAATATCTAAACATATTTACAGACATAATTACACTGTCGGAAAATATTTATTTATTTTATTTTATTTTTTAGTGTTGTTTTCGCCTCGTGAGGTCGCTCCGAAAATGGTTCAATCTGAAAACCAGCGCTATTTCCGTGCCCGGAAGTAGCACATGCTGAGATGGAACCTTTTCAGCCACACTTAAATGTTGTTTGGTTTGCGGGAAGGGCTATTATTATTATTTTTTATGCATAGTTTCATTTCTGTTTGTACTAATGTGTTTGTATCAATTTCCCCTTGAAGCTTAGTTTTAGTCTGTTTTCCGCTCTTGTGTTCTTGTATGTTTTCGTGTGTGCTGAATAAATGTTTTTCCTTCTTTCTTTCTTTCTTACTCGCTAATGTTCTCGTTGTCGAGTTCACTAATGTGGTCAGTGTCCCAGTGCGGGAGCGCTGCTCGTACCAGACGAACAGGCGAAATGAGCTCGCGTGGGCCTTTATACAGGGCAGCGGAGCGATGGTGGCAAGATGGCGACGATGCATGCTGTCCGACGATCCCCGAGGTATCGCGAGCTAGGACGAGCGGCGCACGTGCGTTCATTTTAATATCCGTGTTACAGTATAAGTTTTCTAACAGTCATCTAGTAACAATAATACAAGCTATTCTTAGTTTGGAGCTAGATGGTGGTGTATGCGTCGTCCACCAATATTTATTTATATACTAGTTGTACCCGGCATGCGTTGCTATGCCACAAATTTTCTCACCGTTTAGACCTTCCCTGGACTATGACAAATAATTCAAAACCAAAATTAGCCAAATCAGTCCAGCCGTTCTCGAGTTTTAGCGAGACTAACGAACAGCAATTAATTTTTATTATATAGATTATTGGCCTTCTGTTATTTTGGCACATATATACATGACATCCTGTTCTCTATCTTTACTGATTTACTTTTTTGTACTGTCTGCATAACTCACTTTACGCTCGGTGCAACAATCTACTATTTTTGTATCTTATGATCTTGGTAGGTGGTGCTAAAATCTTAATTTCAGTCAGTCTTATTTTTGCTTAAGGCACTTCTTGTAGAAAAGAGTTATTACAGTATCACCGAGTTTTTGAACGATGACTTAAGTTACTTGTAACTCAATATAATAAATTTGCATGCCTAGTTAAGGTAAGATTGTACTGGTACTTTATATAATTATTACTATACCATAACAATATTGTAAGCCTGCATTCTGAATTGAATTCGACTACATGTAAAACTTATAAAATTATACTAAAATCCTTATCTTGGCTTACTGGATGGTGTTGTAATGGTTTGGGACCTCATCAGTAGTAATTCTCACTGACTCCTTTCTGACTTTGGAAGTCTACACTATGCGTGATTACTTGCGTTTGACTAAAGCTTTTAGAAACAGGTAAGTTTACATTAATAAAAACATAAAAACTTTATATATATTTATAACACTCGTAGTTCGGTACATATCTGTAAAACCATAGTTTATATTTATTGGATAGCTAAAGTTAGCACTGCATATAATACATTCTCTTAGCATATTAACAATAATAAACTATGCCACCGTATGATCTGCGCTTCCTTCAAAAACCTTTGATGATTCTTTTAACTGATTCAAATCTTTTCTCCCTAAAGCTATTTGTATATCAAAAAAACTTTTACCCTTAGTTTCTGGAATAAAAAAATATATAAAAGCACTTAGTAGTACGCAAAACATAGCGAATGTCCAGTAAATTGATGAAGGTCCTACACTGTTGCTTACTACAGGAAATAATCTGACTGTTAGGAAGACGAAAATAGAAGTCATTTGCATTCCAATTGATATGCCAAAAGCTCTGAATCTTCCATCGAAGAGTTCTGCCAGTTGCACCCATAGAAGAGAACCCAAGCCTGGAATAGGAACATTGACATAAAATCGAAACAATCGCAACTTGAGTCTTTATACTGGAAAAAGATTTGACATTTCTTTCTCTTTTTTTTCTTTGGTTTTTTGATTTACCCGAGGTTTGGTGTTTTTTCTAAAAGTTACTTGCCTAACAACTCAGTTTGTAGTAACTCTGCTTTTTGATTACGAGTAGGTTACGAGTTCGATCTCGATCTTGGACTAATATTTGTGAGATAAACATAGATGGATGCTTTGTGCCTGGGTGTTTGAAATTATCTTAGTACGTAGATAGATAATTTCACCACAAATACATTAGACTGTTATAAGAAACAGTGTTTAACTACACGGTAGTACAATGGGCGGTCTTATCGCTAGATAGCGATCTCTGCCAGACAACCTTGGGATGGATAGAAATCAATATAGCTGAATTTTGGTGATGAAAATAATATAAGTGATTTATGATAAAAATAATATATACATACATATTTACAGGAAAACAAAAAGTACAGCAATACCTAATATTACAAAAATAAATAAATAATATTAAATACAATATGAATACGATACAATGCGTACCTTAAAGTGTATAAGTATCAGTCATCTGAGTCTCATAGTACAAGCTTTGCTTAGTTTGACTAGAAGGTGTTGTGTGAAATGTCCACCAACATTTTTTTTATTATTTACTATCTTCTGCCCTCGACTTTGCACTACAAGTACGTATATAATATGTACCTAATATGCTATTCCAGGACACAGTTTACATCTTTACCAAAATTCATTGCAATCCGTTTAGCTGTGACGGTGTGATAAAGGCACAAACAAACATTATAAACATTAAAAATATCTATACGTAATTTCGAATTTATAAATTGATATATATAAGTAAGATAGTAGGATAATAACACTTATTTTTAAAAGCTTAAAATATACGTTGCCGATGCTGTACTACGCTTAATAATATTTACCTGAGTTATGACAGAAAACCACAATTATTATTGATATTAGAGGCAAATAGTTTAAAAGTCCGACTATATCAACGCCTTTATCTCTTTGCATGAAGAACATGCCGAGACCAATCTGAAAAAGTTAATTATAAATGTAAGTTGAAGCAAGTCCGGCAATTGCTTTCCTGTGTATTGATAATGTGATTTTAAAGACAATGTTTTCAGCTAACTAGTCGATTTTATTAAAATGTATTTATTACATTTTACCAGTGGAGATTAGCTTCAAACCTCATACGTTAACCTCGTATGTTATCAGTTAACAATTTTCTGACATTGGGACATATATAATCAAAAGTTTATCTATTTATCTATATACTAATATATCTAATATATTAGTTCCTTACATATGAAATTGTCATTTTTTATGGGAGGAATATAAAGTCGTTGTTTTATTGTGGTAGCTCATTGATCCCTTTACTAAAAAAAACCACGGTGGCGAGAATCAATATACTCGTAATTTGTTGGATTACGAATAATCTGTTGGAAATCATCAATAGTAAAAATAGTAATCTGTTGGAGCAAGGTCCGGGGAGTACGGTGAATGTAGCAGACATTCCAATTGCAGCTTCTCTAGTTTAGCAGCCGTCTGTTGTGCAATGTAGAGGCATTGATCAGCCTCGGTTGTTTAGCTGCTAGTTCTTTCATCATGGTTTGCACTTGCTGACAATAGATATCTGCCGTAATCGTTTGACTAAATTTTAGAAAGCTGTAATGAACAACATCGGCACTAGTCCACTAAACACTCACAAGTAACTTAAGTTTTTGCTTGGGGTACGATTTGGCTGTTTTCCAGGTTTCAGACATTGCGACGAACGCTTTCGATTATCGTACAAGATCCACTTTTCATCACAGGTAATGAGCCGATTTAAAATCCCTTCATTATCGTGCTGGTTGAGCAATGTAACGCAGCAGTCGACGCGTGTTTGCTGGTTTGCTTCACCCAATTCATGAGGTACCCACCATTCAAGCTTTTATACTTTCCCTGTTTGCTTCAAGTAGATTGAAACAGTTTTATCACTCACACCGAAGCCTGCAACTAACTCTAAAATGGTGTGTGATGGATCCGCTTCTACAATAGCCTTTAATTCTTCACTATCCACTTTGTTCTCCAGCCGTCCACGGGGCTTGTTCTGAAGGTCGAAATTTCCAGAACGAAAGCGTCGGAACCAAAAACGTACCGTGTTTTTTTTGCGACACCAGCGCCATACACATGGTAAATCCTTCGAGTTGTTTCTACGGCACTGGTGCCACGGTAGAACTCGTACTCTAAAAAGCGATATTTCAAGTTTTCCATTGTACGATATGAGCGACGCCAAGGAAAACACTAATGAGGAAAAAAACAAATAAATGACTGTTTTCGAAACTCGAATACACCAGCTAAATGGAATAATAAATTTGAATTTGGAATAACCAAAGAGGATATATTTCAGATCAGAGGCCAGTACGGCAAAACGCCAATTTCATATGTAAGGACCTAAAAATTCAAAATTCAAATTCAAAATAACTTTATTCATTACAATCACAAGGACCACTTTGAATCGTCTTCTTACATGCTAGTGAATCTAGGTGCCGGTTCCTCCTAACCCCAGTTCAAGAAGAATCCGGCAAGAAACTTGTCTGGTCTTAACACTTTTTTGTATGATCCTTGACAATTTTGTTACTGATGCCGAGTCGAGTTGGAGCAGATTCATCCCAAGCTTTTTTGTCTTCTAAATAATCAGATATTTTATAATATGCTTTAATAGACAGTTTATGTTTAATTACGTTTTTAAATTTGCCAATCGACAAATCTAACACGTCGCTTAGGACCTTGTTATAGAAGCATACACATTGCCCTATAAAAGACTTATTAACTTTAGCGAGCCTAACAGTGGGAACAGCGAGTTTATCTTTATTTCTAGTGTTAATACTATGATTATCGCAATTTTTTTTGAATAAATGAACATTTTTGTGCACATACATTAAATTTTCGTAATAATAATAGGTAATAATAGGTTCCTTATTATTTCGTGACATATTCTAGGTAAGAATCTAAAACAAACCATCCCAACAGCTGTTCCGACCAAGGATGTGCTCAATATAGGTTTCCTTCCAAATCTATCAGTTAAAAGTATAGTGCAAAAACAGGCCAATAGCTCTACGCAACCAATAACCACAGATGATGTTTCCGGTTTCACACTAGTATTCGTGAGTATTAGGATAGTCTGCAAATATATTGTGACTGCGTTATATCCAGTCAGCTGAATACCAACAGACAACACTATTACTTTCCCAAAGGTTTTGAGTATGACTTTGTCATTCCAAATGTCCTTTATGCTGGTTTTTGATGTATTAACTAAGGCGTATTCATTAATTTCTTCATGTGCTTTAGCTGTCGTACCTCTGAGGGATTCTAACACTTTTATAGTGTCTTCTGTTTTTCCTGGAAACATGAGATACATTGTTACATAATAAAATACATATTTATCTATTATTTGAAGGAACATTCAAAATTCTACTTAAATGTTTTTCCGAAATCTCTGTTTTGTTTTTTTATGAAACTGTACTTGCTTGTGTTGTTAGCAGTATATTTTGATTTTGATATTATAAGGGATAAGTAAACCGACTGCCATTGGCTTAGTCATGTCACAAACAAATCATATTTGAGAATAAGCCCTTACTGTGGTGAAAAATCACAAATAGTGATTCTAATTAAAATTTTTAGTTGCGAACCCACAAAATAGGAGTGAAATTATCTTATTAGTGATTGGCAGTTGCGGTAATTCACAAACGAGTATGTTATCGAAGAGATTACAAAGATTTAGATAATCTTTGTATAGAAGAATTTAATATTTTTACTTCTTTTACTTCTTAATATTGTTAAGATTAATTTATGTCTTTTGTCTTTGGTTTTTGATAAAGATATAACCAAGATTACCTTTAACGTGTAAGAAATACGGCGATTCCGGTAAAAACAAGATAGGCACAAAGGAAGCAATGATGAAACATGTCAGGAATATGTTCAGTTGTACGTAAGATACAAACGGTCCTAGGGATAACATTATCATTGCTCCCGCAGCGGACATTATCTGTGAAAGAGTGCCTAGTGCGCCTCGGACTTCTTTCTAAAACATGAAAAAACTTTAAAATATACAAAAGTGCTCATCTAAAAATTTTTGAAATCAATGTACCGACTGATATTTATTTATTTATTTGAGGGCATCCAATAGTAGTCGCACATGTAATAACTAAATTTATTAAAACTAGTCCTAGTTTTTACACGCTTTATATTGGTTTCACTTGTATGTTTGTAACCGACTCCTTTTGACTTGATTTTGACCCACTTCAAACGGTCAGATTTATCGAGGACCGATGACACTACACTAATTTAATAAGATTAGATTAGCTTTTGTAGAAAAACAAACTAAAAAAATAAAAAATAAATATGAATTAAGAATAGTTTAAGAAATGTTAATATATATAAATTAATAATAGTGTCAATAGGAAAAATATGAATTTTATTTCAAAAAAGAGTGGGGTGCTTTTTAATATTTATCTGTCAAAATATTTTTCTCCTCTCCGAGGAGATACTTTTCACATTTTTCTTAGTTTGGTGCAAAAGTGTGTTTTTTAGTTTTTTAATAAGCTATTATTTATTATGCATACTATTAAATAAAGGACAACATTTAAGGATATATATTTAAATAATTTGATGCAGACACATAACTATATTAAATGCTGTTAGATGCCCTCAAATTATTAACATTTCTAAAATGTCCAGATCTTAGGATATAATACGTACACTAGCTACCTCAGAAGAATACGTTGCTACGGCTGATACTGTCATAAAGTCCGATATACCGCAGAAGATTCTTGCTAGATAGACCATCCACACTCGAGATGAAAATATAAAGAGGACACCCATAGCTATCCGTGGTAAACAGCTGATGACCAGAGTAGTCTTTCTGCCGAGGTGGTTAATTAGCAGTCCAGTAAATAACATAGCTGCAAACATTAAAGACATCGAATCAAATAATATCATTATACCAGGCAAACAGCCATTTTGTTACTAATCACACGAAAAAGTATATTTTAAGTATACTTTTTTTTTTGACATTTCACACAGCAGCATTTTCACACCCGGGCCGGGTGTGAAAATAGTAAAAAGTAAGCAGAGCTTGTGTTATGGGTACCACATGACTGATACACTACTTATATACTTTTTTTTTGTAAATACATACATATCATACATAGAAACACCCAGACCCGAGACAAATACTTGCAGATCATACAAACATTTGTCTCGCGGCGGGAATCGAACCCGCAAGCGTCTCAGCCGGATCTTAGCCCACTGTGCCACAGAGGTCGTCTTACTTTCTACCTTAGTTGTCTAGGGTCAACTAGATCCTTAACAACTAAATTAGGTAGTTAAATGACGTAATAAAAACTCGACTTAGATCCTGCCTTCATTTAAACAAAGACAAATTTCAATCATTCGAATAAAGCAGCTAACAAAGTAAATTAAATGAATCCGTTCTGCGTACCTAATACATAAAACAGTTTAAATTCAACTTAATAGGTTCAAGCTTTGGTATCCTTTTGCTTAGTATCTGCGTTCCTAGTATTACAAATTCCTATAAATGTTAAGAAAATCAAATTCGCACGAATCAAACATCTTACAAAGTAAATTAAGAAAATTCAAGCTCAAGGTGACCTTATGGCGGTACTGCGTACTAAGTGCATTTTTCTATACAAGCAGGAGCACTTATGTTGGTATTTTGACTGAAACGAATGAGACTCTAACAGTCTTATTTGTTTCAGTAATAGCGGCATATTGTACTGGAAATAGGACTGGGACCGATCGCTTCAACTCACGTGCAACTGATGCTAAACTGCCAACTGACACCATCCACGCGCCCTCACTCTCTGTAATTGGCTTTGGTAGTACAGTTTGATTTGCATCTCTTAACTTCACCAGCACTGGCGACATCCACGCTGTGCATAGTCCCATATGCATCAGAGTGAAGTTTGCTAAAACAAACGTCAACTTCGGGTCATACACACTGTTTTTTATTGGAAACATGCAGATTCTGTGCTCAGTTAGGTGTTATGTCAAATTGTCATTCAATAATAAAGTTTTAAAAACTAATAAGAAAACCAACTTCATTATAATAATATAAAAAAAATTGAATTACAACTAAATGCATTAAATGTATTAGTAGTTATTTACATTCAATGTATTGGTAGCACAATTGTTAGTTCTTTGACCTGATAGTCAAAGAACTAACAATTGTGTCAATAAGAGTCTAGTAGAAGGAACGTTTCCTGATGCCCTTAAAACGGCCAAAGTCACTCCTATCGATAAAGCTGGTTCTTAAAAAGATCCCATTAATTATCGTCCAATATCAGTACTGCCAGTATTTTCCAAAATATTTGAAAAGGTCATTCACTCGCGATTAGCTAAATACCTAAATTCCATCTAAACTTCTTATTTGAAAGGCAATAAGGATTTAGACCAAAGTCCAATACCCTATCGGCTACTGCAGACCTAATAACCAAAATTAAAACAAACATTGACAACAAAAACCTTGCTCTAGGCATATTTATCGACCTGCAAAAGGCATTTGACACAGTTAGTCACCCAATGTTTTAGTGATATTGGTGTAACAGAGACAGCACATAAAAATTTTGAATCGTATCTGATGAATCAATTTCAAACAGTCAAAACCTTCGGAGTTCCACAAGGTTTCTTGGACCATTATCATTTCTCATCTACATTAACCCCATTCAAGAACTTAAAATACACGGACACATATCACTATACGCGGATGACACTTGTCGCTTCTATTTCGGAAATTAAATAACACATTTATTAAACCAAGCGCAAGAAGACCTAAACAAACTAGCAATCTGGTTCCAAGACAACCTTCTCACCATTAATGCATCCAAGACATGCTACTTAATATTCAAATCAAAAAACAGAAAAATTGAATCGCATCCGCCTCTAAAAATAGACAAAGTATTACTCCAACAAAAAGACTCTTAAAAAATATCTCGGCCTACGACTAGACAGCAATCTGAGTTGGAATGTGTGTTATTTTGGCCAAAAATATGTATAATTTTGATTTTGAGAACCAAACAACTGAATCGATTTTGATTAAATTTATATGGGACCTATCGAAAAATATATCCCTGCACATACAAATAGTTATGCAAATCGGTTTTAAAATGTCGGAGTTATAAGGTAACAAACATATTCTGTTAATTATCTGGTTCTCATAATGCAAGTTTTGCTAAAATGGTATTGTGTGAATTATTCTATGAACGTAAAATCTGCGTCCTAACGGTTAATAAAGTGTTTTTAATTCTATATTTTGTTAGCAGCACTCAGATTTCATTGAGTCTCTTCGTAGTATGGATTTGATTAAGAAACTCAATACTAAGGAACGACCTTTCTAACCCTTAATTTATCCCTGAGTGTGGCTTTAAGAGTATCTTCCTCTTCTCTTCAGTCAGACAACACTATGATGATTTTAAAGTACTCAAAAGCCTAATTTGTTTTCATTAGTTCTTTTCGTCACGCTCGTTCTTCCGACTTTTTCCCCGAATGGTCATTTCTTACTTGGAATCAGTTCTATAAGCTGAACTGCATTGATGGCTTGTTGCAAGTTTTGCACACTTAGTGGGGATGTAAAATAGGAGAATTGTAATCTCTTGACCGTAAAAACAACTAAAAATTATAGTAAATATTATACTCATATCTAGTAAATTTTATAAATTCTCACCAACTATTACAGCGATGTACTGCTTACAAATGGGCCCCATTATTTTGTTAAAGTTGATAATCATTTTATATTTTAAACTTCACAAAAACTCAATGCAATAAATATCTACACATCCGACACAAGAATACCATGGAACGCAATAGTTTAGGGGCATGTAGCTCAAACTGAAATTGTTAACCTGACCGCGTCTGTTGAACAAGTGTGAGGTATTTCGTGAACCAGTCGTTTAGTTGTTGCGGCTGTGTCAATATTGGCATGCATTAGGTTGCAATTTTTTATGTGAAGCATAATAACCCGAACGTTTGGAAAGATAAAGTGAAGTTCTTTAGTCTATGAAGAAGAACAGACGATAGGTTTTTACAGTTCTCAATGAAAAGCTATCAAAAAATGCTTAGTTCTGAATTTGAGATCTGTTATGTATTACGTATATAAGTCCAGATTTTTTACTCAAGCTGATATTTTATACCCAAGGTATAAAAATATTTAAATATTAGAAAATAACCCGTAACTTTCTTAATAAACAGCTTATCTTAACATCTGTAGGTAGGTTTTATAACAACACTAGCTGCTGTTCGTGGTTTCGCTCGTCTGGGTGACTACATACGTACATACATACTACATACATACCTATGTTCTATCCCAAGATACAATATATCTCCTTTCTAAATTTTATCCTAATCCGTTCAGACGCCTAGCTGTAATTAGATAAAAAACAAAAAAACCAAGCCGTAAATAAATATTGAAGTATAGGTTGTATTATGGTGACCAAATAACTGATGGAATACTAATGTATTTTTAGAGTCCTTTCCGGACATCCGATGCCCCGAACAGACACACTTATACACAGACACACAGCCTCTTTTTAACCCCCTCTTATTTCTTGGGGGGTTGAAAAGAGATACTCTGTAATTTTTAATATTAGTATGAATAGTATTGTTGTATGGATTGACTATAATATTCGTTGTTAAATTCATCTGTCTATGTTTCTAAAATAGGTATATATTTTTTGCAATTTTATGATGCATGTATGGCCATTGTCTAAGAAACTGCTGAAGTTGTATGGCGGCCGATGAAGTTCTTAGGTACCTACTACTAAGTACTTTCGTATGAGTCAATATCCAACACTGATGACGGAGTTAAATAAGGCTGTTGAAAAGTCCTAGCGTACTGAAAGTTGTTTCCCGCTTTCTGTAGAACATAGAAACAGACGTAGCACGTACTAGCGGAAATATTCGCAGCTTTTCGCTTGTAGTTTTGCCAAATCGTTACGGTTTAAACTGCGGCCAATCTTTGTTGTATAGAGAAGTACTGAAATGACCTCACTTGGATCGAAAATCCGATCGAATTTAGTTTTCCTTATGATTTTTCTATCTTGCGCACGCTGCCACAGAGGACTGAGGTGCGTGCCCTGCCTTATACCGCACCCGTCATCGTATGGCTCGCTCATGGTTGATTTTTAGGTTTGATTATGTTTATAGTTATTTATTTAGCTTATTTTACACAGATTTAGTAGAAAATAAATGTAGATAAGTAGATATTATTGGTTTATAGAGTTTAGTCAACGAGTGCAGGAAAGACGCTGCCGTTAATGCCAAGTACTTATAAAGGACTGAAGAATCGTATAATGGAATACTACTTAGAACTATGGCAACCGCAGGCGTTAAAACACTGGGGCTAGCGGAAAAACCGTAGGGCCCGTCAGCAAAAACCGCGGTTGGCGAAAAAAACCCCGGCTGAACCGCTAATGCGTGCTACCATAAAATTTTCTCGCGAATATTCTTGCCACAAATTAATTTGTAACGCGCGACCAAAGACTTCAGCCATGGACTTAGATATTTTAAAAAGCCGGGACCGACAGCTTGAGGCAATTGGCCATTAAAAAAGGTATATCACCTGATAATTGGCAGAAGCTACAAACATAGTATAATTAAAGCAGAAACGATAAGAAAAACAACTAGCACCCACCAACAGCTTCCAATCTCACATAACAGGTATCAGCGGTTCATATTACGTTCGTCAAGTTCCTGTCACCGCTTATCAGAAAACCTAAATGTATGTATTACTACTCGCATACACCTTTTCGACTGAAAATGAATATATATCATGTTAAGTTCATTTAATTCCAAGTTAATTATATATGCCGTTATTATTTAAATGAATACTTACCGACGTATGGAAATACTAACGTCAACCTGCAACATGTGAGGTTGCATAATGTTTAGACGTGCTTTTTAACCGACTTTATCAAAAAGGAGGAGGTTCGCAATTCGTCGGAATCTTTTTTTGCGCTCCAATGAGACAGCGAGATATCGAAGTACATGAAAACATCATCGATGTATACAATTTTTAGATTTTCGTTGATATTTCAGCTCGAACGATTTTGATAAAATTTATATGGGACCACCTGTGAATACCCTTTCAAACAAAAAAAGAATTTTCCAAATCGGTCCTGTCGTTTTCGAGTAATCGGTGAACATACATAAAAAAAAAAAGATTCCGACGAATTGAGAACCTCCTCCTTTTTGATGAAGTCGGTTAATAAGAGCCGTAAACCATTGCATTTTGTACGTTATTTCACCTTCTGCCTAATTCTGACGACCTCTGTGGCGCAGTGAATCAATGCCCGGCTAAGACGCAGAAGGTTGCGGGTTCGAGTCCTGTCGCGGGACAACTGGACAATTTTTATTTTGTTTGTATGATCAAATATTTGTCTTAGGTCTGAGTGTTTGTGTGTATAATATGTATGTATTTATAAAAAAAACGTATGCGTCTCGGGACGCCCGACAGAAGTGATAACTTAAACTAATCTAACTAGCGCTGTGAGTTAGACGAGGAGCCTGCCTACCGCTGCGAGGTACGTAACCCGTTACGCGTAACGCGTAGTTATCACTTCAAAAAAAGAGTATATAAGTTGAATATCAATCATGTGGTACCCATAACAGAAGCTTTGCTTACTTTGGGGCCAGATGATGCTGTGTGAAATGTCCGGTATTGTTTATTAAATTATTTATTTATTATCTAGCTCGATACAACTTGTAATAGGAATGCACGACCTCTGCTGTCAAAAACACTTTTTGTACGCAAATATCTTTGGTGAGTAATATCAGCAGTTGGCGTCTTTTTGGAGTGTATGTTGGTAGCCAGTTTTGTTATTGCTGTCGCCAATGCTACTTTTTCGTAATAACTTTTTTGAGTGCTCGGTTTTTAGATCCTTAAGCCAAGGCCAATAGTTACAGCTTCATCAGAGCTTGTAATTTTTTTTACATGCTCTGATGAAGCTATTTTGATGAGATTTTTATCATTGGTTTTGTTACATATTGGTTAAGAATTAATGGTTATTTCATATTTACTAGCTATTTTAAAACGCTGGAAAAGAGTTATCTGTCCTTATCATTTACATGTCAATGAATAAAGAGAGCAATCGATTTTCACGCCACATTAGCAAATGATTGATCTTGAGATAGACCACCTGATTTTAGTATCTAACTTAAAACATCCAAAAAAAACTTCTTAATAGTGGGGTGAAAGGATTTGAAAAACTAAAACACCACTGACCTATAACGACAATGGCATACTGTTTGAACACTGGTATGCACTTGAAACCAAACATTTCAGCAGCGGTCACAGAATGTTATTAAATGAAGTTGAAATAATGAATTATTTTAAATATATCCGTTAAAAACAACCAAGCAAGATTGTCTCACATTCACACTAATCTTAAGTAGGTCATATACAGATCAAACAAGATACACAGGTTTGTGTTCTGGAGATTTGCCAAATTTAATATCATTTATTAGGGTTCTGAAGTTAAACAAGGAACTCCTATAGTTTCGTTATGACCCTGTTTGTCTGTCTGTTTGCCCGACTCTAATCCAAGTCTTTGCTATTGGGTCTATCGAGGCATTCTAATTTGTTGGCTTATTTATTTAATATTCATTCATTCACATTGGAACAAGGACAGACTCTGGTCAGACCTCTCTCTGTCCTCTGTCTGTCTGTTTAAAGGAGGCGGGCGTTGATGCTGCAACACAGTCCTAGTACTTTTGCAGACTCATCGTTCTATTGTAATCTGTACAACTTTTTATGTACTGAATAATAACTATGCATTAATGTTTAGCATTATATTAGTAATTAAGAGATAGAAGGAAAATATTGGTGGACAAGCAACATAACTTCATCCAGCACCAAATTAAGACTAAAGTCTTATACACATAACATTTCAAAATGAAATTAATGAATTTTCAAAAAAAACTTCCGTGAATTGTACTATACATTTTGATAAACACAAACTAAGTGCGAACCGTGTACTCGAGCAGCAACGAGCGGACCTCGGATTAAACTGACTTTGATTAAGATTCTCTAGATGAATCGAAGCAGTGTCGGTGTCTACATCGACAAAATATTTCATAAGTGAGTAAAGTGTTTATCAAAATTAATATAAATTTAATTGAATTTACACTGGACCCGTGGTGAACAGGAGCCCACCGCGTTTTCAAAATTATTTCACGGCGTCTGGTAGATACATCGCGTGACCCAAGAGCTGGCTCCTATCTGGCCCAGCGTATTAGCATTGCTATTCAACATGGTAATGCCGACAGTATCTTGGGAACGCTGCCCTCTAGCAGTGATCTGGATCAGTTGAGCTATCTATAAATCGTTTTAAACGGTCCTTAAATAGCTCAACTATTTCACGTGTATTTTATATTATTGTTAATTTTTTTGTACATATCTGTAATTATTTCTGTAAATAAAGGATATCTTGAATTCAACATTTTATACTTATTTAATGCTACTTTTAACATACTGACACACCTTCAACTTTCAATAAATAGGTAGGAATAGAACCCTCAACCTACAGAGTAGAAGGTAGAGCTACTACCAACTGCACTGAGACGCCATTGAATCTAATCTAATCGTGATAGGATTTTATACGATAATGCTTATTTGAGACTCCAATTGTATAACTTAGTTTTATCTCAGTTGATCAAGATTTAGTGAATGTTTAATTATGCGATATGAATAATGTGTATGTGTTTAAATCAAGATTGTATTATTACGTTTTTTAAATAGGAAATTTTAAGCAAATTTATACCACTTCTATATTTATTTTTGACTTTTTCTTTATACATACTTCTACTAAATTATGTTTGTGACCCCATGTAAACAGGCTTTAGACTTTGTGTGGAGCACAGAAGCTACCTTAGGCACGTAATTTCTGTATCATTTAGTTCCCCGTTCCCCAATCTAGAAATCTATGAAAACTGATAGACATTGATTGTAATTAGAGTTCCATAATCGCCTACTGTCCCCACAATACAGGTCGGTACAGTATACAATAGAATTTAAAAAAAAGTTAGGGTAGACCTGTTCCCCACTCAGTCCTAGTGTGACCCTAGCCTTTTTTTACTTTTTTTGTGATGTGACTGCAACACAAGTGTAACTAGATACCCTTAGTCTACCATATTAGTTATTGGTATTATCCCAGAACACAAACATCAAATAAAATAATTTTTTTAATCATTATTATTTATTCTAATATATATGGAATTAAATCAAAAATAAATGTTACACTTCCGGATTAAGCAATTATGACAACCCGTGTCAACCTTGTTAAATCTCATAAATAGTCAGTATTGTCAGTAGTCAGTAGTATAATTTTTTTTACGAGGTTTAATTTTGGTTCAGACGGTGTACTAGTGGAAATAACGATAGATACATATTAAAGTGTTTTAATGGTATCTAAAACTACAAGGGTTACAGGTATGAATTTGACACGAGCAATATTTGAAGGGTTTTAGCGCTTACTCATAATGGATTTTTTGAAAATTCAATTTAGATAGTGAAAAAAGGTGAAAACACTTATATGAAAAATCGTTTTCATTGAATTCAGAATTCTCAAATTTTACCTAATTTAAAATATTATTAAGGAGTAGTCTGTGTAAAAATGAAAATACGAAAAGCACAGTTTTGCTCTTCCATCTAAAGCGACGTGTAAAACAAGTGTCGCCATTGTAAAATGGTAAATTATATAGTGTTTTATATTTTAGCTGGTAACCTTTTAGGAGTATCTTCTTTCTCCAGCCAACCGTCAGTGTCATATTTTATATAATTAATTTTATGGATGCGGCCACAATACTTCGTACTTCGTCACGTTAAACGTAATAAAATGGAAATCACAGCAAACAAACCGTCATAGATAACCTTACTACAAAAGTTTTGCTTTGTACGTTTGTCTCTTTGTTTATCTATCTGTCCACCCCTAATCAGAACTCTTTTTTTTCAGACTATTAGTCTTATCAGTATCAGTATCAGTATAAGTATATTAATAAATAAAAACATTAATAAAATATTTTAGAAGTTTTAGAGGTCACATGTGTTGTAAATTAATAATATTGTTAATTTACTAGTAGTTTATCAATATTCAATGTATTTAATTTACAACAAAAACACTGCTTTAGTATTTGTTAAAAGCAGTGTTTTGACTTCGATGGTTTAGCAGATCCGCTGTACTTGACTCGACCAATCAAAGACCGGCGCCATTATCGCCTGTTATGATTGGGAGGGGAACATTAACAAAAAGAGCACCTGACAGCCAATCTTGGCAGTCGAGCGAGAATTATCGAAGGATGAAGTACTATCTCCAATGGTTAAAGTTTTGTATCTGAATACTGTGTTTTTATATGGTAATTGCAGTGTTTATTGATATAAATGAGTATGGTTTGAATGTGAGTACTATGTGGTTTTATTTTTCTCATAACTAACCGCTTATCTCTTATTCTAGTTAGCGCAACTTTTATTATCTGAAATATTTAAGACATAGTCAACATTTCAGAAGTGGGATTCGAACATTGTAACTTGCGTTAATCAGAAATTTTGATTTTTTTTCATTTCTTTTGACATAATTAATGCATGTATCATCCGTATTTTAATGAAGATAATAAACTAATTAACCTACGTATATATTGAATGCCTAATAATAACTTCCCTAAAGATAAAGACCATAGACTAGCATAGCGTAATGCTACAAATATAAACGTACTAGACCTATTATATTATTATAAATCATTGTTGCATGCCCACATAAATTTTATATCCTGCTTTAATTAAACTAATCAATGAGTTTTAGTTATACTTTATATAATTAGTACGTTTGGGCCTTGTAGTCTTGTTAACACAAATACTTTCGCGAGTTTTTATCACTTTCAGCACTACCTCATGGAAAGAACACCCAGTTCTGAAGAACGCGCAGTGGCCATGCCGACAATAAGCCCAACGCGCCTGGGATCAAGTTTAATTCGGCAGCCAACTGACAACCAACGCGCCACCCTGCGTTCAGGTAGCCCAGCCTAACAACGGAGCAGCCAGCGCACCAACATCATTCGCCAGCGTGCTACATAGCGCTCAAGCAGACCTGCGAGTCGACGTAGGACTCACAGCAGTCAGCGCACCAGTAGCCGCACTTGCCAGCGAGACAACAGATGCAACAACCAACAACGCCTTGCCAGGCGGCGCAGCAGGAGTCGCAACAGCCAGCGCGCCAGTAGCAGCTTCGGGAATACCCCGCGTTTAGGAAGCCGTGCCAATCGGTACAGCAGAAGCCGCAGCCGACTTCGCGACCACCAGCACGCCAACAGCCCCAGAAGCCTACAAGCCAGCAGACCCAACGATCACCGTGTCTGCAGCCATTCCACCGAGCACACCGGGCACCACACCGGGCGGCACACCAGCAGCTGCACCTGCCAACAAGCCGAAAGCAGCGGGACTGCAAACAACCATAGGTCGCGCAGTCTACATCAACGGAGCAACGAAGGTCAGTGCCCTACTGCTAGTAATATACAAGGTAGAACACTACGATTAACTAGCCCTACGAATCCTCGATCATTAGTTCACAATGAAACTCCTACTCAGCCACAAGGTACAAACCAATATCTTGGTGATCTTGTGACAATTATAAAATCGATGTCTAGTAGCAACTTAGACAGGTTTGATTCTTTGAAAATACGGTTTTCGAATTCGACCCATGTAAAAAGGAACAGATGATGACCATGTGGATTCACAAGCCAATGAATGTGCAACTATTTATGGTTGGGCAGAAAAACAAATCGTTCATTTTGTACTCCCTAAACTGAAAGGTGTTACTCAGAGATGTTATGAGGGTCTCTCGTCTGTCTTATTTACATGGGTTGAATGGAAGGAGAAGCTTTTAGCTGCATTTCGTTCAGAGGAAAATTATGGGCAAATGTTAAGTGACAATTTAGCTAAGCGGGCTCGTTTCACTAATTTCACTAGAGGAACACTACGAAAAACTGTCTCTTGTAAATAGGTGTAGTATTTTTGGAGCTGTTCAATGTATCTTGCATGGCATTGACGACCGCTCAGTTAGATTAGGCGCTGAAGCCGCACAATTTACCGATCCCAATAAATCATTGACATTTTTACGAAATGCCCGAAATATAAAAGCATACATGTATCGCAGACCTGTTAGAGGGTTGCCCCTTAAACCGCAAATAAACCCTCCATCAGCTAAGTCTTCCCGTTGTTCAAATTGTAAGAAAGACTGTCATTATACCTCACAGTGCACACAGCCTTTTGAGAAATGTACGCTATGTAATAGAATCGGTCATGAAACCGAGCAATGTTATACCAAAATTCATACAAATTAAAAGGCTGTTATGCGTATAGATTTTGAAGATGCACTTTATAGTACACCGTTGCCTCTTTCACCTAACACAAAGACTTCTCCAGCTGGTTTAGGAGTGGAACATAATCAGAAATATTATAAAACTGCAGTCGTTAATGGTTACCAAACCATATATTGATTTTGGCAGTGAATGCTCGATGATGCGCGTTACTGAGTTCAAAAATGTCTGGACCAGTTTCAGGGTCGATGACCTTTCAACGCTTCCGGGTTTTGGTAACGATATTGTATTGGAAAACAACGGGTTCAAGTTGCTATTGACGATGTCGAAGCCGATTTGGACTTACTGATTGTCCCAGATGAGGCTATGCATGTTACTTTATTAATAGGACAGACGTTTACCGAGCAACAACATATAGTAGCACGGAAGACTAGCAATAGTTAAGAGATCACACGGCTTGACCATTTAGATTTCATTGTTAGCAATAAAGTCGGCATCTACTGCAGCGACAAAATTGAGGTCACTGGAATCACTGTGTAGATGTTCACTCCGATAAAACCTCTAGTGGAGAAGTTTATGTAGAAGGTGGGGCTAGGTTTTTCAAGGGTATTCGCTACTTTGTTTTATCAGGCTATATAACTTTGGGGATGATGGATGATGATGTAGTTCTTAATAATACTTCTACAACACCAATAGTGTTACCCAATAACCTCTTGATCGCTCGCGGTCTCCTAGCTCAGGTCGAAAATCTCTCTCAAATCATGGCCGTTACTGAACACATTACCGCTGAAAAGCAAATTGACCGAATCTGATGTCAGCATTGGCAATGGCTTAAATTCCACCCAGAGGGGTAAACTACTGAATTTGCTCAATTCAATTCAATTTCATTTATCTCAGCCTTCATAAGTATATGTACAAATTAGAGCCATATTTATCATAATAATAATTTAAACATATAGAACATAAATAAAACACCGTAATGAACACCGTAATTGTTTTGTTTTTTCAGAACTAGACCTTACAAAAGTTAGTAACATGACTATAAACCTCCATGATAGTGAACCTGTTGTTTATAGGCCCTACAGACTAGCTTTTAGTGAAAAGGGGAAATTAAAAGAGATGATATCTGACCTATTAGAAAATAATATAGTCCGTTCATCGACTTCTCCGTATGCTAGTCCCATTGTCTCATTTCGTCAGCTTCAAAAGTTACTTTGTCAAAGACCAACTTTAGCATTATACCTACGTTTCTCAGGCTTATACCGAACTCCACACTGACGCATGCAAGGTTGGAATTGCTGTTATATTGTTACAAAAGAATATATAAAATGTTTTTAAGGCTGTAGCCTATTTCAGTAGACACTAACCCGAACAGCAGAATTATACATCCTATGACCTAGAAACTCTTGCTGTGGTGTCGTCGTTACATAAATTCTGTGTATCTTATTGGGGTTCCTTTCAAGGTTGTTACAGGCTGTAATTCCTCACGCGCTACTTTCCAAAGAGGGACATGATTCCTCGCATAGCTCGGTGGTGGGAGCAAATGCAGGAATTCAATTTTGGCATTCAATACAGGGCAGGCCAGCGCATGGCTCTTGTCGATGCGCTAAGCCGTAACCCTATCCAAGATACCCGTATGGTGCTTTCTGCCAATGATTCTGATTGGCTTTGTACTGTTCAAAGCGCCGACTATGAGATACAAAGAAATATAGGAATCTTGAAAAACCCTGACATGGACAATGTGGTCGAAATAAAATCGAACTTCAAGGTGAAAAATAATAATCTGTTTAAAACCACTTCCGACGGAGACAGATGGGTTGTACCCAAAGGTGTCCGCTGGCAAATTTTCATGGCTAAAATCATGATGACTTTGGTAATTTTGCCATTGATAAAACTTTAGATCGAACTAAAGCCACTTTTGGTTTGCAAAAATGGGTAAATTTGTAAAAAAAAGTGTATTAATTCTTGCCTTGAATGCGCTTATTCAAAATCGTCTGGTGGAAAGAAACCAGGTATGCTACATTTAATGAAAAAAATTGACATTCGGTTCGATACTATACATTCTGACCACATTGGCCCTTTCGTCCGCAGCACAAGAGGTAATATGGATGTCGTTGTTCTTATAGATACATTTACTCGTTACATATTTCTGAAACCAGTTAAAACACAAAATCTCAAACCACCGTCTGAGTTTTTAGGGAATATTTTGGTATATTTGTAGGGTCATAACGGACCGTGGTCCGATTAGCTAAGCGACTCGCTTAGTAATTATACGCGTCTTGTACTAAGCGAGTTAATAAATTTGTTACTGAACGAAATATTATGTTCCATATGTTACATCAGATCATGGTTTACCCAAATTGAGAGAACAGATAAATGATCACGCTAAATTCTATCAAGAGGCCCAGAAAAAGGCTTACGATGACAAACATCGCCAGTCTCCGATATATGCTGTAGTGCTGTAGGGGATCTAGTTAGAGTCGAACGTCAAATTCCCTCTACAGACAGTAGTAGAAAACTTATTCCTAAATATCAGAGCCCTTTTAGAATAACGAAAGTGTCTGGCTTAGATAGATATCAAATCGAGGATACACCGATAACAAAAAGGGGTAATAGGTTGTACTCCACTGTTGTGGCTGTAGACAAAATCAAGCCTTGGCTTACCTTTAAGGGCCACACTATGACTCTACTAGTAGTGAAAGTGAATAGAGCACATTTATATCATGAGCTGTATATATATATATATATACCTCGTACTATGTATATATTATGTTGATTATGATGATTACTATAAAATAATTTTAAGGTATATTTTACCCTCTGGACTATTTTACCCTCTGGATTATTGTCCGGCGTTGGTATAATAATCCCACGATACCCTCTGGACCAAAAATGTCTAGCGTTGGTATGATTTAACAAAATACCCTCTGGATGATTGTCCGGCGTTGGTATAATAGCCCCACGATACCCTCTGGACCAAAAATGTCCAGCGTTGGTATGATTTAACAAAATACCCTCTGGATTGTTGTCCGGCGTTGGTATAATAGTCCCACGATACCCTCTGGATCAAAGATGTCCAGCGTTGGTATGTCTTAACAAAATACCCTCTGGACTATTTTACCCTCTGGATTATTATCCGGCGTTGGTATAATAGTCCCACGATACCCTCTGGACCAAAAATGTCTGGCGTTGGTATGATTTAACAAAATACCCTCTGGATTATTGTCCGGCGTTGGTATATTCTAATAAAACCTTCTAAAATATGTAGATGGACTACATATTTTTCTTTATGATTATTGTACAATAATGAAATGATTGTGGTACTAAATAGTTGATGCACTTACAAACTGTTACAAAATATATTGTTAATTTTATTAATACTTATCCAGTTAATAATTAATAAGTATGAGGTCATACTTTTGATCTTTGGATGGCCGACTGTTGTAAATTAATAATATTGTTAATTTACTAGTAGTTTATCAATATTCAATGTATTTAATTTACAACAAAAACACTGCTTTAGTATTTGTTAAAAGCAGTGTTTTGACTTCGATGGTTTAGCAGATCCGCTGTACTTGACTCGACCAATCAAAGACCGGCGCCATTATCGCCTGTTATGATTGGGAGGGGAACATTAACAAAAAGAGCACCTGACAGCCAATCTTGGCAGTCGAGCGAGTATTATCGAAGGATGAAGTACTATCTCCAATGGTTAAAGTTTTGTATCTGAATACTGTGTTTTTATATGGTAATTGCAGTGTTTATTGATATAAATGAGTATGGTTTGAATGTGAGTACTATGTGGTTTTATTTTTCTCATAACTAACCGCTTATCTCTTATTCTAGTTAGCGCAACTTTTATTATCTGAAATATTTAAGACATAGTCAACACATGTTTGAATGAATTTAATCAGGGGTTATGAAATTACCGTTTTGTGAAATTTAAAACATATCGTCTAGGTACAGGCAGAAGCATTAATTGGTATCCCCTCAAATAGCTAAAGTTTACATTGCACATTACTGCACGATTTATAAATCTTCTACTGAAATTCAAAAGCAAAAATCGTATCACCAAGATTGGAATTGAACCAGGCATCCAGTCGCTTACACATCGAGTAACATCTGCACCAACCAACTAAACCAATGAACTAGTTATCAAAGCTCTGAAATTTTATATTATTAGTGTTCGGCAGCAGATTTAGTTTACGGTATCTCCTTACGCTGGATAAGAAAAAATAAAAAAGTGTTTGAGGGTAGATCTGAACATAATTTTAGTGAACAAAGAAAAAGTTACTAGCCATTCTCGATTCGAGTCTTGACTTGGTGGTTCTAATTTATCAAAGAATTGAAGAAAATGGTGCATATCAGTAATTTTGTGAGAACCAAAAGATCGCTATTCTTTTCGAACAGCATATGAGTATTAAGGATATTGCTCGTCAACTTGGAATTACGGTAAGTTATCTACTTTATGTTATGTGTCATAATAACATAACGAAGCAAATACCTACCTATCTTTTTAGTAAAACCTTGTTATCTTTAACTTCATAATAATATAATTTTCACTCAAAACGGGATATTTACCATGATATATGAGTTTTTCTGCTTCTCGATAAAATTATAAAGGAGTGCCAATACGCTATAGGAGAGGAACTAACAAAATACCTGTTGCGCCCTAAAAACATCCAGCCACCTAAACTGTATGGTCTACCTAAAGTGCATAAACAGAATGCTCCGCTGCGACCCATCGTTAGTCAGATTGACTCACCTACTTACGAGTTGGCGAAGCATGTAGCGGGTGTGTTGCAACCTTCTGTAGGCCTGACATCATCTTTCGTGAAAGACTCACGTCACTTCATACAGATTCTTCAGCAGACAACGGTTGATGAGAGTGAGGTGATGGTTCGTTTTGATGTGGAATCCCTCTTTACAAACGTCCCTATAGCCGACTGTATGAAGGTGATAGAGACTAGAATACAGAGAAATGGTATCCCAGCAGAATATGCCAAGCTTTTATACCATATTCTGGCCACAAACTATTTCTTGTATAGGGAAAATTACTACCTACAAATTGATGTTGTTGCCATGGGAAGTCCCGTCGCTCCCGTAGTGGCCAATATATGGATGGAGTATTTTGAGAACCTGGCTATATGCTCTGCCCCCTTGCCAATGAAGTTGTGGAAAAGGTACGTTGATGATTTTTTCTGTATTGTAAGAGGCAATAAACATGAGATTGAACTCCTTTTGGCATACCTAAATGGCGTACATACCAAGATGCGGTTTACGTATGAAATGGAAAGTGATCGAAGCTTGGCTTTCCTGGACGTGATGGTACAGATTCGTGATGATGGTAATTTAGGCTATTCGGTTTATAGGAAGCCGACCCATACGGATCGATATCTCCATGCTGATTCACACCATCACCCTCGGCAGCTTAACTCGGTTGTAATGTCTCTCACGAACCGTGCTTTCGACCTATGTGATGAGTACTCCATAAAGAGTGAGCTAGCTCATGTTCAGCATGTCCTACGTAAAAATGGATATAAGCTTCGATCTTTTCCAGTTAGACAAAGGCCTAAACCCCACAGATGTATAGTAGAACGAAAACCTGCTTTTCTACCGTACATCAAAGGAGTGACGGACAAAATTGCGAAAGCCCTGCAGAAATTGTCCATAAAAACAATTTTTACTCCTTTAAAGAAGATCTCAGACTACCTGCGCTCACCTAAAGATAAGATTCCTCTTCAAACACCAGGAGTGTACAAGATTGACTGCAGCTGTGGGAGCTCTTACATCGGCCAAACAAAACGTACCATAGCTTGTCGAGTGACAGAACACATCCGGGCGGTCAAAAATATGGACACACAAAAGTCAGCCATAGCTACACATCTACTAGAATCTGGCTCAAACCACTGGATCGAGTTATACAATCCACAGGTAATCTCAACTGAAAAACATTACATCCCAAGATTGGTACAAGAGGCAATAGAGATTACCAAACACAGGAATTTCAATCGAGAAGACGGTTTTCAATTGTCTGGAGCCTGGAACCCTGTGGTGAGGATGTGTGGAAATCGTAAAAGTGAGGTACCAGTTATGCGTCCAGATACCGTGAGTGTTGTGTGTCGTAATCGTGATCGAGTTGTTAGTGACAGTGAAACCGGTAGTAGGGGTAATGTTCGCAGTAAAAGACTGAGAAAGAGGGTAGACCGTTTTGTCTGCCAATAACATCCACCCGCAAAGACTTCAGTTTATCTCGTGATCATGGCGCATGCAACTGTGCCGAAATATCGAGAAGCAGAAAAACTCATATATCATGGTAAATATCCCGTTTTGAGTGAAAATTATGTGCAAAACCATGATAGTTTTAAAAGTTATATTCATAATAATATGTAATCAAATACCTATTTACTGATTTGTTTTCTTACAGATTAAAACCGTGCGCTTATGGGTACGTAGATTTGTATCTGAAGGGGATGTGAATGCAAGAAGACTTGGCAGAAAAACAACAGGAGTGTATACAAATCAGTGTAGCCGCCACAATGCTATTGTTGACATTCACACTAGTTCGCATTTCATCCACTCGTTTAACTGCTCAAAAATATTAATATCAACATCAACAGTTAGAAGGCTCTTGCATGCAGCTGATATACACAATTATAGAGCAGCAAAAAAAATAGAACTGTCTGAACTACACCGCAGAGCAAGAGTTCGCTTTGCTGAAGAGTTTCTAGATTTTGACTGGCACAATAATATAGTTATTTTCACCGATGAAAAAACTTTTAGATCAGATACCGACGGTCGAAAGATGTTGTGGAAAAAACCTAATGAACGCCATAATTCCCAAAATATATTACCTGTAAGGGCAAGTGGCAGAATAACGTTAGGTAAGTTATATTATAATTCCCAATGAATCCAATTACCTTTATCAATGATTATTTCATCACAATCAGATTTTTTTGACAAGTTCTATTCAATCAATGCAAAAAGATGATTTTGTATTTTATTCTACACACCAACTAAATAAACACTATACTAATTAATTAAATTGTTCTTTATAGATTATTGGGGATGTCCTCTATGGGTCCCGGAGAAATAGTAGAAATAAGTGGGCGCATTAATGGAGAACAACATTTGAAAGTGCTGAAGGAAGTTACCTTCTGTGCGAATCGCGTATCCAGAGGGACAAATATATTTTGTCCATGATAATTGTGCAGTGCATCGTACGCGAATGGTTTCTGAATGGCTCTCTTCTTAAGAAGATATTACTGTTATTCCTTGGCCATCTAAAAGTCTGGATATAAATCCGATAGAAAATATGTGGGGTCACATGGTTTTAAATTAGGATCCGTGTGAATTGAGGTCCAAGCATAATTTAGACCAAGAGGTCATGAGGACCTGGGAGCTAATGCGAGGTAATAATGTGGGATGGAACATGGTTACTCAGATGAGAAACAGACTACAACAAATTATACTTAGTGGTGGTTATTCCTTACGCTATTAAGCGATATGAATCGCTAAATATAAAAGTCGATAATTATCACTACCTAATTTTAACAGCAATGTTATGTTTTAAAATGTCACAAAAATACCATTTGACCTCACTCATATATTTTCAAAAACATACCTGATTAATAGTTTTTCACGATTTAGGAGATCCAAATTGTTTAATTCATTAGATAAGTTATGTAAACAAAAATCTAATGAAAACATGCGTATTCTGCCTACTAAATCGAAAATTGATGATTATTTATCAGGATAGGGAGCTATTTGTAAGTAGGTTAAATTATAAATTTAAATACGTTAGTACTGAAAACTTTATAATTAATAAAAGTAAATAGGTATACCTAAATTATGTTTTATTTTATCAACAACCTCTAATTCAGACAAATATACAATGACTTCACTATTCCCATAAATACGTTACATTACTAAAATGAAAAAAATAGAAATTGGCTGTTATTAAAAAGATAAATAAACAAAAAGACATCCATCGTTTGGAATCGATGACGGGTCTATCAGTGTGCAGCGAGAGAAACTCGGCTACACTAACCACTACACCATAGTTACATGTGATATATTGTTATAAATTTTATATCTTTACTCGTGATAATACAGATGTTTATGAATATGAATTTGAAAAAAATACATTATTTTTTTATTAAAACAATTGAATAAGCTTTATAATAAAACAAAACACGTTAAATATCCGAATTTCCATTGACAAATGTAAACTAAAATCAATATTTTTATGTTCAAAGCTAGAAGGGTTTGTACCTGCGTGCTTACTGGAAGGCACTATTACATATACTGTGAGAGGATACCAATTAATGCTTCTGTCTGTACCTCTTAAGAATATTATTTAAACCTTCACATGAGAACTTTTTATTAGGAGTTTTGACACTCAGTGCCTTAGTCTTTCGCGATAAGGCTAAACACATCTTAAATATTTACTATACTAATCTACCTACTTTTCTATTTACCTAATAATACTCACTTATAATATTTACCTAAACACTTGTATCAATGACGACAAAAAATCTGTAACAAAACCCTTGCGCTCGTCATACTGCGTGGAAATATAGTTTTGCCAGCATATTGGCTTCATCCGATAGCGGGCAAGACAAAATGTCATTACTTACTTTATATCATTGCATAATAAGTAGTAGTTTGTTGCACCGAGCGGAAAGTGAGTTAATGCACGAGTGTTATGTCAAGCGAGGGCACTAAATTAACACGAGTGCATTAATAACTCTCTTTACCAAGGTGCGTAATTTACTATTCTTTCAACAACCAATCTGTGATACAATATACCTACTCAAACTAAAAAAATGAAGAATCAAAGTTTTACAATGCTACAAAATACGCGCCATTTTTTTTACCAAGTCGGTTTTATTCAGCCGATTTTTATTATCAGCCAGTATCTTTTTGATCTAATGCAAATATTTTATATTAAACTTAATGGGAGAATTTAAACCTCTGTGGTAAATTTATATCTAAATAAAAAGTAAAATACAGTGCAATAATAAAAAACAGTGAATAATGAGATTTCATATAACATTACTGCACTGTTTTAGTTCTAAGCAAAAAATACGTCCTTAATGATCGGTTTTGTCGTGATTAATGATAACATTACTACGTAGTTGAAAGAAAATATCATATCTTGCCGCTGCGCTTCACTCCGGACACACTCTTCGTCAGAAGTCGTACTAACAAATCACTCATATTTTTCATGTATCCATCTTTACCTTTAAGACTGAATGTAAAAAACAATTGATACCCAAGCTATCATTTATCATATTTTTTTTAAATAAAGAACGAACACCATTGTTATCGTATGCAACAAGTTTCAAGGTGTTCAAAGTTAGTACATTAGAACGCCATTGGTTTGGGACCTGACCACTCATTCCTGTCCTTACTGATTTCTACAGCCTTCACTGTGCGTGTCACGCGTGGTCTATTTATTTTATTTAGACGTGGCTATATTTTTATATTTGCTGAGATAATTTTTAACAACTGTCTCTTAATGGTATCTACCCCGTAAATTACGTAAGTAACTTACCTATTCACTTTACTCCTCAAGGATTAGTTTAAAAAAGAAACTGTCTTGCCTGGTTGCATTCTAATTTTAACAAAGTATATTGAAAATGTTCGGTTTTAAAAATGGATCAGTGTTACAACAATATATTATTGTTTCTATAGGTTGGTGAGCCCTTTTAAATACATACTAGCTGACAACAGTCATGAAACGTGCAAGGTTAATACGTAAAAATAGTAATAGTGACAGCAGCAATTGGATTGCGGCATTAGCTGAAAAAAATTACTACTACGTATCATTTACCATCTTAGTTAATTTATCACATCGGTTAAAATTACTAGCACACTTCAAAGTCTCTTTAAATAAGCTGAAAGACTAAGTAAACTTTGTAGTTGAAAAAATGTTCCGATACAACAATATTATTAAAGTTAAAGTCAAAGTCAAAAGATACATTATTCAATACAATCACAAGGATCACTTTGAAATGTCTTACATACTAGGTGAATTTAGGTGCCAATTCCTCCTAACCCAAACCTGAGAAGGACTGGCAAGAAAATCGTCCTGGTCCTAGGGCTTTTTTGCATGATCTATCTTATACTACATTAACTATGAAAAACCGAATACAAGAGATTTAATACATTTCAAATGTGTCGCTAAACTGTCTGAGGGCAGAGCGACATGAGGCCATGCATTCTTATCAATAATATATGTTATATAAAATTGATAAGAATTATAATATGTTGTCTTATAATATAATAAGCTTTCTTTAAAAGACTATCTTTTACGTATGCTTTAAACTTCTAATATGTAGTTTAGTTGCATTTTCAGGAAGCTTATTATAGAAGCGCACCGTGTTACCCATTATGGACTTATTTACTTTTTGTAGTCGAAACCAAGGGATGTATAATTTATTTTTAATCCTAGTAGTGATTTTTTTATATTTAGAGCAATAATAGATTTCGTAGAATTGCAATATATTCATTAAATACAAGTCAGTACTTGCCACTTATCTGCACGTTATAATTACAATCACAAAATTTATGTAAGTAAGTGTCAGTAATAAGACTTTTAGCTTTTATTTTTTCACTGTCACTGACTCACAAACGAAACATTGATTTCTCGATAAAATCAACTATTTAACTTATTTTGTTCAGATAACGTCCTCAATGAATTTTCACTAGTTTGTTCACTAGTTGGAGTTTTATCTTACTATTCCACTGTTTTTATCTATTTTTAATATCAAGATGTTTACGGAGCCGATCTTTACTACGCAACAACAGCGCCACCAGCGCAAGGAGAACGTTTGGACTATTTAGAGAAAAAAATTAGAATGCGCAATGTTGTTTTCTTTGGAATGCCAGAACAAGAAATGACCTCTGTTGACCTTGAGAACGTCGTCATAAAACAATAATCGAAAACGTTCGAATCGATTGTAATAAAAATAAAAGAAGACAAGAAGCAGGACGAATCGGACAAAAGAAGGGAAAATCAAGGCCTGTTATTGTGGGACTTACAACATTTGGAAAAAAATGCAAATTATGAAGAATAAATATAAACTAGCTGAAACACACTATTATATTAAAAAAGTCTACCGTCCTAAAGCTCTAAAAGAATGAAAGAATCTAGAATCTACAGGAGCAACTAAAAATTGAAATTAAAGGAGGAAAGAAAGCATTTATTAAATATAATAGGTTGGTTGTAGTCCCACAAACAGTCGAACATACCAGCAAAGATCAAAGTAACACAAACAAGAATAAAAAACGTGCTCTTCCGAAAGAATTTAGCCCAAATTTCATCAAAGGATAACAGAAGGGCACCAAAGAAAACCAAAACTACAAAGGATAACAGAAACATAACTCAGTATTTATCGTATGAATATAAAAATACAGCAAAAAATAAACATAGACAATTTAGACAACAATAAACCAAAACATAGATATGTAAATATAAAAAAAAATAGAAAGAAAAAATAATAATAAAACAATAACTACCCGCATGATTTGAATAATTTTAATGAAATACCTAGTTAATAAGTAAGTAAGTTAATTTAAATGTTTAATATAAATGCGTATTTTATGATAGAAATTTTGGGATATAGGGAAATAAATGGCTTATACTATACTTAAAAGTTTATTTACAGTAAACTAGTGAAGAACTAACGATAAGGATTCATTTACGTTATCGCAAATACTAGTTTCACCTCTATCAACTTTAAAATTAATATAAAATTTAATGACGTATCGTCAGCAAATAAAACTATATCACAAATACTTGGTGAATACTTGGTGAAAAAAAGGTGAATCGTTAACGTATACTAGGAATAAAAAAGGGCCTAGTATCGAACCTTGTGGTACCCATATATCAATAGTTGATCCTGTAGACCTCTCACCACCCACGTCAACTTTCTGGACTCCATTGGATAAATAAAACTTTATGAGGTCAATCGCCTGGTATTGCTTTAAGAGCGCTATACCTGCATCAGCAGTTGATCGACCTTTAGTAAATCCGTATTGATTACTATATAGCAGGCCGCTTACGCTAAAGTGATATAATAGCTGATTCCAAATGTTTCTTTCAAAGATTTTACTAAACGCAGGTAATATCGATATCGGTCTATAAATAGCGAGATCACATTCATACACTTCCAGACTTAAACATAGGAATGAGTTTACTGTGTTTCATAAGATCGGGAAAAACTCCCTCGTCGATACACCTTTAAAAAATATAAGCTAAAAATGGTGCAATATCTAAGATAATACACACACAGCATCTTTGTACACATTCCTCAAAGATCTTTTCTAATTTTAATATTCATTAACTTGAATGCTTTTACAATACGGGCGTCGTTAATACAGCTAAAACTACACTCATTCTTATATTTAGCAACACTAGATTCTAATAAAACAGAAGGTCTGGAGGCTGAAGAGTTTAACGATTTGGTCACAATTTTTGTTATATCTGAGAAAAAACTATCGAATGCATTCTCAACCTTCGTTCTGTTCCTTTGTTAATATGTTACCATTTCTATTTAATTTGAACATTTGAACTTGATTTACCTGTTTCATTATTTATTTTCTAATATTTTTCTCAAAAACCGTGACTTAGCCGCGTGACAAACTTTTTGAATACTTGTGAGTAGTTCATAGCATGTAAAATAAAAACTGGATCATCTTACATTGTCTCTCTGGAAGCATATAATTTATACAATGTATTCCTACTTCTATTGATACCTGGTGTAGCCCAGTCCACAAAATCTAGCACTATTGTTTGCTTCGCATGTTATAACTCTAAATATGTCAGCGTTTTCTTCAATTATTAAATTCGACAATTATACGAGTTCGTCGGTTTTTAATTGCAATACATTGTGTGTATGTGGATAATTACAAATTGTCAATTATCGGTTAGGTTATGTTTCCTTTACCCTTATTCACTGTTAAAAAAGCCTCATCTGTCAAATACTTTGGCATTACCATTGATAGAATACCAAAGAGCGCTCGCTCCCTCTAGCTAGCAAGTTCTAGCTATAAACCTAGCTGTTCCCTACTAGTGATATTTATGCTCACTTTAAAGTTTACCGTCAGACCACTGTTTGTGTCAACTGCCCTATAATTCAAGATCTAAGAGACGAACGGACAGAATGTGCCAAGTTATAGCATGCAGGATAAGTATTTCTAGCAGACACCACTGTCATATTTATAAGCCCTACGATTTATAATTTATTTATTTATTTATTTATTTAATATTTATTAATTAGTACGAACATGTCAATAACACTAATTAAAAAAGAATAATACAAGAAACCTTAAATGAAAATACAAATAAAAATATTAACTGTAAAGTAAGCATCTATCTACACACTCAAACCGACTTCTCACAGAATCTCAGACATTCAGATAAAATCACCTTCCATCCGTCCGCAAACACATCACATTCTGGGCTCTCATTCAAGAGGGCATTTAGTGCAGAAAGAGTACGTGCAATGGGAGACTGTGCGTACGCAACCGTGCGAGAAGAAGGTTCCTGGAACAGTCGGTGCTTTCTGATACTGCAATAGTTGTTGGGGACGTAGATCCTCGCCAAGTCATCATGGAGATCAGGAGCATCAATCTTACCACGGAGAACCTTACACATGGTAATCAATTGGTTGTTCGCCCTTCTAACTTCTAAACTGTTGTAGCCTAAGCAGCCCATAAGGAACCTTGTCGGGTACATGTAAGGGTAGTAGCCATACTGGTGCTTGTAAAGAAAACGAAGAAAAGCCTTTTGGACTTTTTCCAACAAGAGGGTATATGTGCTTTCATATGGATGCCACACACATGAGCTAGTCTCTAGCTTACTCCGTACGAGCGTGCAGAATAAAAGCTTTATGACGTGACTGGTTTAATAAGGTTAATTAAATACTTAACCTTACTCTACAGCCAGCTCAACAAAAATACTAAAATATTTACCTGGTTTCAGAGCCTCTCTTATAAGAAAACGGAACAGCTTTTAAACCTGTAATTTAATCTATTTTGAATGTCTCTCTCTCTTTTTTATACACACACACATACACACACATCTTTCCTCACCCTATTACACCTGGATTTTCGTTGTGATAACAAGTCTCTTTAGAGACTAGACGGAACGCGACCCAAGAACATATTATATAGGAATATATAAATGTTAGACACTTACCTTGATCTTAACATTCCAAATCTGGATTTTTTTCATAGCAATTTAAGTTAGATAAAAAGATAATAGAGGATATCTCTAGCACTTCTTCTTCTTATCGTTTCACTAGTTATTTCTAACTAGTATGATGAATGGATCAAAATGGGCCTCAGAGGCTTCTTTCATGCACTTAGGTAAGTGCACTTAATGCACTTACCTAAGTGCACGAAAGCACTGATAAGTCAAATAAAAATAGGCAATCAAACAAACACGCAAAAATTTTTTAAAATAAATACTGTATATAAATTTAAGTTTACTAATTTGGTGCATCAAAATAGTCAAGGAATTGGTTACAAAGAATTAGAATTAGAATTGTACATGAACTCAAACAATATTGACATAATCTGCTTAACAGAACATTGGCTGAAAAGTCATGAGCTCATGTTCAACTTCAAGAATCACCAAGTTGGTAGTTCTTTCTGCAGAGTGCATTTTATAAGAGGCGGATCATTAATATTAATAAATAAACAAATTAAACTCAAAGAACACAAAGAATAACCGCCCACTCTGTACAAAGACACATTGAGATAGCCTGCATAGAGTTAAAGCGGTTCCTTGTTATAAGCACTTATAGCCCACCAACCGCCTCATTTGATATTTTTGAGAAAATTATGGAGAACATTTTGAATAAGTCTATTACAAAATCAAATAAATAAATTGTTGTATGCGGTGATTTTAAAATAAATTTGCATGAGAAATATTCATTGAGTAGCAGACTAACTAAGTTTATTTAATTCATTTGGTCTTGCGCCTACATTTATGGAGCCAACTAGAATAACTGCCACTTCGGCCAATGCATATATAATAAATTTACCGATCTAAACGTTGTAAGCAAATATATAATTAGTAATATTCACTCTGACCATCTAAATCAAACAATGTAGTTAAAAAAGAAAATGTATTTATTAATAAAATTGTACAAACAAAATTACCTCTAACCTAAACTCTAAACGATCAGTGGTAACTGGTTACCAGTTTACCACTGATCGTTTAGAGAAGGTTAGATTGAACCTGGATCCCAACATGCCTTTTTTGCTGTATAATGGTGACAATCCATATGGTTTATACAAAACATTTTTCATCGAATTAATTAAAGTATTTAGTTCCATCTTCACATCCAAAACGATTGTGGTCTCTGGCAGTTCAACATTTTGTGAGTGGGCAACAGCATTAGGGCGATCGCGCTATTTGCCAACGTATTTACCATTGAACGGAAATATATTGGCAGCGATTCTGATGAGGTTTTGATTTGGTTAATCTGGATGTCACAATGGTACCGCGCTATTTTTTATGAACGGTTTAATCGTTGAATTCTCCAAAATAGAACCAAACATAAAACGTTAAAGTTTACAACGACAATAACAAAATCTATTACAATTTTTGTTCTTCTTTTGGTTATGGCATCCGTGATCCTCTGGTTATCGTTGATCGATTAAATGTGATTATTTTTAATATTTACACTATAATAATAAGCGGTTATGTTTGTTTGTGTGTATGTTTTAACGTGTTAAAACATACACACGGTCAATTTATAAAACTCGCAGCAACTAGCAAAATGCGCGAATCGCCAAATTCCTGCTATCTAATACAATTTTTATTACGCTGATTTGTCTGCTCTAAGTGTATTTTGACCTGTAAGGCAGCGGTAGCCTGTTTCATAGGCAGCGGCTGGCTTCCATATTGTCAGGTGGAGTGTGAACCCACTAAATGGTGGCACAAAAATTGATAATGGAACGTCTGTCGTCCGTTATATGGACCATTAGTCAAAATCGTGGGCCGCGAATGGACAGAATTAACATAGGATGGAGGCGCATGGTACCTACAAACATAGGGTGGCCTAAGTTTATTTATAATACCCAGGAGGTGAACATTGCTCGGAAAGAGCTTCTGAGGCGCACATTGATCCTTTTACCACACTGGTTCAAAAGAACTAGTGACACGATAAGAAGAATTCGAAGATTCAGGCTGTAGATGATGAAAAAAATGTTTTTACATTAAACTTACGTGCGGACGAGTTCGCGAGCGAAGCTGCTAGTATTTTGTACTTATGTCAAAATATTGTCAACTTAGATGTAAATTCTATGATTCTCAAATACTAAATTGGTATTGTTTTTTAGTTAATGGGTATTTATCGCGTATTACCTTTTAATTCATATTTTTTTTAACAAAATTGAACTTGAGGCAAGTAAGTATTGTTTTTGTTCATAATGGAGATATAAACAATAAGTGTACTTATTAGAAAACAAAACATAGTGTTCACAAGACACTGATCGTCCATGATATTCTAATATGTAATAATAAGTAATATATTGCCCAGCTTTGTGTTTTTCAGATTAAATGGATGGTGGACGCCGTACCACCACCCTACAACAGCTTCAGTTGTTGATGGAGTTTGTCGAGGCCAATAAAGAATTAGCCCTCAGTAGACTTCGATCTAAAGAGGGACGGGCTATGTCGATTTGCCTTTGGCATAAGTGCGCTGACGCACTGAATAAAGAAGGGCCAGTAAGACTGTCCAAAGAGTGCACCAAAGTATCTAACTTTAAGTTTATTTATAACTTAAGTTCTTAAACTATTTATCTTCATAAATAATTTTAATTTCCCGATTTGGAAATCAAATCATTCGTCATTCAATCAATCAGAGTAAAGTAAGATCAAAATTGACGAGCCTTACTCTCTAAGCGTCGTACAGTCGGTGAGCCTTCAATAAATGTAAAAAACTTTGAGTCCGTGAAATACATAATGTGTAAAAAATATCCCACGAAACTGTTTCTGTCTTTTCCATTTCTTGATGTATAATTTTTCCGACAGCAAGCCATGGTGCACTCGACGAGAGCCGCAGTTTGTTGATGCTCATTGAGGAGATGCGCGACCACAGAGACAGCTTGCTCACTAAGCCTGCGCTGAGACAAGCTAAATCCGCGAAAGCGCTAGCTGAGGCTGATGTAATAACAGCCAACGCCAGTAGACTGCAGGTCGAAACAATGGCAACAGTATGCCAATCTTTAACATCTTTAGTGTCTGCAGTTCGTAATTTCTTAGGATAAAAATAAATAAACTATAAACTAACTGTTTCCGGACCTTTTTCTTTATGTCATTAGACCTTAGGTACTTCTTTCCAAATTTATCTGATACGGTCAGAACCCAAATCAATTCAACGTCATCTAGTAAGCAGAACTATAACATTTGTTACATAGCTTACGGAGTTTTTAAGGTTTACAAATTAGGCTGTTATTCATTATTTAGTAAAACATTATTAGCTTGTGAGATTATAACTAATAGCAGACGGTCATAGAAAAACTCAAGGTTTCTTATTGAACTTTGGAATGTTAAAAACAACATTGACCACAGTAATATTTATTTTCCCGCATGTCTATAACAATTTCTAGGAAAATACAAAAAATTAAACAATAATGACTACAAATAATAAATATAAATATGGTATGACACATTTCAAGGCACTTTTTATAAAATATCGTACACACAAAAAATAAAATTTACAGATTATGATACTGAAAAGATACAGAGATTCATTTATTGAAATAATATTTATTCAATAAATTAACGAAATTATGATAATAAATCACACTCACAACGTACTTACTTGAAAATTAAAAGTCATTCTGAATAAAAGACAACATTAAACAATAAAAATATTAATTGTGTTCATTATATTCACTGAACGTATCAGGAAGAATAATCCTCAGGCGCCTTAGTCGCCGCTGTTACTTCCATTACAGCCTAGTGCCTCCATCGACAAAATAATACGTGAGTAAAGCCCGTGTTTATCAAAATGTATAGTACAACTCACGAAAGTTTTGAAAGATCATACCTTTATTCAAATCAGGTAGTCGTTCCGATCCTAGTAACCTTCGACCTATATCAGTGCTTTCTACATTTAGTAAAATATTTGAAAAACTTATACTAAACCAATTACAGCGGCATTATATTACCAACAATTTACTAGACAGTAAACAATTCGATTTACAAAGGTACAGTACTACAGCTCAACTCAACTCAACTACAGTACTGATGACGATTTTTGGTTATATGTCGAAAGCTTTTGATTGCGTTCACCATGAAACTCTAATCAGGGAACATTTGTTACCATCACAATGGTGTAATGGGAGTTACACTTAAGCTTTTCACATCCTACTTAAGTGACCGAATACAACGAGTAGTTTTAAATGGAATGCGTTACGGGATCAATGGTAAGAATGGATGTACCACAAGGATTAATACTCGGGCCATTCTTGTTTTTAATTGATATAAATAATCTAACTAAACTTGTATAGGATAATCACGAGTTTGTACTCTTTGCTGATGACACGTAGCTTTTATTTAAATTAAAGCTAATCTAGACGATTTAAACAATGCAATCTCTAAAGTTGTAACATGGTTAATTGTAAACAGCTTATTATTTAACGAAAAAAAAAAATGAAATGCATTCGTTTAATACTGCCCTATGTTAACGGTGAAAGCCAATTTAAAAATCAAAAACGAAACGATAAATCTCGTCGACACCACACTTTTCATAGGCATTACCTTAGGTAATAAGCTGTAATGGGGCCCGCACATAGATAAATTATCAGAGAGACTCAGCTCTGCGGCATACGCTGTTAAAAAAATCCGTCATTTTACCGACTTAGATACCGCTAGACTACTTCTCTTCAGCTACTTTTATAACATTATGTCTTATGGCATTCCGTTGTGGGGGAGTGCTACTGATATTAACGTCATATTTGTGTTGCAGAAGAGGGCTGTTCGTGCAATTTATAACATGGGCCCCAGAGAATCACTTGGTAATCATAAGTTTAAAAAAAAAATATTATGACAGTGCCTTGTCAGAATACGAAATAATACGAAAATTTAATGTATACACACAAAAATTTTCATTTATTAAAAAAAAATCGATAGTCATAGAGTATTAACGCTAGAAATAAAGATAAACTCACTGTTAGGCTCGCTAAAGTTAATAACTCTTTTATAGGGCAAAGTGTACGCTTGTATAACAAGGTCCTAAGCGACGTGTTAAATTTGTCGGTTGGCAAATTAAAAAACGTAATTAAACAAAAACTTTTAGAAAATATCTGATTATTTAGATAACAAAAAAGCTTGGAATGAATCTGCTCCAACTCGACTCGGCATCCGTAACAAAATTGTCAAGGATCATACAAAAAGTGTTAAGACCAGACTAGTTTCATGCCGGATTCTTCTTGAACTGGGGTTAGGAGGAACCGGCACCTAGCTTCACTAGCATGTAAGAAGACGATTCAAAGTAGTCCTTGTGATTTTATTGAATAAAGAAAGTTATGAATTTGTAAATATATTTGTATGTCGTTGTACCTACTTTTGACTATATTATAATGTTGTTAATTAAAAATTGACTTGCGAAGATTGCTTTTTACGTATAATCGACAATAATTGCTTAAAAAATCGATAAATTCGAAAAATTTTGGTGACTGTGCTTCTTTATTTCAGCAAATTTCATATCACTTCACATCGGATTAAGCGTGTCAGTCTTATCCCCGTTGATGGTGATCCTGAGAGACCCTAACCAAACTATACTTCCAAAGCCACTGACTGACTGAAGATGAGATGTCCTGGATCTTGTCTATAAATTTTTTGATAGACACTTTTGGTAAGTAATTAAAGTAAAATTGCACTGTACTTAATAGGTTTTTACCTATGAAGTTGCCGTTTTATAGTGGCCATTTGAAATGTTATTTTTTCTATGGCTGAAATTTTTTTTTTTTTTTTTTATCAGACTTGAAATTTAACAAATTGAGTAATTATGGATTAAGGAATTGTGAAATAATTCAGAATTATTATATATTTGTAGTTATGTAATTTGTATTATGGCTCTAAAACCATGACGGAACCATCATGGTTGCAAAGCGGCGCAAACCGCACGCAATATTAACGACGAAGCCAGCACTACCATCGAATGCAGGAACGTAATCGTTCTAATCGTACATTGAAATAAAATTTTACAATCTATACAAACTACTAAAGTTATCGGCGTAGTTTGACTTTAGCTTACCCACAAATATTGACCATTTGCACCAAAGCACTAATATAAATAAATAAAAAATGAGTGCTCATTATTTGACTTATATTATACCTTGCCTTACTATAAATTGGTACAGGAAATTAAGGGAATTCAGACCGGGTTGTGACGTGCAATAAAATGTTGATGCTTCAAAATAATTATAAGCAAACAACGCAATGACTGACCCCAAGTTAGACTCTGCTGCAAAGCCTTTGAGCGAAGCTTACCCATAGAAATGTTATGGTTACTGTTTGGTCACTTCATGGTGTAATTTTCAACAGCTTCCTCAGATCAGGTCAAGCAATAACTGCAGACATCTACTGTGCAGAACTGCCTGATTCGTCAAATGATTTTACCACACAAGACCTCAAAAAACTGTTTTAACACTTTATAGCCTGCAGTTAGAAACCAACCGTTATCCTCCGTACTCGCTAGACTTGGCCCCAACTGACTACCATTTGTTCCGCAATTTAAACGTTTTTTTGTATGTTAAAAAAGTGTTTTGAGTTCTCAGAATTTTATCGCAAAGGTTTAAATAATCTTTCTATGAGATGGCAAAAATGTAAAGATAATTACTCTCGTGAATACATGAATTAAATAATAATAAATGTTTCAATATGTATGTACAAACCGGAAATTAACCTTAAACCCGTATTAATTGTATATCGAGCAAATTTCGATTAAACTTGGCAAGAATAAAGTAAATAGCCCAGAATAAATGCGTTTCTTCATAAATCTACCCTCATAATTTTTCTAGGACGAAGTAGCCGCAGGCGGGAGCTTTGAAACATAATATTACGTATGGATATGTAGGTAAGATCAAGCCAACGTCACCCGAATGAGGGAAATAACAAATATTGTTAATTTCAGCGTTCCTCTTCTCCGGTTACCTAGCGGACAGCTTAGGCCGGAAGTATTCCATGATACTAGTCTGCATCCCCAGGATCATCATGTGTATCCTCTTTATTTTCACCAGTCAAGTATGGATGATGTTTTTGGGCAGAGTCATCTGTGGACTGTCAGAATCATTGGCAATTACTATCACTGCTACTTATGCTTCTGAAATAGCTAGTGTAAGTTACTTGACAATAGTTGGGATTCGGTTGTTGCATTTTCAAAAACTAACTTATTAAGGTCCCTTTCATTTTAGTGTAGTAAATAGGACATCAACTATTTTAGTTAAAATTTGTTAAGAAATGCAGCAGCAAAATCACCACCAATGTGCACCGGATGAAATGTCTTTACTCGGAAAATAGAATCTCCGCTACTCTATTAGGAACAATTAAGGTAACTTTAAGTACAATGAGGACGATACGTTTTTAGAAAAGGATGATTCCTGATTGTTATCCCTTGCTTGAAGGCCTTAATGCGGAATCCCAACCATTCAGCAATTCTTATTGAGATTTAGTTGGTACTCAAGCAGTCTACGACTGCTCCTGATCTGAGTCGGTTGTGCCGGAGAATTTATTAAAACAATTTCCAAGTATCAAGTTTAATGATATCCAATAAGTTCCTTTTTAATTCAAACAAATATTTCTTTAAAAAGACAATCAAGTAACTCCGCGTAACATTTTGGTGGCAGAAGTGGGAATGAAATCGAGTCTGCGGAGCCGTGAAGACCGCTCCGCAGACTGGATCCGCAAACAGTGAATTGTTATAAGTGGAGTACTCTAACATACCTTAATATTCTCACGGATGCTATCCTGATTCTTGATATAATCAACTCATCATCCTACAAGAAGATTAAACCTGTATCCTGCCCGAGACTTGTGGTGTCTCGCCTTCACCGAGCTATATCTAGTAGTAGCTACGTACATCCTTCATTGAAGAAATCGTACCCAAGACCGTGGTAGCTCATCCTCGATGAAGCTGCAACTCGCTAAAACCTGCTGTAACCTGCAAGGGAGTCATCCATCTCTGATCACATTTTAACTTTTCAGAAAGAGATTCGTGGTGGTCTGGGCACAGTTTCTCAGATTTGGGGAAGCATTGGCATAGTGATCTTTCTGGCTATTGGACCGTTCATCTCCTTTAACACTATCAACGCGATACATACAACTATCGTCGTTTTAACTAGCATACCAATACTCCTGCTCCCTGAGAGTCCTTATTTCTTGTATACTAAAGGTGAGATTTGTTTGTCTTACTTTCTTATCACTTGACATAATGGTTTTTTACAATATACAAGTAGGTACTTTGTTAGCAAAAACTGAAGAGGCCGAATATATTTTTTAAACACTCGAATAAAAACTACGAATCACTTTCAATCTAAGAGTTTAAAAACCTTTTCGTTGCATTATTTTTGGTCGTCTTGCTAAGCAAACATTGCGTTCTTGTATTATTTATTTTTCGCAAGTTTTTATTAAAATAGAGCTAGAATTGTTGACTCGGTGTAAATAATAAAACTTTTGTGTATCTTTGTTGTTCGACCTAAAATAACCCGGAGTTATTTTATATGAAAGGCAACATTTTATATAAATTAACAAATGACGAATGACAAAATATGACTTTGTACTATCTATATTTATAATTCAGCATAACATTACTGACTGATTCATCATCGCCAGGCCAAAACCACTAAAGCTAGACAGCTGAAATTTTGAAAGGTGGCGTCCTTTTATAACAAAACCACCCATTTTTAAAAATTCGACCCCTAAGAGGGTAAAAAGAGGTGAAAACTAATGTATGAAACTTTTTAACGCGTCGTGTGATTTAATAAATAAATGATAAAATGTAATTGTGCAAAATGCAAAATGCAATAAGTAAAATGTAAATACTCGTGTTTCAAAATTTTTCAAAATAACTCTTACTAAGGGGTAGAATGGGGTATCAAAGTTTGTATGGGAATTTTTTTTTAACATACTGCCCAGTGTGTAATTTTCATAATCTAGATGGACAAAAGTCTTGGGCCCAAATTGCACAAGTTTACTATGCCATAAAATGTATCGAATAATATTATAAGTCATTGTCAAGGTTTAAGACATATATTGCAACATTATACACAAAAATGACAATACACAAAGAAAAAAACACAATTATTAGAACGTACAAAAAATTCAAAGAATTATTAATTAGGAGGTTGAAGAATCGAATACAAATGATAATTCCTGACACTGATCACGATCAGATTCTTCAAACTCACTATGGGTATCAGATTCTTCAGAATCTGATTGTTCTGACTGAATTCCTCCGTGTTCAATGTCAAGAGTTCTCATTTCCAAAAGCGCACAGACTTCAGGAGTCATTTTGCCACGTCTGTAATATCCTAGCTGTAAGTTTTCCAAACATTGTAAAATAAAATAAAATAAAATAAATAAAATTTCGCCAGTATCAAGTGTTTATATTGTTTACTAGCTGTTGCTCACGACTTCATAAGCTTTTTTTTAAAGGAATTATAGCTTAATAATTATAGCTTGCCAAATTTTATAGATAAGTTTCAAACCAGTGATTGGTTTTTTCTAAGCTATACCCACCACTCAATAAAAAGTTTTCATACAAACATTCACATTCACCCCATTTTACTCCTTTATAAGAGTTATTTTATCCTTAAACACGTGCCCATTTACTTTGCATTTTAAATATCCAAACCAAGTTTCTAAGAAATCACTCCGTAGTCTGCCGTAGTCTGCAAGGTATAGCTTAGAAAAAACCAATCACTGGTTTGAAACTTATCTATAAATTTGGCAAGGAGATAAATTGCATTCTGGGTAAGGGTTTAAGCTACAATTCTTTTAAAAAAAAAGCGTACGAAGTTGCGAGCAACAGCTAGTAAACAATATAAACACTTGATACTGGCGAAATTTTATTTATTTTATTTTATAATGTTTGGGAAACTTACAGCTAGGATATTACAGTAGATATAATAAGTAGATACATGTGGAATACATGTACGCTGATGGCCAATAACAAGTTTCCATTGATAGATCGAGAGAAGATTAAAAATTAAACATTTATTGTGGACGACGGACCACAAACAAAAAAATCTAATAATAATACCATATATATGAAAACAATAACAGTTTAGGGTTACTTACTTAAAATATAGAGAAACTTAAAAATTACTGCAATAACTTAAAACTACTTAAAATTAGGAGTTCAAAAAGAATTTGATACTAAGTAAGTGCTTTAACTTGCTAGTTGGAGTATTGAATAGATCAATATCTGGAATTGCCAAGGCGTTAAGCGAGGCGCTCGCTCGTACAATGAATGCATTTTGCCTGTAATTTGTCTTTACTAACGGAGTGTATAAAACACTAGGTTTTCTCAATGCGACTGTATTATTGCGCAGCCCCAGTAGCTCCAACAACTCGGAGAAATCTACCGTGCCATTTGCTATGCTTAGAAGATACGATAGATCAGATATATTTCTGCGTCCATAGAGGGGGAGAAGGTGAAATTTTCGACATCTTGCCATATAATCGGGTAGAAAGATTTTAGCCCTAAACTGTAAATAACGTAAGAACTTCCTCTGAATACGTTCCAACCGCGCGGAGTACACTTCATAACAAGGATTTCAGACTTGGGAGGCATATTCTAGGTGACTGCGTACGTACGCACAATAAAGAATTTTGAAGGTTTTCAATGTAGAAAATTCAGAAGACATTCTTAAAACGAATCCAAGTGCACGAGATGCTCTATTTACTACTTTATCAATATGATCGTTAAATAATAGCTTACTATCAAAAAATACGCCCAGATCTCTAATTGTGTTAACCCTTGTTAGAGCCTTGTTTGTCAATTGTCTTTATTATAACACATCAATAATAAAAAGAAAAACCTTTTCGTCATAGCTTTAGTTTGTGTAGGTAAGAAGGCTTTATAAGTAGTTTCATTATTATGTATTGCGTTGTTTTAACTTATTTTTTTTCAGGTCGTTTAGACGAAGCTGTGAAAGTTTTGACTTCCCTCCGTGGTTCCGAAGCATTAGCTTTTCAAGAAATAGACGAATACAAATATGCTAACGTTAAAATCAACAAAGTTGTACTGCTAAGAGACAAAACAGTATTGAAAACGATCGCAAAAGTAATGTTTTTAGCCTTATGCACGCAGCTGACTGGCAACACTTTTATAAATTTCCATTTACAAACTATATTTGAGAAGACGAACACAAACGTCAGTTCTGCTGTTTCGTCACTAATAATAGGGTTTGTAGTTCTCTTTGCTAGTTGCTGTACAATCTACTTAAGCGACAGATTTGGGAGGAAACCTGTGCTTAAGACGGCTTTGACTGGCCAAGCTATTGGAATGGTAAGATTATTTGTCTGTATTTTACCAAGTTTCTTCTTTCTAAAATATTGTGTTAAGATGTTAAGAATCTTTAAGAACCAACAGATGGCAATATTTTATTGTGACGAACCAATTTTCGACCCATCAGAGGAATCACGACCATCTGTCATTACAGATTATGATTGGTTACTTGTGGCCAAGTGATCAAGTAATGACCAATCAGGTCATTTATGAATCATTAAAACCTAACAAAATGCTAACAACATAATATTATGTAGTGTTGCGTGTTGGTGATTGAATAATTAGAAAAACGATTATCTACGTGATTCTCAGAAGTAATTAAGAATAGTCCCGTGAAGCCAAACATAATCTTGCTCGAAAAATTTAAACAAACTGACAAATTATTATTTTCTAGGTCGGATTGGGGACATTCTTCAAGCTAACAGAAGATAATTATGAGATTACAGGATTTCTAAACTATTTACCTCTTATCTCAATGATCTTGGGTATTTACTCGTACAGTGCTGGTAAGACAATGTTTTAATATTGGGTTATTTATTGTTTCAAAGTTTTTTTTTATCAAACACAGCAAACATTAGTATAAATATAATTTCGGGTTTATTTCGGACGCCATGTTTGTGGTTGCAATTTTGTAATTGTGTTATTTTGAATGATGTGCATCATCTAAGGTGGCTATACTGAATCTTTTATAACTTTTTGATTTCAGGCATTGGAGCGTTAATTTGGATCCTATCCGCGGAACTTTTTGACGGTCCAATTCGCGCCTTCGGGGTCTCATGTGGTGCTTTCGTTGCAAGCTTAGGAGCGTTCTTCACCGTGAGATACATAACAGCAGTCACGCAAGTCATAGGAGTAGCCACTACATTTTGGATGTTTGCTGGGTTCTGCATAATAACATGCTGTTTTACCCAGATATATATACCAGAAACGAAAGGGAAATCGTTCTCGCAAATACAAAGTGAAATGAGAAATATAAAGAATAAAACGGAAAAGGTGCAGAAAGAGGTCACTTCAGCCTCGTTTAGCACACTGTCACAGTCACAGTTTGAATCTAAAATTTAATAAGTGTTGAAATACTGGCTGAATTCTGAACAGGTATACCTACTCTAGTACTTAACCTTATTCTATTCTAAGCGGTAGATACAATTGTAATATTTTTTTTACAATATAGCGTCATTTACACCCTTGAAACGCTATCTAGGTAAAACAAAACAGTTAGCAGTTAGTTAAATAAGAACCTTAACCAATAAATAAAATCAAAGACAGATTAAATTTAATTTGCGTTAGTCTTTTGTTCTGTTTTGGTCACAAAGCTCAATGCTCCAAGTCAGTAACATATTAAAAATATATAACTCGTTTACACATAATACTGCGACTACTGTAAGGCGCACTCATTTCTTTTAGTTTAGTCTATCCAAAGATTGTCTGGCTGAAATCGCTGTTAGCAACAACAACCATTTAAGGTTTTGTTTTGTAATTTTCCGTGTATTAGTAAATTATAATAATAATAATGCCGGACATTTCATCCAACATCATCTGGCCCCGGAGTAAGCAGAGCTTGTGTTATGCGTACCACATGACTGATATTCTACTTATATAGGTAGTTTTTTTGTAAATACATAAATATTATATATAGAAAACACCCAGACCCAAGACAAATACTTCCAGATAAAAGTTAGCTATTTTTATCATTATCATAATCTATGTTGCCATTATTTCACAGAAGAAGCTTAAATGAAATAAAGATAACTCAAAATAAAGCAAAAACAGTTTGGAATAAAGTTAACTCAAAAAAACCCCAATAATTTTAGATCATGAGAAAACCGTTAATAAAACGTACTTCGTCTCTTAATTTTTCAAATATAATTAACAAGGTTTAGTTTAGTTCACAGGCATCTTTGCACAAATTCAGAGATTTTAATTGATTTAAAACATCAAATCGTTGTCGATATGGCATGTCACAAGTTCGTCAATTAATCTTCATTTATTTTTTGTGCATGGCAACCGTTAAGATACAAATGAAGTTGAATAAAAAAACATCATCTAGCGTAAAGTAAGCAGAGCTTGTGTTATTGGTACCACATGATTGATATACTACATAACTACTTTTTATTTTACTTTTCTATTTATTCACGTATTATATTAATACGTATCAAAGTACTTTTATTAATCAAAAGACTTGATTGAGTAAACACACAATGAAATAATGATATATGCAAGATCATTATTACAGCAAATAAAAAGTTATTTTGCAACTTTAAAAAAAAACCCATTTTTTGGTTACCATTGATAGTGTGGAAACGAAATACTTAAGATTTATGTTTAAAGTTTTAATATATAGAAAGAATGTAATAATTAAGGTTGGGGAAAAAGTCTTTTCGCATTATAGTATGTATGAACTTGTAATAAAATCTCTTTGGCTATACTATTTGTATCTGGCTGGTATTGGTATCATTAAAAGTTTAATTTTTATAGAATATAATTTTAAATTCAAATTATTAGGAAAATGTGTGATATTTATTTGTTATTCGTAGTGTCAAGATGAGTGAATCTAATGAAGAAATTCGATACATCCATATTAAAAATTTACTACAAAAAAGGTAAAAATGCATTGCAAGCCTCGAAATAAATTTGCGATGTTTATGGACCTAGTGCAGTGTCTGTGAGAGTAGCACAAATTTGGTTTAAGCGTTTTCAATCCGGAAATTTTGATATCAAAGATGCACGTCGCTCTGGTCGCCCTATTATGGATAAAATGGATGCCATTTTTGAAAAAGTGGAGCAAGATCGGCATATCAGTAGTTACGACGTAGCTGAAGAACTGGGAATCGACCACAAAACAGTTTTGGCGCATTTGAAAAAAACTGGGGTTTCGGTCTCTTCAGAATTCTTCAGGCAGTGTCAGTTTAACATCACGAGAGGACTGCCAAAACCACTAGTCGCGGTATTTTGATCAGAAGTCCCAAAATTTCTATAGCAATGGGATCATGTCCCTACCTACAAGATGGCAAAAAGTTATCGAACAAAATGGTACCTACATACTTTAGTTAAATGTAAATAAACTATATTAAAAAATGTTTTGAATTTTCTTAAAAAATGCGAAGAAACATTTTCCGCCACCTATTATATAGAACAAACATCCCGCAACGTACAGCGCAGAAGGCAGAGCTACTACCAACTGAACTGTGAAGAAATATAGTTTCTCCGAGAGTATTTACCAAAGTATAAAGGCACGATAACCTACCAACAAGGTCAAAGTCACTGTAAATCCCAACCTACCACCAACTTCATCTCGATGCACTTATTTTTTCCGCCCTCTACTACTTTACTTATTAAATTACCTAGATTAACCTAATTAAACTAATATGCTAAAAGAATATATTCAAATAATTAACCTAATTAAACACTAACCTAAACAATAACAATATAAAAATAATAACAATATCCTAGAATACTAATAATAACTGAATTTATAGACTTAAAATATATTAAAATAATAATATAGGCTTATATAAATAGACCTTAAGAAATGATAATATAATAACCTACTATGATGTTAAAGGTGTTTGCCCACTATCCCGTCTCATACCATGACTGTAGTAGGAACGTGTCAGGCACGGAAAACAACACGAAACGCTTCACTATGCCAACTGAAACGAATCGACAACTTCCTAGACCAGTTTGCAACCCGTATGTAACCCGTATGTTATTTGTAATGTACCCGTATGCAACACGCATCAAAACCGGCAGGAATCGGTTCAATAACGTGCAGGTACCGGTTCATTCCCGAACAACTGTTAGCGTTGTGTAGACTTCTTGTGGTGTAGTTTTGTAAATATTGAAATAGGTATGGCTATAAGAAAGTTATCTTTTGGACAACTGGCAATGATTACCATCATGTTGCCATCAACAAAGCAATGAGGCTACAATAATGCGTCTACTACGGTCATACTCCCCGCGTACTGCTCGTAAGCTCACCGTTAAGCTGCCTGCGGGCAGTGGTCTAGCAGAGTCGCGCGCCGTGTGCGTAACGCGTCCGTACCGATGAAATATTCTCGCCGACAATAATTGACGCTCCGTGCATGGCACGCGATGGTGCTGGTCGGTTTCAGGACGGTCTAGTGGGTATGGTCTCATACTTTTCAATACAAATAATATTTTTTTGCCTGACATGTTCCTATTACGGTCATGGTATAAACGGGATACTGGGCAAAATCCTTAAAACCCAATTCTAAATTATTATACTTTTGCATTTATACATTGCATTGAATATTCTAGCAAAACTAATTCAACAATTCCAGCCCATATAGTTAGGTTTTTGAAACAAGGATGAGGCTGCCCTCTAAGAACTTATCTTAACAGAGACGCTGGTGAAGTACTGTTGAAAGTGGATGTAAAAAACGCCTTTTAACTCCGTCAACAGAAACCTCATTTCACCTTAATAAAATAAAAAAAACTACTGCTCCGAATTATTTAACTATGTTTATCAATGTTATGGTTCGGACTCTACACTCAATTACAAAACCAATCACTCTAGTTCATCCACAGGCTGTCAACAAGGAGATCTAGGACCATTCCTGTTCAGCCTTGCCATTCATCCTATTATTAATTCACTATCTTCGAAATTTAACGTACCATACGTTAATCAAATTGGTTCTATGGATGAGACAAAAAATGCTTGGGCATTGGTCTGTCCATTCGAAACGATTCCTGAAAAACCTCATTTACAGAGATATTGGGACGAGCCTATTTGTTAACTATTAGAGCCTAGTTGTATTTGTTAACGGACTCGGCTCATTGCCTCTGGAGTTCTCGAGTTTAATATTCTGTACATTTCAGTTATTCAATATGTAAACTTCAATTTAAACTTATTTCTTTATTTAAGTATCAAATACTACCAATAAACATCTTATCTTCAAACATGATCTTTACAGAATCTTCATTCTAATATTTGGGAAATAATTTATAACAACATTAATCGGGTACCATCTGGTAGCGTAACGCTATCAAAAATCGTAATCCCAGGAAGTTTGCGACTTAAATGATGTAAGAGAGCTTAAGAGCTTATCTTAGAACTATAAAGTTTAGTTAGGGATTAGCGGGCTGAAAAAGGTAAGGTTAATTCCACAATTAGAAATTTGAAATATGGTAATTGTAAACCCGCAAACTCAATAAAGTTTTCATCAAATTAAGCCAAGTGGCAAAAACTATGCTAAAGTTCATTAGTAATAAATATTGGTAGACAATGCGAACCATCTAGCCCCAAACTAAGCATGGCTTATAATGTGACTAGATGACTGATAGAATCCTTATTTATTTCTTTAAATATTGAATAAATACCTGTGTTTACCACACAAATCCTGCAAGAGAATCAAACCCTCAACCTACAGCGCAGAAGGCAGAGCTACTATAGAGTTGACAGGCAGGTCATTACCATTGTCAATGTAAAAATAGACCTAAGTTCGATTAAGGCACAGGAATTTTGAATGCAACTGCATTCAAAATTCCAAAATACAAATACAAAATGTTTTATTTCTGTAACTTAAGTGACATAGTTTATCAGTATTGGATCATCATCATCATCATCACAGCCTCTATGAAGTCCACTGCTGGACATAGGCCTCCCCAATAGATTTTCAGGAAGAACGATTTTGAGCCCTCTCCATCCACCGACTTCCTGCGATCTTTACAATGTCGTCAGTCCATCGGGTGGGGGGTCGTCCTACGCTTCGTTTTCCTGTCCTTGGTAGCCATTTGAGAACTTTTACTCCCCAGCGGTTATCAGTTCTGCGAGATATATGGCCTGCCCATTGCCACTTCAACTTGCAAATTTTGAGCACTACGTCGGTGACTTTGGTTTTTCTACGAATTTCCTCGTTGCGAATTTTATCACGTAGTGAAACACCCAACAAAGCTCTCTCCATTGCACGTTGCGCGACTCTGAGCTTGTGTATGAGGCCAATAGTCAGCGACCAAGTCTCAGTTCCATATGTCATCACTGGCAACACGCACTGATTGTAGACTTTCGTCTTGAGGCTCTGCGGTATCTGTGACGAGAAGATGGGCCTTAATTTTCCGAACGCTGCCCATCCGAGCTGGATTCGTCGGCTGACCTCTTGGTCGAAATTGGAATTGTTACTAGTTGAATCGTCTGACCCAAATAGACATAATGGTCTACAACTTTGATTATATCGCTCCTAACATGTACCGGTACGGGTCCAACATGAGCATTTGACATGATTTTTGTCTTGCTCATGTTCATTTTAAGACCCACCTGTTGGGAGACGATATTGAGGTCGCTGAGCATTGTACCTAGGTCTTCCAGCGATTCTGCCATGAGGACTATATCGTCGGCAAATTGAAGGTGAGTGAGGCGTTCGCCATTGATGTTGATACCATGTCTATGCCAGTACAAGAGCTTGAAAACATCCTCCAATGCAGAGGTGAATAGTTTCGAAGAAATAACATCTCCCTGTCTCACCCCTTTATGCAATGGGATTGGATTCGTGCTCTGGTCCTGGAGTCGGATAGACATGGTGGCGTTACGGTACAGACATTTCAACACTTCGATATACCGATAGTCGATTTGGCACCGGTGGAGTGACTGCAACCCTGCCCAGGTTTCGACAGAATCAAAGGCTTTCTCATAGTCCACAAACGCTAAACAAAGTGGCCGGTTATACTCTTCGTCTTCTGTATAACCTGCCGGAGTGTATGGATGTGGTCTATGGTGTTAAAGCCTTTTCGGAACCCGGCTTGTTCGAGAGGCTGGAAGTCGACAAACCTACGAGCAAGACGTATTTGATACGTCCGTCAGTATTGGATACCTCCTTTTAAGTATAAATATATACCTGTATTAGGAGAATATCGCTCTTCCTAATTGTGGTTTATAGCTATTATATTGCTGTAACATACATTAAAACAGTTACTTAACTACTTATAGTAAATAACATTCATGTGAATTTTTGAGGGTAGATTTGAGGCAGTTATCAAAGTCAGCTGTGAATGTTGAAGTTCAGCGCGAGTGCTGTGGTGGGGTGTAGGTAATTTTTGTGGGTAGAAAAATAATGTTGTGTAGTTGTAACTTAACTTATTTAAAGATTCCGACGAATTGAGAACCTCCTCCTTTTTGATAAAGTCGGTTAAAAGCAGACAAACTTCCACCTGCGACGATACTGCTAGCCAATTCGTAGCGCGAAACCGGTTCTGACGACGACGCTTCATACGACGAGCTCATTCGCATTGAGGTGGCGGCCAGTGATCTTCCTTAGTTCAAACTGTCACCAAGCCACTTTTCTGGACTTTTCTGTTACGTTAATTGTAACTTTTAAACTATATTCAGTGCCAACTATGTTCCCAATACTGGGTAAGCTGTGTTTTAAGTTTTTATTCAACCTAGACCTTATTCTCATCTGACCTTAATCTTTTTGATGTGCTAGCTAAATGTTAAACGCCGCCTTTATCTCTTTTCGCCTTGGGAGTTAACTGATTTGTAGTGCGGAGTACTATGTGATCCGTAGGCTTTCTTCTAAAACACCTTTCGTTACGTGATCGTAAAGCCCTAGTATTGCGATTCCAGGAACACCCCTCAGCTTAAAGAGCTAACTTAGCTGCGACGATAAGTCGAAGACGAAACCGATCGGAAAACAGGAAGACCGGACGTAGCACTGCTCTTCCTGTTACCGTGCGCTTGTTCCTGGACTCTGCCTGCAAGACACGGCGTAAGGCCGCGGACGAGACTGCCAAAGGAGAGTGCGGTATTTCAAAACCGAACGGCGTAAGACAGGACCTTGGTTTGACCTACCCGACCCTGTCTACGATTAATACTATCTAATACATTTGTTAATTTATTCAATTTTCTTAATTCCATCATCAAAAATAATAATAACAATAGGTAATAAAGAAGCGTCCATTGCCAAAAGCAATGATTAACCTAAAATATATTTCATTTAACATATAAATGTTAAATATTAACATATAACATTTGTAGCCCCATATTCGAACTAAGTATACCATATTCAATTCAATTTCACAATAATTAATTTGTAATACGAATTACTCTACTTCATTATACATTTCACTAAATTCAATAGGTACATATTATATTTCCATAAGCGTAAATCTTTAAAATTAAAATTACAACTATTAAAGACTAAAACAATTTAATCGTATATATTATATTTTGCAAAGAATTATCTATTACCAATATCTTAACTAATTTACAATTGATGTACAATTCAATACATATTTGAATAAGAACTATTATAACATTAAAATACTCTAAATTTTCCTAAACGTGGCCAATAGATAACAAATTAATTGAATAACTCAGTTGAACTTTTAATTAAGTTACAATATTAACTTAAACTGTGCACCCGGAATAAACCCGCCCAATTTCGGTCACCTCCCTACTAAGTATGTCTCCTGAACACGAACGTCCTTACATACCTTGAAGACGACGACCTAATCAGTTTTCGAAGAAAGCGATCGACTGGGGATCTTCTTGCGTATGTCATGCAAATTTGGAGTGAGGCTGTAGAGAAATATGTTGAAGCATTAGCTGTTTCATTTGATATCTCAACGGCCTTTGATAAAGGTCTGGCACGCTAGCCTTAATGGTAAGGTCCCAGCCTACGGATTGCCAGTTCAGTTCTACTCATGGCTTGCTGCGTTCTTGAGGGAAAGAACCATTCAAGAAGTTATTGACGGCTGCTCGTCTGATTGATAGGCAATTAATGCAGGAGTACCTCAAGGGTCAGTGCTCTCGGCACACTGTTTTTACTGCACATAAACGATCTGGTTATCCCAGGAATCATTGGGTATGCAGACGACAGTACAGTTGTGGAGAGATTCTTTGCCAACGCACGAGCCAGTAAAACAGACATTCAGAAAAACAGAGACGAGATGCTTATGCGTTTCGATTTAAGTCTCCAGATCATGTCCGATTGAAGCAATTTAATTAAATTCAACTCATCTAAACCGCAAGTTTGTCTCTTTTCGGCTTTCGCCGTATTCCGAAATGTACCGGTAACTGTAGAAGATCATCTCAAACTCTTGCGAGTTTCACTTACTCAGACTCTCAGTTTTGGCTCCTATATCGAGTCCTAAGTCAAGAAGTCCTGCTGCTCAACTTTATATAAAGCTCAAGTCCGGTTGGTAATGGCGTATTGCTGCCATCTATGGGTTGGTTCAGCCAAGCACCAGCTGGCTGCTTTTGACTCGATCGAGCGTAGAGCATTGAGGGTGATAAGTGAGTAGTTAAACGCTGAGACTAAGTTCCAGTGTCTCGAGCACCGGCGTAGAGTTGCTTGCCTTTCAATCTTTTATAGAATAAATTTCAGAGAATGTGCCCAGGAATTGCACGATCTCATTCCACCATGTCTCTTTCACGACAGGAGAAGCAGAGATACCGCTTAATACCATCCATACTTTGTCAGTCTACCACCCATACAAACAAAGCGCTTTGCTTCCACATTTTTAATGCGTACAGCCAAGGATTGGAATGCTTTGCCGTCGTCTTGTCTTTCCTGAAAACTACAATCTTGGTTTCTTCAAGTCAAGAGTAAATAGGTATCTTCTAGACCTGTGTGCCCCGTTGTCGACCACCATCGATTAGGCAAGTTCGTGGTCAAACGTAGGTCTATGATCTATGTTAGGGCATACGTGGATCGAAAATTTTTCCTGAGACCTGTCGCCATTTCATCTATCCCGCATTTATTCGACTTCTTACATCTTTCTCTACCTCACCATCATTCTGTACTACTGAACCGAGGTACCGAAAATCGGAACAGACTGGTAGGTGTACACCATCTAAGGCAATATTGGGCAAAACTGGATGGACCACCGAAGTCGCAGAACATGTGCTCAGATTTTGTCCTGCTTATCTTCAGTCCGACACTCTCCAATTTGCCCTGCCATTTTCCCAAATTGTTCTGGACCTCTGTTGCGTCTTTTCCGATGAGAACAATGTCGCCGGCAAAAAGCATGCACCAGGGTGCCTCCTTCTGTATGTCCGATGTCAAAGCATCCATTATCAGGAGGAACAAATAAGGGCTGAAAGCCGAACCCTGGTGCAAATCTTCAGCCACATTGAACTCACCAGTGACGCCAGCTTCGGACCGAAAATGGGTACAAGGTCGACTGTACATGGCCCTTACAAGCTGCAGGTACTTCACAGACACTCCTTTCTCTTTCATTGCCCACCACAGAACCTTTCAGGGAACCCTGTCGTATGCCTTCTCGAGATCTATAAACACCATGTGCAAGTTCCTGTGCACGCACCGGTACTTCTCGCACAGTTGGCGGATGGCAAATATGGCGTCTGTTGTTCCTCTTCTAGGCATAAATCCGAGTTGGTTCTGTGATACCTCACTCTCTTCTCTCATTCTTCTCGCTATCACTTTTTCCCAAACTTTCATATTATGTGACATGAGCTTAATTCCTCGATAGTTGTTGCAGTCCTGTACATCACCCTTGTTTTTAAAAATGGGCACCAGAGAACTGTTACACCATTCGTCCGGGATCGCCTCTTCTTGCAACAACTTATTCAAGAATAAGGTCAGCCACTTCCATCCATCCGCTTTCAAAAACTTCTATACTTCCACTGGAATTCCATCACGGCCAACTGCTTTACCATTCTTCATATCTTGCACGGCTTTCTTGACTTCATCCATACAAATATCTTTTACAACACCTGAATTTACTGGCACTTTTTCTAACACTCCACTCCACGCATTCTCTTCATTCATTAACTTTTCAAAATACCTTTTCAATCTTTCTTTTATGTCCTTATCATTCGTCAAAATCTTTCCCGCTTTGTCTTTTATACATTTTACATGCACAATATCCCTTGCATTCTTTTCTCTTTCTTTGGCTATTCTTTACAAGTCTTTCTGTCCTTTAGGGCTTTCTAATGAGTGGTACAGCTTGTCTTGCACTTTAGCCCTTGCGACAGCAACTACTTTCTTAGCCTTCCTTTTACACTCTATGTATACACTTCTTTTCATGTCTTTCAATACATTATCACCACTGTCAACGTTCTTCCATTCTTTAAATGCACACTTTTTATCTTTCAAAACCTTCTGTACTTCATCATTCCACCACCACGTATTCTTATCTATCTTTCCTTTGCTTTTCGTTTCCCCAAACACATTCCTTGCTACATTTCGAATACACGTCGCCATTTCATTCAACATTCATTCACTGACATATCCTCTAAATCCGTAATTTCTATCATTCCATCTACAACTCGTTTCCGAAATTCTTCCGCACACTCCTTATTTTCCAATTGGTGCCAATTGGTTTTGGGAGGGGGCTTCGCCTTGTTCGTCACTTTTTTTAATTTTAATTTTACTTCTAAGACCAGTAATCGATAGAAAAATAGAAATAGAAAAATATTTATTACACACCACATATAACAAATGGATACAGTTTCATTAAAAATAAATGAGTTGTTGCTACCTATCGTCTTATTTCTATACATGGAGTGTCGAACTTACTCTAACTATTGACAGTGGTGCCCACACTAGATATATATCTGTATTGCAGGTACCTTGATATACGATCATTATTACACGAGATAATTGTAGCTTCGGTTCATAGCTAACCATTGAATGAAAGTACGAAAATAATAATAATAATAATATTCTATATATATAGTTATTATAAAGATACATAAACATATAATATAGATATAATGTCATATACTATAATAAAATTATATAAATAGATCATCCTAACTAATTAGATACCTCTAATTAATCAGGTTGATGGGACAATAAGAAGTTCTGTGCATTCATACGATAATGTTTTCAGCCAGGTAGTTATAGAGTGTTTGGCTTCAAACATTGAGCAGTGTTTGATTGAGCAGATTTTTGCAACCTTATTGTAGAGTAGGATTGAAAGAAAAGGACTAAATCTCCGGGCAAAAGAAGTTTTAACCGAGACGTTATTAAGTTTAAAGATTCTACGCTCAAGCATACTTTTGTAGTCGTCAGAATTAAGGACGTATTTATGTACTTGAAGGGACGTGTACAAAATGTATAGTTGCCGAACATTGAGAACTTTACTTTCCCTATACACGTCCTCTGTGTGATACCTAAATGGTTTTTTTAACATTGTTTTTAATACAGACCTTTGGGCAATCTCTAAGTCTATCATAATGGTTTTGCAGGCCCCACCCCAATTAGTAATGCAGTAAGCCAGAATCGACTGACACAGACTGACATAGATGGATCTCAACAAGTCCAAGTCTGCGGAGTTTCTAAGAAGTCTCATGACATTTATGATTTTACGTGTTCTTGAAGCCAAGCTACTGATATGGCTTTTAAAGTTAAGGTTTTCATCTAATAGTATTCCAAGGTATTTTATGACTGTTGTTCTCTCAATTTGCTTGCAACTACATAAGTTATTTGAGGAAAAACTATTACAGGTATGAATTTTAAGTACGGAAAAAGAAGGGGGAGGCTTGGAGGCTTGAGTCTTGTGAAAGCATATGAATTTAGTTTTTTGTGTGTTTAATGTCAGCAGGTTTGATTGAAGCCAGCGATAAACAGTAGCCATACCCTGCTCGGCATTAGCAAGAGCATCATGCTAATTGAGGCCATTAAATATAAGGGCTGTATCGTCAGCGTAACAAATTATCTCTGAGTTTGTGTCTAAGTTAAGTATGTTGTTGATGTAAACATTAAAAAGTGTAGGCCCAAGTATGCTCCCTTGGGGGACTCCGTAATTTATTAGTTGGGGAGAACTGGTGACGCCGTCTACTGAAATACACTGTTTCCGCTCAGTTAAATAGCTACTGAACCACTGAAGTGCAATTCCTCTGATACCCAAGTTTTCAAGTTTTGTAAGTAGAATGGGAACGGAAACAGTGTCAAAAGCTTTGGCTAAATCCAGAAACACCCCCACGCAGCACTTGTTTTGATCCAAATTAGTAACTATGTTTTTAAGTAAAAGTGATAAGGAGTCATCCGTCGACTTACCTAGTCTAAAGCCAAACTGTCTATTGGAAATAATATTCCATTTTTCAAAGTATTGAACTAGTCTACTATTTACAATTTTTTCAAGTAGCTTAGAAAAAACACCCAGCAGTGAGATTGGGCGATAATTATCAGGCAAGTCTCTAGGGCCGGTCTTATGAATTGGTTTAACCGCAGCCAGCTTCCAAGAATCAGGGAACATGCCGGTAATCAAGCTTCGATTAAATATAAGAGTTAAGGGTACTATAACATAATTTTTAATTTGTTTAATAAGTATATTTGAAAATCCATCTATGCCCGGAGCCTTATCATTACGAAGATTCATGATGAGATTTTCTATTTCAGATGTATCAGTAGGGTGCATGTAAAAAGAATGTACGAAGGAATTATCGGCATTAACTGCACTAGCAAGATTTTCTTGTGAAGTATGAAGTTCAGTTAATATAGAATTAGCAAATTGTTGGCCCACTGTCGAAAAATATAAATTGGAACGGTCTAGTGACTGCTTAGCGCTTATAGTACCAGGTGCTGATAATAGCTCAATAGGTTCACGTTTGGTCTTCGATAAGTAGCAGATATTCTTAATAGACTTCCATAACTTCTTTGGGTTGTTTTTATTACTTTCAAGTTCTTTCCTCTCAAAATCGTGCTTAAGTTTACGCAGTAAATTATTGCAAAAATTGCGATATCTAGTGTATACCGTTCTTAATACATTATCATTAGGGTTCCGTCTCGATCGAACATGTAGTCGGTCACGATGTCGCATAAAGCGTAGAAGGCCAGGTGAAATCCATGGCTTTAGGATACGTTTATTACGACTAACAAGACATTTTTTTGTGTGTTTACCAATTATTTTATTTAATGTACTGGTAAATTCTTTAACTAATTCGTTAACATCATCCATATAAAGCAATGAAACCCAATCTATAGAACCTAAGTCTCTATTAATAGATTCCGATGTTGGGAGACCAGACTTTCACCCGGTATAACTTTGCAGTCTTTTATTGTGTTAATATAGTTTCTCTTTAGAAGAAAATAATCTATCTGCGTAGAATGGTTATCGTTTTTGTATGTAATAAGATGCTGGTCTGAATTTTTGAAAAATGTGTTGGCAATAGCCAAGTCAAATGCAGACGCAGCTTGTAACAAGGCTTCTCCATCTTTGTTTCTGGTTCCAAAGCCCAACCCTCCATGCACTCTCTCATACCCTCCATTCAAACATTCCACATGCCCATTAAAATCTCCTCCAATATAAATTTCCTCATTATCAGGTATTTCCATGAACATTCTTTCAAAATCCTCCCAAAACTTGTCTTTTACAGAATCATCACTTCCGCTCTGAGGACCATACACACTTACAACATTAAGCACTACAGCTTCTAACAATAATTTTACAACTATCATTCTATCATTTACTCTCTTAACATCCGTAACACACTTTTTCAACTCACTATCCAATACTACGCCAACACCATTCCTCTTTCCATCACTTCCACAATAATAAAATTTATAACCCACTCCAATTTCTCTGGCTTTCGATCCCTTCCACTTCGTTTCTTGCAAACAGGCCACATTTATTCGTCTTCTTTCTAATACATCCGCTAACTCTCTTCCTCTTCCAGTCATCGTACCTACATTCCAACTTGCAAATCTCAATCTTACATCACGGACTCGCCTCTTACGTTGCACCCGTCCCTGATGCAACAACCCTAGTCCATTTCTCACAGTCGCCGGGTGCTGCGCCTGCGCGTTGCCTCGGGGGTACGCCCTAATATTATCGCGCATTCCATTTAAACTTAAACTCATGTTGTAGGTGATTTGGCAGAATATTTTACGACCGGCCGCTTGCCTGACGTTAACCCTCTTTGGGACTTCTTGTTGTTGTGTCTAGCCGGCAATAATAGCTCCTATCGCCGCCCTTAAGGCCATCTACATTGCCTTGCTGCCTTGCCACCGTAGGTGGATTTCTAAATGCCAGAGCAGACTTTGTGCACTATGCGGGGAGCAACCGCCAGGCTTGAGTACCGGAGTAGTCAAGCCCCTCTCGACCAGGTTTAGCCCACGAGCCGACGTGGTTTACCGGGTGTGGCCGCTGCATGCAGGATAGCTGCTTGGAGCTACTGGTGAGAGTTTGTGGGTATCAACGATTTTAACTATGACTGCTGTTACGGCTTGCTTGCAGAATTAGACGCTAACACCCACTACACCCTGTCATAAACGCTTGGTCTATTTATTTTACTTAAACGCAGATACATTTTTGTATTTGCTATAAGATAATTTTTATCTAACGTTTCTTAATGATATCTACGCCGTATAATTACGTAAGTCATTTAACTTACCTATTCACTTTCCTTCTCAAGGATTTGTTTAAAAATGAAAGTGTCTTGTCAGGTTGCATATTAATTAAAATAAAGTATATTGAAAATGTTCGGTTTTAAAAATGGATCAGTGTTACAACAATACACTAAACTACTGCCATATTAGCTCTACGATTTATAATAAAGTTAATAAAATACTTTTCAACACACTTGCTCATAAAGTGGCTCTATGGTCACCGCAATTAGGCAAAAATTTTAAAACATGGAATTCTCTTTTCAAGTTATTAAATGTTTTCTTTTCATATTATGTAATTCATTATGTAAGTAAGTAATTATGGAATAGGGATTTATGAAATAATTCATGTAGTTGTAGTAATTACGTCTTTAAAACCATGACGGAACCGTCAATCGAATGGTTGCAGAGCAGCGCAAACCGCACGCAATATCAACGATGAAGCTAACACTACAAACGAACGCACGAACGTAAACGTTCTGGAAACATTGATCTTAAAATTGAACGATCTATACAATTTATACAAATTAATTAAGTATTATCGGCGTAGTTTGACGTGAGCCTACCCACAACATTGACCATATGTACCAAATCAGTAAAATAAATAAACTTGAAAATGAAAATGCTCATTATTTGACCTTTATATACCTTGCCTGACCTTTAATTGGTACAGAAAATTAAGGGAATTTAGACTGGGTTGTGACGTGCGACAAAACGTTGATGCCTTAAAATAATCATAAGCAAACAACGTAATGTGTGACCTCAAGTTAAGCTCTGCAGCAATGCTCTAAAGCGAAGCTTACCTCATGGCGTAATTCAAGCAAGGTAAGTCAGGCAATAACGGCAGACATCTACTGTGCAGAACTGTGAACAATGATAATAGCCCCGATTCGTCAACCGATTTTACCATTATTGCTAAACGATAACGCAAGACCTCAAGAAACCAGTTTATGTAGTAACACCACCTTTTTTTTTTTTTTTTTTGACGCTGGGAAAAATGCATTACGCATCCCCCCCCCATGGGGATGGGGTGGGGTATGTGGGACTCCCCGGCCCTGTAAGGGACCGGTATACCCACTAAACAACCCAGCGGCACTCCCGCATCGTCTTCATGGAGGGGGACTGGGAAACTGGCAAGAGCCTTCGCAACCAGTCCCCCGCCGACGACCGCCCGCCTTTACAGCGGGGCCTCCACGTTCCTCATCACAGAGAGGGGCCCGGGAACGACCGCAGTGCTCGGCCGTTCCCGCTCGACGGGGGTGGTGAACGGTGCAATGCGGGAGAAGGCGTCCCCACGCCTATCTCCCGCTGTTCGCCACCACAGAGATAGGGAAAACGACTATTGTCGCCTTCTCCTACCCCTTCTCCGCCTACGTAGAGGCGCCGCGAGAGGATCTTCCTCCCGCGCGCGCTCTGCCGCCTCCTTCTGGGACATGACGTCTTCGCAGAAGGAGGCCACCGCCACCCAGGCCCCCTCGCTCTCCAGCATGGCGTTGACCACACTGGGAAGCGAGAGGTTCGGCCCCACTGCCGCCACCAGGGCGCGGCGCGGCTCGAACCACGACGGGCACACCTCGAGGGTGTGTTCCGCCGTGTCCTCCGTCGCACCACATTCGTGGCACGACGGCGCCGCCTCTCTTCCGATCTGATGCAGGTATTTTCCGAAGCATCCATGCCCGGAAAGCACCTGCACCAGACGGAACGACAGGAAGCCGTGCGGCCTCTCGAGTCAATCCTTTAGGACTGGCCCGAGAGCGTCCAGCGTCCGGCGACCGAATACGGCGGAGGCGAGGTTCTCCGTCCAATGCTGGACGACGGCATCCCTCGCCTCTCGCCGAACGGCTTCCCGCTCTTCCGGGGCGGGGCACTCCCCGAGCGCCCTACGCCCCGCCGTCCACTCATACACTCTGGCTAGCACCCCTGCCTCGAGTTCCCAAGGAGGGGTGCCCGCCAGAGCGCATGCTGCCGAGAAACCTACTGAGCGGTAGGTTCTCGCCACTCGCTGCGCGATGGCCCTTTGGGGCCTGCGCAGTGCGGTGGCATTCTCCCTCCTATGGAGGGAGTCCGCCCAGATGGGGGCCCCGTAAAGGGCCATACTCTTCAGGATACCGGCATAAAGATGCCGGCATCGCGCTTTGGGCCCTCCCAGATTTGGGAGGAGCCACGAAAGCGCAACGGCGGTCTTCAGCAGGCGCGTCGACAGCCCGCTAAAGTGCGGGCCGAAGCGCCACCTGCTATCAAGCACCAGACCCAGATACTTCATCTGGGTCTTCACTTCGACCCTGACGCCCTCAACTACGATGTGGGCGTCAGGTGGGGTGCACTGCCGAGGCCTGTGAAAATACACGGCCTCGGTTTTATGAAGCGCAACCCCCAAACCAAGCCGGCGGATCCTGCCTGCGACCAGCGATCCGCCGGCTGAGGCCAGGCTCGCCGCCTCCCTCCAGTCTCTTCCCCGGGCAGTAAGGAGAGTGTCATCTGCGTAGCAGATGACACTCGTGCCTCGGAGGAGAGCTCCCCGCAGGAGCCAATCGAAGCCGATGTTTCACAGGAGGGGTCCTAGGACAGACCCCTGTGGAACACCGGCCTCGGCCCCGTACCGCCGCAGCTGGCCAGCTTTATCTACCAGGAGGACCGCTCGGTCCTCCAGGTAGCTGGCCAGCAGTCTCCGCAGATACTGAGGCACTCCATGATAACGGAGTGCCTCAAGTATCGTGGAGTGGGGAACGGAATTGAAGGCGTTGGCTATGTCAAACGACACAGCCAACACCCCGCCCCCCACCTCCACTGCCTCCCACACCTGGCCCTTTAGGCGGGCCAGTGCGTCGATCGTCGAACGCCCCCTTCGGAAACCGAACTGGGCGTCCGACAGATCCGGCCCCACCTCCCGAAGGAGGCCTTTTAGCCGCCCGGCGACTATCCCCTCGAACAGTTTACCGACCTCATCGAGCAGTACGATGGGTCGGTAAGCCGAGGGGGAGTCCGCCGGGCGTCCCTCCTTCCGGAGGAGGCACAGCTGCCCCTCCTTCCAAGGCTTCGGGAACCTCTCCGACGCGAAACAAGCGCCGAAAAGGTCCCGAAACCTCCTCTCCATCTGGGAGGCAGCGATGGCCACCACCCGTGCCGGTACGCCGTCCGGCCCCGGAGCCGTCTTCTTACCGCGAAGGCGAAGAACCTCCGCGGCAAGCTCCTCCGCCGCGACCGGAGGGACGTCCTCCTCCGGCGGAGCCACCCCCCGCGGGGGGTGCATTGCTGGTGGGGTGAAATCGTCGGTCCCAGATGGAAATAGGGACTGAACCACCCCATCCAGCAATGCCGGCTCCAGGGACTCCGTGAGCGGGGGACCAAGGGGGCGCAGTTTGTTCCGCGCCGCCTTGTATGGTCTCCCGTACGGGTCCCTGTCGAGACCCTCGAGCATCTCGGCTCGCGCCGCATCTTTGGCGACGCTCACCGCCACCTTAAGGACCTTCTTCGCCTCCACGTAGGAGGCATAAAGAAGGTCCTCATGCTCGAGGTCTCTCTGGCTCCGCCGTCAGCTCCGCGCGAACGCCCTCCTTGCCACCACGCAGGCGGCCCGGAGTCCCGCCAATTCCCCTGACCACCAATACACGGCGCGTCGGGGGCGGGCGGCGTGACCGAGGCATGCTTAGGTTGCACACCTCAGTCAGGGACCTCCGGAGCTCGACCGCTGCGCCGTCGACGTCTAGGACGTCGACGGGTGGGTCGAGCCAGTCCCGGAGGAACGCCGCCTCCTTGGCCGCCTCGCGGTCGAGGTGGGTGAGAGCCCACCGTGGAAAAGGAGAACGGCCCAATGGGGCCGTCCTCGGTGGGCTCTGGTTGGTGGAGATGTCGAACCGCACGTATCTGTGGTCCGACATCGTTTCCACCAATTCTACCCGCCAGTCCACGACGCGGGCGGCCAGGACGGGGGTGGCGAACGAAACGTCCACCACTGACCCTCCCCGTCGCCGCACACACGTCTGGACCGTCCCTCTGTTGAGGAGGGACACACCGGAGGAGGCCGCCCAGAATTCGACGGCCCTCCCCCGGACGTTGCAAGTGGCGGCCGGGTTTCCCCAGGCCGCCGACTTGGCGTTCAGGTCACCCACAACGGCGACCTGGCGCGGCGCCGCCCGGCCGATAACGGCGGTCAGGACTTCGAGAAAATTCTCGAAGTCCTGAAGAGGGCGGTTAGGGGAGAAATACACCCCTACCAAGGCTATTTCTCCCCACGCGGCGGCCACGTATCCCGGTCCCCTCTCTAAAAGCGAGAGGGGAGGGGAGTCCGTGGAAGACTGCGTCACCAACGCAACCAAGCCGTCCCTGTCACCCAGCCAATGGCCAGGGACCGAGTACGGCTCGGCGACTACCGCCACGTCCACTAACCACTCAGCCAGTACCTGCATTAGCAGGTCCTGGGCTGCTTTGCAGTGGTTGCTGTTCGCCTGGAGTATGCGATGTCCGACTCTATCCATCATAGTCGGACATCGCTTCTCCCTCATCGGCCGCCGGGGCGGTCGCAGTGACAGGCGGGGTCGGCGCCTGCGCTTTGCCCTTCTTCCGGCCGCCGGGCAGCCGCTGGCTGCGCATATAGCGCAGTGCAGCTTGGCGGCCTTACAGTCGACTGACTTATGTCCGTCCTTGCCGCAGCGGAAGCAACTCTCTGTCCTGTCGACCTTGGACGGACAGAGAGCCCGCATGTGGCCGAGACCGTGGCACCTGAAGCAGCGCAATGGCTGGTCTTCAAGTGCCCGGATCCGGCAGGAACTGAATCCTACCGGGAGCCGCCCCTTGGCGAGGACGGCTTTGGCCACCAGGATGAGGCGGGCAGGATGAGGTGGCAGGGGTGGTAGGGGCGGCGGTCGCTTTCGCCTTGCCCTTTCTCTTCTTGACCAGCTCCGACCACGACTGGTCGGATGGGGTGGTCGAAGGGAGTTGGGCGTTCTCCCTTTCTGGGGGAGGTGGCCCCGGCTTTTTCGCCCTTTTGTCTGCCGCTAGTGGCGGACGCAGGCGTTTCTCGGGCAAGAGCCTATCCTCGATGCCATCGAGGCAGGCTCTTGTGAACGCCCTCTCCTCCATAACAACCTTTCGGATAATATCCTCAAGGTTGGAGGAGGAGGAGGAGGGGCCCGCTGCCGCCGATTTGGGCTCAGCCTGGGTAGGCCGGGCCGTAGCTTCAGCCAGCTTTTGGTGCAGCTTGCTGACCTCCGACTGCAGGCGGTTGACCCGCGCCTGCAGCTGCCGCGTCTCTTCAGTGGCAGTGCGCTGCACCAGCTCACCGACGATGCCACGCATGCTCGCGGCACGACATTTCAGCGACTTCTGAAGTGTCCCCTTCAGGTTGGAGGACTTGGAGGCGACCTCTACGATCTCCCCCGCATCCTCCTGAGCCATGCGCTCCAGCTCGGTTAGGGAGTGGTCCGTGTAGAGGACGCTAGACGCGCCGTACCCGGCCCTGGCCCGCGCAGTTCGCACCTGCTGCTCCTTGGCAGCGACCTGCTCCTCTAGGTCCTGCTGGACCTGTGCCCGCCTTGCCAGGCTCAGCTGGCGCTCCGCCTCTGCCAGACCAACGTCGTGGGTGTCGACAATGGCGATGGCGGAGCGCCTTTTGGCCTTGACCTTCTTTTTGGCCTTCCCCTTAGACGAGTCCGAGTTGGACACATCTTCGAGGAAAGCCCTCTTCCGCGATTGCGCCGTTGGACCGGCGTCCGACTCAAAGTCGGCCGACATTTCGGAGTCCGAAGACTCGTCTGCTCTGCCATGCAGGCAGACCGCCGAAACGGGCACCTCTGCCAACGCCGATGCGTCGGTTTGGCCCCGAGAAGGGCCTTTAAGGAAACGCCCGGAGGCATCCCGCGCTTGTTTTGAAGGCTTAGCCTTCATCGTTGCCGAAGCAACCACCTCCATTTGTGACGCCGAAGCGTCCGCACCAGACACCTTTGCAGGCTCTGCAGCAGCTCCCTCAGTGCGGCATTCAAGGCGACCGCCCTCCTTTTGGGTTTTAGCGAACAAATCCATCAAATTCCCACGAGTACCGGGGAAAGGTACTACGACCCGGACAGTGCCCACGTGTATCCGGGAAGGGTTAGGTGGACCTAACCAAGGCCTACGCCTAGGTAGCAGTAGCGACTGACTTTACCGGCCAGCCATCCTCGTAAGAGAAAGGACCTCGTGCTGCCACCACCACTTGTCCGACGGGATTTTTTATAGAGGTTAACTCCTCGCAGCCCCGGCGACCAAGCCAAGACCATCGGTCCTGTTCAGGTAACGAGACATGACCGCTACCGTTGCAGGATTACGATTTCGAGCTGGTGGCAGGAAAGACTAGTCTCCCACTGCCTGCCCGACGGCGGGGTAAGCGCACGCCGAGCCCAACTCTGCCCTCCCCAAAGCGAAGCACCGCCCCACTCGGAATCCCGCAAGGAAACTGACCCATACAGCCGACTCGCGGGAAACCGGGCAGGACGACGCCGCACTCCCCCCATTGGTGTTTGGTCCGCGCCGGTAAACCGGTAGCTCCCATTTCTGGGAGCCGATCCCCTATCCGCCACCTGGGGACGCGCCACGTCGGGGTTCACCTCCCCGCCCACTAGGACAACCTAGCAGGTCCGTGGATGTAGTAACACCACCTGTATTAACACCATTGACCTGCAGTTGAAACCATCCGTCATCCTCCGTACTCACCGGACTTTGCCCCAACTGACCATTTGTTCTGCAATTTGGAAGTTGAGTCCAGGTCCCCAGAATTTTATCGCAAAGGTTTAAATGATCTTCCTATGAGATGGCAGAAATGTATAGATAAAATGTAATGTAAATAGCCCTAAATAAAATGCGTTTCTTTATAAATCTACCCGCATAATGTTTCAACTAGGAGGAAGTAGCCGCGGGCGGGATCTATGAAACATAATATTACATATGAATATGTAGGAAAGGTCAAGCCAAAGTGGCCCGAATGAGGGAAATAACAAATATTGTTAATTTCAGCGTTCCTCTTCTCCGGTTACCTAGCGGACAGCTTAGGCCGGAAGTATTCCATGGTACTAGTCTGCATCCCCAGGATCATCATGTGTATCCTCCTTATCTTCACCAGTATGGATGCTGTTTTTGGGCAGGGTCTTGTGTAGACTATCAGAATCATTCTCAATTACAATCACTGCTACTTATGCTTCTGAAATAGCTAGTGTAAGTTGTGCTTAATTGACAATAGTTGTAAGACTAGTACAAAATACGTAACAGAGGAAGAAATAAAAAAGCAAACAAAAGTTCATATTGTTATCAAGCAAGAAAGCATTATCAGCAAATTATTGAGCAAGCACAGCTCTTTTTCAAAAATATCGCGTATCCTGGCATGGATATACCGATTTATATCAATCAAAAAACAAAAAGGTTTGTTAACACTAGACGAAATCAAATCAGCAAAGCAAAAAATTATCATATATGAACAGCAAGAGCCATTTCCCTAGGAAATAAGCAACTTAAAGCAAAGCAATAAAATACAAGCAAAGAGCAAAATTATAAACCTAAATCCTTACTTAGATAGCAACGGCATTCTTAGAGTAGGAAGTAGGTTACAGCATGCGCATATGAGCAATGAGATGCAGCACCCAATCAATCTCCAGCGTAGTGGACGTCTCACAGAATCAATCATTGACGACGCACATAAAACTATGTTACATGGAGGAGCAAGACTGACTTTGAGCTTTATCCGACAAAGATATTGGATAGTGGGAGGCAACAGAGTAACAAAAACACGCATTCGACGTTGTGTCATATGTGCAAAACCACAGGCAAGAGCTCAAATCATGGGAGATTTATCGGAGTCAAGAAGTAACCCGTCAAAACCATTCACGCACACTGGGGTGGACTTCACCGGACATATCTTTGTTAAATCAAGCAAAGGGCGTGGTATCAGAAGCATAAAAGGTTACGTAGCAGTCTTCGTGAGCATGTCTTCGAAGGCAGTTCACCTTGAGCTAGTCTCTGACCTTAGCACATCGTCATTTATTGCAGCACTACGCCGAATGGCAGCACGAAAAGGTACACCAAGCCATATCTACAGTGATAATGGTCGTAACTTTGTCGGAGCAGACAGAGTCTTACAACAAGAATATCAAGAAATTCAGCAATCATTACAGAGCAATGAAGTACAAGCAAAGTACTGAGCATGGAAATCAAATGGCATTTTAACGCACTCCTCTGGCCTACAGGCGGAGGGCTGTGGGAAGCGACTGTAAAAAGTTTTAAGAATCATTTTAAAAGAGCATCATTTGGTGGGCGAGCAAATTCTGACATATGAAGAGCTGTATACAGTCCTCGCTCAAATTGAAGGATGTTTAAACACGCGTCCGTTATGTCCTATAACAGAGGATCCAGATGAGATGTTATTTTTAACGCCAGCACATTTTCTCAATGGAGGATCCAACGTCACTCTGTACGAAACGGAAACAGACCTACGTACTCGGTGGCAAATGACACAAAAAATTGTACAAGACTTATGGCAAAGGTGGCGTAATGAGTATCTTACACAATTATCAGCAAGAAGCAAATGGAAGCATGAAAAGCAAGATATCAAGTTAAATGAGGTAGTTATCATACATGATGCTAACTTACCACCAGGAAAATGGTTAATGGGAAGGGTGGTCGAGTTACATCCCGGTACAGATACACACATACGAGTCGTGACCCTAAAAACAAAAAACGGACTCCTCAAACGTCTAATAACCAAAATATAAATTTTACCTGTTCGAGAGCATGAACAAAACGAGCAAAAATCTAATCAAAAATCAACCTTATCAACATCAACAACACGCATCAAATTATCAACAATGTTCGTATCATTGTTTTTATTTCTAAGCATCGTTGCAACCTCACAATGCACGTTGAACATAACAAACTTTAGAGATAATCAGCATCTCTATTTTGTCAAATTATCAAACATGAATATCATTCGCGATGAGTGGAAACTTATCGTATACTACAAAATGCAACCTTACCGGGAATGTATTACATCATTAAACAAATCCACGATCACATTAGAACGCTTATGCAAAAGGATGGAAGATAATGCATATTGTAGTACATTATATTATTTATACAGTATATTGTTTCAACTACGGCACGAGCTCGATGAGTTAGATTACAATAATCAACTATTACTAAACAATAAACAAGACGGCACGCGATCAGAACGTAAGCGCAGGCGCCGCCGAGGTCTTATCGACAGTGTCGGCTATCTGGCGCATTCACTGTTCGGCGTACTCGACAGCGAATTCGCAGAACAGTATTAAAAAGATATCAAACTTTTACAAGAAAACCAGCATCATATTTCGACTCTTTCGAAAAATCAAACGTCAATCATAGAAGCAGAGTTCAATGTATTGAAACGGATCGAAAATACGACATCTCGTCAGTACAAAATAATTCACCAACAGTTTATTCACTCAGAAAAAACTGAAGGTCTTCTGAAGACTCAAATACAACTGACAAGTGAGTTCAGTGTGGGTGCAATAATAGCAAGTAATTTATTACAAAACATCAAACACTTACAAGGAATGTTATTGGATACAATAACCGATACGTACCACGGCCGATTAAATCCCTATTTAATAACTTCAAAACAATTGCAGGATCAACTCAGTAGTATATCAACACATGTTTCACATGACGTCATGCTACCCATTACTAGCATTCATGTCGACTTAGCAAGAATATTTAAACTAATCACATCTAAAGCAATAATGATCACTAACTATCTTATCTTCGAACTTCGAATCCCATTAATCAGTCGGGACTCTTTTAAAATATTCAAAATGATAGCAATCCCTGAGCAAAAGCAAGACAGCATGATAAGCATTAAACCTATATCGAACTACGTAGCAATTAATTTGAAGAAGGACACGTATATAACTTTGTCGGAAAACGGAATAAGATCATGTCTAGTAGCAGATGGAAGTGTATATACCTGTGTCATATCAGCAAACCTATCTACAGAATCGGTAATGAAAAATATTTCTGTCAAAAGAAGGAAACAACATGTGAGACTACTATCCGACCTTGCAAGAACGTTTGGATGGAAAGCAACTCAACGAACAATTACATTTATTTTTGTTGTAATCAATGTCAACTTCGAACGATGTGCAGAGATCAAGTAACCGTACATCAGTTGACACGTTCCGGCTTATTAACTATAGATAATGGCTGTATAATCAAAACAGATACTTTCGAAATCATTGCACACGACTATCTGTCAAGTGAGATGTATAAATCAAATACCTACTCCCCTGTGATAACCCCTATAAATCATATTATCAATGTCTCCATACCAAGAGAGTTATTGGAACCAAACGTCAAAAGAGAGCAGAAGGAGATACGAGATATTGACGAGCAAATCAAAAAGGTCAAAGAAAACGAGTCGATAGCAACAAGCATATCATATCACGATATCCACCACTATGCGGTAATCTATGTGATCATCGGGATGGGTGTCTTAGCTGGCTTCGTGTGGTGGTGGCGGCGACGCGGGCGTGGCGCGTGGTCTCTCCGGACTCCAGCAGCAGCACAGACCACTGCATCCACGCCCACTGCTGCCGCGCGCCCCCTCCCCCTGCCTCCGCAACGTATAAGTGATAGTGTAGTTTATGAAAGTGTCAGTGCGCGAGTCAATAAGGCAACGTCGCCTATAATACCACGTTTTGATTTCAATACCCTATCAAACGAATGAGACTTTGCGGTTAACTAGTTAACCGCAAATTTAAAGATTTATATTTTAGATATTTAAAGATTTAATAGCTAGCTATTAGTTATAATTAATCATGAGCAATCAAGTTTTTGTTTTATATAATTAAGGTAATCAAATGAATTTCATTCATTATCAATTTTTGGCTCATAGTTTCTTTTATTACTCTCGCGGGGAGCATGTACGGGCCAAACCGGCACATTCAGCATTATTAGCATTAGCAAGCACTTTTAGCTTATAATAAATCAGTTGCAAACATACCTCGGCGACGAGCAGTCATTTTAATTATCATCCCGGTCCCATCAATTCCCATCAATAATAGCATACTCTATCATCGTAATGTGTAGAGAATTAACTGTCTCCCCGTACAATGCACAAGTATTGGTGAAAATGTGGAGACTTTCTGACGCTTTTTAATCGGTAATAATGGTTTATCATTACTCTCAATATATTTTGCTGTGAGGTTTTGGGTAAGGTCAGGAAGTATTAAAAACACTGCACTGTTTAATCAACCTGTACTATTTATTTCCACTTTCCAAGACTTGTAACCTCATCTGTCTCTCAACGACGACTGACCAACCCACGTTGTCACAACCAATGAGTCATTCTAGCTCTCAATAGCAATCAATTGAGCAACTAGTACTAATAAACCTTAAGTCTATAAATTAATTGTTAGAGATTTAAACTTATTCAAATTAATGCAATTATAGTAACATGAGAATGATTTCTAAAAAATAACCTTACGATCAATTGAACATATATCTACAGTGTGAGTAACTAAGTAGGTACTTTATATTTTTGTAAGTCAGCTGCCCGACTATTATCTTTAATTCAATAAACTTTAAGAATAGTAAATTATAAAAGAAGAGATAAATCAGGGCCGATATTATTAGTAACAACCTATGTACCTCGTACCATCTTCATAATAAACCTTACAGAGGGTAGTAACAATATTAATTATCATAACTACCATCTTGTAATTAAAAACAGACTGCTCGGTGGCGCCATCTCTTATTGGGTAGAAGAACTTTCGCCGGAAAATTAATTCTAACATCAGCGCCATCGGCCGGCGAACAGTGGAACTTTTGTTGCTGCCACCTATATTTGCTACTAGGAACTGTGTAAGGTTCGATCATGCCAAGGTCTTGTAGCGCCTGCAGGAAATACTTAACGGCAGCAGGGGCCGCCACTTGTAGCATCTGTGCGGCCATTCATGATAAGGCTTGCGTTTCTCTTCCTGAGGCGTCACCTGTTGATGAGGGATGAGTGTGCCCCGGATGTACATCGCGGTCGTGTAAGGGTGATAATACTCCTGTGAGGGCGGCTCAGGGTGCACACGTGTCACGGGCCGCCGCCACCACCGTACCAGCATCAGTGGTCACCGAGCCCGTCTTAGACTTCCAGGACTTTCGCCGGGAGTTCGCCGATGTGCGAGTTCCGCCGCGAGATAGCTGAATTTCGAGCATTCGTCTCGAGCCTCTCATCGCGCGTTGACGCCATAGAGTTGTGTCTCGAAGCTGTGGAACAAAAACGGAAAGAGGCTACTCCCGAGGTTGCCGATCTGCATTGCAAGGTGGTGCTCCTCCAGCAGGAGCTTAACGATCGAGATCAAGATGCCCTTCTGTCCGATCTCAAGATTGGGCACCTACCCAAAGAAATGGGAGAGAGCATCGTGCACACCGTCACCGTGCTGGCCGCTATGTTGGGCGTCGCTCTGGATGAGCGAGAGGTAGTTTTTGTGGTCGGCGTGGCGCAGGTTGTGGGTGCGGGGGGGACGCCGCCGAGCGCGCGCCGCGTCGTAGTGCACCTGGCGCGGCGCCACCTGTGCGACCAGATGTTGCAGGCAGCACGCTCACTGCTGCTGACGCCGGACGTGCCACCGCTTCTGCCGCTAGGGTATTCTTAAACAAGCGGCTGACGCGCGCCAATCTCCAGGCCTTTCATCGAGTGCGCGCAGAAGCTCGTCGGCTCCAGTGGAAATACGTGTGGACGAAGAGGGGTCGCGTGTACGCCAGACAAGGCGAAGGAAAGCAGGCGTTTCCGATCCCGTCCGAAGCGGACCTGGCTCGGGTTTTTAATGTCAAAGTCTGATGCAGAGAGTATGATATTTGATTATAAATTAGTATCTAAAAGTTTTAAAGGGATCATTGTTATTGCCTGTGTTATTTTTTTGTGTAAAAAACATTACTTATTTGTTTCTATTCTATTATATTTAGTTTAAATTAATTGTAAAATAGAGTTCCATGGTTTTTCTTTTAGTTGTTGTGTAGCTTACATTTACTGTGGTAGGCGGCATTACTGTATGTTGTATGCATATTGTTATCATTATATATTTTTATATACTTGTTATACTAGTCTATCATGTCCCATATTTAAGAATTTATTGTTTTGTATGTTTTCTTACACCATCATGTTTATGACAATGTTAACTAGCAGATCTCAATTAATTTCAAGCCAAACCACCTAAGTTAAATTTAAAAGTTGTACTTTTCGATGCATGTTCCTTGAGCACTGGATTTGACGAATTTATTGCAGCAGTAGAAAGCTTGAAACCAGACATATTGGCCATAAATGAATCGTGGTTGAGAACAGGGCATGAGTGCAATGCTCCAAGGATGTCGGACTATCGCCTTTATTTGGCTCCAAGGCTTAAAAATATCAAGAAGGGTAGAGGTGGGGGTGTATGTGGGGCATTCTATGTGCGTAGGGGAATCTGAGAGTACACATAATCCCACATCCTATTTGTCCCTCAGTTGATCAGCTGTGGCTGCGGATAAATGTCAAGTGGCAGGGCAGTTATTGTTGGTACCGCTTATAGGTCCCAGTGGTTAAATGTTGATGATTTTTTGGAAGCTCTTACAGATTCAATATCCTCATTCTTGGACCATGACAATCTTATTCTCTTGGGTGATTTTAACATTAATATTTTGGAACCTGATGATAGTAAAACCAAGCTTCTAAGGAATTCCTGGGGTACACTAATCTAACTCAATTAATAACAGAGTCTTTTCATTTTACCTCACATAGTCAAACATTATTTTACGTTGTCTGTACGGATGCTATAGCAGGTAAAGTGTATGTCAAATACAACCCTGACTTAGAGCCCATGCTATGTTACTAGCCGAGTTTAAAATAAAAAAAATAAGCCTAGTCCAAGATTTATTATAGACCGCTGAATAATATTATTATTGATTTATTTACTGGTGACTTGGATGCATGCAAAATAAATTGACGAAAGATGTCTCCGACCACAGTGAAGGCTTTTATAAGGATAAGAATGCCCAGAGGGTCTAGAAAAATACTTCACGCTTAGTTTTCCTGGACCCTAACCTAACGCCTAGCCATTGGGGAATAATATTTTTTGTTTCTTCGTTCATTGCATGTGTCATAATGATGACAATTTTGACAGTGTCAAGTGATTGTTTGATTTTAAAGACAATCGAATTTTGATCGTTGTCTATTCTAAGCGTCATAGCGGAATGGCCGTCTAGAACTTATTAGATATCCCTCGTCGTTCAAATCGCATTGCACCATACTACACCTATAAATCAATTGCCCATACTTAAGCTATGAAGTCACAATTCATTGATTAAAATTCCTGAAGAGATAAGCACGAGAAAATATAATTAATTTAGAAGTGCTATGTTTCTTCATGAAATGACAAACGAAGAATTCATTGCAGAATGCTCAAATTATATGGACATGACGGCAGCATTTTTCATCCATAATTTTTTCTATCCATCTTTCTTGTCTAGGTTCTCATCTCCCAAACGAAATAGGTAAACAAAGTTTATAGAAATAACATAGTATTCTATAAAAAAAATTCAAATTTCAAAATGATTTATTTGGACAATAACATGGGTAGTATAATAATATTAATGTTCGATAATAACTACAGTAGTCTACAAGAGTGACTGTGATGCAGCTATTAACGCCCATCTCCAGAGATCTGAGTACAATGTTCCAATATAACATGATATAAATAATATTTAGATAAATATAGCCAATCAAACAAGAAGCCCTTCACATAATGTGTAAGCTTATGTATGTGTTTGTGTTTGTTTGTTTGTGTGTGTATGTGTGTGTGTGTGTGTATGTGTGTGTGTGTATGTAGGGTGTGTAATTATGGTGAGAATGTGTTTCTGTGTGTTAGAGGTATGGTTCACACTTGAACATTAAATAGATTTTCAGTGTCATCATAAGAGATGTTTAGAAGCCAGGAGTTGATTTTATTTTTACATTCCTTATAAGAAATGGGATAAATTGATAGCTCTTTATTTACTCTATTATACAAGGATGGGCCCATAAAATCGTAATGGCGTCTTAACAGACATAGTCTGAATCTAATAGGCTGATAGACTATATCCTCGCGCCTTTTGGTTAGGCGATTTGGATCATATGGTGTGTCCGAGTGCCTACGGAGAATCGCTGCAGACACATACAGCTTACGAACAGACAAGACCATCCAAGTATTATAGAGCGTTTCAGTGGGAAAATGGATAGGTTTGAACGCCATTACTTTAAGAATAGCTCGTTGAGCTCTTTCAAGACGGAGAATTTGGGTCTTACCAGCAGCTCCCCAAGCTGTGATACAGTAGCTTATAATGGACTGAGCTAAAACATAGTACACAGTTTTTAAGGTAAAAGGGTCAGCACCAGATCTGAGCCTTTTAAAAACATATATTAATTTTCGAACGCGGGTGACCATAGATTCCACATGTTCTTTCCAAGACAAGGTATCGTCGACAATAACTCCTAAATACTTGATATTACGGGCACGGGAGATTGCGGTGCAGCCACATGAATGAAGAATTTACAGGATTCAAAGGACATATGTGAGCTTGTAACTTAAATGCTCCTGGTTGTGAAGCGATTTTGGGGGCAAAAGTGAGAAATTTAGTTTTTTCCAAGTTAAGTGTAAGTAGATTTTTAGAGAGCCATGACATGACGATACGGAGAACCGATTCTGCTGTATGTCGGGCGTCTGTCCAAGTGTTACCATGAACAAAAATAGCAGTGTCATCAGCATAAGTGACTAATTGAGCGTTCTTCAGAGACAACTGGCATAGTTCATTTATATAAATTAGAAACAGGGTAGGTCCTAGGACCCTACCCTGGGGGACTCCATACTCGATAGGTTCATAGCTACTGTAGGTATTGTCAACAGTAACCGATTGTGAACGATTTTCAAGGTAGCTTCTAAATAAATCGAGCGCGACTCCACGTACACCGATATATTCCAGTTTTTCAAGAAGGAGGGGGACAGAGACAGTGTCAAAAGCTTTGGAGAGATCTAAAAATATGCCAATAGATTTTCGGTCAAGGTTAAGATTGGTGGTAACAGTACTGGTTAATTTAAGTACAGCATCTTCAGTAGTTTTAGAAGATCTAAAGCCAAACTGATTATTTGCAAGAATATTTCTAGAATTTAAGTAACTAATTAGTCTTTTATTAATAATTTTTTCAAATATTTTAGAGAAAATCGATAAAACAGAGATGGGTCTATAATTGTTGACACTGTCTCTGTGCCCAGACTTAAATATAGGGTGCACAAGGGCCTTCTTGAATACATAGGGAAACGTACCAGTAGAAAGACATAGATTTAGAAAATGGTTGAGAATAGGAACCAGCACATGCCTAGCATTCTTAATTAGCGAAGTCGAGATGCCATCCCAGCCGACTGCTGAAGTTTCTTTTAATTCACCGATTATGGACACTATCTCTGTACAGTCAGTACTAAGCATGACCATTGAGTTAACGTTTGGTTGTCTTGGGGGCTCTGAGTCTGGAGTACATAGGTTGAGATTTTTTTTTGTGATCTCATTTGCAAGATTTTTGCCCACATTTGCAAAGAATAGATTAATGGTGGTACACTGAAGAGTATGGAGATTCAGGAGGATTAGGAGTGATTTAGGAGACGATTTTGTAGGTTTTAAGTTCGAGATTTTTTTAATTAGCTTCCACGTTTCTTTAGGACTTTTTTTATGTTTTATAAATTCGGCTTTTTCATAGTCTCGTTTTATTTTTTTTAGTAGATTATTACAAAAATTTCTGTATCGCTTGTATATTAAAGAGTGAGATTCCACATCTGGGTGTTGTTTTGTTTTACGAAATAGCTTATCTCTGTGCCGTATACATCGCAAAAGTCCGGGACTAATCCACGGTTTCAGAGTTCTTTTTCTGTTAGATATATTGACAGTTCGTGTGTTAGCTGCAACAATCTGGGAGATAATTTGTACCAAAGATTCTGCAGCAGTTACACTATTGGTACAGTTCGTGATTATAGAGAAATCAGTAGTTTCAAGGTCACGTACACAAGAAGGGATATCAGTAGTTTTAGTTTTACGAGAAATTACGTTAGAAGAAGAATGGAAGCACATAAGTATAGTAGGTGTATGATCTGTAATAAGTGAATTGAGTACTACCGTGATGGCGGGTTTATTGGATTTAAGAATCACATCATCAAGACAATTTTCATTCCTAGTAGGCAATTGATGAGCTGGAAGCATAGCATGAGATAATATTAAATTTAGATAGGAGTCAGAGTCTTGATCGGTGGCATTCTGTGATATATTGATGTTAATGTCACCTAGTATTGCGATGGTTTCAAAAGAAGCAAGGGAAGCAAGTGTTGTATCAAGCGAATTAAGAAAACCATTGACATTCCTATGAGAAGGCGATCGATATATCGCTAAAATAGCGGCGGTTTTAGTTCGTATGACTAAACAATTTGCATCCACTACGGGAGGTTCATCAACAGTGCAGTTTATGTAGTCTTTTACATACACGACAACCCCCTTGTTTTGGTTGTTGCGACCTGATTTGAAAGTGAGGTATCCGGGTAATGCTGGGACAAAGGGGCATTTCTGTAGCCAGCATTCACTCAGTATAATAATATCCATGTCGAGTTTTGTTCTTTCCAAAAGAATAATAAGATTACCATAGTTTATGATATTTCCAATGCTTCTAATATTGACATGAAATATTTTAAGCGAAGTGTGGTGTTGCGGTAGGTAAACGCTACAGTCCTCGGAGGAACAGGTAAAAGAAGTTGATTTACTTAGGTCTTCTATTTCATTTGTGAAGGTTGTATTATTCATAATTCGGACCTACGAAGTTAACAAATGAATCAGTTAAAGTTTTGTGCACAAAGGGCTTATCTGTTTCAGATAGAGAACAGGAAGTTTTGCTAAGTGGATACGAAAAGAGAGGTGGATTTATAACATAGCAATATGGTTGGTAACATGTTATAACATAATAATATTATGTGGGTATGTGTAAAAACGTGGAAGAGGTGATTGTTGTGAGTGTGTGTGTACAAGTGTGTATGATGTAGTAATGGGTTGACGTCTGTGAAATTGTGTCTTTAAACGTAGGGTTTAGATTGGCATAGTAAAAATAAGAGAAACATGCAAAAGTTATTATAGGTATGTAAAAAGTAGGTATCATGCAGATTAAACTATGGTGACAAACTAGTCAAACATTCTTTAGGAGTCTTTGGAGGTCCGCTTCTTCTTTGATTTGGTGCAGAGAAGCGTGCTGCTCGCGAATGAAGATTTTCCCATTTGTGCACCAGCAATACCTAAATCCATTACTTTTGGCGAAGTCTCTGGCAAGGAAGAAAAGCCTCTTCATTTTAGCAGTAAGGTTTTCCGCAATAAAAATTGGTTGTGATGGACCAGATATTCTTAGGGCCTCAGTAGTTAATCTATTATTGCGTTTATTAAACGACTTGAGATGGCTGATCACTTTTTCTTTTAGAAGTACGCTGTGTAGTTCTAGAAGGATTGTTCTATTTTCCGTGTTCCTGGTTCCAATACGTCCTTTACATCACGCGGCTGAATCTCAACTTCAAGAACTCGGGCGATATCTGAGACTATTTTAAGTAGGCAGTCTTTAGACTCTGGTTTCCTTGCCGGTACATTTCTTATTTCTAGGCATGTGGACCTGGAGCTTTTCTCCATTTTTTCGATTTTATCTTCAAGTACCCTTATATTATTTTGATTACTTTTACATTCAACTTTAAGATCATTGACCCGTTCCTGGATCAGATCATATTTTTTGTTTAGTGACTCAATACATGTTATTATGTCAATGTTTTGTATTTTAATGACTTCAATCGCTGCGCAGAGATCATCAATTTTTTTCTCCTGTTGCTTTTTTAAATCTTCAAACATAACCTTAATTTCAGAGACAATTGAAGAAAGCTGACCATCAGAGGTATGGGTTCTTCTGCGTTTTGATCTATTTTGAGAAGCATTCAGAATATTAATTCCACCTTGCTGGTTCTCTAGATCATGCTCAGAGGAGCTATATTGTGATAGGTGTGGTGCGAGAGTACAAAGAATCGCAGGAGTCGCAGGCGCGGGTGTAGCTTAAAACGGAGTTCCTTCACTCATTGTAAACGCCGTCGGAGGTATACTTTGTGCACTACAAATAGTATTTCTGCGTTCAATATTACTGGAAAAGTACCAGGCAATCAGAGTCTAGTAAGAGGTGTAGTGCTTATGCGAGATCATCCAAGGCTGGCAGTTTACAACGGCTCAATCCAAAATAAGGTGTTGACCAGTAAAGTTTGGCCCCAGCGATAGGTGCTTTTTTGTGTGAAGAACGTGTCATGGGTCCAACTTTCTGGTGGGGTCGCTGTGATTCAGTACAAACTAGCTAACTGTCCACTTTAAGTTGATCCCTCGGCAGAGTGGTTTGTCAGTGTGAAGAATATATGACTTTTTATCTATGAGTGTTACTATTTTAACTAAGTAATGACTCACACTGCTGTAGTGGTGAATAATATGCCGTTGTGTGCGCAGGCGTTTGGTGGTGTGCGTGAGACTCGTAGGCCGATGTTCTTTCACCTCTTCTAGGGTTATGCACTCCTATTTTTTGTTGGTGGATTATTAACTCAAACTTTTAATATTTTTATTTAAAAAATCAACAAAGGTCCAGTGTTGAACACGTCTGGTTGCCACAGATGTCCGGAGGGAAGGGGAAATATTATAACATAAAGTAAATATTAATAAATAAATATTGCTGGACAATGCACACAACACCATCTAGTTCCAAACTAAGCATAGCTTGTATTATGGTGACTAGATGACTGATAGAATACTTATATATTTTTAAATACACACTGATGATACTATTATAACACCCAGACACAAACAAACACCTATGTTCTTTACACAAATGTTTATCCTGGGAGCAAATCGTACACTCAACCTACAGAGCAGAAGGCAGAAGGCTACTACTATCTGATCTGATAGGCCCGTCAAAGACATGTAAACATTTCATAGCATATTATTAAATATGCCTAGGTACATAACAGTAGTCGTTTTGTTTTCCTGCTGGATGTTTTTTAAACATATAACTATCTGTAGCTGCCTGTCGAAGCTACCTTTTAAAATATCGAAATCCGGAGCATACGGCTGATGAGAAATGCGTGCGCTTCGCCCAGCGATTTGTGTAAAAGACTGCAGCTATTTTTTTTTTTTTTTTTCGGACTGTACTTATGCTGTTAGGTTGTCTAACAACCTGTGACAGCGTTACACGGACTTTTAGCGAGCGCAGATGTCGCTCGACCTAAAAATATTTAGGTTTTGGCAACAAACGCAAGGGCACCACTTAGGTACGGACCTCGGCCTGGGCTGTTGCCTGGGGGGACGGCCCAACTAGGGCGGGAACGGAGAGACGTCTTCGACCTCGCCGGAGAGGTCGGTGTATCTGTGGAGTGATTACTCTGTCGGAACTGGATGACTGGGTCGCCGCCTCGTTAGCGGCGGTGATCAGGTCATCAGGATCACCAAGAACGTGTCTTGGTCTACGGAGGGAACGTTTAATCGGTGGATAATCGGATAATCAGGGATCGTAGAGACGAATGGGTTCGGATGGTGGGGAGCCGAGTCATAATGCCGCCGGGAGGCATGCTTCATGAACTCGGCTATAGTTTCGAGATCTAAGTCTCGATGTAGGTCGACGTTTCGCACATACCATGGTGAACCAGTGGCTCTGCGCATGAAACGGTTTTGGACTACCTGAAGGGTCTTAACTGAGTTGGAATGAGCAAACGCTACGGAAGCGTATGTCATGATGGGTCTTATACAAGTTTTGTAAAGTGTCACCTTACTTCTAAGGGACATTTTACTTTGCTTGTTTAGGAGAGAATTTAGTCGGAGTAGGATGAATTTAGCGCGGTTTCGGACTATCGTGGCGTGTTTTCTGAAAGACAGACGTCTATCGAGGACCACGCCAAGATATTTGGCAGATGTTGCCCATGGAATGGGTTTATCGAACAAGGTAATGGTTCGGAGAGGGGGCGACTTCAACGAAAAGTGCACTGCTGTACTTTTCGTCGGGTTCACCTCTATGCGTCATTTCCGAAACCACGCACCTAGTTTGTTGACGGCAGCTTGCAGTCTTATACACACCCGGGCGGCATTCCGGTTAGAGGTGTATATCACTGTGTCGTCTGCGAATATGGCAAACTCGACTTGATGGTGTCGAGGGATGTCGCTGGTGTACAGCGTGAAAAGGAGGGGGGAGAGGACAGAGCCCTGAGGGACTCCGGCTCGGACAGGCCGAGGGCTAGAGAGTGCACCTTCCACGCGATAGCGGAAGCTTCGATTTTGAAGATAGTCTCGTAAGAAGAGCACGAGTCTGTCTGGCACTCCGAATTGGGACAGCTTGAAGATCAAGCCGTTGTGCCAGGCTTTATCAAAAGCCTTCGCCACATCGAGAAAGGTGGCTCCCGTACCTGCTGGCCAGGTATGGTGAAAGTTGGATAACACGTGCTTCGTGATGCGGAGCACTTGCTGAGGACAAGAGTGTCTAGCTCGAAAGCCAAACTGCTCATCGGGTAAGAGATTGAGCTCGTGCACATGGGACCAGAGACGATACAGAAGGAGTCGCTCGTCTATTTTTCCCAGAGCACTGAGGAGACTAATGGGACGATAGCTAGAAGGCTCCGTAGCCTTTTTGCCTGGTTTAGGTATGCCGATAACGATGGCTGCCTTCCAGGCATCAGAAAACGAGCAAGTGGATATGGCTGCATTAAAGATGTTAACTAGGAAGTAAATGAGGGCAACAGGGAACCTTTTGAGTAGCTTGTTACTAAGACCGTCAGCACCGGGTGCCTTTCGAGGGTGAAGAGCCTTTATGATCGCCTGAACCTCAGAGGCTCTGACAAGAGATAAAGGAGCTCAAGTTGGAGGTAGGGAGGCTAAAGGATCTACTTCATTGTTCACGGTATCGACAGGGTAAAAATTAGGTGAGCACTGGGCTTCGAGGCTTTCGGCCAGACAGTTGGCCTTTTCCTCGTCTTCGAAAGCGGGGCTTTGGTTCGGGCGGTTGAGAGGTGGCATGATAGAGATAGTAACTGCTTTCATTGATCTAGCCAATTCCCAGTAAGCTAGGTGGCTTGGCTTGACCCTTGAGAGCAGACTGTCAAATTCTTGGTTGCGATAATTGCTGATGCGTTTCTTAACTTGGGCTTGAAGGAGATGTAGTCTTTGACGGTTAGTGGTAGTGGGCCAAGAACTGTAATGTCTTGTCGGTGCGTTCTTCTCCGTGATCAACCGTCTCACATCATCTGGGAGGTCCCAGCGACGATTTCTCATCGCCGGAACCTCTTTTGATGAGTCGCTGAGGGCGGTAGTGACATGGTTGGTCAGGGAGTCGACTGCAACGGAAATATCATCGGGGGACTGAATATCATCTGGGATTCTATCCAAGTCGGGAGAATGGATATACTCGAGAGCTTTCCCGAGTTTAAACCATTGAACCACGGTCTTGGTAGGGGGTGAAGTGACAGAGGGCTGGCCTAAGTGCATAAGCACAGGGCGGTGGTCTGAGATAAGTTCGTGTAGCGTTTCTATAGAGTGCAACCGAAGGGTTACGTTCTTTAGCAACGCCATATCTAGTATGTCGGGTCTGTGAGTCACTACGTCAGGGTAGTGGGTCGGGGTTAAGGGTGGAATTACGTTGATGTTGAGAGAGTCGGCTATGATTTCAAGCTGACGGACATTGGGATGGGTAGTGTGGCAATTCCAGAGGACATTCTTACTGTTGAAGTCTCCAGCCAGAATGACGGAGTTTCCCAGTGAGAGAAGGGCCTCTATATCAGTCTTGATAAGAGGTTTGGATGGAGATAAATAGCATGATGCTATAGTGAGCGATTGATGACCGGTCATCCCTAGTCTACAGACGGATGCTTCTAGGTGAGTCGTGGTAGGAGGGTCGAGCGGAATGCAGTGCAAGGACCTCTTATAGTAGATGGAGGTACCGCCGTATGGGCGGCCGATTCTATCATTTCTGATCAGCTGGTAATTAGCAATCCTTGGATTGCTGTGACCAGGTTTCAAGAGTGTCTCTTGCACTAGCAAAACGTCAACGTTATATTTGGACAGAAAAACACAAACGAGATCGCGTTGGTGTTTAAGGCCGCGAGCGTTGAAAAACGCAAGCGTAACGGAGCGGGGTTTTAATCTTTCCTTTTGTACTACCATAATGATTATACAAAAGGAAGGAAGTTAGGGGACTGGAGAGCCACGAGGATCTCTTTGTTGGCACTCGGGAAGGAGGCCTTCTGGAAAGGTTCATGAATTAAGCTAAGGTCTTTCATGAACCTGTCGATCCTGTCTAGGTGTATAGGACTCCTAGAAGGGGGCGATCGAGGCGAAAATGCGGGTGTGGGACGCAGAGGCGGAGTTGCGGGCGTAGCCAAACGGGCTCGGCCGGTGTTGGGCAGGGGCTTTTCCCAAGCGTTGGGAAATGGAGCCCTCGGGGAGTCCATCGCTACCTTAGGGGTGGTTTTGGTGTACTGGGGAGTTTTTGGAGGAGCAACACGCTCCGGGGCCCGTTTTGCCACCATTTTGTTAGCCCGCGGTGCCATGGGGCATCCGCGATAGTTCGCGGTATGACCAATGACACCACAGAGAATGCAAGCCGGTGGCTCGACGGTTTCCCGGGTGCGGTTGCATTCAGAGGTGCCGTGGTCACCCCGACACTTGACGCAACGAGGTCGGGCGTAGCAATTACGCGCAGAATGGCCATAGAGTTGGCATCTATGGCACTGGGACGGAGTACCATTACGGTGGGGAGGCTCTACGCGGAGGCCAGATAAGTTGTTGACCATTTTTAGGTCGAAGATGGCTTTGCCGGCTGGTGTGAGATCCAGTATCACCAGCACCAGTTCATAAGCTCTCCGGGACGAACTGCTGACCATGCGATGAACTTCCCTGACGGGGAATTTCTGTGCAATGAGATCGGACTTAATTGCGTCCGTGCTGATTTCCGCGGGAATGCCGCGGATCACAACACGGAGCATGCGTTCGTCCTCTAAAGCATAGGTGTGGTAACCTAACCTACCTAAGGAAGGAGGTGAGGCGACGGTGGTCTTGGGAGGACTGTACCTGAACTTTGATACCGTCCTTGGTACTGCGGGCGTGGGTGAAGTGAATGTTTCTTGCCTTGCAGGCAGAGGAAACCTTGTCCCACTTTTCCTTCTGGCGGAGGAAGATGGGATGTGGGGCCTTTTCCTTTTTCGCGGAAGTAATCCCCGCGGAAGAGGAAGGGGTCGGAGTGGCCTGTGAGGCCGAGGTGGAGGGCTGAGAGGCCGGATTAGGGCTTGTCATATCAGCAGGAGTTTTTTTCACCTTAGAGGTTGGAGGCTCCTTGGCCGAGTTGGTGGTTCTCTTCCTCTTTCCTTGTACTACAGTGAAGCTGGAGTCTTCGTCAGAGGAGGAGATATCTGGTTCAGAACTGTTGATATCCGACACCATATCGATGGCCATATTCGTAGTCCTGGGAGACCGAGGGAGGGGTAAGAGCCAGAGGGGCCGGGAGGATTTGACCTGAGGGCCGATGGATGGATGGATTTGAGCTGATGGGCCGGAAGCAGGGAGAGGTGCCTGAAGGGCCTGGGGTGCCTTAGGGGCGGGAATTGCCTTAGGGGCCGGGGATTCCGCGGTTTTACGCGAGGCCTAACGGGAGGCCTGGGGCACCGGGACTTTAGGGGTGGGTGCCTGAAGGGCCATGGGGTTTATGTCCAGAAGGGACGGAATGATCCTTCGAGGATCTTGGTGCGCGAAAGAGGTTGTTTTTTCTCGATCATCATTAACTCATTGTGGACATCAAAAACCGAAAACTGATTGACGGAAAAACCAACCTAGCTACACACTCATTCGTTCGAGCCATTAACATACCTAACAGTGCGGAGCATAAACGTCGACCAGTCCTACCACGACATACTAGCAGCATTCCCCGGCATCACGCGATTAACATCCATGAAGCTTTCGCCAAACATAATGTTGAACATTACCTCGAAACGACTGGACCTCCACTATACTACGGAGCCCGACCTATCGTACCACATCGATACGGGCAAGTGAAGAAAGAATTTCAAAACATGATCTATCAGGATCTGTGCCGCCCAAGCAAGAGTCCGTGGTCTTCACCACTACACATTGTACCCAAGAAGAATGGAGACTTGCGCTTATGTGGAGACTACCGAAGACTGAATGCGGTCACTACACCTGACCGCTATCCAATACCAAGGATCAAAGACTTCACGTACCAACTTGCTCAGAAAACCATCTTCAGTACCATCGACCTCAACCGAGCGTACCAACAAATAAAAGTACGTGACGTAGACATAGAGAAGACAGCCATCATTTCTCCCATGGGACTTTTGAATTCCCACGGATGTGTCTGGGACTCAAAAATGCGGGCTAGACGTTCCAACGCTTTATCCACGAGGTTCTACGCGGCTTGGAGTTCGTCTACGCATTCATCAACGATCTATTGGTAGCCAGCCCCGATGAAGCTACTCACAAAGAACATCAACGCATTATGCTTCAACGTCTAGAAGACAGCGGAATCACAATAAACCCATCCAAGTGCATTTTCGAACAGCCTCAAGTCAAGATCCTCGGTTTTGATGTTAACCATGATGGTATCAAACCACCTGCAGAAAAAGTATCAGCAATCTCGAACTACCTACAGCCAAAAAACATCGAAGAACTACGTCGCTATCTAGGAATGATTAACTTCTATCGTGAACACATTCCTAGAGCCGCCGAACTTCAAGCTCCACTCCACGCATACCTACATAACTGCAAAAAGAAAGAAAAATCACTGATTGAATGGACCGACACAGCTACGAAGTCATTCGAAGCATGCAAAGTAGCTATCCAAGAAGCCGCTTTACTTGCTCATCCTTCTCACGGCGCGACACTAGCCATCTTCAGTGATGCATCCGATCTGTCTGCGGGAGCCGTACTTCAGCAACACATCGGCGGAAAATGGCAGCCCCTAGGCTATTTTTTGAAGCAATTTTCGAACGCTCAGAGAAACTACAGCACCTTCGATAGAGAGCTTTTGGCTATCTACATGGCTACAAAGTTTTTGAAAAATGTTCGAGGGCCGTCCTGTCATCATCTTTACCGACCACAAACCACTCAGATATGTCCTGAAGAGACCACCATCACCATCGGAACGCCGCGAAGAGCCAGACAACTTATCTTCATCAGCGAATTCACCACCGATATTCGCCACATCAGCGGAAGTCAAAACCTAGTCGCCGACGCACTCAGCACAATCCCGACCGAAAGTATATCAACGCCTACAACAATTGACTACGCAAAGATCGCAAAAGCTCAATTAAAAGAATAAGATATCATCGATCAATTCGCACGACAAAGAAACTTATCACTAAAGCAACTTACTCTGCCGCAGTCAACCATACCGATCTACTGCAAAACATCAAACGCACTTATTCGTCCGTACCTACCAAAAGAATTTCAAAAAGTCGCTTTCGATGCACTCCACCGCATAAATCACCCCGGAATCTGGACTTCACGCAAGCTAGTCGCACAAAAGTTCTTTTGGCCGTCTATGAACCTAGACGTCGGACAATGGGCGAAACAATGCATAGAATATCAAAAGTGCAAAGTACATCGGCACACAACAAGCGGCCCATCTACCTACGCACCTACGAAACGATTCCAACACGTACACATCGATGTAGTAGGCCCGCTACCTACTTCACCAAACGGACAACGATATCTCATAACTATGATCAACCGAGCTACGAGGTGGCTAGAGGCAATTCCAGCCGAGGAAACATCAGCCGAGACCATAGCGAAGATTGTCTACAAAAACTGGATTAATCGCTACGGTGCGCTTAAAGTCATGACATCCGACCAAAGGCGAAATTTCGAAAGCAGACTATTTTCAAAACTCCTAACTATGATGGGAACCGAGAAAACTAGATCTACGCCCTACCATCCTCAAGCAAATGCCATGATCGAACGCTGGCACCAGTCACTGAAAACCGCACTGAAAACGCGTCTATCACAACATAGTACGTAGATAGACGAACTACCTACCGTGCTACAAGGACTGCGCGCAGCCCTGCGGACAGACACTGGAGTACCCTGCGATTTTTTTACATCATCATCGGCATCAACTCAGCGCGTCCTGGATTCACAGACTATCAATTTTTTTATTTTTTTTTTCGAACTGGACTGATGCTGTTAGGTTGTCTGACAACCCGTGACAGCGTTACACGGACTTTTGGCGAGCGCAGATGGCACTCGACCTAAAATATTTAGGTTTTTTGGCAACAAACGTAAGGGCACCACTTAGGTACGGACCTCGGCTTGGGCTGTCTAGGGCGGGAACGGAGAGACGTCTTCGACCTCGCCGGCGAGGTCGGTGTATCCGTGGAGAGTTTACTCTGTCCGAACTGGATGACTAGGTTGCCGCCTCGTTAGCGGCGGTGATCAGTTCATCGGGATCACCAAGAACGTGTCTTGGTCTACGGAGGGAACGTTTAATCGGTGGATCAATCGGATAATCAGGGATCGTGGAGACGAGTGGGTTCGGATGGTGGGGAGCCGAGTCATAATGCCACCGAGAGGCGCGCTTCATGAACTCGGCTATAGTTCCGAGATCTAAGTCTCGATGTAGGTCAACGTTTCGCACATACCATGGTGAACCAGTGGCTCTGCGCATGAAACGGTTTTGGACTACCTGAAGGGTCTTAATTGAGTTGGAATGAGCAAACGCTACGGAAGCGTATGTCATGATGGGTCTTATACCAGTTTTGTAAAGTTCACCTTACTTCTAAGGGATATTTTACTCTGCTTGTTTATGAGAGAATTTAGTCGGAATAAGATGAATTTGTTGCGGTTTCGGACTATCGTGGCGTGTTTTCTGAAAGACAGACGTCTATCGAGGACCACGCCAAGATATTTGGCAGATGTTGCCCATGGAATGGGTTTATCGAACAAGGTAATGGTTCGGAGAGGGGGTGACTTCAACGAAAAGTGCACTGCTGTACTTTTCGTCGGGTTCACCTCTATGCGCCATTTCTAAAACCACGCACCTAGTTTGTTGATGCAGTCTTATACACACCCGGTCGGCATTCCAGTCAGATGTGTATAGACTGTGTCGTCTGCGAATAGGGCAAACTCGACTTGATTGTGTCGGGGGATGTCGCTAGTGTACAGCGTAAAGGAGGGGGGAGAGGACAGAGCCCTGAGGGTCTCCGGCTCGGAGAGGCCGAGGGCTAGAGAGTGCACCTTCCACGCGATAGCGGAAGCTTTGATTTTGAAGATAGTCTCTTAAGATGAGCACTAGTCTGTCTGGCACTCCGAATTGGGACAGCTTGTAGATCAAACCGTTGTGCCAGACTTTATCAAAAGCCTTCGCCACATCGAGAAAGATGGCTCCCGTACCTGCTGGCCAGGTATGGTGAAAGTTGGATAGCACGTGCTCCGTGATGCGGAGCACTTGCTGAGGACAAGAGTGTCTAGCTCGAAAGCCAAACTGCTCATCGGGTACGAGGTTGAGCTCGTGCACATGAGACCAGAGAAGATTCAGAAGGAGTCGCTCGTATATTTTTCCCAGAGCACTGAGGAGACTAATGGGACGGTAGCTAGAAGGCTCCGTAGCCTTTTTGCCTGGTTTAGGTATGCCGATAACGATGGCTGCCTTTCAGGCATCAGGAAACGAGCAAGTGGACATGGCTGCATTAAAGATGCTGACTAGGAGGTAAATGAGGGCAACAGGGAACCTTTTGAGTAGCTTGTTGCTAAGACCGTCGGCACCGGGTGCCCTTCGAGGGTGAAGATCCTTTATGATCGCCTGAACCTCAGAGGCTCTGACGAGAGATAAAGGAGCTCAAGTCGAAGGTAGGGAGGCTAAAGGATCTACTTCATTGTTCACGGTATCGAGGTGAACTGGATCGACAGGGTAAAAATTAGGTGAGCACTGGGCTTTGAAGCTTTCGGCCAGACAGTTGGCCTTTTCCTCGTCTTCGAAAGCGGGGCTTTGGTTCGGGCGGTTGAGAAGTGGCATAACAGAGATAGTATCTGCTTCATTGATCTAGCCAATTCCCAGTAAGCTAGGTGGCTTGGCTTAACCCTTGAGAGCAGACTGTCAAATTCTTGGTTGCGATAATCGCTGATGCGTCTCTTAACTTGGGCTTAAAGGAAACGTAGTCTTTGACGGTTAGTGGTAGTGGGCCAAGAACTGTAATGTCTTGTCGCTGCGTTCTTCTCCGTGATCAACTGTTACACATCATCTGGGAGGTCCCAGCGACGATTTCTCATCGCCGGAACCTCTTTTGATGAGTCGCTGAGGGCGGTAGTGACATGGTTGGTCAGTGAGTCGACTGCAACGGAAATATCATCAGGGGACTGAATATCGTCTGGGATTCTATCCAAGTCAGGAGAATGGATAGACTCGAGAGCTTTCCCGAGTTTAAACCATTGAACCACGGTCTTGGTAGGGGGTGAAGTGACAGAGGGCTGGCCTATGTGCATGAGCACAGGGCGGTGGTCCGAGATAAGCTCGTGTAGCGTTTCTATAGAGTGTAACCGAAGGGTTACGTTCTTTAGCAACGCCATATCTAGTATGTCGGGTCTGTGAGTCACTACGTCAGGGTAGTGGGTCGGGGTTAAGGGTGGAATTACATCAATGTTGAGAGAGTCTATGATTGATTGATGAGAGAGAGGCTATGATTTCAAGCTGACGGCCATTGGGATGGGTGGTGTGGCAATTCCAGAGGACATTCTACTGTTGAAGTCACCAGCCAGAATGACGGAGTTTCCCAGTGAGAGGAGCGCCTCTATATTAGTCTTGAGAAGAGGTTTGGATGAAGATAAATAGCATGATGCTATAGTGAGCGATTGATGACCGGTCATCCCTAGTCTACAGACGGATGCTTCTAGGTGAGTCGTGGTGAGAAGGTCGAGCGGAATGCAGTGCAAGGACCTCTTATAGTAGATGGAGGTACCGCCGTATGGCCGGCCGATTCTATCATTTATAATCAGCTGGTAATTAGCAATCCTTGGATTGCTGTGACCAGGTTTCAATAATGTCTCTTGAACTAGCAAAACATCAACGTTATATTTGGACAGAAGTACACTAACGAGATCGCGTTGGTGTTTAAGGCCGCGAGCGTAACGGAGCGGGGTTTTAGTCTTTCCTTTTGTACTACCATAATGATTATACAAAAGGAAGGAAGTTAGGGGACTGGAGAGCCACGAGGATCTCTTTGTTGGCACTCAGGAAGGAGGCCTTCTGGAAAGGGTCATGAATTAAACTAAGGCCTTTCATGAACCTGTTGATCCTGTCTAGGTGTATAAGACTCCTAGCAAGGGGCGATCAAGGCGAGAATGCGGGTGTGGGACGCAGAGGCGGAGATGCGGGCGTAGCCAAACGGGCTCGGCCGGTGTTGGGCAGGGGCTTTTCCCAAGCGTGCGAAAACGGAGCCCTCGGGGAGTACATCGCCACCTTAGGGGTAGTTTTGGTGTACTGGGGAGTTTTTGGGGGAGCAACACGCTCCGGGGCCACCATTTTGTTAGCCCGCGGTGCCATGGGGCATCCGCGATAGTTCGTGGTATGACCAATGACGCCACAGAGAATGCAAGCCGGTGGCTCGACGGTTTCCCGGGTGCAGTTGCATTCAGCGGTGCCGTGGTCACCCAGGCGCTTGACGCAACGAGGTCGGGCGTAGCAGTTACGCGCAGAATGGCCAGAGTTGGCATCTATGGCACTGGGACGGAGTACCATTACGGTGGGGAGGCTCTACGCGGAGGCCGGATAGATTGTTGACCATTTTGAGGTCAAAGATGGCTTTGCCGGCTGGTGTGAGATCCAGTATCACGAGCACCAGTTCATAAGCTCTCCGGGACGAACTGCTGACCATGCGATGAACTTTCCTGACGGGGAAGTTCTGCGCAATGAGATCGGACTTTATTGCGTCCGTGCTGATTTCCGCGGAAATGCCGCGGATCACAACACGGAGCATGCGTTCGTCCTCTAAAGCATAGGTGTGGTAACCTATGTTTTCTTCCCGAAGGAAGGAGGTGAGGCGACGGTGGTCTTGGGAGGACTGTACCTGGACTTTGATACCGTCCTTGGTACTGCGGGCGTGGATAAAGTGAATGTTTCTTGCCTTGCAGACAGAGGAAACCTTGTCCCACTTTTCCTTCTGGCGGAGGAAGATAGGAGGTGGGGCCTTTTCCTTTTTCGCGGAAGTTGTCCCCGCGGAAGAGGAAGGGGTTGGAGTGGCCTGTGAGGCCGAGGTGGAAGGCTGAGAGGCCGGTTTAGGGCTTGCCATATCGGTAGGGGTTTTTTTCGCCATGGAGGTTGGAGGCTAAGGAGCCTCCAACCTCCAAGGCGAAAAAATCACCGGCCAAGGCCAAGGGGCCGAGTTAGTGGTTCTCTTTCTCTTTTCTTGGACTACAGTGAAGCTGGAGTCTTCGTCGGAGGAGGAGATATCTGGTTCAGAACTGTCGATATCCGACACCATACTGATGGTGGATTCGTAGTCCTGGGAGACCGAGGGAGGGGTAAGAGCCAGAGGGGCCGGGAGGATTTGACCTGAGGTCGGGACGGGGCCTACAGCCAATGGGCCGGAAGCAGGGAGAGGTGCCTGAGGGGCCTGGGGTGCCTTAGGGGCGGGAATTGCCTTAGTGGCCGGGGATTCCGCGGGTTTATGCGAGGCCTCACGGGAGGCCTGGGGCACCGGGATTTTAGGGGCGGGTGCCTGAAGGGCCATGGGGTTTATGTCCAAAAGGGACAGAATGATCTTTCGAGGATCTTGGTGCGCGAAAGGGGTTCCTGCGGGTATGTCGAAAGACCCGAGGATAAGCGCAGGAGAAGTCAAAAATGACTGTTGCACAAGAAACTCGAGAGTTTCCCAGGTCATATGACTAGTCTCCATGCGGGGCGGCAAATGTCCCGATTTTCGGGCTAAAGCCCGAAGCCCATCTCGCCGGGGGGATACACCCGGGAGGTGAGGGGAGGGGGTGAGGCCTCAGTGTCCTACCTAATAGTGCGTCCTTTTTGTCTCTCTTACGGGACAAAAGGGGTGTGTCCTAACAGATATCTGGCGTCGACGAGGGGAGACCCCAAGGCCGGTGGTGCCAGACCCAGCCAGATTGTAGCGTTCCTCTGAGGGAGGAAAACAGGCGCTCCGGGTCCACGCCCAACTTGGTTCGTTAGCACTGTTAAGTATCCCCAAGTTGACCACTAAGCGTGGATTTTTGCTTTCAAGTCGAAAGAAACCAGGATTGTCCTGAAAAGGACAACGCCCTCTTAGAGAGCTACGTCGAAACAAGAAGCGAAGCGCTGGCGCACTGAAAAGTGCGTACTGGCAAGAGCCAGTTACCCGATGCGACGCGCAGACTGGAATGCGCGTCGGTGGCTGCTGCGGCTTCGGGGGCGGGGCTTGCGGCGGGCGCGTGGTCCGGAGCGTGAAGGTCCGGCACGTGGTGAGATAGCTCAACTAATCCAGATCACTGCCAGAGGGCAGCGTTCCCAAGATACTGGCGGCAATACTACGTTGAATGGCAAAGCTAATACGCTGAGCCAGATAGGAGCCAGCTCTTGGGTCATGCAACGTATCTACCAGACGCCGTGAAATAATTTTGAATACGCGGTGGGCTCCTGTTCCCCCCGGGCCCAGGGTCTCGACTCCATAAGGCTCAAATATGTAGGCCTTATCTAAACCAGCATATTTGCGGTTTTTGAGGTCCTCGGCACATTCAGCACCATTCACCAGCCCTAACGGAAGTCTCCAACATATGGGATGCGGCCAGGGTGTCTACGCAAGTAGCATCCTACACTAATTGCCTACCCATCTCCCAAGAGACAAGAGTCATACCATCAGGCCTCTTACAATCATCACGTTACAGACCGTTGTGTTCGAGAACAGCTGGTACGTTGACGCTGGTGAGTGCCCGACGAATGATATCATTAAAACTGGCGTGGCGGGCAATCCTACCGGCGGCCCTATGACACGATAACCCATGGAGACCAAGCGGGTCGAGCGCTGTACCACACTGGCACTGATGAGGGGCGCAGCACCGCGCAACCAACCGCAGACAAATTGCAACTCGAAATGTTGCAGGATCTAATAATGTTCCAATGATAGATGATGGTAGTGCTTGTAAACAATGTCTTGACTCCCATTTCGAAACGGCTAGGAGATGGGCGCGATCTATGGAGCTTGAGCATGTTTCTAACAGATGATTCCATGTAAGCTCACATAGAGGCCCGTCCCATTGCCGTTGGGCCGAAAGGTTCTTGGGGGAGCAGAATTAGGGCAAGCACTGTTCCAAGCGTTTCTAGATATAAAATTTTATGAGTGATGCCAGAACTAGCCGGACGAAGACGAAAACGAAATTAGAATTTTTTCAACTAAATTACTAGTACTGTAGACAGAAGACAAGAACGCCGGTAGGGCAACACTTGAAATTTTGCGAATACCTAAGCCTCCCAATTTGACAGGTAGGGAGGCCTGCATCCATGCCTTATCATCCAGATTAATATTCAAAACCGACTATAAGGTGTCCTTTATTATGTTGTCTAAGCCTTCCACCAGCTCGCTGTGTTTCCACAGTTGACAACATCTTAGAGCGTAAGTAAATTTTGGAAGAAAAAGACAAAACTTGATTATTGTAAAAGCCATATGACTATTAATTTTAAACAATCTGTCCGAGGTTTTGCAAAAATTTTGAATTTTCTCATCTATGAAGGTCGGAAAAGACTCGTCAAGAATTGGTGAACCGAGGAGGTGAAGTGAACATTTATCAACAACTGTAATATTTGAGGCCAAACTGTTAAATTTTGAAACAATTGAATTTTTATCCAAACAAGTGTCCGAAACGTAAAGCTCGCATTTTGAATAATTTAGCTCTAAACCAATTTGCCGAAATTCATCACTGATGAGATCACAAAAAACAGTGTCCACATCTCCACCTAAAGTTCCGTCATCCAAGTACCAAACATTGAGTTTAGAATGGAGACGTTGAATAATCGGATGGATGGCAATGCTGAAAATGGCTGGACCAAGGAGGTCGCCTTGCTGACATCCAACGGCAGACGAAATAATATTGTCGCGATAGATCAATTTAGACGGTGAACTAGAACACTGCTAAAGAAATGGATAAATTTCGGGAATTTTGTTTTTAATTTCTTTGAGCAAGACAACCCCTACAGAATTGAAGGCGTTTTTAATATCCACCTTTAAAATTACCTCCCCGCAATTTTGATCCAAAAATGTACGAAGAGAATGTACTGCGGCTCCAAATAATTTATGAAATTTTGAGATGTGTACTCAATGCTTGCAGTATACCTAACACAATTTTGCTATATCCGAATAGTAAGCGATGATTTGTTTTCTAAATCTTTCTGAACATTAACTACACTATAGGGGAAAATTAGTAAATGTTCCCATGCTTGCTTCGTATTTTTAAATACAACATTCCTAGTGGCCTGAGACAGAACAGTAGCGACAGAGATGAGGGCACCGAAAGGAATACGTTTGAAAATAGGAGTTGTAGTTTTACATTGGCTAATCACTTTCCATAAGGGCCGTAAATCAGACGTAGAATAAGAATTTACTAACGAATTATCTACTGCTCCTGCAACCAGGGCAGACAGCGGGATAGTAGAGTTGTGTATTCTTTTTTGGTGAATTTTGAGGCCTCTCTGTCCCTTGAAGAAGCGAGGCTGGGAACATATCGTGCACTCTACAAGTTCGTGCACGGACACGACAGCATTATTTAAATTTCTACTTGCATTTGGTGGTTGTGTGCATAGTGCCATCACAATTTTTCCTTACAAATCTAAATAAAATTAAATAATCTAACAAATTACAGTGGCAGACAGGCGAAGCGCACGCGTGGTAGCTCGGCTGGCACCACGGCAAAAACCTGTCAAAACGTCGGGAAAAATAGGTAAATAAACGCGATAAATACCCGTATATAATAATGTGTTCTGATCGCTTTAATCGAAGTTTAAAAAACTTTATTTACTAACCGGTACAGGCCGGAAATGGTGCACAAAGTGCGACAACTAGAATTTTTACGGAATAAAAGTGCGCATCTTAATACATCACTATCATTTTTAACAAAGTGTCGTGATTGGAATTTATTACCTACGTGTTGTCGAATAAAACCGTGTAGTGTAAACATTCCGAAAAAATTCTGTGGAACGCGAGTGTCCGCCTTTTAAAGCAAATGATTAGGAATGACCAGTGCTACCTGCATAAAGTGCAGAAAAATCTGTATGACCTACATATGGAATGCAGTGTTGTGTTGTCTATCAGTAATTTTGAATTGTGTGATTGAATAACGTACTATCAAGCGCAGCGGACTTATGAGTTCTGTACAGAGCGTCATGAAAGTTTAACCGATTGGTGACTCGGAGTAGAAAAGTACAGAGCAATAAGGTACAGTCGCCGACACAATTTCCCAAAACGGTTATTAATTTAACTGATACTCGTTTTGATGATGACACGGTACGCGTTTTAGAAAAGGGTTTAAATTTTGCTCTAACACCGAAAATAATACCGTACGAGGATATTGTCAGTAGCGTGAAGGAGACCATTGTTCGTAATAAATTACCTACTATAAACGCGGAAACGCTGAGACAAGATGTTTCAATTACATTGTGAAAATGTAGACTCCCGAAACCGAAGATAACTGCGGGTGAGCGTCAAGCTCTGGAAGACCTTAGCAAAAACAAGGAGATTCTAGTACTCAAAGCTGACAAAGGAAATGCCACCGTAGTTATGAACACACAGGATTACGACACTAAAATACGGATATTGCTTAGTGACAAAAAAGTGTATAAGCCGGTTGCTTACAATCCCACGGCTAGAGTAACAAAACGGGTACGAACACTGATACACGAGTATAAGGACCTGTTCACTGATGACGTTTTCGACCGTTTATACAGACCAGCTATTGTGCAGCCACCTAAGTTATATGGTCTGCCAAAGGTACATAAAGCTGACGCACCGTTACGACCAATAGTAAGTCAAATAGACTCGCCGACTTACAATCTAGCAAAACACGTCGCTGGTATTTACAGCCACTTACGGGAAAGACGTCGTCTTTTGTGAAGGATTCGCGCCATTTTGTCAGCATCATCAGGGACATAAAGTTAGAACCCGGAGACTTACTGGTGAGCTTCGATGTTGAATCGCTTTTCACCAACGTTCCTCTTAAAGATAGCCTTGATGTAGTGAGACATAGATTAAGTGATCACGAACTTCCTGATCAGTACATTTTGCTCCTTCAGAACTGTCTTGATGGAAACTTCTTTTTGTATCAAGGGCAACATTACCTCCAGATAGACGGCGTAGCAATGGAAATCCCAGTGGCACCTGTTCTTGCCAATATCTGGATGGAACATTTTGAATCCATGATAGACCTGGCAGCCCATGGTATAAAACTTTGGAAGAGGTACGTCGATGATGTATTCTGTATAATTAACGGGAATAACCAAGAAGTCGATCAGCTAACTGATTATCTGAACTCCATACACCCTAAGATTCGCTTTACACATGAAATGGAGGAAAACAGAATGTTAGCTTTTCTCGACCTTAAAGTGATGGTAAAATGTGACGGGACCTTAGCACACACAGTGTATAGAAAACCTACACATATGACTTGAATGCAGCGTCACACCACCATCCAAGACACCTGGAGTCAGTAGTCTCCTCACTAGTAAACAGAGCTCATGACCTTTGCGATCCTGAACATCTGCAGGGTGAGCTAGATCATGTTAAAGGGGTTCTGAAACGGAATGGTTATAATACTCGAATCGGATGTCGTTCTAACTGGAGGCGCAAACAGGAACACATTGATGTGAAAAGACAGCCTGCGTTCTTGCCTTATGTGAAAGGAGTTACAGACAAAATTGGTAACATGCTCAGTAAATTTTCAATCAAATCGATCTACACTCCACTCACCAAGATGACGAAGTATCTACGAACACCAAAAAACGTCGTACCTCTGCAAGTTCCTGGGGTTTACAAAATAGATTGCAGCTGCAGGCGTTCCTACACAGGCCAGACTAAACGCACGGTCGCGGAACGTGTTAAAGAACACATAGCGTCGGTCAAAAATCGACAAGTGAAGTCTGTCTGCCATAGCAGAGCACATAGTGGACTCAGGACCCAATCACTGGATTGAATTACATAAACCTCAACTTATATGTAATAAAAGGCATTACTACAAGAGAATGGTTCGGGAAGCGATTGAAATTAAGAAATATCCTAATTTCAATTGTGAAGACGGTTTCAGACTCTCTGCCTCATGGAATCTAGTTATAGCTAAGTGTACTCAGCGTAGACCGGTTTCTCAATGCGTCATGGACACGATAGATGGACATTTCTATTTCGGAAAAACAAGTTCGGGTAGTTGCAAAAAATGCTGCCCCCGCTTCGCAGAGGCGGTAGCTCCAGTACTCCAGTCATCCCGTGATCACGACAGAGTGTAAACCTGTCGAAACTTCGGGAAAAATAGGTAAATAAACGCGATAAATACCCGTATATATTTATAAAAGTTTTTGAGGTATCTGGTGATTTCCTCACTAGGCGACGCCTGTATCGAGGAAACCAAAGTACAAGTTTACATAATACAGTTTTTCGGATGACGGGTTGAGTTGACAATAAATGGAAATAATATAATAGTAATTCAGAAAAATAATAATTGAAAAGTGAATTTAAAATAATATATAATAAAAATAAAAAGTTAAATAAATGAATAAATGTATAGGTGGTACGTATAATAGTGATGTAATATTGAATCATTATATTATATAATGGTGTGTAGTATGTCTTCTGTAGCATCGTAAGATAATGTAGAAAGCCATTTACGAATACTAAGCTTGGCCTTACTAATCTAAAACCTAAACCTACTTCACTAGGTTTAGGTTTTTGATGTCGCAATATTTCACAACCTGATTATACACATGTATTTTTATGAAGTTACCTACGCGTTGTGCAAATTTTGTCTTAAAAGTAGGAGTATTTAGTCTGTAGACTCTACGATAGCACAAGTATTCAAACTCAGGATAAAAAATAACCGACATATGCACTGAAATTGTGGTTTTTAATATAAAAAGTTGGCGGATAGATAGGACTCCAGCTTTTTCATAAAGACTTGTGGTAGGGTATCTATAAGGCTTACGGAGCATTACCTTAAGGACGGAGCGCTGTGCTCGCTCAGCCTGAATAATTAAAGATTTTGCTGCACTGCCTTAACAAGTAATGCAATAAATTATAAGGGTATGACACAGAGCGTAGTATACAGATTTTAAAGTATCAATGCATGCAACATACCGCAGATTACTCAAAACATTTACGAGCTTTCTAATTTGAGCCGTGAGAAACTCTATATGAGGTTTAAACGATACATTTTGGTCAGTCTGCACTCACACACAAGATATTTTAAAGTAGGAGTTCGCGTAAGTAACTCACACATGCAACTGTTTAGGCATGGGCTAGCATTGTTGTGAACCTTAATGTTTGCATTAGTACCTGGGGCTGAAGCCGCGGTCTTATTGAATTGAAGCTCAGGCTCATGGTCGTTTTAGTGTTGAGTGTAAGAAGATTCTGCTGGAGCCATGTACTAATGAGTGTCATTCCACGTTCGGCAAGTGAATTCACTTAAGGCCATGAGGGTCCATGAAAAATCTTTGCAGTAACATCTGCGTAGCACACTATGTCTGCATTAGGAATTGGAACATCGTGAATTTAATTTATGTATAGCAGAAATAATGTATGTGGAGCCTAGAAAACTGCCCTGTGGTACGCCGAAATGAATTGACTGCAATTTACTTGTCATCCGGCTAATCCTTACACACTGTCTGCGATCCGACAAGTAACTTCGAAACCAGTTTAAGGCAAAACCCTGACCTCCTAGGCCTTCTAATTTTCAAAGAAGTATAGGAACGGAGACAGTGTAAAAGGCCTTGACCAGGTCCAGAAAAATACCAACACAGCACCTCCCGCAATCCAGGTGTGATCACACTGCATTAGTCAAGAACGTAACCGCATCTTCCGTGTTTTTACCTTTACGAAAACCATATTGTTTGGGATAAAGTAGATTATTGGATTCTAGGAAATTAATCAAACGTTTATTAACCAAGCATTCGAGTAGTTTTAAAAAGGTTCCTAATAGGGAGATCGGTCTGTAATTGATGACTAAATCTTTTGATCAACTTTTATATATAGGTGTTACTAATGCAATTTTCCAGTCATGAGGGAAAATGCCACAAAAAAGACTCAGGTTTAGTACGTGCGTAAGCGGCGGGATGATTTCATTCTTTATAAATTTGATGAGGGCGTTGCCAAAACCATCCATTCCTGGAACTTTATCATTTTTCAAATTGATAATAAGTTTATCAACTTCTTCATAATCTGTAGGACTTATAAGAATGGAATTAGAGGGGGAATTAAGGACACGAACGGCATTTGCTAGGTCATCTTTACAAGTGATTGTCCTTGAGAGAATTTTGTCCTAAAAACCCCTATAACCCCTAAAAATCCTACAAACCCTGATTAATCCCTATAAACCCCTACAATCCCTTAAAACCACTACAACCCCTAAAAACCCTTACAACCCCTTAAAAACCCCTACAACCCCTACAAACCCCTTCAAATCCTTAAAAACCCTTAAAATCTCTAAACGCCCCTATAACCCATAAAACCCCTACAACCCCTACAAACCTCTAAAAAATCATACGAACCCCTAAAAAACCCTAAAAATCCCAATAATCCCAAAAAACACCTACAACCCTTACAAACCCCTACAACCCCTAAAAACCCCTACAACCCCTAAATCCCCTATAACCCCTTAAAATCCTATAAAACCCTACCACCCCTACAAATACCTACAACCCCTACAAACCTCTAAAAACCCCTACAACCCCTACAAAACGCTACAAATCCCTAAAAACCCCTACAATCCCTAAAAACACCTACAACCCCTAAAAACCCCTAAAACCCCTACAAAATCCTACAAACCCCTACAACCCCTACAAACCCCTGCAAATCCCTAAAAACCTCTACAGCCCCTAAAAAATTTTTCAAATCCCTACAACCCCTACAAATCACTAAAGCCCCTAAAAACCCCACAACCCCTAAAAACCCCTATAACCTCTTAAAATTCTACAAACCCTTATTAATCCCTAAAACCCCCTACAATCCCTAAACACCACTACAACCCCTACAAACCCCTTCAAATCCCTAAAAACCCTTACAATCTCTAAAAGCTCCTTCAACCCTTAAAAAATCCTACATGTCCTTACAATCCCTAAAAACCTCTACAACCCTTAAAAACCCCAACAACCTCTAAAAAATCCAATAAACCCCTACCACCCCTATAAATACCTACAACCCCTACAATCTCTAAAAACCCCTATAACCCCTAAAAACCCCTACAACTCCTAGAAAATCCTATATACCCCTACAACTCCTACAAATCCCTAAAACCCCTACAATCTCTAAAAACCCATATAACCCCTAAAAACTCCTACTACCCCTAGAAAATCCTAGATACTCCTACAACCCCTAGAAATCACTACAACCCCTAAAACCCCTACAACCCCTGAAAACCCCTTCAACCCCTACAAACCCCTACAACCCCTAAAAACCCCTACAACCCCTAAAAACCCCTACAACCCCTAAAAACCGCTACAACCCCTAAAAACCTCTATTACCCCTAAAAAATCCTACAAACCCGTACAAATCCCTAAAAACCCATACAATCCCAAAAAACCCCCACAACCCCTACAATCCCTACAAACCCCTTCAAATCCCTAAAAACCGTTACTATCTCTAAAAGCTACTAAAACCCCTACAAACCCCTACATCCCCTAAAAAATCCTACAAGCCCTTACGATCCCTAAAAACCCCTACAACCCTTAAAACCCCTTCAATCTTTAAAAAATCCAAGCCTTCACCACCCCTACAAATACCTACAAACCCTACAAACCCCTACAAATCCCTAAAAACTCCTACAATCCCTAAAAATCTCTACAACCTCTAAAAACCCCTACAACCCCTAAAAAAATCCTACAAACCCTTACAACCCCTACAAACCCCTACAAATCCCTAAAAACCCCTACAGCCCCTAAAAACCCCTATAACCCCTACAAATACCTACAACCCCTACAAACCCCTACAAATCCCTAAAAACTCCTACAACCCCTAAAAACCCCTACAACCCCTACAAACCCCTTCAAATCCCTAAAAACCCTTACAATCTCTAAAAGCCCCTACAACCCCTAAAAAACCTACAACCCTCAAAAATCCTACAAACCCCTACAATCCCTACTAACCCCTAAAATTCCTTACAACCCAAAGTTAAGTTTGCCAAGTCTATCTAGCACCGTTTAAAAGTTATGAACGTTTAAATTTTTTTTATTTCGGTTTTGGATAATGAAGATGGTCTTGAGCATTAGTTGGAGCACCAACCCTCTCCGACTTGTAGTTTCCGAGATAATGTGTGTGTGGGGAGGAGGGGAAAAGGGGGGCAAGGAGGGGGAAGGACACATCTTTTTTCAGCGCTTTGGAGCATTATCTGTACGATACGATTTCATTTTTATTTTTATTTTTATTTCATATTTTCTGTACCGTTTCATGTTAATGCGAAATAATCGGATTTCAGCTTCCGCGAGAACCGATAATTTCGCACATGAGGAGGGAGGAGTTATGCAACCGGCTAGTAGGCTAATCACAACTTTAAATGTGTGAGAATGCAAGCTAGCATATTAGCAGCTGCAGCTGGAAGCCTTATCTCTGCCACCTACGTATTCTGTACCGGGTGGCCCATAGTTTGTAAGCTTCTATTAACTAGTCGTAAAGAGAATAAAACTTGTCTCAGACGTCTCGTCTTAAATTGTCGGATTTTATTTAGAATTTCCTTCAATTCATTTTAAAGTTAGTTCTTAAAAACAAAGTTGACGTTCCCATAACCTTTACTAGGTTCCATTGCCACTAATAGGTAGCTTTCCAAAATATCTCTAAACATAGACGCCATCTCAAGTTTTTGAGGATAATGTTATGTATCATTTATGACAAAAATAAAATAGTTTATTTATACAGAGTTTAATTATATTTCAATAGATACGTATAGATGGCGCTATACTGTAATTATTCCGGTGCACAGTCTAAGTTAATATTGCTATTTAATTAAAAGTTCATCTGAGTTATTTAATTAATTTATTATCTATTGGCCACGTTTAGGAAAATTTTAAAGTATTTTAATATATTAATAGTTCTTGTTATTGTTGGGTTTAATTCGTGATTTTAATTATGTATTGAATTGTACATTAATTGTAAATTAGTATTAGTATATTGGTTATAGATAATTATTTGCAAAATAGGTAACGGACACATCTATAAAAGTGAAAATGTTATTAGATGTAACTTTACAATGTATCAAATATATTTTATTGTTACGTGTATATGATTTATTCCGTTCTAATACCAAAAACTAATACCACAGGTATTTGTTTGAACTCATTTTTATTTTGTATTCTGAAATATAAATATATCATTTAGCTGATTTTACTAAAAGGAGATTTTCTGTTATATTATTAGTGTTTTTGTTTATAAGTGAATTATTAATATTTGATGTTTTAGCAAAAAAAAAAAATGCTGATTCATTGATATTGTAGGTGATATTGTAAATATAATGACTGATTTGATTATACAATAAAATATTTTCTGCGATATTTTACAATTGTTAGATTAAAACAATTGTTTGATTTGTTTTTGTGAAAAAATTACCTTGTAAAAACTTATGTCAGGTAAATTTTAATATATGTAAATTAACAGTTGATGAGTTTTCTGAGATATTTTGAATTATTTAGATTGTAAGTAAATTGTTCTTGTTTGATGTTTTTGCAAAGAGACACTAAAATTATAATAAAGTTGAGTATTAGTCATATTTTATTATTGAACTAGACGTCTGCTAAATTTTATTTTGGGTTTAACTGTTTTTTTCAATTAAAGGTCTTATAATTACATACAACACATTTTTCTGACTGTACCTTAGAGATATCTTTAAACTTGTTTTGATATTCTTTTAAACAATGGTATCCGTTTGGAATAGAAAATAAATATGAGTTCAAACAAATACCAGTGGTATTAGTTGTTGGTATTAGAACGGAATAAATCGTATATATGGCGCATTAGTGTAAATTTTAAATTATAATCATAGTTTGTACAGCTTCTATAATATAGATGATATGGTATAATTAAATTTAGTTATACATTTTAGATATTATGTAAGGTGCCCTAATTTGATTAAATTGTTTTGGCTTATTAAAGTTGTAATATTAATTTTAAAGATTAACCCTTATGGGAATATAATAATATTATATTCCTATAAGGTTTAATCTTCATTATATCATTTCACTAAATTCAATAGGTACATATTATGTACCTATTGAATTTAGTGAAATGATATATTGAAGCAGATAAATTCCTATGCGAAATTAATAATTGTGAAATTGTATTGAATCTGGTATACTTAGATCGAATATGAATAAGGGGCTATAAATGTCAAATAGTAAAAAATATTTATATGTTAAATGATATATATTTTAGGTTAATCATTGCTTTTGGCAATGGACGCCTCTTTGTTACTTATTGTTATTATTATTTTTGATGATAGAATTAAGAAAATTTAAGTAATTATCAAATGTATTAGATATTATATATACAGCGTGTAAAAAGACTACTACCGAAAACAGGGGGAGTTGCAATCAGACCATGATTCTGAATATATTTGGCTAAAAATAAACGAAAAAAATATTTTGAATTATCTACTTCCTTATTATTTTTTTTCTAGTTACATACACATAGTACAACATAATAAGACCATATATATCTAATTATTTAATTTAGAATAGTAAAAAAAAAAAAAAACAGTAATGTACGCGCAGCGCAGCGGTATTTCCGCCCGTACTAATACTATACGAACAGCTGATATCGGCCGCGAACATTAATCGAGCGCACGAGCAAGACGGGAGACTCGCGACGTCGCGTCGTCGTGCGGTCGCGTCTGCGTCTCGTCTACTACTACCTAGGCAGCCAGCCTACCATAGTTTTACAAAAAACTAAATCTGAGGTGCCAGGTAAACAACATTTAAACAAATTGCAAGATTTGCAAGTATCTAGGTTTCTCGGTACTAAGTCCATTAACTGTCAGAACTTGTGTACCTAGATTGTTTAGACCTAACTGGAAGAAGAGAGCACCTATGTAAGCACTTGTCTCGATAAGATAGTTTACAGGATAAGGTTAGCAGTTACAAACATTTTTCCCGCGTCGGGAATCAAACTCACAACCTCTTGCGTCTAAGCCATATCTACTTGTTTGAAGTTTGAATACAAACATTAGTCCTGCGTCGGGAATCGAACCCGCAACTCCTGCGTCTTTAAAGTCTAAGCCATAGGTACTTATCTAAAGCCCATAGGTACCAACATTTCACATTTGTCCCGCGGCGGAAATCGAACCCACAAGCAAACACAGAGCCACAGAGGTCGACATTAAAATAAATAATTTTTCATTTAAAATTATATATGCTAGGTACATAATCTAGGTGTCTGTGTTTACTTGTTCATGATCATACAATTACCAAGGTGTAGCACCTTCTGCTTCTGACGTACTTACCACACACAAGTAGGTACCGCTATCAAACAAACCGAGCTCAAAACACACACACAGCAATCACAAAACAGAACCGCCAGAAACAGTCAGGGGTACCTACCTACCCACCCACGAGGGAAACCGCCTTCGTACCAGAGTGCCCGTGGCTTGCCAGCTAATGGTTAGGCACGTCACAATCAATCACAACACACAACACACTATCAACCATCTCTTCATTTCTGTATGATGATCTTCGGACATCACACGGATCAGAAGTTCACTCTGCGACCATCTTAAACGAACTAATTTAATTACTTTTACTTTACATCGAAAGTACCTTTACCTACGCCGAAGCACGCGAAAATAAATCTAGCGAAATTAAAATAAAATCCTTTGATATTCGCTGACATGCATAGGGTTCATTTTTGAACTAAATAATTAGCACCCCAAATTGCGCGGAAATCTAACCAAATAAAATCCTTTGATATTCGCCGACGTTCTTAGGGTTCATTTTGGAAAAGAGTTATAATCTGAAACTTATTAATATTACATTAGAACACATAATAATTTAAATGACAGAGCGGCGCCAGCGCGTCTAATAGAATTCGCGGTGCCTTTTGCGGCTGATTTCAAAAGGCTTATTTTCGTAATGTGTTGATTTATTTTTTAGTTGTTGTTCAATATTCGTACTGGACACTTGCGCGGCAGTTGCATACAAATTGCATAACCACCTTTCGCGAAAGAGTTTTTCAGGTGTTTTCTTTGTTTGAAGTAGTTTTTAAAGAAAAGAAAACACTGGAACTAAGTACCTACTTAGTTAGTTTTTTAGTGTGTGAAATTTTTATAATTTGTGTTAGTATAAAGTTATTTTTAGAGTTATTAAGTAGGTACTTTTGTTTGTTTTATTAGATAGAACAGTGACAGTGTTTAGGTATTTATAATGTTTAGTGCGAGGGAGTATGGACAAATGTTAATGTGCTATGGTGAAGCTAGCGGAAATGCGTTACGAGCCTTGCGCATTTATCCCGATAGGTAGATACCCGAACCAACAACACCCGTCTGATGCTATAGTCATCACGGCTGCCTATGAGAGGGTTTTGAATAATGAAAGAATTACGCCCCAAAGGAGCGGAGGTGGCAGAGACATAGATCTTCGGGTAGACGAGCTGGTCTTGGATCTTGTTGGGAGAAACCCTCGGGTAGGAACGCGAACTGCAGCGAAGTTGCTCAGGGGTCGTGGAACCTCAGTATCACACAAATCAGTGCACAAAATATTAAGAAAAAATAAGAAGAAGCCCTACAAAATACACAAAGTCCAGGCAATACTTCCTGCAGACAAGGCTAGGTGACATGAATATTGCCAATGGATTTTGGACCAAAGTAACCCTACCACGTTTGCAAAAAATGCTTTATGGACAGACGAATCCACCTTCACGCGAAATGGCATGTGGAACCAACGGAATGCCCACGATTGGTCGGAAACCAATCCTCATGTCTTTCAAGAGACAGGACATCAGGTACGGTGGTCTGTAAACGTTTGGGCAGGGATCCATCAGGGGACTATTGTAGGGCCCGTGTTTTTGCCTTCGAGAATGAACGGAGTGGCATACCTCGAGTTGATGAGAGGTCCTTTGACCTCATATCAGGACGACATTCCTCTAGCTCAGCAAAGAGACATGTGGTTCCAGCACGATGGAGCACCACCGCACATAATCAGGTCTGTGTGAGATCAACTTGACCAAAAGTTCCCAAACCGGTGAATTGGACGATTTGGACCTCGAGCATGGCCTCCTCGGTCACCTGACTTGACTCCATTGGATTTTTTTCTATGGGGTCATGTCAAGGAAAAAGTTTTTGATCGGGAATGCGATACAACTGAAGAAATGAGAAGCCGTATCACAACCGTATTCTCAGACCTGAATGCTAAGTGCCGAGGATCCTACATTCCTGGATCGCGTTCATCGGTCTACAATCAGACGAGCTCAGCTGTGCCAAGAACGAGGAGGAGCTCAGTTTGAGCCATTTCTAATTCGACCGAGGAGGCTACAGCGGAATTAGGTAAGTACCTACCTAGTACCTACTTACTTATCTACCAATTATTATCAACATACTACCTTACCTACCTACGTTAGTACGCACTTGCGAATATACTACGTGAATGGGTTGCATTGCTGACCGCCGCAATAAATAAAACTCTTGAAACATTAATTTCTCCGGCTATAATTTTTTTTTTCAAACAACTGATATTTTTTTTGGTTCTGTTTTGGGGTGTTGTACCACCCCCTTTTGTTTTCAGTAGTCGTCTTTTTACACTCTGTATTATGGTAATGTGTAATAAAATACCTACACTTTGCAATTCAAGCTTTGCCTTTTCAAACATTCACTTTGTAATGAAAGGCAAAAATTTTAATTGGTTTGATGATTTAATATCTAATAGTTAAATTAATATGTAACAGTTAATATCTGAATATTGTGTGTTGATTTTTATAAGATGTATTATCTCTTGTGTCCTTCCTTTTCCCTCCTTGAAAGGCCTCTGAACTCAGTTGGCAGTAGTTCTGCCTGTTACAATATCAAATAGGGGTTCGAGTCCCCTTCCAGGACAAATAATTGTGTGAAGAACTTTGATACTTGTTCTGTGCCTGAGTGTCTTAAAACATTTAAAGTGTGTATCAAAACAAGGAATTAAATATAGTTATTCTATAATTTTATAATTATTATATTATTCTATCTGGTCTTCAAAGTCCAGGCTATCGTTTGGCTTGGAGCTAGATGGTAATAAATAAATGAAGTATGTATATGTATGTAAGTATGTATGTATATTTTATTCTTATTAATATGCTTAGTAATATTAACATGAAATTAAATAAATTATAGAGATCAAGAAATGTTGTTGCAATAAAAAAGCAACAGGTATACCTAGTCTCTAAGTTAGTGCCGTTTCGAGACGGAAAAAAAAAACAAGAGCTAACTCAGACAGTGACAGCCCTTGTAGTACAAGGAAGGGCATACGCTACAACCAGCGACACCCTGTTGCTGAGACGAATTTCCCGCAAGCAGAACATTTCGGCTTCGACGCCATAGGTCTAACAGCGTCAATCCGTTAATCGAGCGTCTTGCTATGGAAAAAGCTACTAGCACTCGTAGTTAGATGGCGCTGATAATATATTTAGTGCTGATTTAATTAGATCTCGCTACGTTGGGCTACCCTCGGGGTTAAAATGATAGCGAGATAAGACTTTTTTATTTAGAAATTAAGGCGCTTGTCTGATACTCAATTTGGGTTTAGGTCTAAACTGTCTACTGCTGAAGCTGTTCACTAGGTCACGGATTATATCGTGAAGGAACTTGACAGAGGCAATAAAAAAATAGGTATATTTGCAAAAGCTTTTGACACTGTCTCTATCCCTATCTTACTCAACAAGTTAAAAAGAATGGGAATACTAGGCAACCAGCTCAATCTGTTAACCAGCTATTTGAGCGGTCGAAACCAATGCGTAAAAATAGACAATGTTGTCAGCTTAGGTTTGGAAAATACTTCGTTTGGCGTTCCACAAGGAAGCATATTGGGAAGTACTCTGTTCTTAATTTACATTAATGACTTATGTAACCAACATCTAGCTCACGGCAAAATTATTTCTTATGCTGACGACACTGCTCTACTTTTTTCATATAGTACGGACACGGAAGTTCATGAATATGCACAACATGACTTTAATATTGTTAATAACTGGCAATACTTTCAAGGGCACCTACTAACACTAAATGCTGATTAAACAAAGTACCTAAATTTCACGATGCGGAATTCGCGAAAAGCGGCAAAAATAAGTAACACGATATATGCTTATCAATGTAATCACGTAATTAACAATAATTTATGTCACTGTCCTGCCATCTCAAACATTAGTAATAAGTATATTAATATTAAGTAACTTGGCATTATAATAGACGAAACTCTATCGTTCAAATTGCATGTAGAAATTTTGAGCAATAGAATCCAAAAACTTATGTATGTATTTAAGACGTTTGTTAAGACGATATTATTTTAAGTTGTACTGGTAGAAACAACCAAGCAAATATTGTTTCACTTTTACAATAACCATACATAGATAACCTTAAATACAGATCAAACAAGATCACAAGTAGTGTTCCGGAGATATGCCGAATTCAATGTCATTTATTAGGGTTCTGAGGCGGAACAAGAAACCCTTATAGTTTTGTCATGACTATGTTTGTCTGTCTGTCTGCCTGACTCTAATCAGAGTCCTTGCTTTTGGGTCTATCGTGGCATTCAAATCTGTTGGCATCTTTATTTATTATCTACCTTATTATTTATTCAATGACATTTGAATGACAAGGACATTCACTTTTAGCATTATTAGTGATTAAGAGATAGACAGAACGTGGTCTTACAAAAAAAAATCAGTGAACAAGCAACACAACTCTATCCAGTACCAAACTTAGCTTAGCTTATACTATGTGATGGAATACTTCTACATTTGTAAATACATACTATACCTGAAGTCTTATACACATAACATAGCAAAATGTCGTTATACACATATAATACACACACTAAAAACGAAGCGTAGGACGACCCTTCACCCGATGGACTGACGACATTGTAAAATCGCAGGAAGTCGGTGGATGGAGAGGGCTCAAAATCGTTCTTCCTGGAAATCTATTGGGGAGGCCTATGTTTGTTTAGCAGTGGACTTCTTAAAGGCTAATATGATGATGATGATGATGATGATGATGATACTCACATAACCACTTATTTTTATTGTAATATTATAATGTAAATTTACATTGTCTTATTTTTTTTTATGATCCTTTTAACATACAGACACACCTTCAACTTTCGACAAATGTTTGTCCTAGGTAGGAATCGAACCCTCATCCTACAGGTAGGGCTACTACCAACTGCACTGAGACGCCATTGAATCTAATCTAATCGTGATGGGATTTTGATACTTATTTCACACTACAATTGTATAATATATTTTTATCTCAATTGATCAAGATTTAGTGAATGTTTAATTAAGTGATATGAATAATGTGCTTATGTGTTTAAATCCGAATTGTAAAATTACGTTTTTAAATGAGAAATTTAAAGCAAACTTATACCACTTCTATATTTATTTTAGATTTTTTCTATGTCCATACTTCTACTAAATTATTTTTGTGTATGGATATAAACAGGTTATAGCCCTAGTGTGGAGCACATAGCTACTTAAGGCATTTCTGTATCATTTAGTTTCTCAATTAAAAAAATGAATGAGGTCATGTTAATTCTGGCGTCCCTACAATACAGGTTGGTACGGTGTACAAAACAATAAAAAAAAATTAGACCTGTTCCCCCTTCAGTCCTAGTGTGACCCTAGAATTGTTTACTTTTATTTTGTGATGTGACTGCAACACAAGTGTAACTAGATACCCCTAGTTTACTCCATATGTTATATTGCAACAGAAAACTTACTTCAAATATTCAAAAATATTCTTATAACCAGCGAAACTCACACGCGAACCCACACACTTCTGCACATACTCACCAAAACACTACACGAACATCACACACAACACACTCATTAATTTACCTACTTACACTACAGTCACACATATCTACAACAAATTAATAATTAAGATAATAATTAGACCTTTATCTCTTATATTATTTTTCTTCACATTTATCTTTACTTTCTTTGTCTAACGTTTGTGAACTTTATTATTCTGTACCGACACAATATTCTGGCCGGCATACAACTTACTTTAATTTATTTACTTATAATTATAATATTAGCCTTAGTGTTAAGTATTAAGAGACCGTTTAGCGAGTCCCTGTGACCCTCTTTACAGGTTTTTTAGACCTAGTGCGGGGAACATGAGCAAACCTATGGTAATTGTTAATTCATTCTTAAACTATTATAACTATATTTGTTATTCTTTATCTTCTAGATGAATTTACAAGACAATAAAAGTTTATATTAATTATTATTAATCCGCATTAATAATTTTAATAAAGTTGGAATTCAATCAGAAATAAATGTAACGCTACCGGAGTAAAGCAATAATGGCAATGCGTGTCAACCAGGTAAACTCTCATAAATAGTTAGTACGTCTTAAATGATTTTTCGAAAGCGATCGAGTGAAAATAGTGTGAAAATAAAGATAGATACATATTAAAGTGTTTCAGTGGTATCTAAATTTATAAGAGTTACAGGTTTGAAATTTGGTACGAGCATTCTTTGAAGAGTGTTAACGATCATTCAGAACCGATTTTTCAAAATTCAACCCCTAAGATGGTGAAAACGGGTGAAAACCTCGAACAGTTTACACCTCATACAGTCTTATAATATATCCAATAGAGTCCAAAAAGTTGACGTGGGTGGTGAGAGGTCTTCAGGATTCAATACTAGGCCCTTTTTCATTACCAGTATACATACGTTAACGATTTGCTTAATTTTTATGAGATATTTGTGATAAAGTTTTATCTCTAATTTTTTAAGTTTATAGAGGTAAAACCAGTATTTGCGATAACGTTAATGAATCCTTATCGTTAGTTCTTAACTGGTTCACTGTATATTATCTCTTTCTTACATAATGCTAAAAAACGAAATGTATCAAATTCACTTTGCCAAAATGTTATTCATAGCCTGACTAACATTGAAATTAATGGAGAGGCTTATTTATATTCATTATTAATGGAGAGGATCTTGTAGATTTTGATCTTCCTAGGTCTTAACACGTTAACTGTCCCAGAACAAAAGTAAAAAATATAACAGTACGTTCAACTGAAATTTCGTTTTAATCTAACAAAAAGTATTCTAAGGGTTTACATTTAGTTAATATGAGTTCGAATAAATGTATTTTGATAGGAAAAACTTCAAAATAAAATTATGACTCTAGAAGGAGTCATGAACGTCCGAACATGAAATTTTGTGACTTTGTGTCGAGTCATGGACGTATGAACTGAATACATTATGACTTCTTTTCGAGTCATGGACTTGTAGATGTAAATACGAAGATTATTAATGAGTTTTTTTGGTTTATCTGTGTTTTGAAGCGTTAGATGTCATTATTGTTGACACAATTACGACGTTGACATTTCATATGGCGGATATTTACGTAGTCTGTGGTAAAAAACATATGACTAGATAAAATTCAAATGAAACAAGTAGTTAACTTCTTTTGTTACTGTTATCGAGTTTTTTGCGCGAAAATACTAAAAAATGAGTGGTCGGAACGCTCGTACTGCTGACATAATCCGGATGCTAGAAATCAGTGACCAATCCAGTTCCGATGATGAAGATGATTGTGTCTACGAACGTGAGTCTGCACCACTAATTTATGAAACAATCGACGATATTAGGGACTATATTCAAGAGGAAGAGCTCAACCAACAAGAAGAGACAAGTTTTGTTGAGCCAATTTGCCAAGATAATTTGCCCCCTCATGAAAATATATTACCCCAACAAGATCCCCGAGCAGTAAGTCAATGGTCAACCCAAGTGGATGAACTACCCTCAGAAAGATTTACAGGTTGGGATAACCTGTAAATCTTTCGTCAATTTATTCACTTTGACTCAAACACGGATGTTTTCACTATATTCCGCCAAATTGTAGATGACAAGATTATAACACTAATGGTTGAACAGACAAATATTTACGGCAGGCGGCTGAAAGAGAGTGCTTCACTAGAATATAGTCGAATAAAAAGATGGACTGACGTTACAGAAAGAGAAATGCTGAAATTTCTAGGTATGTTACTGTTCACTGGAGTTGTCAAACTACCCACACTTGAGTGTTATTGTAAGAAAAATTCGTTGTATTTCCATCCCCTCATGCACAACATAAAATTATCATACAATCGCTTTACCATTTTACTAAAATGTTGGCATTTTGCGGATAACGAAGCTCCAAGAAATGATAATGACAGGCTCTATAAAATAAAACCACTCGTAGACCTAATGATGGAAAACGGACATGCAATATACACACCAGGCCGTGTTATTGTGGTGGACGAATCAATGGTACACTTTCGTGGTCGCCTTTGCTTTAGGCAATACATACCATCTAAATCTCACAAATACGGAGTAAAAATCTATAAACTGTGCACAATTGACGGCTACGTATGGGAGTATGAAATTTATTGTGGTCAAAGCCAAAGAGTCTACGATTTGGATTTATCTGGAAGTATTGTTGTACGCCTTGCTGAAAACTTGTTAGATGAAGGTAGATTGGTGATAACTGATAATTTTTACACCAGCTTACCGCTAGCCAACTTTTTGAAGAGCCGTCGTACTGATTTGCTAGGTACATTGAATAAAAAACGAAGAGGGCTACCGCAAGCTGTCATTGGAAGTAAATTGAAGAAAGGAGAGATTGCAGCCATGCAGAAAGGCAACATAACCGACCTAAAGTGGCATGACAAACGTGACGTGGCACTTCTTTCTACATGCAATGGAAAAGGAATGAAAATGAGTAGCGGGCGACGACCAGTACTCAAACCTGAAATGGTTTTAGAATATAATAAAGGGAAAAAAGGTATCGATGTATCGGATCAGTTGAGAAGCTACAATAGTCCTGTGAGAAAATCGATAACTTGGTACAAAAAAATTGCCACGGACTTGTTATCGATCGCAGTGGTAAACTCGTGCCTTATCTTCAACGAACTGCAAAGGAACCCGGGGCAAAAAAAGATTTCTATATTATCGGCACATGAAATTATAATAAAAAACCTACTAGAGGTAAGAGAAGAAAATCGACAGTCTATTAAACGTCCACATCGGTCACTTGAAATCAAACACACCTTGGAGAAAATGGCAAAAGAATCTGGTCGTACGACGTGCAAAAAACGCTGCAAAGGATGCAATAACAAGCTAATTTCAGAGGGAAAAACTGCAAAAGTTGCCGGTGCAAAGGCTTCTAAAGTTGTAACGTGGTGGCCTAAATGTAAAGTAGCGTTGAGCCGTGCATGCTATAACATTTATCATTGATTTAAATAAATAATAACTACAAAAATCATTTGTTTTATTTTAACCATATATGGGGAAACTGGCAACATTTTACGTAGGCTCTTTTGAATTTTATGTTGCATATATATCTAACCACACGTCCATGATAATGTTTGTACTCTAATTCAAGCGTCCAGCGAAATATACAACGTATAATCTAACCATGTAGTGAGACTCCAACAGGAGTCATGGACGTATGAATTCGGCACATATGTGACTCCATCTGGAGTCATTGGACAGTTAACGTGTTAATATTGGTGCAAAACTACAGTGGGGACAACAAATTAAAACAGTAGGCTTAGTTCCGCTGCATCGTATGATACGGTGGCTTACCGACGAAGCTACAGATCGACTAGTTTATTTTAGCTACTGCTACTTCTATAGTATTATGTCATATCAGCACGTCTGACTGCGTGGGACTGCGCTACAATGACTTCGCCCTTGTGCTGATCTGCTCGGTGCTACTCAAAGTCTTAATACGGGGCTTCCAGTTTCGGACATTCTTGTTTTTAATTTATATAAATGATCTACTTAAACAAGTAATGGATAATCACGAGATTGTACTGTTTGCTGATGACACGTCACTTTTATTCAAATTAATGCGACGACTTACTAGTTTTGACTATGTAAACAATGCAATCACTAAGGTTGTAACTTGGTTTAATGTTACTCTACGAGAAAAAAACGAAATGCATTGCCCAATGTTAACCCTTTTTGTAACGAATCTATGTCTAGACTTAAACCTTATTCGTTAAGCGTTGTTGGCGGCAAAATGGCGGCATAAGATGTATTTTCAGAAAATCAACTATTTTGAACAAACTACTGCTTCTATCAACAATCCAAGAACAGCTGAAGAATCCTTTTGAGTTTTTCTATATTAGATTATTGTGGTTTCATCCATTATTCTATGATTATTGTAATTGTGGTTTATTAATTAATAATATTAATTAATTAATCTCGCTCGCTTCAAACTATATGCTGTGTTGTGTACAATAAAGAATAAGGGACATATTTAATTTTACTTACTTCAATATAAAAATACCAAGTTATTTGTACTTGAAAATTGGGCCAAGTGCAATGGCGACAAAAATGTCGCAAAAATTTTACAGATTATCTCAATCAAAATGTTCAACGACCATAGACTATTGTATATGAAATGAACAGTAAGGATTCCGTCCTTCTGGCTACATCAATCAACCGCCAACCGCCGCAGGAACAAAATAAAACGCGGGAGAGGTTTATGTGTAACAATTCCCGCGCTGGCACTTTCGGGCCAGTTGCGAGTCAACGGAATTTTAACTACCGGGTAAATTGTACCAGTAATGAGTTAACGGGTTAAACAGGTGACAACCCAAGCTCCATACATCATCATTAAATACTGCCTGCTGATCATCCCGCGTTAGCTCTACTGGCGCACTAAATATAATACATACCTTTCAGGTTCTGATAGCTCTGTTGCCATGGGTTCGTACCAAACGGTGGTTGGAGATCATAAGGGCCATCCAGTGTCCCAATCAACTAAGCAAGCAATGCTGTAACGGAAGTAACAGCGGTGACTTTGGCGCCTGAGGATTATTCTTCCTGATATATGTTTTTAGGCCTAGGATTTATATGTACTATGGCAGCGCGACGGGGCGCGGATAAAAATAGAACAAGCAGATAAGTACTTTTTACAATACAGACTACGTTTATTACGAAATATATAACTAAATGATTACAAAGGAAGTAAGTATGAAAAGCTAGTAAGCGAGGCTAAGCAAAGCTAAGCGCTAGTGTCTCGAAGCGGTGCAGTCAACCGAGTGGCCGACGGCAGCAGCCGGGTGAAGCAAGGGCGCGGGGGCGCTCGTCAGGTCCCGGCGGGTGCGCAGCGCGCGGCTGGATGCAGCGGTCAGACAATGCCGGACCAGTGCGTCAAAGTAGGCGGGTTTGCATCTAGCGGTATAAAGCGGTATCGGCAACTGTTGACATTTTATGCATGAATTAATTTACTAGCTGATAGTTGACTGGGGTTCAATGTTGGACCCCAAACGTTCAATGAATATAATAATTAATGTTTTTATTGTTTAATGTTTTCTTTTATTCAGAATGAATTTAAATTTAAGTAAGTTTATTTGTGAGTGTGATTTATTTTCTAAATTATTACCTAAATTATGGTAATTTATTGAATAAATATTATTTTTATAAATAAATCTCTGTATTTTTTCAGTATCATTATCTGTAAATTTTATTTTTTGTGTGTACGATATTTTATAAAAAAGTGCCTTGAAATGTGTCATACCATATTTTCATTTATTATTTGCAGTATGTAGTCATTATTGTTTCATTTTTTGTGTTTTCCTAGAAATTGTTATAGATATGCGGGAAAATAAAAGTTACTGTTGGGTCGTAGTTTTTAATATTCCGAAGGCCAAGAAACCTTAAGTTTTTCTATGACCGTCTGTTATTAGTTATAATCTCACTAGCTAATAATGTTTTACTAAATTATGAATAACAACCTGACTTGTAAACCTTAAAAAAATCCGTAAGCTCCGTAACAAATATTTTAGTTCTGCTAACTAGATGACGTTGAATTGGTTTGGGTTCTGACCGTGTCAGATAAATTTGGAAAGAAGTACCTAACGGTCTAACGACAAAAAGAAAAAGGTCCGGAAACGTTAACTTATAGTTTATTTAGTTTTATCCTAAGAAATGACGAACTGCAACTAAAGATGTTAAAGATTTGCATACTGTTGCCATTGTTTCGGCCTGCAGTCTACTGGCGTTAGCTGTTATTACATCGGCCTCAGCCTGCGCTTTCGCGGCTTCAGCCGCGTTGTCTCAGACTGAATGAGCAAACTGTCTCTGTGGGCGCGCATCTCCTCAATGAGCTTCATCAAACTGCGGCTCTCGTCGAGTGTACCATGGTTTGCTGTAGGAAAAACTATACATCAAGAAATAGAAAAGACAAAAACTTTACATTTATTATAGGCCCACCGCCTGTACGACGCTGTGAGAGAGTAAGGCTCGTCAATTTTGATCTTACTTTCTGATGGATTGAATGACGAATCATTTGATCATTCCAAATCTGGAAATTTAAATTATTTATGAAGATAAATAATTTAAGCACTAAGTTATAAATAACCTTAAAGTTAGATACATTGGTCCGCTCTTTGGGCAGTCTTACTAGCCCTAAAGCAACGGCACAAAGCTGGGCAATATATTACTTATTGTTAGATATTACAATATCATGGACGATCACACTAAGTTTTCTTCTCTATTAAGTAGATTTATTAATCTAAAAACATTTTTTCAACAAATCACATTTAAAAACAAATCAGCGTAATAAAAATTGTATTAGATAGCAGGAATTTGGCGATTCGCGCATATTGCTAGTTGCCGCGAGTTACATAAGCCATAATAGAGGGCAAATCAATAGTAGAGGGTTTAAACATCACACAAACAAACTTAACCGCTTTTTAATATAGTGTAAATATTAAAAATAATCACACTCAATGGATCAACGATAACAAGAGGATCACAGATGCCATAACCAAAAGAAGAATAAAAAGTTTAATAGGTTTTATTATTGTCGTTGTAAACTCTAACGTTTTATGTTTGGTTCTATTTTGGTAAAATTCAACGATTAAACCGTTTATTAAAAATAGCGCGGTACCATTTTTACATCTAGATTAACCAAATCAGAACCTCATTAGAATCACTGCCAATATATTTCCGTTCAACGGTAAATACGTTGGCAAATAGCGCGATCGCCCTACAGACGAGTTTCTTGCCGGATTCTTCTTGAACTGGGATAAGGAGGAACCGACACCTAGATTCACTAGCATGTAAGAAGACGATCAAAAGTGGTCCTTGTGATTTTATTGAATAAAAAATGTTTTGTTTATGTATTTGTATTGGACGACGGAGTGAGTGATTGCTTTTTGCAATTAGTTTGGATTTGAACCAGCCATTGTCTACGTCTCGTTCCGTGTGCTCACCAACTGCGTTAGGGATCAAGTGTGCGGTCTTCGCGAAATTAGCAGTCAGAGTCCAAATCGTGTGCTACGTGCTTGTACACGCGGTGCTACGAGACAAGAAACCTGCTACGAATCAGTTACGTGTAATATAACGCTACGCGGCCGCTTTGCTATAGACCACGACTTTTTGGCTTGCTGTTGACGCTTTACGCTTTATCAGGCTACAAGTACCTACATTTACTGCTATCATTTATAATACATTCTGAAATGACTTCTTCGTCCTCGGGTCTAACTAAAATCATGAGAACTCCACCAAGACCACTAAGTGAAGCGCTCTAACAACCTGACCTGTTTTGAACACCATAAATAATGGATCCAGAACCAAACGTTACTATGCGGAAAAGGAAATATCCTAAAGACCCTTATGAAAAGCTTACAAGGTCAATGCAGCTTATATTTAGCAACGTACAACAGATGTTTAAAGATTTAAAGACTAGCCAAAATGAGCAGTTTGCACAAATAAATCTAAACGTTGTTACTTTAGCAAAATGAAAAAATGCTCACATCAAATGCTGAAATAAAAAAATCTGTATCTGAAATAATCATGGAGCATAATGAGCTGAAGACCCGGGTTGAAATACTAGAAAAAAAGGAATGTTACTCAGAAGAGCAGATTTTCTCTCTAGAGCAACAGGTAGGTTAAAGAAACCTGTGTTGAAATTAATAACCTGCCAACGGAAAGCAATGCCCAAATGCTAACCAGTATTGAACAGTTACATAAAACCCTGGAAATAAAACCAACAGCCAGCCAACTAAGGCCAACCGTCTAAAGACAATAGTTATTAAATACACATCTATACAGTAAAATATCTAAATTCTACAAGCATATAAGAAGTACAACCTGAGTAATACGACAGAGAGACTGAACACTGCCACGATCGGAGGGAAGGGAGTTAAGAAGATTATATACATAAATGAAAACCTAACCAAAGAAGGTAAACACCTTCACTACATGGCCAGGGAGTTGGTTAAGAATACAGACCAGCCCTTGGTTGAAGGCAAAAACGAAGATGAAATTGTTTCCTTGTACAAGGAAATGGACGAAGAAATCTGACTAGTAACCCTTAGTTCTATACTCTGTTACTCTCTTTAACTACCTATTAACCTATCATATTACTCAGCACAACATGCCAGTTATGTCCATAACTCTATTAGTTATTCATTTCACTTTCATCACACATACACGCACAAGACAGTTTCAAAGCGACTCAAATTTCAGAAACCTTCACGGGTTACATTCAGTAAATATAATAAACTATGTAAATTTAATAGCATGCAGTATGAACTGCATTTCTTAGAATATCTTATCACATGATTTCAGAATTACAGGACGTACTGGCAGACATTCAAAATGTCAGTGTCTCCAAATCTTATTTGCAATCTTATATCAATCTTATATCAATGAACCTGAAAGCTGTAAAAAATATATTATAAACTGTAAGAAGGGGTTTTCGCTTATTGCAATGAATATACGAAGCATAAACAAAAATTTCGATGATTTCTCAGTCCTCATGGACTCCGCATAGACCTAGACTTTTTGATTTTTACTAAATGTTGGTTAAACGACTCCAAAAAAACATCTCAATCAAAATTATGGGATTGTTTTATAAGTTAAAAGCAGTCTCGCTAACATAAAAGTGTACGAAGTGAAGTGATGTAAGTGAAGTGAAGTGAAGTAAACTGCCTAATTATGCAACTGGGGAAAGAACTCTGTAATATTGATATATACCGAGCGAGACAAATATTTGCAGATCATCAATACAACATTTGTCCCATGGCGGGAATAGAACCCGTAACCTTCTGCGTCTCCGCCAGACCTTAGCCCACTGCACCAATAATTATAAAAGTAATAATATTATAAAAGTTACCAAAATATTATTGAAAAGTAATACTAAATCACTGATGATATACGGGGATCTGTTGAACTTTTGCACTCTCACTCTAAATGAATAACAGAGCTTTAGTACTCTTACTCTAAATTAATTGAAATCACGATGAAATTTTAACTTTACAACTAACATGGCGAACCCGGTCTTCTGCTTAATGTCAAAGTCAAATCAAAGTCAAAGTAAAATTGTAATATTTTAATTCAATACAATCATAAGAATCACTTTGAAGCACATTACATACTAGGTGAATTTACTAGGTTAATCAAATGATTTACATTCAGTGTTTATACGTATCTGCGACCTCATAAAAATATCATTTAAACTTTTCATTAAAAACTTTGGGAACCTGGAATCAAGAAAACTGTGTTAAAAAAATACTGGAATGTTTAATGTACTTATCCATCTTTACTTTTAGGAAAAAGTAAGCTAAAAGTAAAAGAGAATTGAGAGCCAAGCCATCATTTTAATTATGAATAGAATAAAATTGTTATCGTGTGTGTATAGTTTTATTCTAAAATTCCACAAAATTCAGCAGGCATAATTTAAATTCAAACATTAGAATGAAATTGGTTTAGGACCTAACCACTCATTCTTGTCCTTACTGGCTTCTAAAGCCTTCACTATGCGTTGTCACATGCGCTTGGTCTATTTATTTTACTTAAACGCAGTTATATTTTTATATTTGCAATAAGATAATTTTTATCAAGCGTCTCTTAATGGTATCTACGCCGTAAAATTACGTAAGTCATTTAACTTACCTGTTCATTTTCCTACTCAAGGATTAGTTTAAAAAAGAAATTGTCTTGTCTGGTTGCATTTTAATTTAAACAAAGTATATTGAAAATGTTCGGTTTTAAAAATAGATCAGTGTTACAATATATTATTGTTTCTGTAGGTTGGTGAGCCCTTTTACATACATACTAGCTTAAAACAGTCATGAAACGTACACAGTTATAACGTGAAAATAGCAATAGTGACAGCAGCAATTGCAATGCGACATATCTGAGAAATTAGTGACAAAATAAGAAAAGGTTATGTGCGAAAGTCGCACCTGACAGAATACCGTACCTACGCTTCATTTGCCATCTTGGTTTTTATATCGGTTTTTATATACCATCGGTTAAAATTACTAGTACAGTTCAAAGCCTCTTCAAATATGCTTTGAATGTACCGAAAACTACTCCAACAAAAAGATTAGTCTGAAGGACTAAGTAAACTTTGTAGTTGATTTTATTTTCCGATACATTGATATTCGCCATCATCCGTAAGAAAACTGCTTCATTGCTCAGCAGAGTGCGGGGCAGTTCCAACAGCATCCTGCAGGTCATTCTAGATCACAAAGACCTGCCAGTAATGAAGGCTTTTGTTCGGGTCCTGATCAAGTAGAAAGTCATGCCTGAGACAGTTGATCAGGGCACGAGTAAGGGTCCTTAAACCTTCCCATTAAATTTTTATGAGTTGTACTTTCATTGTAAATTAACATTGTTTTAAGACAATTCACTAACAAAAAACTGAAATTAATACATATTTTCTCTCACCCTATCACACCTGGGTTTCCGCTGTGATAACCAGATTCTTAAGAGACTAAAGGGATCATGGAGCCCATGAATATAATTATATAAAAAATATATAAATGTTAGACACCTACTTCTTATTATGCTATATTGTTGTTTATTTGAAATTGACTAACGAAGGGTATGTATTATCGACAATAGTTGCTTAAAAAATCGATGAATTAAATAAATCAAGAAACTACGCTTCTTTTTTTTAGCAAATTTCATATCACTTCACATCGGATTAAGTGTATCATGGTTATCTCCGGTGATGGTGATCCTGAGAGACCCTAACCAGACTATCCTGCCAAAGCCGCTGACAGAGGATGAGATGTCCTGGATCTTGGCTATAAATTTTTTGATAGACACTTTAGGTAAGTACTTAAAGTAAAATTTCACAATAATAGGTTTTTACCTATGAAGTTGCCGTTCTATAGTGGCCATTTGAAATGTCATTTTTTCTATGGCTGACTAAGAATTTAAATATCAAATGAATTAAATTTGAAAAGCATGGAATTCTCGTTTCAAGTTAATTTATTTGTTTGTTGTTAAGTGTTTTGTTTTTATCATATTTGAAATTATAAAAATCGAGTAATTATGGATTAAAGAATTGTGAAATAATTCATGTAAATATGGTAATTATGGCTCTAAAACCATGACGGAACCACCATGGTTGCAGAGCAGCGCAAACCGCATGCAATATCAACGACGACGCTAACACTACAAACGGACGCACGAACATAATCGTTCTGGAAACATTGAAATTAAAATTTAACAATCTATACCAAACTACCAAGGTAGTATCGGCGTAGTTTGACGTTAGCTTACCCATATATATTAACCATTTGCACCAAATCAGTAAAATAAATAAACTTGAAAAATGGGTGCTCATTATAAATTACTAATTAGAAATAAAAATACTATATACTTTATAAATAGAGGTATAAATAGATACTTTATAAATACTTTATAAATAAACCTTACCTTAGATTGCCTTGCCATAAATGGTACAGAAGTTTAAGGGAATTCAGACTGGGTTGTAACGTGCGATGAATAATTGATACTTACATTAGTTTAAGAACTTAGTAGAACTTAGAAACTTATAACTTAATAAGGCTAAATAAAAAACAAATTTCAACATACTTCATTTATGATGAATTTTGAAATAGCTACTTAATTTACTTTAGCTAATAACTGTAATAAATTCATATGGGACCAACTTCGAGGTATAACACTATCCAATGAAATAAGAGTTATCAAAATCGGACTACTTTGTAATAAGTTATGCGTGGTCATACACAACAATCAGGGAGTGAACAATCAATCATCCCCTGTTTTCCTACCCTTAGGGTTGGATTTTTTTTGATGTGAAATATCTATAGGCGAGGGTAAACCTGATTGTTGGCGTGGTGATACAGGCCGTGACGACGCATCGCCATAGCCAAACGCTTCTTACATATAACGCTGTCTGGGCCGGAATGACGTATTTCGTGATGTTTGTCGACATGTCGCGTTCTGCAGCTTTTTTATCTAATATTAAAATTTAATCTATCTGTAGCGTTATGTAGGTAGGAAGGTAAGTATTTTTTTTGAACATGTGGTGACACAGTTTAAGTAAGCGTTCGCTTGCAAAGCGCGTTTGGCGATTCTGCATTTTAAATCATATTATTTTCAATCACTAGTCACGCTCCAGTCCTCTCCTTGAGAACACATGTCTAGAAGGCATCCGCGATAGGTACATACGCCGTCGTATATATAAATGTAATGTGTACCTTTACTCAATACAAGTAATTCAAGTGATCGGTTTTATTATTTCATTATCGCACCCTACCTAGCTAGCACCTAAACAGATCAACATTCTATAACATCCTAGACACGTACTAAATTTATTTATTTTTTCTTTAACTTTTATAGCCAACTGTACTTGTGTATTCGTAAATTATATTCAATGAAACATTGTAAGCAGGTACAATCGCTCCGTGCACGAGTCATATCTGAGTCGACTGAGTCGTGTATGAAGTGGATATTCTGTAACGATTTGAATGTTTAACTTTTATGTAACTAGATTTAGATTTTTATTAAAAATTCTGTTAAAATTTTGAAAAAGGGGAGGATTGATGTGGTGATACAGTTTAAGTAAGCGTTCGCTTGCAAAGCGCGTTTGCAAAGCGCGTTTGGCGATTCTGCATTTTAAATCATATTATTTTCAATCACTAGTCACGCTTCAGTCCTCTCCTCGGGAACACATGCCTAGAAGGCATCCGCGATAGGTACATACGCCGTCGTATATATAAATGTAATGTGTACCTTTTCTCAATACAAGTAATTCAAGTGATCGGTTTTATTATTTCATTATTGCACCCTACCTAGCTACCACCTAAACAGATCAACATCCTACAACATATTATCATAACGTACAAAAAACAATTGCATTTCAAGAGTAGTTACATAGGTAGGTGCAAACGTAGCAATCATCATTAAAGTATGTTGATCGTTATTCATCATTGTTAAAGATAATATCTTTACCAATGTAAACATAATAAGCAAAAATATAATAAGTAATATTCACTCTGACCATCTCGGTCAACTAGTTCAAATAGAAACTAAAGTGAATAATAAAATGTACAAAAAAAAAATACTTATATATATATATACCAGTTACCACTGATCGTTTAGAGAAAGTAAGATTGAACCTGGATAACAACATCCCTTTTTTGTTGTATAATGATGATAATCCAAATGATTTATACAATACATTTTTCACTGAATTTAATAGAGTATTCAGTTCCACACACATCCGAAACTATTGTGGTCTATGGCAGTTCAACATTTTGTGAGTGGGCAACAGCAGGTATTCATAAGAGTAGGCGTGCCTTGTATGAATTATACAAAGAAAAATGGTATAACTTTAGTGAAGAGTTTAAAGAAAAAGTAAAAAATTACTCAAAATTTATTAAAAATGCTTGTCGATTTGCTAAATCTCAGTATTTAAGTTCAAAAATAAAAAAAAGTCAAGATAAAATAAGAGCCGCTTGGAAAATAATTAATAGTGAGACCGGAAAATCCAAAACTCATAATAGTGTAATCAATTTATATATCAACAATAATATCATTAAGCATGAAATAGATGTAGCAAAGGCATCTAAAACTGTTATTACTGATATTCCAGTCTTCACTACAAAAACTTTAAACTCTTCTCATGTAATAGCATAGTAAATAGTTTACCTGAATGTGTCACACAATTTTACTCTCGGACCTTGACAATTGCATACATCTGCCATAATCCGTCTATGGTATAGTCTGTCATGACAGATGCTTTGTTTATTTACAATGTAATGAATTACGCACTATTTTATTCAATAATTAAAAATCGGAGATAGAATAGCTGGTAAATCTGTTCTGATAAGAATGACCCATGTATGTCTACGTGATATTAATAAAGTTTGTACCCAAGCATACAATAATAATTGTGAACCATAACGGAATGACCTTCTGTTCCGTTACAGTACTTGTATGTAGGTATCACTTACCTACTAATTGGGAATCATTTATTATGCATGGGTTCTAGGCAAACTAAACAGCTAGGCTCACCTAGGTAGGAAGAACCTTCCGACACATGTTTAAGTTTTATTTACATACCTACCTAACCGATTCCGCGCGCTGAGCCTCGACAGTCAAGAAGTGCACGCTAGTTTTCGCCGGCAAAAAGTTTTACGTGCCGTCATCAGAAAAATCAATTTACGGGATTATGATATAATTTTGTTATAAATTATACATCATTGTTTTCGTTGTAAAATTTCCTGATAGCTAATGCACTCTAAATAGTTTGAAAAAACTTACATGATAGAGTCAAAATCGGGACACAATTTGCATTATTTTTCCACTTTACAACAGATATTCACCGAAACTAACACTTTAACTCTCTAGCATAGGTTAGCATATAATGGTAATATAAGAAAAAATTGTAATGTAATTGTAATATAAAATATAGCCTATATTTTATGTAACACAAAAAACTTCCTTCTACAGTCGGCATGGAAAAACAAACGTCATCCATGTACGTATTACGCTTTATGACGGACGACGCTAACTGGAAGTGGGTGCCCTCATCATCACAAAGTTGGCGAAGTGCTCTGATTGCTAAAAAAGGGCTGCTTCGTAAACCAAAGCAAATGACGTTAAACTGATAGGTGTCAAGAGGTAAAGGCGGTTCAAAGTGGTATAATTTTTTTTGAAATTTGCGGATTTTTTGAAAAAAAATTCATTTGTCATAATTCTTAAATACATTTGTTTTATGTCAGCCGCAAAAGCGTTTTTACATAAGCGGAACTCTAATAATATTAAAAATAATTCATTCTGTAAATTAATGCAGGGGCATGTAAAATGTCGTTTAGTGACAACCCTGAATCTGTTTTCGAACTTGCGTCCATCACCATGCGCCATTTTGTGGTGCTCTTGTCCAACCTGGTTATTGCGTGATGTGGAGTGTAATAACCTGACAAATGATCATCGTTTTTAAAGAGTGATATGTAACCTTTCTGTAAATATTCACAAATTATAGCATTATATTCCACCCGCAATACAGCCGACGATAAAAGCTTGCGCTCTAAAGACATAAAGCGTTTTTGCGCGGCGTAGTAAGAATTCCCAAGAGAACACAGGTCACGAGAAAAGGGTAAAGCTACAAAATAGCGACCAGTTACGTCACGTGATACATTTTTTTTAAAAGCTCTAAGGCTTCGAGCGTGGATTGACTAAAAGCTGGTTTAAATTCTACTTCTTCGAGATGCCAACATTTTTGTAAAACCGAATTTAGTAAGGGTTCCTCATTAAAGAAATACAATTCACTATTTTCGGGTGCGGACGTAATAGGTGCATTACCAATTATGATAAAACCGAAAATGGTTTCAAGAGCGGTGGGTTTACCAGGCGGGCCAACGACGCGGCCTGATAACAAAATTTGAGCAGCAAAAAACAGTGCTCCAAAAAGAATCTCAATCTCTGATGGCAAGGCGAACTTCTCATCAGCTAGCAGTAGGTGATTTAAATACGATAATAACGGTACGTCTAGTTTGGCGGTGGGCATATTATCAGTAATGCATTTAATTAAGTAGGCGTCAAGAGAAATGAAATTATCACTCAATCGAGAATTTAAAACTAACGACGTTACCCCTTTCACTGGGTTCGATGCCGAGCCGATACCCTTAACAAACATGCTGCTGATCCTTTTAAACGCAGAACCCAACCTTCTACAGCATTTAGAGGTAATAAAGTACTTTGAGAACCAGAATCAATTAATGCTCGTACCACATGCCAATGACCATTTAAATCGGTCGCATAAACTAGCACAGTACCTAACAAACAGATACTGTTCAACTAGGCCGTGTATTACAAAGCGATACGTTTTGATGTGCCGGCAAATGAGCGCTAGACTCCGTTGACTGAGTGACGGGATCGCGCAAATTGGAAGTATACCGAGCGGGGCGCGCAGGGGTGTTCGGTGCGAGCGTACGTTGTGCTGCAATAGCTTGTGTGCGAGGCAATTCAGAATGCGAAAATGTACTCTTTAGACAAAGCATAGAATGGTGTTTAGAACCACAAAAGCGGCATATAAACTTGGAATTACATGCAGCGTTATATTGTGTGTAACGCTTAAACAGTTGGTACAACCATTATGTTCCTTTATAAAGTTAAACCTCTCGTCCGTGGAATAGTCATGGAATTCCGGACATTTATACAAATTAAAGTGATCGTTTTGATTGCAGAGCGGACATGAGGGACCAGTAGCGGCAAAATAGTTAGTAGACCTACTACTATTATCATTAGTACTACGATTGTAAGAGTTTGTAGTGCGATCTAGAATTTTGCTCTGCTCACGAACATATTTAATTAAATCGTTGTAAGTTGGCATAGGCTTATCGCGGTAGTGCATTTCAAACGAGCGTGCGTTGCTAGAATCGATTTTCTTTAAAGCGAGATGTTTGAGACCTTTTAACTGCGTATGTTAAAAGTTTTCAGTGTTTGTATTTTTTTATTTTTTATTATTTTTATTAAGTAGTCTATATATTTATAATAGTTTATATCTATATTATTTCATATGTCATTTTTCATGTTAATTTTATTTTCTCTTTTTGTTGTTTATATGAGTATGATCTATCATATTTCCCGCTGTTACTATCATTTTTATTGCTCGACTGTCACCTAAGTTCGAGCTAAGGGGTAGACTGAAAACCAGTTCTGCGTAAACCATGTTTGCGCAGATATAGAGCTGAGTCTACTCCATTTGCTTAATAATCATTAAGCAAATGGAGTAGACTCACCCATAAACTGTGTAAATGATTTTGTAAAATATTTTTTTAGCAATAAAACCTTTTTGTATATGTATTTGTATTTGTATGTATAGAGCGTTTGAATGATTCGTAAAAGATCGGCCATTTAATCGGTTCACCACTAAATTCCATTAACTCAAGTTTTTGTAATTTCACAGGCTTGTGTTGTGGTAAAAGTAGACATTTCGCCATGTTTCTAGTTTGGCTACTAAATTGAATCTCATCATGAACAAATTTGCAACGGCAATACATATCTTCAAATGCATAAACAGCTTGAAAGTTGACCTTGTATTTTGGATTTAGCGATAATTCTATGATATTGAGCTCATCAATTATTTGTATAAAATCCAATGACGTCATGCCACATATAAACATATCTTTAAAAAAGTGTGAGTCATGCAACCCTAATCTCGGTTAAAATATTATGGCATTCAAAACCGGGCGATTGACCTCATTCAGTCTTATCTGTCCAATAGAGTTCAGAAAGTTGTCGTGGGTGGTGAGGTCTTCAGGATTAATTATTGATACAGGGATACTACAAGGCTCGATACTAGCCCCTTTTTTATTCCTAGTATACGTAACCTTTTTTTTTTTGTAAAAAATATTTATAATATATTTTTATTTGCAGACGATGCGTCGTTAATTTTAAAAGTTGATAGAGGTAAAACCAGTATTTGCGATAACGTAAATGAATACTTATCGTTAGTTTTTAACTGGTTCACTGTAAATAAACTTTTATTTATTCTAAAAAAACTAAATGTATCGAATTCACTTTGCGAAATGTTATTCATAGCCCGACAAATATTGAAATTAATGGAGAAGCAATAAATCTTGTAAATTCCACGATCTTAATATTGATGCAAAACTACAGTGGGATCCACAATTTGAAACAATTGCTGGTATGCTTAGTTCCGCTACATATGCAGTTCGTGCGATACGGTGGCTTACTGATAAAGCTACTAGTTTATTTAGACTAGTTTATTTCAGCTACTTCCTATAGTGTATGGTGTTATGTGTATAATAGTGTTATGGCATCATTCTCTGGGGGAAAGCAGCTGATAATGAAAAAATATTTGTAATTCAAAAAAGAGCAATACGTGCCATCTATAAAATAAAACCACGAGAGTCTATGAAAGAAATATTCAAAGAAATTAATATTCTCACAATAGCTTCACATTGTTCACATTTAAAGCATTCATGGAGGGTAGTTTTTTTAGGAAAGCGAATTATATAAATGACTATATTATTCATAAGAATGCATGCCTCATGTCGCTCTGCCCTCAGACAGCTAACCGACACTTTTGAAATGTATAAACACTCATGTATAAGATGGATCATGCAAAAAGCGCTAGGCTCAGGACAAGTTTCTTGCCGGTTTTGGGTTAGGAGGAGTTGGCACCTAAATTCAGCTAGTATGTAAAACGTTTCAAAGTGATCCTTATGATTGTATACAATCTTTTGACTTTGACTTTGTTATTGTCGTCATTCAGGCGACCTCGGCTTGACCATACCTACATATTCATACGTAATAATTATGTTTCATGGCTCCCGCCAGCTGTTACTTCGTCCTAGTTGAAACATTATGAAGATAGATAAGATGAAGATTTATGAAGAAACGCATTTTCTTTTATTCTGGGCTACTTACTTAATACTTACCAAGCTCACAAATCGGCACAAATTTGCTCGATTTGCAATTAACACGGGTTTATGGTCAATTGCCATTTTTAACTGACGAAGAAACGGAGGAGGTTCTCATGTGGACGCCTATATATATATTTTTATGTATACGTATAACTTTTTACAGAGTAGTCTGATTTTGAAAATTCGATCCGATAATGATAATTTTTATTGGAAAGGGAAGTTGAAGTTGATCCCATATAAATTTGGAAAAAAAATGTGAGCCGTCACGTGACGGCTGGCAGATGTGAAACATCGAAATGATTTTGTACAAGTTATGGGCATAACAGTACAGATTATGACAGGAACTAAATATGGCATAATGAAAAAATACAATATTACGAATTTTGTCCAGAAAATGATGACAGTTTATTTAATAAACATTTATATCAAAAGAAAATATTTAAAAAAACTCAAAAAATCTGTAAAACTTCTTGGCAGTTAATAAAACAAGAATCTGTAAATATTCAAACGACAAACATAATAAATGAAATTGTAGATTTTTAATATCTACCTCCTATCTTAGGAGAGATTATCTGCCAAATGAAGTCAATTTTTTATCGTAGAAAGAATAATTCCATTGGCAGATAATCTCTCCGAAGATTGGAGGTATATATTAAAAATCCCTGCTGCTATGTAGATAGGGAGTCCGATACATAGACATAGACAGACAGATTTATTTGCTTCTTAGCACACAACACACAGAATACAAGAAAAAAATAAAATAAAAAAAGGCACATGGTACTAATAATGCATACAAATAAAATTATTATGTAAATGGTGCAATTATGCTTAGGTATGTGTACCTATGTGTATGCTACAGCAGCAAATTGGCCCCGACTCAGCATGATGCCTACTGTTTTCGCAGTAGACGCCGAGACCATAGTCGTCACAAGACCCTGTGAGAATATATTACTTAGATTAATATAGTTTTAATCAATATAAGTGGCAAAAATAATACAAAAAATATAAGATGATACAAAGATATAAATATATTAAATAAGTGACTTACATAAAATAAATAAATACTAACATATAAAAGGGGCATCCGTTCCAAGCAACCCGGATTTTTGATGATTGATTAAGATAAATTTAATTCGTTTTTTAAAGGAAAAATTTGATTTTAAAAGTCGAAGTGGCGGGGGAATGTTATTCCAGCACTTGGTTGCTTGGTACCGGAAACTGCCTCGAAACGCAACTGTTAATTTTGTAGAGCAATTTGAGTCTGTAAAAACATGCCCTAACTAAATTCAATATATGGCCCTCAAACCGCAAACAGCTGTCAAATAATATGCCGAGATTTCTTGCTTCGTTGACTGAGTATAGGTACATCCAAATTACAGTTGGCGAATTTATTAATTTGGTTTTTTGTGCATATTACTAAAAATTTCGATTTTTAAGGGTTTAACACAAGAGCATTGTTATGAAACCACGAAGCTATGCGACCCAAATCATCATTTAACTTCATTAATTCACTAGGTACTTCCTGCGGACACATTGGTAAATACAATTGCACATCGTCAGCATAGAGGTGATATTTACAATGTTCAATACTCCAACAGATGTCGGCACTGTAAATTATAAAAAGTAGTGGGCCCAGAATGGACCCTTGCGGAACGCCTCAGTTCAAATCTCGTTGCGAATACGTGAGTTTAGTGCCATCTTCTTTAGTGACTTGGACATACTGAGACCGATTACTCAGATAGCTGTCAAACCATTGTAAAGAAGCGACATTAACACCGTAGTATGATCGTTTCGAAAGAAGTAGCGATATATTTATTGAATCGAACGCTCGCGAGAAGTCAAGCGGTACCAAGATTGAGCCCAGGCTCTGATTCTGTTCAACTAGAACATTATCAACAACATCTAATAAGGCTGTTGTTGTTCCTCTACCTTTGCGAAAACCAGTCTGTACATCAGGTAATATATTGAACTGCTCTACGTATTTACTAAGTTGATTATAAAACACTTTTTCTACTACCTTGGATAATACGGGTAGAACACTAATGGGCCTAAGGTCTTTAACAACAGTCGGGTTAGGTACTTTTGATATAGGATTAACAGAGGCAATCTTCCAAGAGCTAGGAAACTGTAAGGATAGAATAGACTTATTAATTATTGTAGTTATTATCAGCAACGTGTGTGGCAAGGTAAGCTATATCATGTCCATGGAAAGCCCATCCACTCCACGAGCATTTGTTCTAAACTGCCGCCGAGCAACACGAAATTCAACTGCCAATGAAATACTAAACGATGACAGATTACGCAATATTTTTTGTTCAGAATATAAATAATATATCAAAGAACGTAATTCAGTAAACTTCTCCATACAAAAGTAGACTGTAAACGTGTGAAATAAGGTCCTTATTCAAAAGGGCGAGCGCAGCCAGATATGGCCTCTTGGGGTTTGACGGAATTTCGTGGCGCGAACGGCGCGGCCATATATGGCCTCTCGGGGATTGAGAAGCCGCGGCTGGCAGCACTAGCGCTAGAGTCTAGACTAGACTAGGTGGCGGCAAAAATACTAAAAAAATACTGCATTGTACTAAATATGTAATAACTCTACAACCAAAGCATATTTTATCATTCTGTAAAAAACAATGTACTAATAGATATATTACCTATCTATCAGGCATAAAAATAACGTGTTTAGTCAAATACTATATTTTATAATAAATAGTTTAGTAATAAATCACTTCGAAATCAGTAGCATGGCAACGAACTGTTTCCCGCCTTATCTAGAAGTTATTACTATGTATTTGTTACAATTGATTATCCAAAAATACGTATAATGAGCAAAATAAACAGTTTTTGTAATAATAAACACCCCTTACTATCGATAAATCCAGTAAATCCACCATCAAATGACAGTCGAATCACAATCAAAGGTCACTGCACTCACACAAACCGGGCGCGAAACGCGAAAACACATAAAATACTAAACGAACACGGATTATGCTATGTTTGTTGTTCAGAATGTAGATAATATATCAAAGAACGTAACTCAGTAAGCTTTTCCATACAAAAGTAGACTGTAAACATGTAAATTTATTTTTATAATCAAATGGGGCGAGCGCGGCCGCTCGTGACCGCTCGGGAGTTTACGGGAGTTTACGCGCCATATCTAAAAGTTATTACTATGTATTGACTATGTATTTAACTATCCAAAAATACTTATAATGAGCATAATAAACAGTTTTTGCAATAATAAACACCCCTTACTATCGATAAATCCAGTAAAACTCACTATTTCTCTCACACACGGTCCACTAATAGATAAGAAGATTTTGGAGATTTCTTGTTCATCAACTGGTTTTAGGGGAAATACGTTATTGTGATTGAATTTATTAGACTCAAAATATGTAAGAGTAGACATCGGAATAAAGTTTAAAAAGTGATCATTTATTGCAGAAGGGTCATTAAAATAATCAGGGAGACAATTATCATTACTTGAATTCGGTAGCACATCTTGCCTAATATTTTTCCATAATTGTTTTTCGTTATGTACATGGTTCACTGGAGAGTTATAATATGCACGTGTTTCACTATAAATACTTTGATTAACTAATGCTTTAAGTTCTCTATAATATTTCTTGGGACTATCTAATTTTGTTTTGCGATATCTATCATGAGCTACATTACGATAGTTCATCATAACCTTATTAATGGTATCTGTAATCCAAGGTGCAGGCTTATCTTTCACAGTAATCGTTTTAACGGGCGCATGTTTATCAAGCAGGGTAATAATACTATTCGTGAAAGCGTCCACCATCTCATCAACAGTGTGAGCCTCAATGATTATGTCCCAGTTGACACTCAAAAGGTCTTCATCAAATTGTTTAAGGTTTATGTCTTTAAGAGGTCTGTCGGTAATAGATTTAGGAATAATGTTTTCTCTTTTTATATTAAGAGTTGCAGTAACAAAGGAATGGCCTAATGCCGCTTTAATTTTAGTGACTTGAACATAACGAACATGACAATCGGTGCAAATGAGATCAAGTAGTTTCTCAGAATGGCTAGTGAAATGTGTAGCTGAAGTTGCCCGTTTTCCTTTTGCAAGTCAGTGATTAGGCTTTCTTTGCAAGTGAATGTTGCAGGCTCTCGAGCTGCTTATCAATAGACGTCAGCGAGCCCTGAAAACCACCAAGGACGTTATTTATAGTCTACAACTGCTCCCTTACTATAGTTCCCACAGATTCAGCAATGGCTTTGGAAATTTCAGATTTAATAAGAGAGCATAAATTATCTTTAGTCAGGCTCCATTCTTCTCCATCAACTGGGGCAGATGCCGACGCTGGTTTTCGCTCAGTGATGTTACAGAAATCTTCCTGACTTCTATCTGGAAAACACTGCGTGACAGTCGAACGGACGGGTGTGTTTGAGTCATCTCCCTTGCGTTATTTGTTTCGGCATTCTTGACATTTCCAAGAGTCCTTCTGCGACTGTTTCATTGAATTGTATGACCAATTAAGGCGACAGGCAACTGCCTTGATTCCGGTAAGTTTTACCACGTACCTGGAACTCAAAATCCCAGCGATTGTCTTTCGCGGGGCCTGACACCGTCACAGCTACGGACCCACTGTGGTTCTTTGGCCCAATTTGGCTGTGCCAGAATGTCAAGGAATGACCAATTGTAGTTGCAGAGCCATTTAAGAATAATGTTGAGTCGTTACCGGCCACTAAGAATATTTTATCACTTCCCGCAGTCACCTCACTATCCGAAAAGAGACTTAAATTGTCCAACGCGTTTCTACCTGGTTGATATTTCTTCACACAATAGTGTGTGTGTATCGTTTCATAAAAAAACTACCACGGTTTAATAATTTCACCGCTCGTGATCTTCACTTTGCTAAGATGCAGATTGTGAAGGTATTGCAACAGTCTTATTTTGCCGACGAAATACAAAAGCTTTGTGCAGGTAACCACTGTTCACGTGCGATTCAAAGACTCATGCCGTTCATCGATGATGACGGGCTTGTGAGAGTGGGGGGTAGATTGCGTAACGCTGATTGGAACTACGATCAACAGCATCCTCTTTTATTAACTAATAAAAATCACATTGTAATGCACATAGTAACCACAGTGGAAATGCTAATTTCTCACTATCATCGACAAATTTGCCATACCGGCCCGCTTGTTTTAATGTCCATTCTTAGGCAACGATACTGGATACTCTCTTCCTGAAGTTTCGTACGCTCCGTCATTCATAAGTGTAACTATTGCTTTAAGGCTAAACCGAAACCATCTTTTCCATTAATGGGTGACCTACCTGCGTGCTGCGTCAATTAGGCAAAGGCATTTACTCATACCGCAGTGGACTACGCTGGTCCTATTTCTATAATACCATTTAGAAAACGCGACGTTCGCTCCAAAGCTTATCTTTGCATATTTGTTTGCATGGTTGTGTGCGCAGTACACATCGAGTTAGCTATGGATCTTAGCACTAACTGCTTCCTATCCGCTTTCAAGCGGTTTTTGTCACGTTGAGTTGCTGTATCAGTTATGTATTCCGATAATGGGAGGAACTGGGCGAAGAATGCTTTATCTGAAGTGTATAAGTTGTTAACCTCGGACGAGTACAACAATTCATTTTCTTCTGAATTATCTAACAAACAAATATTCTGGAACCTTACCCCACCTAGAAATCCAAATTTCGGAGGGCATTATGAGATCTATGTGAAGGCATTTCAGAAACATCTCCATAGAGTAATTGGGTCACAGTTATTAAGTGAGGATCCTTTCGAACTCACAGCTTTGACACCCGCACACTTTCTCATGTCTACGCCACTCAATAATTTGCCTGCTTGTAAGGTAAACGATGAACCGACTACTCTAATAAGACGTTACACAATGTTGGACCAGATAGTTCAGTCGTTTGCAAAACGCTAGAAACAAGAATACTAACATTTGCTTCAATCTAGAGGAAAGTGGAATACGCAGTCAAATCCCATAACGCTAGGTAACGTGGTTCTTATTATCACGGACAATATGCCTCCGTTTTCGTGACCTCTTAGAATAGTAGTTGCCGTTTACCCTGGTAAAGACAATGTATGCAGAGTTGCTTCTGTCAAGACAGCTACAGGTATTTACAAGAGACCTGTAGTTCGTCTTTGTGTACTACCTACTCAATAAATATACCTCCTTGCACCCCGGTTTGTTTTGTTTATTCTCATCCCTGTCTATTTTTTTTATAAAAACTAAAGGTTTTTAAGGCCTGGGCAATGTTAGCGCCATATACGTATGGGTCATTCTTTTATTGTTTACCCGCATTAATTTACTTTTTTCTAACAACTGGCCTTTGCTTCCCGCACGATGAGACTCTGCGCGTAGCTTTGGACGCTAACGGTCGAACTCGAGGATTTGTAGAAGCTCGATTTTTTCAAGACTTCCATCATCATATTTCGAAACTATACTATGATATGTAATGGTACTGCTATGCTATATCTGAGTGATTACCGCATTCGTGAGCTATAAGGCTCCTGCTGTCTAGCAGTAAGCTTTTCATCCACGCCGCGCCGCCATTGTGTTTGTGACACGTAAAATTAACGCATCTACTTCTATCGTTAATCGACAGATATCAAAGGCCGGTATAGCTTTTACCTCATCTAGAGAGGAAGAGGAAAAAGGAAGGAAAACAAGACCAGCCCAGAAGTAGCGCTACCAGGCTTTGGACGAACAATTCTATACGTTTTCTGATTCCCCAAGTAGAGTCGCTGTTAGCTATATAAATTAGCTACCGCGCCGATACAATAACAAATGTTGTTAATTTCAGCTTTCTCCTTCTCCGGTTATCTAGCGGACAGCTTAGGCCGAAAGTATTCCATGGTCTTATCCTGCATCCCCAGGATCATCATGTGTCTCCTCTTTACCTTCACCAGTCAAGTATGGATGCTGTTTATGGGCAGGATCATCTGTGGACTATCAGAATCATTCTCAGTTACAATCACTGCTACTTATGTTTCTGAAATAGCTAGCGTAAGTTGTGCTTAATTGACAATAATTAGAATTCTGTTGTTGCATTTTCGAAAACTAACTTAAGGTATCAAGGTCCCTTTTATTTTAGTGTAGTAAAAAAAGACAGCAACTAAATAGTTTCTGTCTTTTTTTAGTAAGGATTAGTAAGGATTAATTTAGAAATGCAGCAACAAAATCACCACCAATGCGTACATGCTCGGAGAATAGAAGTTCCACTGCTCCATTAGGAACAACTAAGGTAAGTTTAAGAATAATTCACAATGAGAACGAGACGTTTTAAGATAAAGATGTTTACGGCGAATTCTGTAAAGTATACGAGTTCCTACCTACTTACCTACTTAATGCTCAAGGTGGGCTCAGGTGGCTGGCTGTAGATTAGCGAACTGGTAGGTGTCTAGATCAGCGGCTTCACATCAACTACCATAGATCTAGGCGCCTCATCTATCAGCATTACAAAAAACTGTCATTATCACCATCATACTACCGATACCAACTGCTTCACCAAAACACTAACTCATTTTACCAACTATGGAGTATATAGCATATAGCATCCACCTCGACCCCGCGTTAGTCTCAACCATCAACGACGCGCTCTTTTGGTTATGTCGTTCACCATCTCGCTTCCTGTCGACCCACTTTTCTCTAGTCGGTTATCCGTTTGGGAAGTTTTTGCGATATATTTATTATTATAATAAATAATATTATATTTATTTATTTTGTACGAGATACGAGTGTAAAGTAGTTTTTTTTCTTTGTATTCATATCATATTTTGACTTTTCAGAAAGAGATTCGTGGTGGTCTGGGCACAGTCTCTCAGATTTGGGGCAGCATTGGTGCAGTGACCTTCCTGGCAATCGGACCGTTCATCTCCTTTAACACCATCAACGCGATACATACGACTATCGTCGTTTTAACTAGCATACCAATACTCCTGCTCCCTGAGAGTCCTTATTTCTTGTATACTAAAGGTGAGATTTGTTTGTCTTACTTCCTTATCACTTGACCAAATGGTTTTTACAATCTACAAGTAGGTATTTTGTTAACAAGTACTGAAGAGGCCGAATAGTGAGTCGATAAATAATAGACACAGTAGTAACGACTTAATGGATATTTATTCAACACTTTTAAAAATATTTGTTTGTTCTATGTCCTGGGTGCTAATCCTTTGGCCTTTATTTAAGAGTGTAGAAACCTTTTCGTCACATTATATTTGTTCGTCTTGAGTAGCAATCATTGCCCTCTTATATTTTTTTTTTTTTTCAAGTTTTTATTTAAATAGAGCTAGAGTTGTTGAATAATTAGAATAAAAGTTTTGTGTTTCTTTGTTCCAACATAAATAATTCGTTGTTATTTTATATGGAAGGCAACATTTTTATAAAATTACAAATGACGAACATGATACATGATAACAATAATGAACATGATAATGACATAATACGACTTTGTGACATACTATAAACAATATAAATACTTGACAAAATACTGGCAAAATTATCATTATTATGCATATGTACACATGCCATTAACGAAGAAGATAAAGAAAAACCTTTTCGACATTGCTTTAAATTGTGTAGGTAAGTAGGCTCTCTATGTAGGTTAATTATTATGTATTGCATTTTAAGTTTCGTTTATATTTTTTCAGGTCGTTTAGACGAAGCTGTGAAAGTTTTGATTTCGCTCCGTGGTTCCGAAGCATTAGCTTTACAAGAAATAGACGAATACAAAAATGCTAACGTTAAAACCAACAAAGTTGTACTGCTACGAGACAAAACAGTGTTGAAAACGATCGCAAAAGTAATGTTTTTAGCCTTATTCACGCAGCTGACTGGCAACACTTTTATAACTTTCCATTTACAAACTATATTTGAGAAGACGAACACAAACGTTAGTTCTGCTGTTTCGTCGCTAATAATAGGGTTTGTAGTTCTCTTTGCGAGTTGCTGTACGATCTACTTGAGTGATAGATTTGGGAGGAAACCTGTACTTAGGACGGCTCTTACTGCCCAGGCTGTTGGAATGGTATGATTATTTAACCTGTCTGTTCTTTACTATGTCTGTTCTTTACCAAATTACCAAAACAGAACTTCTTGTGGAAATGTGCTTATAAAATATTGTGCTTCACGATGCTAAGAATCAGTACGAAACAGATGGCAATATATTTGGTGACGAACCAATTTTCCCATCAGAAGAATCACCATCATCTGTTCATCTATTACAGATAAAATAAAATAAACCTGACAATTCGTGTTAGTACCAGGTTTATATTATTTTTTATTTCATTTTAGAATTTTCGGAGAATTTACAGCTAGGTACATTCTTCGTCTGTCATTTCATGTAGTAACATAGCTCTGCTAATTTAATATTTTTACCCGTTTTATTGCATGTTTTATTCAGTAATTTTGGCGGAATTTGAATGAATAAATTGTAACTACAGGACGGGTATTATGGATCATTGAATTATATGTGAATTGTGGTGCAATGTGATTTGAACGACGAGGAATCCCAAGAAAATTCTAGACGCCATTCCGCGTGACATCTAGAATTGACAATTGACCATCGACTAAGACTCTAATAACAAACAAACTGACTAAAAACTATAGACATTGATAAAATTGACATGTGTATGTCACAGGCCATTAACAAAGAAGAAGAAGAAGAATACAGCTAGGTACATTAAAAAATAACACATATAATATAATTCATGTCTATAGTACAAATGGGTCTGGGTGTTTCTATGTATAATAGGTATGTATTTACAAAAAAAAAAGTTATTAGGTAGTATATCAGTCATGTGGTACCCCTAACATAAGCTCTGCTTACTTTGGGGCCAGATGATGTTGTGTGATATGTCCGGCATTATTATTATTATTGTATACAGAATTGCAATGTATGCCAATTACAGTGTGAACTTGTAATTGGCAATTGTATACTAATTACAAGTTCTCACTGATGTAAAAACTGGTTGCATGAAGGATTCTGATTGGTCACTTGTGACTAAGTGATGCGGTCACTCGTGATCAAGTTATGACCAATATGTGAATCAGTAAAGGCAAACAAAAACCTAACAACATAATATATAGAGTGTTCCGTGTTGGTGCTTGAATAATAAGGAAAATGATTGTCTACACTATTCTCAAAACGAATTTAGTAATTTGCCGTGAAGCCAAGCATATCTTGCTCGAACCATCTAAGCAGACTTACAATTCTTAATTTTCTAGGTCGGATTGGGGACATTTTTCAAGCTAACAGAAGATAATTATGAGATTACAGGATTTCTAAATTATTTGCCTCTTATCTCAATGATCTTGGGTATTTACTCGTACAGTGCTGGTAAGACAATGATTTATATTTTCGGTTATTAAAAGTACGTACTTCTTTGTTTCATATGATTTTTTATCAAACATTAGTATAAATATAATATAGGGACGCCATTTCGGACGCCATGTTTGTGGTTGCAACTTAGTCATTGTGTCATTTTGAATGATGTACATCTATCTTTCTATGTTTACTGAATCTGTACTAAATCTAAGGTCATACTGAATATTTTTTAACTTTTTGATTTCAGGCATTGGAGCGTTAATCTGGATCCTATCCGCGGAACTTTTTGACGGTCCACTTCGCGCCTTCGGTGTCTCATCCGGTGCTTTCGTTACATGCTTAGGAGCTTTCTTCACCGTGAGATACATAACAGCAGTCACGCAAGCTATAGGATTGTCCACTACTTATTGGATGTTTGCTGGGTTCTGCATAGCAACATGCTGTTTAATCCAGATATTTATACCAGAAACGAAAGGGAAATCGTTCTCGCAAATACAGAGTGAAATGAGAAACATAAAGAACAAAAAGGAAAGCAAAGTGACCTCTTTTAGCACACTAGCATTATCAGACGGAATCTAAAAATATGTTTAATATTTATTGAAATATTCTCTGAATTATCATTAAGCAACTCTGGTAATTTTATTCTATTTGAAAAAATGCGGTCAAAAAATATGAGTAGATATAGCTGTAAATGCATACAATATTGCGTCATTTATACACTCATGTAACGCCATCTAGCGTCAAGTGGGTAAAAACAAAGCAGTTAGTTAGGTAAGAAAGAACCTTAACCAATAAATATAACCAAACACATTTTTATTTTTCTGGGTCGTGTCTTTTGTTCTATCTTAGTCAGTAACTTACCAAAAACGTATACCTGTTTATGGTATATTATGGATCCAAAATTACTGTAAACGGTTCATATATATATTAGTTATTAGTATATATTAGCAAATATGTCAATATTTCTAAATATCGAAATCAACTCAAATGGTTGCCAATTTTCACATTCTTATTTTTCTCCATTATATCAGTATATATGCTTAGTTTGTTTATATATATAATTATTATATAAACACCACACCAACATGCCTTTCGTGTGTAGCATCAAAAACAGAGAGTTCTCGCTTTACTACAATCAGTAGGAGTGATTTCGGTAAAATGAAAGGAAGTGTGTATCAGGAAGCAGGGAAGCACGCGCTATTTGATTTGACCAATAAGCGCGCGCGGTAGAAGAGTTAGCCGTCAGATGGTACCAAACCAACACATCTTCGGAGAGGTAAAAAATGCTCCCCACCTAAGCCCAAGAAAAGGACTCTGATTACTATTGAGAGCAGTCCCTTGTCTCAGCCAGTGGTGGAAAAGGAGATGATCGTTATTTAATTAGATTATGGGTATAATCTAATTAGATAACGGATACATGAATTATGAAGAATTATGAACCAGTGGCTGGTTAACACGGCGAAACGGGGCTCTGTTGTAGACGTAACATTTGCATCTCACGTTTTAGCGCGAGTAAACAGCTGGAACGTGCTAGATGAAGTGAAAACTCTATCTGATCATTTATACATCCGCTTTAATGTCTCTAACACGTCGAACATAAGTGAGTCGTCAGAGAGTACAGATTTCGATGTCACGTAGGTGGGTTCTGCGGAGCCTAGACAGCCGTCTACTGATAGAAGCATCGTTTGTACAGGCTTGGCTGACCCCACCGGATGGGCCAGTATATGTAGAGGAGGACGTGGAGTGGTTCCGGAGTGCGATGTTGCAAATCTGCGATGCCAGCATGTCTCGAGCCAAACCACAAGCTCAAAGGAGGTGGCTATACTGGTGGTCGTATGAAACCCTGTAATCTCCGCCAAAATTGCGTCAATGCCCAACGCAGTGCACCGGCGACAGCGAGACGTCAGGATGCAAATACAGAGGAATAGTTATATGGGGCCTACAGATCATCTGTTAAGGCCCTGCAAATGTCCATTTGCACAGCAAAGGCGGAATTCCTCGAGGCTCAAAAATAGCGATCAATGGGGGTGCCCCTATAAAATAGTACGGGGTAAAACCCGACCATGGGCGCCGCTGACCAAAAGGTGGGTAGATCGATTATTGATGCAATTCATCTCGTGCAAGTCCACTCGGCAGAAATGGTGGCCAGCGATGATGTAATGTTGGCAGTATAATTGAAAAAGCAAACGCGTGTAACACTTTACCGTGGGCTTGCGTTAGGGAGGCACTAAAATACCATGAAGTGCCTCACTATCTCAGACAGATAGCCGGCAGGCAGCTCTTGTCGGCTACGATTGGGTACTGCGTGGGTCTCTTAATCTGGGCGCCGACGTAATTTGTTATGCAGACGATACGCTAGTGACTGCCTGGCGCAAAACATTCGAGGAAGCTACCCGTCTTACCATTGTTTCGGTGGCACAATTCGTCGAGAGGATAGGGCTGTTGTGGCGCTCAATAAATCGCAGGTTATGTGTTTTCATGATCCTTGCCGGGAGCCACAGAGGGGTTTCACATCACTATAGGAACAATTAATATAGAGGTTGACTCCAAGTTAAAATATCTTGGGCTTAGTGTCTTAGTATTAGCTATCCTCGATAGTAGGTAGAATTTCCGCGATCACTTTATTCGCAGCAATAAGGCCGACTATTTAATATTGCATGTAAGGTTATTAAGTTGTAAGTATTGTAATTTCCCGTGTGGTAGTAAATAAAATGTTATCTATTTTTACAAAAAATAGATAATTTCATTCACTTTTTATCTATCTCGCCAATATTACAAACTCATGTACTCTAGGTCACAAGATAATGAAAATTGTTGATAATAATGATTTGCTATCAACCCTAAGCACACGTTTACACGAGCGAGATTATTCCGGCACGACACCGCACGCGAATCGCGTAAGCGCCGCTGGCTCCTCAGAAACTTTTGAATTTACAGTTTATGTCATTCACATAAAGTACACATTTTATCGATATTAATGTACGAGCGTACGCTCAGCGCCCGAATAGAAATGTCACAGATGCCAGAGTGACATTAATGCGACCGTCCGGAATATTTATAGTGTATTTTTGAAAAATTGGATGCAATGGATTCCATATATAATGAACAGTTCATTCAAGCTAGAATTCGAATAAAAAATAAATGAACTAAAGATGATAAACCTAATATATTTTATTATTACTAGACGCGGACGCGAAGCTTGCGATGGAAAGCTCCGCAAACACGATCAGCGCTCGTTGAAATCGCGTTGAAATCGTGTCATATGAACGGGCACTAACAGTTATTGCGTCCGGACGTAATTATCACATCATCCGAATTACCTACCAATGAAAACGTTTGTGATATACATTTTTTAATAATATTTATAAAAGCTGTCTTAGTAGTATCTTTCTAATACTGGCCACGCTTGAGAAAAAAAAAAATATAAGAAGACAATTCAATTTATATAATACCATTTAACACCAAAACTACCCAAAACTAATAAGTTAACAAGATTAATAAATAAAAATAGCCTTTATTCCCTTTTTGGACAAATTCATATTCATATTAGCTTTCTTTAACATGTTTCTTAATCTGTTCTGAGCCTCTCGGATCCACAGGCTTCCAGCTACCGTAGCAATATCGTCGTATCAGCAGCGAACAGGCCAGCCGCGTAACAAGATTAATACTAATGGAGCATTTTTATATACCTTATTACAGTGCACAAAAGGAGCATCTGAGGCTCACTTAATCCTTTCACCACACTGGTTTGAAATAACTAGTGACACGATAAAAAGAAGTAGAATAATTTATGATAACCCAGACACAGAACAAACATGTTCATCACACAAAATATTTGTTCTGGATCGAACCAACAACCTAGAGCGCAAAAAGCAGAGCTATTAAAAAATGAGTTGTAAGGACAATTTTACTGGGTTATTCTGTTATTTTACCTTATATAAGCATACCTTATAAAAGCATATTAAAGCAAGATAGATAGATCATCATTTTTCATCGCATCACTTTGAAATCGTTTGATACTTTTGGGAAATTAAACAGGTTTCTTCAGAGATTTTGCGATGAAAAATAGTTCTCGAAAATATCCACTTGAAAAATGATCCAGCGTCTTGTTCAGTGGTTCCCACTGTTATTTAAATCGACCGGCTTGCCCTTTAATCAAAATAAATTGACGAAAGATGTCTCCGACCACAGACAGTGAAGGCTTTTATATGGATAAGAATGCCCAGAGGGTCTAGAAAAATACTTCAAGCTTTGTTTTCCTGTTACTTCATTAAATGACAAACGAAAAATGCATTGCAGAATTCTCAAATTATATGGAAATGACGGCAGCGGTCAAGTTTCAGACTCGTGACTCATACGTTAATATCGTATCCATAACATTTTTCATCTATCAATTTTTCTATCCATCTTTCTGCAGACGTGAACACTAATAGAAAGTGGATATTTTCTAGGTCCTCATCTCCCAAACGAAATAGGTATTAAAGTTTATAAAATGAACATAGTATTCTATATAATAGTATAACATTTAGTAAATAATAGTAAATAAATATTGCTGGACAATGCACACAACACCAACTATTCCAAACTAAGCATAGCTTGTATTATGGTGACTAGATTACTGGATTACACAGAACAAACACCTATGTTCTTTACACAAATGTTTATCCTGGGAGGGAATCGAACCCTCAACCTACAGCGCAGAAGGCAGAAGGCTACTACGATCTGATCTGATAGGCCAGTCAAAGACATGTAAACATTTCATAGCATATTATTAAATATGCCTAGGTACATAACGGTAGTCGTTTTGTTTTTCTGCTGGATGTTTTTTAAACATATACCTATCTATGACACCTACACTAGATACTCTGTATCAAATTAATAAACTCTAGCGATGATAACATCCGCGCAAAATTAATTTCATCTCGTTAATACTTATAGTTTAGGAGCTCTCTGATTAGGGTCGGACAGAGAGACATGGCAGGACTATAAACAGAACTTGATCAATAACTAGCAAAAAACTTGAAAACCTTTATGGATCAATTGTCAATTGTCTTCCTGTTGCCTTCACCAGGAATTGCTTCATGAAAGTTCAAGACAGCTCGTCGTGGCCTTTTGTTTAGGAAAATAGCCAAAGATTGACGACCTATGTGGCGCAGTGGGTTAAGGGCCGGCTGAGACGCAGACGCAAATTAACTTTAATTAGAAGGGAAATATCGCGACAGCGTCACTTGTTATTTAAATGTAGGTCGAATACAAAGGGTATTCCAAAAATGTTAGTCATCCTTATCTAGAAACACAACGATGACTTATTTAAATGGCTGTGTAATGCATTGGTAGTGTAGTGGTATCCCCCTGCTTTCCTTACTAAGATCGTGGGTTCGATCCCAGTTGTGCAAATATTAAAAAATGTATGAGCGCAGTGACAGTGCTTCCAAATATTGAAGGAAAGTGTCATGAGGAAACCTGTAGCTTAGACAGCTCCACACGTGTTATGAATGTCTTTCTAGTGGTTACGGCTGACTAAACTGAAATCTTAAAACGATCCCAGGTACTAACAGCGTCCAGTGAGTAAAGTTTACTTTGTTTAGATCATCTAGCCAGATGAAAAAAGCTGTTTATTATCATTATAACTGGCTTCTCAGCTCAGCTGGTAGTAACTCTGCCTTCAGCGCTGTAGGTTGATGCTCTGATTCCCTTCCAGGACAAATAATTTTGTGGTGAACATAAACGTTCACCACAAAATTATTTGTGGTTCTCTGTGTCTTAGTGGTATAGGGTACCATAAGTATTCATTTAAAAATATATAAATATTATATCAGTCGTTTGGTCACCATAATACAAGCTGTGCCTAATTTGGGGCTAGATGGTGTTGTGTGGATTGTCCACCGATATTTATTTATTTTATTATTATATGGAAATAATTAAAATTCGACGCGATTGTTCGAAAACATTACGCTAAACCAGTACTCTCATATCACATGCCATGTAACCTAAAAAGTAGTTCTAAATAAGATGATTGTCTATATCCCTTAAGACATCCAATAATTTCAGTACTGCGAACAAACTCTGACACAGCAGCGGTGAGAGAATATTAGTTACTTTAATGGCATTAGATTTATTAAAATCCTCAGATTTCGTAAGTACGCTAGTTGCTGGCTAAATCAAGACAAAATCAGTATATAAATAAATAGTAATAATAAATATTACTGGACAATGCACACAACACCATCTCTAGTCCCAAACTTAGCATAGCTTGTATTATGGTGACTAGATGACTGATAGAATACTTATATATTTTTAAATACATATTTATAACACCCAGACACAGAACAAACACCTATGTTCTTAACACAAATGTTTATCCTGGGAGGGAATCAAACCCTCAACCTACAGCGCAGAAGGCAGAGCTACTACCAACTGAGCTGACAGACCAGTCTATCTAGGACTTCGTAAAACAATCAAAGTCTATCAGTTTATATATGATACAGGGGTTTTGGCATTACGTATTGGCATTATAGTTCGATTATAATTGGAACCAGATTTGACAAGATGAGTTTCAAAATATTAAATAGCTAGAAAAATATTTAGTACTATTTTACCAATCTATTCTCAATGAGTTAGACACGATGCAGGCGCATGCATCTCCTTCCCGCCCTCAATCGAAAAGTCATGCAAAGCGTTAGTAAAAAAGGGTACACAATCCACACATGCAACCTCAAAAATAATTTATTTTTGAGGTTGCATTTGTCTATCTATTTAATGTTTTATAGTGGATTTCTGCAAGGTCACGCCTGAATCAATTATGTAAGATTAGTTTCCATCCAAATTTTAATCATAAATTTGGTATTTTATACGTCCGGTTTCTATGAATTATGACGACATGTGGTACAAACAACATCAACCATCCGTAATAAATATTCAACAATAGTAGTTTGAAAGCTATGGTTGGTATTGTTTTGTTAGAGTCAGAATTACATAATTGCAGGCTATACGAGTATCTTAATGACACGTTTAAATTTAAAAATTGATAAGTAATATATTTTATAAACGTTGATAAACAAGAGAGGTCTGGAATACCTTTCTATTCTTATAAATCATTCATTCTAAGCAACATCGGCCTACGACACGTGATAGCCACCCTTAGAAAATGTGCCAAAACTACCCCTGCCTTCAGTTGAATCACGGCTTCGGGTAAGGGCGGACGTGCACCCCCAAATCGCACCCTAAACTCGTATCGAAATTAAAAAAGTTAAATTGAAAGATTAGAATAATTTCTCCGAATTCAATTTTTTTATATGTATAGAACAATTTAGAACTTTTTTATTTGTAATTCGAAAGTTGGATTTTCAATTTAGTTTGGAAACTTTTAAATAATTCTTTTGTGCAGCCGTAGTAATTAGAAAAACTTGTGATTTTTGATAAATTGGTTCTCAGTACAAAATTGTTCAGTGAAGTGAAGACGCACAAGTTTTACCAAAGTATTCGTGAGTATCAAGATTATTAAATCTTATTATAACAAATTAGCAGATGAGGTATTTAATTATAATGCCATATTTATTAATTCAAAATGATTAGTGATATGGATCAGTTGAGCTATCTATAGATCGTTTTAAACGGTTCTTAGATAGTTCAACTGTTTCACATATATTTTATATGATTGAATATTATTCTGTACATATCTGTTATTATTTCTGTTAATAAATATATAAACCTTATGTAATTAAAAATAGAATGACAAGAGATAGCTCATACTTTACCCCTATGTTAGCTAGATATATGGTTATGAGATAAACAGCAAAAATAGGGTAATAACTTTCAATATTATGTATGGTATATAGTAATGACTTTGCCTGTGAAAAAACATACTAAAACTGCCGTTAAATATTTGTTTCTATATGGAAATATGTCACATTATTGCATAACAACATTATTGCTGATAAAAAAAGTATAAACGTATTGGATTCAAAAGCTTGTTTTATAGACTGCTCATACAACACACAAAAGCACATTTATTTCTAAAGCGTCAAAGTCCATTATCTTTATTACTCTGAAAATATCAGCAGAAATAAAAACGCTCCTTTTTTTATTACATCTTTATCAATTTTCACGCGGAAGGCGAGCTTATGGCTTTATTTCTTGGTAGAATCAGGAAAAAGAGTCGTGTGACATTTATTTCATTGGCATAAGATACAAAATTGAATGATTCACTGACTTTATTAGAACACCTACGAGTATATTGTATTAAAAGTGGAAGAGTGCGTAAAATATAATAGTTAGTGGACGAATGGTCTGCCTGTCAAATATATTCTTTATTCAATATATGCAAAAGACTATTTTGAATAGTATTTTTATATGCTAAGGGAATCTAGGTACCAGTTCCTCCTAACCCCAGTTCAAGAAGAATCTGAAATCCGAATTACGATTTCAAAATTTGCCGATTGACATATCCAGCCTAAATGTATATTCAGAACCTAACTGTAGGAGCAGCGAGTTTTTTTTTCTATAATTATATTTTACTAGCAACTCGCCTTGGCTTCGCACGGGTTACTTAGAGTTGTAATTTACAATGAATAACTAAAATTTCCTAAAACAAAAAAAAACTTAATTTGTTTTCATTAAAGTTTGAATTAGAATAATTTTTTTAGTGACACTTCCATAATTTAACGTATAACTGACGTGTTTTTGCTCAATTTAGTCATCATGTAAGGAGGTGTTGATTAAACTGCGGTTATTTTTCCCAGTTTTTATCAACACCTCTGTACATTATTTTCAATAAAGGAATGAATTGGAATAAAAATTATAGCATTAAAACAAAAAAATATTTTAACTTATTTTAGAACTGATTTAAAACGGGTACTCTAATTTGAACTTGGTAGCCAAATAAGGTCGTCCAAATTTTAGAATATTTTAGCTCGTCCGACGAAACAACAGAATTGCCAGCATTGTCAACCTTGAAAATGAAACTTGTAAAAGAGTAGGACCCGTTATGGTGGGAGCTAGGCCTCTTAGCTATTGGTGATTGGTATTTGGTGTTTAAAATGAGAAGTCCTGAGTTCACTATATTTAAATGGTTTAATATTTTTGAAGCTTCACACCGGTATATTGGTACATGTGGTCATTGATTATATTGCACTGGTTATTTAACTAATACAATGTAATTGGTTTACGGTGAAATGGTTATGAGTACTGCGGTGCCCCGGTGTCGCGGTGTCAGTAGATGGTAGCGCAGACAGCAGTTATGCATTTTTGTTTTACAAGCAAATATGCACAATTTTATTTGCTTGTAAGACAAAAATGCGTAACTGCTGTGTTCGGTGTAAACCCGAAAACAACTATTTATTTAGACAAGGATAATTATCATGATACAAATATCAAACTTTCGATTGTACCCGTGTTTCATTGACTTATTAAAACAAAAACGTCCTTGCATCTGTCTTTCCTGAAAACTACAATCTAGGTATCTTCGTCTCGAGTTAATAAATAGGTGTCTTCTAGACCTGCGAACCCTATCGTCGGCCACGTCGTTGTTTAACATCAGGCGAGATCGTGAGAGGTAGGTATATGCTTAGCTGTGGCATAAGCCAGGCGTTCACGTGATGATGATGATTATAAAAAACATATAAACATACAAAAATAATATTCTTTTCTTTTATAATATTAGTTTAGATAATTATTGCAATTTTTCCAGTAAATTTATATTTTCGGAACATTTATTAGATTTTCACATACGCATTGTCATATTATTTATAAGCATGTCATTCGGAAAGAAGGAAGTCGTGTTACAAGACGTGTGATGGGTTTGAATGTGGATAAATAAAAGAAAGTAATCCCAGCAAAAGATGATGGACTACTTGAAAGATAATACGGATGAGAAAGGAATGACTCCTGTGATGACGAATGATAGAGGAGAGTGGATGAAAAGAACCAGTTGTACTGACCCCGCGTCACGTGGGATAAGGACAGAGAAATTATAAATATAGTTTGCATCAAACAAACATGAAAAGGTGTTTAAATAATTACGTTTTAAAAACTAAAAAGAAGCCGACTTCATTGCATGAAATTTGAGCCTATAATACATTTTTAGTGGAAAGTAGTATTAATAGTATAGTATTTAGTAGTTTTTGTATATATATAATATCGGTAGGCCAAACGCACCACTCTAATGAGACAGCGAGGTATCGAAGTACATGAAAACATCATCGATGTATACAATTTTTTGATTTCCGATGAATTTTCAGGTCGACCGATTTTGATTTTGATATCAAACAAAAAAAAATTTTCCAAATCGGTCTAGCCATTTTCGAGTAATCAGTGAACATACATAAAAAAAAAACTTTTCGACGAATTGAGAACCTCTTCCTTTTTGATAAAGTCGGTTAAATAAGAGAGGAATAATATTACCGTTTTGACTAGACTGTCAGCTCAGTTGGTAGTTGTTTTGCCTTCTGCGCTGTAGGTTGTACTATTCCTTCCCAGGACACACATTTGTGTGACAAACATTGATGTTTGTTCTGTGACTGGGTGTTGCTACAAGCTTGGTGTTGCTATACTTGGTTTGGGACTAGATGGTGTTGTGTACATTGTCCACTAATATTTATTTATTTATTTCTCTTTATTTTTTTATATCCTTAATTCATATAATTTTAGTGCAAATTAATTTTATTCACGACGACCTATGTGACGCAGTGAGCCAAGGCCCGACTGAGAAGCAAAAAGTTGCGGGTTTGATTCCCGCCGCGGGACAAATTTTTGTATATTCTGCACGTATTTGTCTCCGGTCTGGGTGTTTCTATGTAAAATATGTACTTATGTATTTACAAAAAAAGGTAAATAAGTAGTATATCAGTCATGAGGTAAACCCATAACACAAGCTCTGCGTACTTTGGGGCCAGATGATGTTGTGTTAAATGTCCGGCATTATTATATTTTATATTATATTTCACTTCATAAATTCTCAAGTTCTCTTCTGAAATCAGAAGCATGTCCAAACATTATATTTTGTTTTTGTCCACCATTTTCAACGATATGTTTACGAAGCATGGGGATGGATCACAGTTGTAAGCATCTCAATATTATTAATGAATTGAATAAATTAAATAGTTCCCATGTTTATGGTACTTTTGCAAACTGGTTGGACATGAATAATCAATAATAATAATATTTATTCTGCACAATTTAAACATAGGTTATTATAACTATTTAAAAACTGGTTTTAAATGTAATAACAATAACATAACTATTATCGAATGGCCTCAGATGCCTAAACTACGCTAAAAGCCTGTCTGCGCTCCCTCATTATGCATTACACAGAAAATTACATTTATTATTGTCGCAAATAGTGTGTGTATGTGCGTGTATGTAATTGTGTGTGTGTTCGTGTGTGTGTGTGTTAGTGTGTAGGTATGTTTGTGCGTATGTGTATGTGTGTAAGAGGGTGTGCTAGAGTAAATGAGGATGTATGTGTACGTGATTATTACATGCATGCACCGTTATTTTAAGATAGTTAGCAAATTCTCAGTTTCCTCATACGAATAACTAAGAAGAATCTTTGTATTATGTGATTTGAGTTGAAAGATGCTAAGGTCTTGCAGGGAATCATCCCTCGAAAGCTTATTTTACAGAAATCCACCCAGAAAGCAAGAGAAGCGGTTGATAAAAGTGGTTTTAAACAAAGTTCCACAAAAAACTTTGTCATGGCGCCGTCTCTTCTGCTCCTGTGGCTTTGGGCGAAGTTTATGATGTTTTAGTAGGAGTCTTAGAACGAAAAGTTGGCGCACAGTAAGCAGCCTAGTTTCTGTAAATAAAGTAGTGGTTGGGTATCTGTAAGGCAGAAAATGACTAACCTTTAGCACAGCACGCTGTGCTCTCTAGAGGCATCAGGAAGGTTTTCGCAGCTCCACCCCATGTCTCAATGCAATATGTAAGTAGGCTTTGACAGAGTGAAAAGTAAACAGTCCTAATGGTACTTGTATCAGTAATATGTCGAATGTTTTTAAAAATTGCAGTTAATTTACGAACTCTAGGTGTGAGAGCTTAAATATGTGGTTCAAAGATTAAATACGAATCAAGTGTGACTCCCAAATACCGAATAGTATTAGTACGTTCCAAGTTAATGCAGTCACACGTGATCATGTTACACAAACCTGTATGTGCCAATAATTCATAACGGTGCTTGTCAGGTTGAGTTCTACTGGTCAAGGAAAAAGTTATATACTTTGTTTTACTCGTATTTAGCTTTAGTAGGTTATGGAAGAGCCATATGTTTGTCCTATCAAACCCGGCCTGAGCATCATCAAAAACATTGTCCCAGCTCTCTCCCCTGCAAACAAGAGCAGAATCATCGGCATAAGTGAATACTTGACCGTTGTTTAGTTGCAGTCTGCATAGGTCATTTATGTAAACAAGAAAGAGAGTAGGTCCAAGAATGCTGCCCTGAGGTACACCGTATGATATCAAGACATCCCCACTAATAGTATCATTTATTTTTACACTCTGAGTTCTATCCGTGAGATAGTCTGCAAAAAGATTCAACTGTAATCCTCGAACACCAAGCGACTCCAGTTTGTCCAACACATGCGGTATTGACACCGTGTCAAATGCCCTGGCAAGATCCAGAAAAATCGCAAGACATTTGGCACCAGAGTCAAGGCCTTTGACAATATAATCCGTTAAATTACCAACGGCATCAGCTGTCGATTTGCTATGCCGAAATCCATACTGATTGCAAGAGAGCAGTTCGCGATGCTCAAGATAGCCCATTAGTCTTTTATTTAAAATTCGTTCTAGAATTTTAGAAAAAGTTGAAAGGATTGAAATCGGCCGATAATTGCTGACATCATTCTTTGGTCCATTTTTGTGAATTGATACAATTATTGACTTCTTGAACGCCTTAGGAAAACGTCCCTGATTGATAGTCAGATTACATACGTGGGTCAGAAGACCAGCCAAAGTATGTTTATTTTCCTTAAGTACTCGCGCTGAGATACCGTCGTATCCCGCTGTATTTGTACATTTAAGCGAGTCAATAATCATAACAACTTCAGACAGGTCAGTCTCTAGCAACGAAAAAGAGGTGATTGAATTTGTAGTGATTTGAGGTGGTGGCAGAGCTGATTTTACCAGGTTAGTTGTATTCATACCAAGAGCAATAGTTTTTCCCACAGTGGCGAAACAGTCGTTTGCCCTGCAGCATCTAGGGGACACGGTAAAGCAGTCAGTAATTCATTCGAGTGAGACTTTGGTTTAGGGCGTGCTACATTGTTTATTACCTCCCACATATTTATAATTGAGTTAGCTTGCTGGATTTGCGAGCGTTCATACAGTAGTTTTGTTTTGCGTAGCAAACGCGTTAGAAAGTTACGATATCGGGAATAGGTAGCTCTTAAGGTCGGGTTGTCAGGGGAATTTCTCAATTTTTTATGTAAGTTATCTCTGTTTTTCATGCACCGAATTAGTCCTGGTGATATCCAGGGTTTAATTGGTGATTTGCGTCTAGAAACCTTAGTTTCAACGGTGTTTGCTATAATGATAGTAGAAACTTCAAGCGTTAACAATTCCGCAGCTGTATCGCAGTCATCACAATCAATGATGCTCTGGAAGTCTCCATTCTCCAAAGCAGTGCGGATACCTAAATAATTTATTTTAGAGAAACTAATCAAGGGAGAGCGCTGCGTACGAATTTTCAGTTTGAGCGAACAAAGAACTGCAAAATGATCAGTAAGACTATTCTCAATGACCAGGGTCTCAGCTGGCAGTCTAGTCTTGAGCATCACATGGTCAAGGCAACTGCTGTTACGAGTAGGTAGAGTGTGTGCCGGGAGAAGGCCATGCGAAGCAGTGAGATTAAGGTATTCAGCGGCATGTCGGTCAGTAGAGTCATTCCCAATGCTGATATTAATATCTCCAACAATGACAATAGAACTAAAATCAGACAATTCCTTCAGGACTAGATCCAGAGATTGCAGAAATTTTTCAATGTTCACGAAAGATGGGGGCCTGTAAATAGTAATTATAGCGAACATATTCATATGAGTTATTATTATACAATTGGCCTCAGAGAAGGCTGGTTCTCGTATTTTGTATTCCAAGTCTGACCTCAAATAGATTACCAAACCATCGTTCTGATTAAATAGTTTGGTAGACGTGGTATAATTATAGTTTTGCATGCAGGGGATTGAATGATATCGCGATAGCCATGACTCTGTAAGTACAATAATATCTTGCTCAACTGGAATTCTTCTTAACAGAGTATAGAAACCATCAATGTTGTGAGCTATACTCCTTATATTTTGAACTAAGACATTAAGATTGCAAGCCTTTGGTCCCGAGAGGTGAGAAGAACATTCCTCGGGAGCGCAAGTGGAAGAAGAGGAGACAGTTATATTATCAATTTGTTGTTCAATGTTTAAAATAATTTTATCCATCAAGAAAAAAGGAGAATGAACTGATCTAGGTTTAGTGAAACTGCCTCACTGGTAGTGTGAGGTGTTATAATGACGGACTTAATCATAATTAATCACTCATTAGTTTCGTGGTTATAATTGTTTCGAACGGTGTTAGTGCGCACTGTGTATCTTAGTAAATATATGGAATTGATGTGTATGATAGTGTAAGTAAGTTTAAGAGTAGTTGAATATTGTAAAGTAATATCTAAGTAATACAAAAACACTGTTTTTATGATAGAGTAAACCGTTTGGTTGCATGCGAGATTAAAACTAAAAGATGGTGCCAGTCACTTAGCGACTTCTACTTTGCTGAGGTCCAACTCATTAGAGATGCGAATTAGTGGCATATTATCCTTTTCCCTCAGATATATTACTCCGTTAGCCGTCCAACAATAAGAATATCCGTGCGCCTTTGCAAATTCACGTGAAATAAAAAATAGTTTCTTCGTTTTGAAGGTCAGCGACTCTTACAAAAAAATCGGCTTTGAGGGTCCTTTTAGGTACAAATGACTGGTATTTAACTTGTCACTACCTTTTTTGCCCTTGTTGAACTTTTTTATAGCGTTCAGAAGTGATTCTTTTTTTATCACAGTTGTGAGCTCTACGATGATCGTTTTCAAGCGATCGTTTTTGGATTGCTGTCTGTAAACATCTTTGAGTTCTGACTTTTCAATGTCAGTATTTAGCGATTTTCCAAGACTAACAATCAAGTCGCAGAGCTGAGCCTTCGACTCCGACACACTCGTGGCTCCGGTAACACTCGGCATATTTCTAATCTCAATGCAAGAGCTTCGAGCTTTACGTTCCAGAAGTTCAACAGAACGCTCGAGTGAACTAATATATTCAATATGCCGTTCTCGCTCTTTTTCGTGCTTCGACGATAAGAAGTCGAATGATTTGGTTAGTTCCGCAAAATCAGAACTCAAAGCAGCAATTGAATCTTGCATAGATTGCTCAATAGACGTCTGAAGTGCGCCAAGCTTTTTGTCCTGTTGATCCGTAAATTTGCTGAAATCTCAGCTATAATAGAGCGCTTATCACTATCGTCCTCGCCTTGAAATTTTCTCTTGCACCGTTTGGCAATAGTTGCTGCTGCAGATTGATGTTCGTCAGTTCTCTGCATTGGTATGTCTAGTGAAGACTAGTTCGTGGCGGCTACGTCTATGACAGAGGGTAGTGAGCAGGAGGGCTCAGGAGTCGGTGGAGGTGAACGATTTATAGGCATAGTTAAACAGGCTTGGCTAACGCAGCAAACTTATGGCAAGAAATTTGCTATTAGAAAACAGTAGGCGCTCAAAAGACGGGTGACGACGCGTACCGCTACAGCGATGGCACTTTTTTAAAATATATGTGAAGGAAGTACTCACATCCAGCCCGAAATTATTTGCATTAACTTCCAAATAGTAGTATTCAACAAGCTTATGCAATATTTACGTGTAGTGCAGATATCTGTATACGGTGAGCACTTTTGTTTTGCAAAAACTTCACTTTATATTATGGAAAGCAATAAAAATTCGCGGAGCAAAAATCAACACGTCTGTCTCGGTTGACCCTACGAGGGGGAGGTGACGCGTGGGGAGGGATCACAGTTGTAAGCATCTCAATATTATTAATGAATTGAATAAATTAAGTAGTTCCATGTTTATGGTACTTTTGCAGTTTGGTTGGACATGAATTGCTAATCAATATAAATTATTTTAAATGCTAGAGCTTGTAGCTTTGTGTTTTTCTTTAGTTGTATCTTTTATAACTTTTAAAACTATCATGGTTTTGCACATAATTTTCACTCAAAACGGGATATTTACCATGATATATGAGTTTTTCTGCTTCTCGATATTTCGGCACAGTTGCATGCGCTATGATCACGAGATAAACTGAAGTCTTTGCGGGTGGATGTTATTGGCAGACAAAACGGTCTACCCTCTTTCTCAGTCTTTTACTGCGAACATTACCCCTACTACCGGTTTCACTGTCACTAACAACTCGATCACGATTACGACACACAACACTCACGGTATCTGGACGCATAACTGGTACCTTATTTTACGATTTCCACACATCCTCACCACAGGGTTCCAGGCTCCAGACAATTGAAAACCGTCTTCTCGATTGAAGTTCCTGTGTTTGGTAATCTCTATTGCCTCTTGTACCAATCTTGGGATGTAATGTTTTTCAGTTGAGATTACCTGTGGATTGTGTAACTCGATCCAGTGGTTTGAGCCAGATTCTAGTAGATGTGTAGCTATGGCCGACTTTTGTGTGTCCATATTTTTGACCGCCCGGATGTGTTCTGTCACTCGACAGGCTATGGTACGTTTTGTTTGGACGATGTAAGAGCTCCCACAGCTGCAGTCAATCTTGTACACTCCTGGTGTTTGAAGAGGAATCTTATCTTTAGGTGAGCGCAGGTAGTGTGAGATCTTCTTTAAAGGAGTAAAAATTGTTTTTATGGACAATTTTTGCAGGGTTTTCGCAATTTTGTCAGTCACTCCTTTGATGTACGGTAGAAAAGCAGGTTTTCGTTCTACTATACATCTGTGGGGTTTAGGCCTTTGTCTAACTGGAAAAGATCGAAGCTTATATCCATTTTTACGTAGGACATGCTGAACATGAGCTAGCTCACTCTTTATGGAGTACTCATCACATAGGTCGAAAGCACGGTTCGTGAGAGACATTACAACCGAGTTAAGCTGCCGAGGGTGATGGTGTGAATCAGCATGGAGATATCGATCCGTATGGGTCGGCTTCCTATAAACCGAATAGCCTAAATTACCATCATCACGAATCTGTACCATCACGTCCAGGAAAGCCAAGCTTCGATCACTTTCCATTTCATACGTAAACCGCATCTTGGTATGTACGCCATTTAGGTATGCCAAAAGGAGTTCAATCTCATGTTTATTGCCTCTTACAATACAGAAAACATCATCAACGTACCTTTTCCACAACTTCATTGGCAAGGGGGCAGAGCATATAGCCAGGTTCTCAAAATACTCCATCCATATATTGGCCACTACGGGAGCGACGGGACTTCCCATGGCAACACCATCAATTTGTAGGTAGTAATTTTCCCTATACAAGAAATAGTTTGTGGCCAGAATATGGTATAAAAGCTTGGCATATTCTGCTGGGATACCATTTCTCTGTATTCTAGTCTCTATCACCTTCATACAGTCGGCTATAGGGACGTTTGTAAAGAGGGATTCCACATCAAAACTAACCATCACCTCACTCTCATCAACCGTTGTCTGCTGAAGAATCTGTATGAAGTGACGTGAATCTATCACGAAAGATGATGTTCTTCAGCAGACAACGGTTGATGAGAGTGAGGTGATGGTTAGTTTTGATGTGGAATCCCTCTTTACAAACGTCCCTATAGCCGACTGTATGAAGGTGATAGAGACTAGAATACAGAGAAATGGTATCCCAGCAGAATATGCCAAGCTTTTATACCATATTCTGGCCACAAACTATTTCTTGTATAGGGAAAATTACTACCTACAAATTGATGGTGTTGCCATGGGAAGTCCCGTCGCTCCCGTAGTGGCCAATATATGGATGGAGTATTTTGAGAACCTGGCTATATGCTCTGCCCCCTTGCCAATGAAGTTGTGGAAAAGGTACGTTGATGATGTTTTCTGTATTGTAAGAGGCAATAAACATGAGATTGAACTCCTTTTGGCATACCTAAATGGCGTACATACCAAGATGCGGTTTACGTATGAAATGGAAAGTGATCGAAGCTTGGCTTTCCTGGACGTGATGGTACAGATTCGTGATGATGGTAATTTAGGCTATTCGGTTTATAGGAAGCCGACCCATACGGATCGATATCTCCATGCTGATTCACACCATCACCCTCGGCAGCTTAACTCGGTTGTAATGTCTCTCACGAACCGTGCTTTCGACCTATGTGATGAGTACTCCATAAAGAGTGAGCTAGCTCATGTTCAGCATGTCCTACGTAAAAATGGATATAAGCTTCGATCTTTTCCAGTTAGACAAAGGCCTAAACCCCACAGATGTATAGTAGAACGAAAACCTGCTTTTCTACCGTACATCAAAGGAGTGACTGACAAAATTGCGAAAACCCTGCAAAAATTGTCCATAAAAACAATTTTTACTCCTTTAAAGAAGATCTCACACTACCTGCGCTCACCTAAAGATAAGATTCCTCTTCAAACACCAGGAGTGTACAAGATTGACTGCAGCTGTGGGAGCTCTTACATCGGCCAAACAAAACGTACCATAGCCTGTCGAGTGACAGAACACATCCGGGCGGTCAAAAATATGGACACACAAAAGTCGGCCATAGCTACACATCTACTAGAATCTGGCTCAAACCACTGGATCGAGTTACACAATCCACAGGTAATCTCAACTGAAAAACATTACATCCCAAGATTGGTACAACAGGCAATAGAGATTACCAAACACAGGAACTTCAATCGAGAAGACGGTTTTCAATTGTCTGGAGCCTGGAACCCTGTGGTGAGGATGTGTGGAAATCGTAAAAGTGAGGTACCAGTTATGCGTCCAGATACCGTGAGTGTTGTGTGTCGTAATCGTGATCGAGTTGTTAGTGACAGTGAAACCGGTAGTAGGGGTAATGTTCGCAGTAAAAGACTGAGAAAGAGGGTAGACCGTTTTGTCTGCCAATAACATCCACCCGCAAAGACTTCAGTTTATCTCGTGATCATAGCGCATGCAACTGTGCCGAAATATCGAGAAGCAGAAAAACTCATATATCATGGTAAATATCCCGTTTTGAGTGAAAATTGTATCTTTTATCCTGTAAATATGTATGTCGGTATTATTTTTATCATAAAATAATAACATATTATTTTCATCACCCCATATTCAGCTTCATTAGTTTCTATCCATTCTAAGGTTGTCTGGCAGAGATCGCTATCTAGCGATAAGGCCGCCTATTGTACTACCGTGTAGCTATACAATAAAGTATTTTCTATCTATCTATCTATGGACCTACTAGAACGATTCTAAAAATCCTTTACTGATAGATCAGGATAGGCATATAGTATAATATAAGATTACGTACAGCTACGAAATTTCCTAAATCTTCAATCGTCCCAAAGAACCACTTTTCCCTTTTTCCCTTAGTAGCATAAAACCCAATAGAAGTCTCAAGCGAATTCAGGTCGTCATGTACCGGGGACGTCGTTAGCAGTTTGCTCCCAGTAATCCCTACCCTTACAATAACGGCCAGCTGTGACAGCTAGCGAGGCCATCAGGAATTACCTACCAGAGCTTTTACATTAGCAAGATCTGAATATCTAAAGACACGGTGTATAAAGAGAACTTCCGAAATGTGAAGGCATGTTCTGTACAGACTTGACGTTAAATAATTCATATTCAAATTAATTTTTATTAGATTTACCTTAAAATTTTATGATTTTATTTATGTGTTTAGATACTTACTCAATTTTATGTTTTGTTGATTTTATTCTTATTCCTTCACCAAACCCAAATCAAAATAAAACTTCTCTAATCTTAGTAAATGAATGAATTAATATATTAATGAATAATTTTGATTGTATATCTACAATGTCATACAATTCCTGTTTAGGACCCTTGACAAAAAAAATCACGATTAAATAAAGAATAAAGATTATCATAAGCAATTTGACAAAATCGAGAAAGTAATGTAAATTTTCAGTGTATTACTGGTTTATGCAAAGATCTTCACAAATGATACTTTCTATACTTTTACAGTAATATTTTTAGACTGTACATAATGGAAATCGAAGCTTATTGCGTCATTTATTGTGAGCCGCAAACGCTTTTTTTTTTTTTAGATTGATCCCCACCCACCGCACGTTAAAGACATTTGGCGGAGGGCTAGGCCTAAAAAACTTAAGATATCATCCAATATCAAATTCTACAAGGTGTTGTCTAATTTCACACACATGTCCATAATAATCGCCGTAGCTGAAGTTCAACAACTGGCAATTTGGCAACAAGTTATAACCCTACGTCCTGAAACATCTTTCGTAATTTTATGCTAAATAGTTTGATATGTCATTTTAACCGACTTTACAAAAGGGGAAGTTTTTAAATTCGCCGGAATCTTTTTGTTGAAGTAAAAACTTCTTTAGCATCGTTGTGATTTGTATCTCAATGAAACTAAATAGCGACAGTAAAAGAGACAGACATAAATTCATAAGATTTAACGTGGGAAAAAATGAGATAGGAAGCATTATACGTGTCTATTAATACGTGTTTGTGCGCGCATGCGTAGTACAAAAATGACAAAGGCATCACAACAGCCGTGGTGTTTTGTATACGTGTACGTATTATACGTTTGTTTTTTACTCAAAGACGCCTGAACCCATTTCGATTTTTTTTTTGTTTCAAACGGTATACTTTCCAGATAGTTGCATTTAAATTTTATCGGAATCGGTCGAGTGGTTTTAGAAAATCAATAACAATCTAAAAATTGTATACATCGATGATATTTTCGTTTACTTCGATACCTCGCTATCTCATTGGATCATTGCGCTTAGTTGGCCTACCCATAAACAAAATACATCTACTTTCCACTAAAAAAAATATATTCAATGAAGTCGGTTTTCTTTTTAGTTTTTAAAACGTAATTATATTAATACCTGATTGTAGACGTCTATCATTTTTAAAATTATCATAATCGTTCCTACCGGGTACGACACCTCTCGTATTTTGATATTCGGCACACTTCTTGTTTAAATTTAAGTCCTTTATCCTTATTCCTGAGAGTTACGACCGGAATTGGCTTAATCTCAAGTTATCTTAAGCGTCTCCTTGGATATATTTTAGACCTTCCGTGAGTCAATTTAAGATTGCTTTATTTTTGGTTTATGTTGGCTCCGAAATTGAAGACCAGCTTGTTTTCGAATTTAGCACTAAATTTAAAAAAAATGCTTGAACTATGACAACTATTGGGTTCCTTTACCGTTTTACGAATTGAAATGTACCATTAATGGTACTGTGACAATTATTATTGTCCTTCTATTACGTCAATAGTACCACGGCAAATATTGTATTAAGTTTTACGTGGTACATTCAAGAACTTATAATCAAACTAGCTGTCCCGTTCCCGACTTCGTCCGCGCGCAAAAAATAAATAAAAAAGTGATTATCTCATTGCAAATCTAAACCATTCTCAAATACACTTGAACACACACAAAAAATCGGTAGCCGCTTAGGAGTTTAATTACAAACACACGGACGGAAGATTTATAAATATATAAAGATATAATTCCCAAATTTATGTTAGTAGGATGTTAGTTGTAACCAGTTAGTAATGTTTGGTAGAATATAGAAAACAATGCGCAAGGCGAGCGAACAAAGCGAGCGTGCTGCGACAGCGGGCTACCGAAACGCAAGAAAAATGAAAAATGTATCAAAAAAATCACCACAGACAATCGCTTGTACTTTCTAATGGTATCACAGTAAACAAACGGAATTTGTGCTACACTTAAAATCGAACTATTTAATAATCTCGTCATAAATACGAGCTTATACAACTCTCGGAAAGCTACTCTATAACATATCAACATTATACTTATACTAACAATACTAGATATATATGTTTTATAGCAACTTCAACTGTGTATTAATACGTAGATACATGTATTTTATTTTAATAAATAAATGTTGGTGGACAATGCACACTACACCATCTAGCCCCAAACTATGCTAAACTTGTGTTATGGTGACCGGATGATTGATAGAATACTTATATATTTTTAAATAAATACATTATGATACTTTATAACACCGAGACACAGAACAAACACCTAAATTCAACACACAAATGTTTATAATGGGAAGGAATCGAACACTCAACCTACAGAGTAGAAGCTATTACTAACTAAGCTGACAGGCCAGTCAAGTAAGTATTTTATTTCTTATAGTATTGCAACCAAACCAGACTATGGTAACATCGTAAGAGATTTGCAACAAGTAATAAAGGAAAGTAGTTAGAAATAAAACTAAGCCCACAAGGTGCTTACTCTACCTATTCAGTTTAATAGCTGGTTTACAGCGAAAGCTATAAACTTTTGATAAACACGGGCTTTACTCACGTATTATTTTGTCGATGGAGGCACCGACACTGTTTCCATTCATCTAGAGAATCTTCATCAAGGTGAGTTTGAACCGCGCTCCGCTCGTTGCCGAGAGCGTGCTAGAGTAGCAGTCTTTACCCGTTACCCGTCACGTAAAAAGTCAACCAGTGGCCTAGTTGCGGAGACTAAATACCTACCAAGAACGTTACTCATATTCCGTACCCGCAAACATCTTCTATACATTGCTATTAATTAGTAACATAATCTCATAATAATTTCTAAGGGATACATTAAAATTATCGTAGTAATCATAGGTTGTTTTACCTTGAGTTATATAGTATGATTCTATATGGTAGACTCTATGTCTCTTATTTAATTAACTATTGGCTCTGTGAAGACCTCGCGAACATTTTTTGAAATGACTGATATATAACTTTTTTACGTTTTCAGCCCCCATATCTCCGCAACTGAATCGACAATAAAAATATATATTGTTATAGAGCCTGCTCAAAATTTCACGAAAATCGGTTGAGAAATAAGACCTGTAGAGGAGAACATCCGGACAGACGCCGGCCGGACGCCGTTCGGGCAGACATACGAAAGCATTTTTGCCTAAGCTGATACGGAGAAACTCGCTCACGCTTCGCGCTCATTCGGTCAATTAATAATGTTAATCTAATGTAATTAATTAAGCTAAGAGGCCAATTTACGCCAACTATAGACCTAGTATAAATTTACTTGGTGTCTTTGTGTTACGTGCGTACAAACGAGCTACATAATTCAGTACAGTATAAGATGCTTTAAACTGAAATGAGCTTATCCTAGAGATACGAACATCCTATCTCACAGTTTATAAATAATAATAATAAATAATCCCGGACATTTCACACATCATCATCTGGCCCCAAAGTAAGCAGAGCTTGTGTTATGGGTATCAACATGACTGATATACTACTTATATACTTTTTTTTGTAAATACATACATATTATACATAGAAACACAATACTTGGCGCAGCACATGGCGCGCGCAGCACATGGCGCAGCACACAACGTGCACTTGGTGCAGAATATGGCACTCACACGGCACTTGTGAGATCTGGAGTCAGTTGTGATGGGCTTTTCCCCCTTCGTGCATCCGGTTTCGTCCCGGGGCGGAATCTCAATTCCAGATGAATTTAGGTGCCAACTCTTCCTAACCCAAGCACGAGAAGAACCGGCAAGAAACTCGTCATGGTCCTAGCTCTTTTTTGCATGATCCATCTTATAACTACCTTAACTACGAAAAACGAATACAAGAGAGTTTATACATATCAAATGTGTCGGTTAACTGTCTCAGGGCAGAGTGACATGAGGCCATGCATTTTTATCAATAATATAGTCATTTATATTATAATACGCTTTCTTGAAAATACTACCCTTAATATATGCTTTAAATTTCTTAATACTCGTAGGTAGTTTAGTTGTATTTTCAGGAAGCTTATTATAGAACCACACCGTGTTGCTTTTTCCTCTTTTAGTCGAGATCTCGGGATGTATCATCATCATCATTGGCCTTCGTTCATCTGTTAAAGATGACTTAGGTGGCGTCAGTAAATTTATAGAGTAGTTAATTGTAATTGAAAACTTTCGTTCATGGATCCACTCCAGCAAGCAGAGGTGGGTGAAGTTTCCTTTCCACTGACTTCACTCTGCCTGGGATTATGTTTGATAGCGCAGGCCTTTCCAAGGTACCCACACTAACCTCTTGACCTTGCCAACAGGACCGAAGGAAAGACGAATTAGTACATGCGGTGTCTGTTCGGTTGCAGGTGAATAACGAATAGCGCCTAGCCGGGCTTGTTTCAAGTTTTCCTTCTCTATTGCTAGCTCTTCTATTAGTCAGCAGGGGGACTAATCCCCAATAATTTGAAGACAAGGGATGTATAATTTGTTTCTATTCCTAGTATTGATACTATGAAGGTCACTATTTTGCTGAAACCCATCTCTATTTTTATGACTGTATAACAAATTTTCACCTGTATATTGTAAAGCTATTGTAAGAATATTAATTTCTTTGAATATATCTCTCAAAAACTCTTGTGGTTTCATTTTATAAATGGTACGTATTGCCCTTTTTTTTTGAATTCCCAATATTTTATGAATATAAACTGCTCTCCCCCAGAGTGTGATGCCATTATGACAAACACTATGGAAGTAGCTGAAATAAACTAGTCTAGCTGTAGCTTCATCAGTAAGCCGCCGCATCGCACGAACTGCATATGCAGCGGAACTAAGCTAGCTGCGGTTCGATTCCAATCGAGATAACTAAAATTAGTAGAATTAACTCTCTGTAGCTGTAAACTAAACAAAATACTATTTATTTTGATGCTGTCTTTCGTTGCACACGTTACGCCATTCACATAATGTACATAATTTATCGGTATTAATGTACGAGCGCACGCTCAGCACCCGCTTCGCACACGAGCAGAACACGCGCAGCTCCCGCACCGCCTCCGCTCCACCCACGCCGCCGCCCAATAAAGCGGCTGCTGATTCTGAGCGGACGCGACACGTACGCTGATGAAAAGCAACGCCAGCGCGATCAGCGCGCGTTGAAATCATGTCATATGAACGGGCGCTTACGTTGTATAAACAGGTAATACATGTCGTACATAAACAGCATTAAATTAACTGAAATAATCTTGTTTCCACTTACATAAATTGGATTATTACGTAAGCTTAAAGTAAACATTGGCTCTCGGACTCTCACATATTTCATAGCTTAGACCGATATTAATTGTTTTTGTAGATGTCATGATAAATTGGTTATAGGGTCTGTTTTTTGTCTGAAAACCTGTTACAGATGACCCTACTACTAAGCGACTGGTTGCGTGCGATCGTTCTCTTACGTATGTATGAACAATAACATAATATCACGCACCCAGTGAATCCAATACAATTTGTTTTTTTAGAACGAAGTTCTATATCGCGCGGTACGATATTCGCCGAATAAAGACTAAGCCCTGTTTGAACCTTAGGTACGTCTTGTCTTTTTGTGATAAATAGTTTAAACAAAAAACCAAATCGCTAGAATAGTTTCATTCAACAGGGGATGGCTTCTTACGCGTCAACTATTTTAATGATTGTCATCTTCGATCTTACTGGTATCAAACGAAATCCTTGTCTTTTTCTGTTAAGTAGGTATAACGTGAAGTAAGTCACATGCATGCAGACAGATGGGCCAACATGGGTTTCTATGTTGGGTGTAAGGGTGTTAACCGAGGCAGCCTGACGGACAGCGGCGCTTTCACCTCTCGAAAGAATAACAATATACCAAAAATGAATAGTACATTGTTCATCTAGGCGAGAAAGTGACCAATTCCTATCGGCGGCATGATGTAGGAATCGCACTTTCTCCCATTATACATTGATATGATACATTGTGTTTATACTACACCTACGAGGAAAATAAAAAGAAGAATTATTTTTTTATTGAAATTTATATTAACAAACCCAAATTAAAATTTCGAAGAAATTTTCGCGCATGCCTTTATTACTTGGGTTCATTTTTTTCTTCAAAATATTGCTCGGAAAAAAGACGAATAAATTATTTGGCGGACATGGAGTAAAAACTTTTTGTCGTTTGACCTATTTTGAAAATAACCATAGCTACCGACTGATCTATAAAAAAATAACACTTTAGAAATGGATTTCCATAAACTTTTCTCCCGCTAAACGCGTTAGAAATTAAATTCCATAGACTTTTCCGTCCCGCATTTTAGTAGGCCTGAAATGATGTACTTTCTATGTTATATCTGGAAAAGGAATGAGCAAGTTTCTCAGTAGGTGTGGTATAAAGTGAATTATATTGAGAATAAAAAACATTAGTAATCAATGTGCTTACTTCACTACATAACTTACATAATTTAACCTAACTAATATATTTCTATAACTATTGGTTTTTTGTTACTGATTGGACGAACATTGATTCCCAAAGTAGGATCGGGGTCCTGTGATACGGTGTACCAATGCCCACCGTTGGACGATTTGATTGAGGCTAGTATTCTGTATTACTAATATATTAAGATATATATATAAATTTAATATATTATTATACAAAATTTTAAGAAATTTCTATTAACCATGATGGACAATTTTTTGTTTGTTAGTTTGTTTGTTTGTTTGTTGTTTGTTTGTTTGTTTGGAAAAAATCTTCGCTGATCTTTCTACATGTTGACGATATTATACAAAATTTTGTGGCGCAACATAGGTACATATGTTCAAAAATAAACGGTGTAATAAAAAATAAATAGTTTTAAGAATAAACAAAAACTAGTTTTATTTCAGTTTATTTTTGAAAGCTCAAATAAGGGCGCGTCGGAAATAGAACCGAACCCCTACGCATACGATGTGTGAAAATAAATTACTCGAATAAATCACTGAATAAAGGGTTTCTTTTATTAGGGCTGCTAGAAGACTTCCGGTCCTTAGGGTGATCGAATTAAATGGAAGGTATTTTCGATCAGTAACCTAATTCTATAAAACCTGATCGAAAAAGAATATCCAATTCTATTCTGCGTATTTTTAGTTATTTATCAATTTATCAAATGCTATTAAATCTATTTAGAAGTATTTAATAATTATACATAAATGTACATAATACTATGTAATAATAGATAGCTCAATTGATCCAGATCACAGACAGAAGGCAGCGTCCCAATAACACTCTCAGCATTGTCATTGTGCCTATGCACATCATTTATTTATTTAATCATCACGGTTAATCACCAGTTACACTAATTAATAATTCAATTTTCCTTATTATAATCCACATATAAATAAGAACAATAAGAAAAACAACAAAATGAAAACAAACAAAAACCATATTATAAAAATATGAAATAGCCAAAATGTAGATATTACTATTATATGTAAATTTACATATATTAGTAATATAATTTACAACTAATATTTGAATACAATTTCATGACAATTCATCAGTCTCACAAAATTTCTGGCATAACAACATAATCATCTTCCACTCATCGGTGAAGATATTACAGTCCGAGTTTTGGACAAGAAGTCTATTGAGAGCGGTGAGGGTGCGAGGGAGCGGAGAATTAGCGCGAGCAACTGTTCAACTGAAAGGGACACAGAAAATCTGTGACTTCTATTTTGAGTGTAACTGTTGTGTAACGAGGATGTTGTGCTAGTCAGGAGCGTCAATCGTACTACGGAGCACCTTGCATGCCGTTGCAATCGGATCATACGCTCTGGTTTGCAAAGAGTTGTAGCCAAGACATCATTGGAGAAACCTGGTTGGATACATAAATGGATAATATCTAATTATGCATTACGCGTAGCATAGCATAGCACTGTGGCAATGCTGGGCCAGATTCCAGATTCCATGACCCAGGTCTTGGCTCACCCGATGTTTATACCTTTCGGTGTGTTTTTTTTAAAACGGCCTATCATTATTAACTGACTTCAAAAGAAGTACCCACGTACTTTTCCTCTATGTACGTGAGAAAGGGATATAGATATAAATATAAAATGGATATATATTATAAAATAAATAAATAATGACGGACATTTCACACAGCATCCATGACTGACTGTAAAATTATGTGTGTATAACACATAATTTTTTTTGGAAATATTATACTTAAAAAACACCCAGAACCAACATATATTTGCAAACTATTCAAACATTTGTCCCGCGATGCGATCAAACCCGCAACCTGCTGCGTCTCAGGCGACTGCGCCACAGAAGTCGAACATGAGCCGTGGATGTGTAAAATATGGAACAATGGTCCCTTGAATCATATCTCTCGCATTTATCATATCTATTAACTCTTATGTTCACTAAGAGCGCGCGTTCAAGATGCAGAAAGTGGACATATAAGAGCTATTGTGCAATTGTGACGTTTCTATGAAGCCGCACTTCAGGAGTGTAGGTATTCCCACGGTGTACTGCATATAATCTATCAAGTAGCAAGTTACGTAAGAAGTAACCTGGACTTATGTGAAGTGCTGACACACGCACATGTACTACACCCCGAATCGATATAATAATAATAATAATAATCCCGGATATTTCATACAACACCATCTGCGGGGTGATTATGGAATTCTGATACTATCAAAACTTTAATACTAATCGGTTTCAATTACTATTGATGAATTGGTATTACGAAAGTTCGATGTTGACTGTCATACATGCTGTCATATGAATAGAAAACCGAACGTACGCAATTGTAATCCATCTTGTCAAAACTGGTTCTAATTACAATCAAACTAATGATTGAAATTATGCCGATAGCTAATCGAAACTGATAGACATTGGTTGTGTTAAAAGATCCATAATCGCCATACTGGCCCCAATGTAAGCAGAGCTTGTGTTATGGGTACCACATGATTGATATACTACTTATATACTTTTTTTTATATATATATACATATTATACATAGGAAATACCCAGACCCGAGACAAATACTTGCAGATCATACAAACATTTGTCCTGCGGCGGGAATCGTACCCGCAACCTTCTGCGTCTCAGTCGGACCTTAGCCCATTGCGCCACATAAACTCGGATCGCTACAGTCATCGAATCTGTCATGTGTCAGACTTGTACAATAAGCTCCCATAAAATGTCACAGAGGCCTCAAGAGAGAGGTAGAGGTATGGTCATTTTTAAAATAGACTGAAACGCCTATGAAGCAAACTTTTAATAGCTATTGCGAATTTAGATTTGAAAAATATTTGATAACTAGCTGCTGCCCGGGCTTCGTACGTAAATAAAAAGAAAGCCTTTGTCACTCTCCATGGTCCCATCTATCTCTATAACAAAATTCATCAAAATCGGTTCAGCGGTTTAGGCGTGAAAACGTAACAAACAGACAGACTTTCGCATTTATAATTTTAGTAGGGGAAATGTATAAGAGCCATCCTAATAAAATTTTGATGTTTTGATGTACTTTTGACTTATAATGATATTTAGACTTATAAAATTACTATTATGACTATTGTTATTATTAAAGCGACATTTCACTTCTGCTTGTTCTTCCTAAAATGGCATCGATCTTAGTGACAATTTTTCCAAAGTCAAATAGTTTAACACGTTGGCTGCCAACTACGAGTATATTCGTAGCAACGTATCTAGGATCCAGCGCCAGCTACGAGTTTATACGTAGATGTTTAGTTGAGGCTACCTACAAAATTAAAAGCGTTGGCAGTGTAAACAGGAAGGGAATCAATTGGTTGGCATTGGAAATAAAACTTACAAAATAAAATGAGAAAACTTTCAATTTTTTTTTTTCATGGCAACAAAAAAATTACAATCAGGCATGATACATTTTAAAACAATTTTCCACGCACAAAGCTGGATTTTCGGGACAAACGGTAAACAAACGTAACAAACTGTTTCGTGGCGTTTCTTTTGCTTTGAACATACGCGGCACAGTTTTGAGGGTTTCTGTTTTTTTTTGAGTTGGTAATAAACGGCTCAAATGGTGAAAAGAACCTGAATTATTTACTTCTCGAGATTGATTGCCTATCATACTCGTATATTGCGCGCCAAGCAAATGCTTTATGACATCATTCTTGAATGTCAAAGCCTTCATTTTTTTATTTTCAGGCAGCTCCTGTTTATTATAATCTTTGATTATATTAGGTTTTGTCAATACTTTTCCGTTTCTGTTTGTAACGGGAACCAGTGTCGGTTTGTGCATATTCCATAAGCACAAAACTTTGCGTTTATCGTTCCAGTTACACACAAACACTTTCTCTTTCCTCTTCGCAATCATTTCTCCTTTTTTCAGTCTGCAACTTATCACCGATTTTGGATTATCTCTGCGATTTTTCCGCAGGGTGCCGCACACGTACGTTTTTCTCTCGGTAAGCAGTTTAGTTAGTAATACAGAGTTGTAAAAAATATCAGTGTAGAGTTTATATCCTTTTTCGAGATACCCTTCCATCAGATCCATGACAATTTGAGTCGAGTGATTATACGTTGATCTAATGTCAGTTTAATTTCCCTTACCTGTGTAAACACGAATTTTCATAACGGCGCCATTAGACTCGCACAGATTGTAGAGTTTTATTTATTATATTTATTATTGATTATATTTATGTTTCTTATTTTTGATATATTGCAATATAAGACGTCCTCGCCACAAAACCATCGATTCGTCAATGCAGATATTCACATCCAGAGTGAATATCTACTATATTCTGTATATTACGGCCATCACCCGATTGAAATGCTCAAGTACAGTGTTTAGTTTATACAAAGGGTTGCCATCAGCGTTCTCATTGTCAACATAGTGTAAATAGCGCAGCAATAGCTGAAACCTGTTTCTACTCATAATGTGTCTAAAAAGGGCAATTTTGTATTATCTAAGATGTGCTGCCAGCTACGTAAATACTCGTAGTGATGATTTTGTATGGATCGCAAGGGGTATAGGTTGTTTTTACTACGAATATATTCGTATGGCAGGAAACGTGTTAAACTGTTATAATATCGTCACAAAGACGTAGTCCATCGACATTTTGTCTATTCGAAAAGTCATCGCGGAATGGCCGTCTAGATTTTTTTTGCAATTCTCGATGCACCAATTAAAAATAATTACCATTTGAACTTCATTAATTATACAAAAGATACAACAAAATTGAGAACCTCCTTTTTTAAAGTAAAAAACATATTACACTTAAAATTCAATTGTCTAACTTGTCCGTAGAAGTCACAATTAGTGAATAAAAACTCCACTAAGATTAACCAATTAAAAATGTTATAACACGAGAAAAACTAATTAATGAAAGCTATGCTATGCTGGAGCTAATCCAGCAACATTGCCACTGTTTTATTTATTATCATTATGACAAAAGCAGACTTTAATGCTACGATAACTAATTATGTGATTACAATTGAACCGTAAATCTATACCTATAAAAGAGCTTAACCTGACTGACTTACTGACTGATTCATCATCGCCAAGCCGAAACCGCTGAAGCTAGAATGCTGAAATTTGGAAAGTAGATTCCTTTTATAGCAAAACCACCCACTAAGGCGGGATATTTTGAAATTCAACCCCTAAAAGGGGTAAAAACTAATGTTTGAAACTTTTTAACGCGCGGTGAGATTTGCTTGAAACTTGATTTAAATCAATCAAATGCTAAATAACTGGAGACATGTTTCAGGATTTTCCAAAATAACCCTTACAAAGGGGTAAAATGTGGTGTCAACGTTAATATGGGAAATTTTTAACGGGTGGTGTGATTTCTTAAAAACTTAGTTTGGATACTTCAAATGCAAAATAAATGGACACGTGTTTTAGGATTTTTTTAAATAACTCTCGTAAAGGAGTAAAATGCGGTGTGATTAATGTGTATATGGAAACTATTTAATTGGTGGTTGGTGTGATTGTATCACAAAGAAGCAAAGTCAAGTCAAGTGTTATACCTATATTTAAAACGCGCAGACGAAGTCGTGAACGGGACAGCTAGTGTTTGTATATACCTTAAATGAAAAAAAAATTCTAAAAACCTTTCCCTAACTTCGTAAAACTTCAAAGTGTTTTTAGTTGGCGGTGCAGCAAAAGCTGTTAAATTAAAGTTTACGCTCTCTTAACTTACTTTGTAAAGCCATATTCAAACCGAAGCGACTTAGTAATGAGAGCGAACTCCTATCAAAATGCGACTCCATTTTGTCACTGTAGGTAATAACATTTTAGGTGAACCCATCATCCCACTTCTGATGTGAAATGTTTAAAAAGTTTTCCTTCTGAAAGGTGTCTTGCATTATATATATATATATATATATATATTAATATATAGTTTTTTTATCTCATTTATTTAAATACAGTTTTATCATGAATCCTCATAATCTAGACCATAAGATTAAAATTAAATTAGGTTAGGTTGTACGTTGAAGGTTCGATTCCCTCCCAGGATAAACATTTTTGTGGGATGAATAAAGGTGTTTGTCTTTTTGTTATATAGTATCACAAGTATGTATTTTAAAATATATAAGTATGATATCAGTCATCTGATTACCATAATACAAGCTATGCTTATTTTGGGGCAAGATGGTGTCGTGTGCATTGTCCACCAATACTTATATATGTTTATTTAAAAATGAGTGTTTTTTTAATATGTTTTGACGTATATTTGCGTCTGTTTGACGTGAGCATTAAAGTTGCCTTGCAATAAATTTAATTAAAGAACATAGTTGAATGCTTCTTACTTCTACTCTGTATGTTTTTCTTGCGTTGTTTTTCTTCGAAAATTACTAGCGGAGACGGTAAATTTCACAAATTAAATTAGCAAACACGTAACATACACGTTGTCAACATTAAATAAATAAGCAAACTTCGTTCTCTTAATACTTTATGTTTTATTACAAAATGTTTTATTGCGAAAAATATTTATGTTGAAAAATATTTAATTACATATATTTTGCCCATACTTTTTCATCATATATTGTAACATTATGGTGAAAAACTATGGGCTGAAACTTAAATACACAGTTGCCAACATTGAAACAACACAATAGGATTCACTGAGGTGCCATTATTAAAAGTGTAGAGTAACTATTAGTATAAGTACCAAAAATGGACTCCACGAAATAATTTTATAAATAGTGATTCTTGCAACGATGCAATAAGGTGCAATTCAGCTCGCACAAGCGCTTAGTGCCTAACATTTATATACCCACATAGTGACTCTCTTTCTTTCTACTCTATATATCTACATCTAACTCTATCTGGTCTAACGCGTCATTGCTACGAATTTATTGTTTATTTATTGTTATAGACGACCTCTGTGACGCAGTAGGCTAAGGTCCAGCTGAGACGCAAAAGGTTGCGGGTTCGATTCCCGACGCGGGACAAATGTTTGTATGATCTGCAAGGATTTGTCTCGGGTCTGGGTGTTTCTATGTATAATATGTATGTATTTACAAAAAAAAAGTATATAAGTAGGATATCAGCCATGTGGTACCCATATACCAAGCTCTGCTTAATTTGGGGCCAGATGATGTTGTGTGAAATGTCCGGCATTATAATTATTATTATTTTTATTATTTGCCCACCAAGGTGGGCGATGTACTTTTAGCTTTGTTTATAAAACAAGGAGTGCACCTGCCCTACCTAAGCACAAATATTAAGACGATTCTAAATGAAATGCGGTAGGTATTGGATTCGATCCCTATTCAGAACAAACATTTGCGTGATGAACAGATGATAGATCTGTTTTTGGGTGTTAGTATAATTAGTTTGTATATACAAGTCAAGTATAAAGTTAAGTATTCTATCAATGGTTCTTTCAAAGAAGTGTTCTCTGGAGGCTTCTTCATTCACTGATTCCAGCAATCCTTAAAATGCCATCGGTCCATCGGGTGAAGGGACCCTGCGTCGTTTTGTTTGTGGTCGTAATTATAGTCGCCGTCATTCGAGTTCTATTCGGCTAGAATATAACTCGAATGACGGCAACTAGAATGACGGCCCCAGCCTTTTTAGGTACGTAAATAGTTATACCGCGTTGTCCTATTTAGAATATTTACAATCACGCGTTGTACTATGTATTTAAATCCTATATTAGAAATTATGGGACGAGAAAACAGTAATTATTATATTTAAAACTTGTATTACGTGTATCATATTATAAATTAAGTGAATAATAATCGTGTTTGTATTTTTATTGTAGAGTTAACTTATGTAAAGTTCGATTTTGTTAATTTTTGACGTGATAACGTCCTATAAATCGATGAACGCGCCGGCTGCACGCACGAAAAAGCTTGACTCATTGTTAAGTTCTGCCTAAACCGAGCGTACAAGCGAGAGCGCGGTAAAAGCAATAGGAAGGCACGATCGATCCATCAATGTTTTCTTGTGACGTTATCACGTAAATCTATCGTCCGTAAATCGACTTTACAGACAACCATTTCTTTTAATTCTAAAGAGTATATAATTTTGTGCCGTTCTAGTTGAATAAATAAATATAAAACACACCATAAAGGTACATAATCCAATGCAAATATTATACTGGTACAAACCCCGTCGTCGTGTTTAGCCCACTCTTCCAAAACGACTCGACATAATTTATGCCCAATAACAAAATTAGTTTTGCACACATTGTACAAATGAATGAACATTCGTTTGCAAAGCACGTGTGGAATGACAG